>CM077658.1:9201073-9913573 GCA_039707465.1 Rhabdophis nuchalis | reverse complement strand
CCCATATCCACAGCTAACATTTGATCTGGAAAGTCATTGTACAACCATTTATTTTGTTGCAGTATTTGGTTTTGTATGCAAATATGTCTCATAATAAAAATGTAGGTCAGGGAGCTATCTCTGTCTCTATATCTCTATCTCATCTCTATCTCTCAATCTATAATGTGTGTGTATATGTACAGTATATATAGTCACACACACAAGTTCATCCTAAACAAACATGGGGCACTTTAACAAGTACTTGAGAATAATGTATAATGAGCTGGCTGATTTATAAATGCAACAGTCCATTCCCCCCCCCCCCCAAGTCATGGTCCATTTGTACATTGCAGAGAGAATAATTAATCTGTTTTGCAATTTGTCAGACAAATTTGCAAATTTGTCCATTTGATTCTCTTGAAAACAAAGCTTTTCCTCAGTTTGTTTGAGAAGGGTTTTTTTTCCCTTTCAATTTTTATTTAGTGGTGTTTTTGAGCTTATTTCTTATTGGAGATGGCAGCCAATGGTATTGCTTGAGTTCCTGCTTTCCATTGTGCATTGTTCTGTATGGTTCTTCACACACTAAAAAAAAAACCTAAAAGAAAAGAGTTGATTTGTGATCTCTTGTTCTCGAGAAACAATGGATATGCAGGAAGGCACAGACGACTGGAAACATCATGGTGCAACAAAAGCTAGGATATTTAGACACCCATCTTGGACTAACAAAGAACAAAATGGTCACCCACCAGAGAATTCAATGATTTTTTAAAAAGAAATCAAAATCAATTTCTCTTTCATCAAAATGAATAATAAGAATAAAATGATTGAATCTATTCTACAAAGAGTACAATGGTTATTTATTTATTGTGCCTTCCAGTCAGTTTTGACTTCTGAACAAATTCCTGCAGGATTTTTTTCCCAGAAAGTTTTTTCAGAAGTGATTTGCCATTGCCTTCTAGGAGAGGGACTGGCTCAAGGTCACCCAGCTGTCTTTCTGCCCTGTACTAAATCTCCCACTCTCCCAGATTCAAGCCTATGCCTTAACTACTAAACCAATCTGGCTGTAACAAAGATTATACTCCCTCCCTATGGAGGGAGAACTTCATTTAGTCAAAGCAATAATATTTTAAATAATCACATATCCCAATTTCCTTTCATGATAACAAATAATAAAATATAAGATAACTAACCTCATTCCCATTCACCGAGAAAAAGAGTTTAGAAAGTAGGACTCATGGATATTTAAGAATAAAAGCTTTCTTAATAAGAAAGAAATTAAGCAAGCATAAAATTATTCCTTTTTTTGCCCAGTTCAAGGCAGCTTATTATTAAAAATCAGTGAAGAGCTTTCCTGAGTCTAGGGCATTCCCAGTAATTGTCTGTCACAGTCACCAAGACAGAGGAAATATGCCTTGAATAAGATTAGGATACATACACAAGACTACATTAATATTATGTAGCATTCTCAAATGAAGCTGACCTCAGGCAGACTTAAAATGCAATAGTTTAAACATCTCTTCCCAAACTATGCAGAATTTGAATGTGGAAAGCAACTCTTCAAACATAATGTCACCTTCCCTGAGTCTTTGCATTGTCTGGGCTTGGGTTGACACTGGGGCTCAGGACCCTGGACAGCACCCCAAAGTTTGGGGGAGCTTGTAGAGTTCTTTAGAAGGGGTTCCGGTTAATGTCAGAGTTCTAAGTTAACACCCACAATGAAAGAAGATTCCGAGACGTATGTTTCCTCAAAGTTCCATCTTATTAGAGATGTCATATTGGCACATCTGGGAAAACCTGAATCTGAAAGTTTCCAGGTTTTCCCCAACCAAAAGAAAGTTCAAGTCCCTGCCCAGCACCCACATGTCCATTACATGATCCAACCAGGTACCATCCAAACCAAGAGTTGCCTCCCAGTCACCTCAATGCAGCTGCAGGCCCATTTGACCTTGACTTTCTGAGAAAGAATGTTATTATGGCTACATATCACCCACACTCTGTATAATCCCCCTCCCATTTTCCCACAGTAGAAAATGTGGTAGGCCTGAAGTCCAAAAGGTAAAAGATGACTTCCAGGTTTGACACATTGGTTGAAGAATTCCTGGAATTTATTGATTTATCTACTTATTTATGTATTACTATTATTTATTGATTTATTTATACAGCCATCCTCTCAAGGTAAAACCCAGGATGTCATAACACAATCAAAGGAAATATTAAAATCTAATAAAAAAATACCTTGTGTCAGAAACAACTTCTGACAGTTCCAAAATGGACACAAAAATCTAGAACTTAAGAGACTTCAGAACCTGAAATTCTGCCTAACTTCAGAGTTCAATGTTATCCATGGGCAGCACAGCAACTGAGATGGCTCATCTCCTGGCTTTTAAGGGATGATATTGCTTAAGTGATGGGAATCAGAGCATACAGCTTATCAGTAGCCGGAAGACTACTGAATTGGAGAAAGCTACTGTAGTAGATAACCAGGCTGAGGTGGAGGGAGGGGTCAAACACGTCATCAGTCTCAAGTCCCTTCACGCTCACAAGAGATCTAAGTCCGCCTTGAATCCCATTGACACTTATCTACCGTCAATTTGCATTGACCCTTAGTAGTTCAGATTCTTGTAGAGAGCATTAGCTTATAATAAATCTATATTCATTTGAACTGCCTGGACTCCTGATTTCCTCAGTTCGATAGCTAGCTGACGCCATTAAACTTTCACCAGGACAAACTGGATAATTTCAGATTCCTGATCAGTCATAAACCCATTGAGCCAAACAGTAGTTTCTGGTCTAACTTACCCTGCAGAGTTGTTTGGAAAAGAAACCAAACGACAAAGATGAGATGACAAAGTTATTGCCCTGTGAGTTATTTACAGGATACAATTGGCAAGCCATAAAAATGAAAGATAAGCGTTTGTAATCGGCATGTCCATTATACGTTACAAACTATGCACTCCTCTGCAGATTCGTGTTTATTTCCACGTCCCTACGAACCTTGAAAATTTCTTTTCATTAGAAAGAAGGAACAGGGACAGGATACAGGAGGAAAAAGGACAGGACGCAGAAGATAGAATAATATGTAGAATATATATATATATATATATATAACTTTAGCTGATAGTCCCCTGCTCAACAAACAACTGGAAAAAAAAACTTGCAAGGGGTAAGAAACTTGGTAGAAACTAAACAGATGGTAGGCAGTGATCTTACCAACTTGTAAATAGAGTGGGTGTGCTACTTTTAAGCATCTGGGGCAAATAATTCTAATAAGAAAGAGGAAGAGAGAGAAGCTTACTCTATCCCCATGTTAGCCATATTGTAAACCTCATTGCACTTGCTTCTGAAGCGCCAGATTTCCCTATTAGCTGCCAAAAGGTTGGGAATCCCTGCCACGAGCAAGCCAAAGCGTTGTAAAATATGTTTGTGCAATAAAAGCCCAGACAGAGAGGGTAGCTTGCTTCTGTTCTGGGCCACCTCATAAATCACCAAATGGAAAATTGCTTCGGGGCCTCAGATCTTCTCTTGCCAACTTCCAACAAACAGCCAGAAAAAAACAGAGGGGTGTGTGTGTGTTTGAGAATCAGGGGGTTCATTTTGGATAAGTGGCATCACATAAATTGGGTGAATGGAGAGGAGTTATAATTAGCATGGGAGAGTCATCTTGTCTGTCTGTTTTCTATTTCTATGACTGTTCTTCATTTGTGCGGTGGGTTGGTGGGGGTGGGGAACAGTTTCACACACAGTGGTAGTGTGTACCAATGTTGCACCTTGCCAAGCCAACGGTTTCTACTCTGGTGGGAATAAATCTTGAGAGCCAAGACTCTTTCCTTGGGAGCTGTAAAAGCTGGGAAAGAGACCCTTGCCAGGCAGAGCAGAGAATTCTCTAATGTGACCACGGTTGCACGTAGTTTGTGCCTTGGGTATAACTTCGGATCATGAAGTTCTAAATTGCTACCTTCTGCAATTGGAGCAAATGATGTCGACTGGGAGCATCTGCATGGTTCCCTTAACTTTGCATGACTTTCCCTACTTTTGGGGTGGGTGGGGAGAGGGAATCTCATCCTTGTATATGCCAAGCATAATTAATCCACAGATCTTGACTCTAATCACCAAAGTTGGTTTCCCAGGCTTCATTCAGAGAGATTTTTCATTAACCCAGGACAGAGACTTTTTTTTCAATAGGATAAACCAAGATTGGGAAAACATAGGACATGCCTTCCATTGCACTGTATCAGTGGTGGGTTTCAAATTTTTTAGAACCTACTCTGTAGGTGTGGCCTATTTTGTGGGCGTGGCTTGGCAGTCATGTGACAGGGTGGGAGTGGCCACCCTTTAAAATGTGGTGAAACTCATTTAACAACGCTCTTGCTTAGCAACCAAAATTTTGGGCTCAATTGTGATGATAAATTCTTTCTTTCTTTCTTTCTTTCTTTCTTTCTTTCTTTCTTTCTTTCTTTCTTTCTTTCTTTCTTTCTTTCTTTCTTTCTTTCTTTCTTCCTTCCTTTCCTTTCCTTCCCGTTGGGTCACTGGCAGCGGTGGGCCAGATTTACTTCCAGGTACGCCGGTGGAACCCCCTCTCACCGGTTCTCTAAATTTCACCAACCGGCTCTTGCGAGTAGGTGCGAACCTGCAGAAACCCACCACTGCACTGTATGTTGAAGGCATGTACTATATAGTGTATTTCCCTAATCTGAGATCTTCTTGGTGGCTGAACTATATCTAAACTACAACTAAACGAGGACCCAGATTGTTGGGGACAATATGCTGACTCTGTAAACCGCTTAGAGAGGGCTGTAAAGCACTGTAAAGTGGTACAGTATATAAATCTAACTGCTATTGCCATCTTAGCCACCAAAGATGACAGGGATTCATGAAGATGTGATTCAAGATATTTGGTGAGAACTAGATTGGATATAACTCAGTTCTGCCATTTGGTGGGGTTCCTTGAGAAACAATGGCAATTTACATAGTGGTGAAATTCAAATTGTTTTTACTAACGGTTCTGTGGGCGTGGCTTGGTGGACGTGGCAGGGGAAGGATACTGCAAAATCTCCATTCCCATCTCATTCTGGGGCCAGGTATTTGCTGGTTTTCCAAACTACTCTAAATTTCTGCTACTGGTTCTCCAGAACCTGTCAGAACCTGCTGAATTTCCCTCCTGAATTTACACCTTTACAACATTAGCAAGAAGGAGGACTAAGAGAAGCATGGCTCTACAATAAGATGAGCTTCTGAAGAACCTGATTTTTGCACCCAACATTTCATATCATGCATTTATACAGAACCACATCATATGTTTGGGATGCTTTGCAACTTTATCACCAACAAATATGCCAGCACAACCATTCTTAGCCCAAGAGTCTACCATTGGAATGAGTATCAGATCAGATTGGATTAAATGTTCCTCCTCAGAGCCATTCACTTAAGATGACCCAATGTCTTAACAGCATCACTGATGCTATTTGGAATTCAACACACCAAGGAAACAAATGCAATGAAAAACAAGTCTGTATTTCTCAGTTTAACTAACATTTACAGAAAAATGAGGGATATCGGACCAATATAATCTACACATTTTTAAGGTGACTCTGAAACTATAGAGCTGGTCTTTATTTATATATTTGGTTGCATCTCACCTTTATTATTTCTCCAAATAATTCAAGGCAGTGAACGTATCCAACACACCTCCATCCTCCTATTTTCCCTACTACAACAATCCTGTGAGGTAAATTGGGCTGGTAGAGACTGACTGGCTCAAGGTCACCCCGCTGGCTTTCATGGCTAAGACAGGACTAGAACTCCTGGTCTCCCAGTTCCTAGCCTAGAGCCTTAATTGCTAGACCCAACTGACTTTTTAATGATGTTTGTAGTGCATAGACAGATGTGTACATTAGAAAATGAACCACTGACAACATGTACAAACAACAGCTGAAATAACTGCTTGTGATACTCAAAACATTTCGGCTCTGTGCAATACAGAGGATCTGCAAATATTGGACTCTTTTCAGTCTCAATTGCAGAGGGTAAGTTATCTATAGAAAAAAGATAGGGTTGGGTTTTTTTTTTCTGGACTTACCATTAACAGAATATAACCACTACCTCTAAAATGATGGTTTGACCTCGCAATAAACAACTCAATCAATGTGGTTCATTTTAAAAATACTCAGTAAATACGAGACTTGTTTGAAGACTGTCTTCGTCTTTGCGTTATGCATAGTTCCTTGAATTAAGGACATAATTGCCTGTTCTGTCCCACCTATGGATTCTAGCAAATCCATTTATTCTGTGTCCTGTTCTTGTCTATAAATGTGCTTTGAAAGCTGACACTATTTAAGAGAGCCGAGGGATGGAGCAGGAAGAGAGGAGGAAGAATCCTATTTCATTACCTTTAAATGGGTGGAAGGAAATGGGCTCAGCTTCCCTACTACCACAGGTTTACCCATCCTCCACTGCCACTCTACAGATCATCAAAACGTTGATTCTAGTCTGTAGTAAAACTGATAAAATAAGATATACCACCACAACTTCATACAATAGAGATTAACACTGTTGCAGTTGGTTGTACGAATGCTTGTCTGAGTATGGTCATTTGAAGATGTTAATAATATTAATGGTCACACTGTACCATTAATAAATATAACAATCATCTTCTAGCATGGGATATAACGCTTTTTTTGTCGTTTACAATAAAAATATAAAGCATAATTAAATACAAAGGTACTAACAAGAAATTACATCTAGGGATGAGGTATCCATATTGAAATCATAATACTGCACGTAAAATCGCCTTGGCCAACAAGAATGGGGAGGGGGATATTAAGTAATTACAGATAGTCTTTAGTTTATGACCCCAATTGCTGTTGTTAAACAAAACCATTGTTAAATGGTCATTTTGCCCTATTTTGTGATCTTCCTTGCAACATTTGTTAAGAGAATCATTGCAACTGTTAAGTTAGTAACACAATTGTTAAGTGATTGGGCTCCCCTATTGACTTTGCTTCTTAGAAGGTCGCAAAAGATGATCACATGGCATGCAACCGTCATAAATATAAGTCAGTTGCCAAGCGTCTGAATTTTGGTTATGTGACCACAGGGATACTGTAGCAATACTTTCATAAGTATGAAAAACAGTCATAAGTCACTTTTTTCAGTATTGTCGTAACTTTGGTTACTGAATGAGTGGTTGTAAGTCAAGGACTACCTGTAGTACATTAGCATGATTGCTGATCTGTCTGTCAGCTTTAGGACACCCTCCCCCCCAAATAAATAAATTGTGATTTCTCTTTGATTGTTATAGTTTAACTGCCAAGAAGCAAGGCTAGGATGCAGAGAGACACTTAAGGATTTCCTGATTTAATTGGAGAAGCACTTCAATCAGACTTAGCTATCATGCATACTGTCAAGGAGTAGATTTGTTTATTTTTCCTCCCAGATTTATATCCTGTCTTCCATTCAGAAACTCAAGTCAATGTACACAGCTCTCCAACTTCCTATTTTTCTCCAGAACAACAACCAATGTGGTAGATTACATTGAAGGAGAGGGACTCACCCCAAATCATTCCATGAGGTTGAGAGTGGATCGCAACATGGCCATTCTGCTCCAATACCTCTAACACTATACCATCATAGCTGCAGTCTTTGGTTTTGAAAATCTAGTGGTTGTCTAATCCTTCCCACACAGAGGATTTTTTTTAATGACATTACCTAGTTGGGTAATGAAATATAATGTAATGAATTGGGTAATGAAATGAAAAGATGCTTGCTCCTGGGGAGGAAAGCTATGGTACATCAAGACAGCATACTAAAAAGCAGAGACGTCACCCTGCCAACAAAAGTATGTATAGCCAAGGCGATGGTTTTCCCAGTTACAATGGATGGCTGTGAAAGTGGGACCACAAGGAAGGCTGAGCGCCAAAGAATTGAGGCCTTTGAACTCTGGTGCTGGAGAAGACTCCTGTGAGTCCCTTGGACTGCAAGGCGATCCAACTGGTCAGTCCTAGAAGAGATCAATCCTGACTGCTCTTTAGAAGGCCAGATCCTGAAGATGAGACTCAAATACTTTGGCTACCTAATGAGAAGGAAGGACTTACTGGAGAAGAGCCTCATGCTATGAAAGATTGAGGGAAAGATTGAGGGGACGGCAGAGAATGAGGTGGTTGGATGGAGTCACCAAAGCAGAAGGTGTGAGCTTAAATGGACTCCAGAAGATGGCAGAGAACAGGAAGGCCTGGAGGAATGTTGTCCATGGGGTCTCGATGGGTCGGACACAACTTTGCAACTAACAACAACAACAATGACATGTCTGCAAGAAAACAACCAAACTCAGAGATCACCAAGGACCCCACAGTTCAACCCTGAGCTACAAATATTCTCTTCTATTGCAAGTTTTTATTATTCTCGTCTCCAAAGGGGGAGAGTGCAGCCAATTATCACTTAATTGCATCCTAGGAAGGAGATAAGCCAACATTGCAGAGTTTGCAGCTGGCAAGTCCGCAATCACAAAAAGAAGCTGACTCATGGAAAGAGACTTCTATAAAATGTCCAATGGCAATTTTTCTCCACCTCATTTCTGCATGTCTTTGGGATGATATATGATGTACTTTATTTACTCTGTCCCATAAAACATACTTTTACAAATTATTTTAATATGCTGCCAAGTACCAGATAGGTTGTTGGGTTTTTTTTTGCTATACTGTCCTTAAAACCCCCACTCCCCCTTTTAAATCATTCTCTGTTCAATATGTCTTGAGAAAATTAGTTCTATCTCTATTTTTTTTTTCATATACAGTATATAGCATTGCATTTAGATATGCAAATGTTCAGTTAGGAACAGTGGACCTAGCCATCCAGATTCATTGTCTGTCTTTTGAGAAGACCAACAATTCTGAACAACAGGGAGCAGGAGCAGAAATGCTTTCTATAGTGCAATGTATGATCAAAAAGTGTATTATTATTATTGTTTTTGTTGTTAAATTATTATTTACCTGGAGCTTCAGGTTGACTTACTAGGTTATCATCAATGAGGAAAGAAGTAAAATGTCTGGAATGTATATTTTCAACACACATGAAGAGAGAGAGGGAGGGAGGGAGGGACAGGGCGAGAGAGGGAGGGAGAGAGAGAGGAAGAGAGGGAGAGATAGAGAAATAGAAAGAGAGAGAGAGAGAAAAAGAAAAACACAGAGAAAGAGGGGGGGGAAAGAGAGAGAGGGAGAAAGAGAGAGAGGGAGAAAGAGAGAGAGGGAGAAAGAGAGGGAGGGAGAAAGAGAGAGAGGGAGAAAGAGAGAGAGGGAGAAAGAGAGAGAACAAAAGAGGGAGAGCTGGCTGGCTGGCTGAAGTTAGAATTGCTAGGGAAAAAGAAACTTTCACTTATTTGAATTGGCAGAATAATGTAGTTGTGGCAGATGAGATAGGTGACAAATTGAAAAAGGAATGCAAAAATGTCACTTCCTCCAAAGGACAAGGCCACAATGAAGACATAAAAGTGGTGGATAGCATCTGCCTTTTGGGATCAACAGTAAAGAAAAAAAGCAGCCAAGATTTTGTGTCACAAATACAGGCAGAGCAGCCATGAGGGTCTTGGAAAAAAATATTCAAATGCTGCAACGTGTCTACAAGTACAAAGATCACAATCAGGGAGGCAAACCGTGACAATCTACAAAAGCTGGACTTTGAAGAACCAGGATAGGAAGAGTTTTGATGCTTTTGAACTCTGGCGTTGAAGGTGACTCTGGAAAATGTCATGGACAGTCAAGAAAGCAAGCAAACAAACGGATCACTGAACAAATCACTCAAATTGTCACTCAAAGCATGAATGACCAGGCTCAAATTATTATCCTACTTTGGACGCTAGATATGCAAATACCTAGTTCTCTGGAAAAGGCTCGGTTGCTAGGACAGGTGGAAGGGAAGAGAAGAGAACAAGCAAGGGGATGGTCTCAGTTCCAGTGGTGATGGGGGCGCCATTGAAAAGAAAAACCACATGAGGGGCATGGAGAAAATAAGTCAGCCAGAGGTGGTATTTGCCGGTTCTCCGAACTACTCAAAATTTCCACTATCGGTTCTCCAGAACTGGTCAGAACCTGTTGAGTATCACCTCTGCCTACAAGGTCTCTTCCAAGTCTGTTAATCTGTATCTGTCACCTCTCAGTTTAATAAACAAATGAGTTACACAGAGCTGGTAGCAAAATCCCCATTTAAAGATAACCTCCCAGCCATTGAAAACTGGCGGTCTTTTCTTCTAAGAATCTCCTCACCTAGTATTTATATCTTGTATTTGTAAGTTGGGGCTTGAGTGCTTCATAACTGCACCTTATCTCCATCACAGCATGTAGGCTGATATCACCCAAGCTCTAAAGAGAGTAGGTTTGAAACTGGGAGCAGGGACGGAGGACACAAATATCCGTCTGTTTCCTGGCCTTTGGCCTTGCTTATTTCGAATACCAGTTGCCCCACTGGCATTTGATTTTGTTTTTCCACTCCGAGAGGGAGACCTAGCCTCTGCGCATTGTGCTCCCAATGAACTGGAGAAGCGAGCATTCTAAAGCCCACTTTAGACTGCTTACTCAGCACAACCGCTCTGAAATGCAACTGATGAGCTCACAAAACAATTCAGCTCATGTTTCTGGATTTGAAACACTCTGGGTTATTATTAGTATCTCTTTTATTCATTAGGCATGAAACTCAGTCAACTGAACATTTAAAAATGCATCACAAATACCATTGACTGGCACTGGTGGTTGATACGGGTTGCTGCCAGCATCCTAGGTATCAACCAAGTATCTTCTTAAAATTCCGAGCAGCACACTGTTATTGCAGGAAGCTGCAATTTCTTGATGTGTTTTGTAAAATTCTTGCACAGGGTACCAATGACAAGTGCCCCAATGACAATGGGTATCACTATTACATGTTTCATCCATAGCCATGTAGTTTTGATGGCCAGGTCGAGATATTTCATACATTCCAGTTCTTTTTCTTTTACTCTGGCGTCTCCTGGTACAGCAATATCAATAAACTGTATGCTTTGGCCCTCTACAATCATGACATCTGGTGCACTGTGTTCCAAATGATGATACACCATCATCATCATCATCATCATCATCATCATCATCATCATCATCATCATCATCATCATCATCATCACAGCAACCCTAATTTCCAAAGTTGCCTTCTTTTCACCAACTTTTATTTTATTGCATAAGTGGTTCAATTATTATAACAGGGTGGATCATTTGCGACCGATTCGCTCCCACAGAGAGGGACTTCTCCGGGTGCCGTCCACTAGGCTGTGCCAGCGGGCGATGTCCAGGGGAAGGGCCTTCTCTGTGGCGGGCCCGACCCTCTGGAACGACCTTCCCCCCGAAATCAGAACGACCACGGACTTTCGCTCCTTCCGACAGCTTTTAAAAACTCATTTCTTCCGTTTGGCTGGCCTAGGGTAATTTTAATTAGTTATGGTGTTAAGGGGTTTTAGGGACAGTTTTTAGTTTTTATAGATGTTTTTAGCGCAGGATATGTTTAATTGTGTTTTTAAATTTTGTACTCTGTGTTTATTGTTTTTTAATTCTCCTGTGCCCCGCCTCGAGTCCCTCTGGGGAGAGAGAGCGGGTTAGAAATAAAAATTTATTATTTATTATTATTATTTAATTCAACAGCCCTTTATTGAGAAAACTTCACAAAAGTTCTAGCCCTAAAGGTAGTCCTTGACTTATGACCATTATGGAGCCCCAAATTTCTGTTGCTAAGTGAGACCTGTGCTAAGTGAGTTTTATGACTTTTCTTGCCACAGTTGTTAAGTGAATCACTGCTATCATTAAGCCATGAACTGGTTGTTATAGTGAATTTGCTGTCAGAAGGTCACAAAAGATGATCACAAAACTCTGGGACGCTGCAACCATCACAAATATAAGTCAGTTGCCAAGCATCCAAATTATGTTCACATGACCATGCAATGGTCACGTGATATGGTCAGAAATGTGCAAAATGGCCATAAATCCCTTTTTTCAGTGTCGTCGGAACTCCGAATGGTTACTAAATGAAATGTTATACCTGTACTTAGATGTTATTGTAGCCAATCTACAGCCAAGAATAGTCCAGTATTAGAGTGGAGGTCACGCATAGAATCAGAAATTGATAAAAAGAAAACTTGAAATTATACTTTATATTTTGCATTTAATTTTATTTCTCATTACAAGAAACTAATGGATTAAAAATAAAAAATAAAGTGAGGAAGCCTAGTGGGCATATTTGTAGCCCCAATCATAACGTTTCTTATCTTGCAGTTCTAATTAAACTAAACTCTAAAAAAAGGAACCAGATTCTCTGCAGTATCAACTGCTTAGAAACATAGTTGTGCCATTTTGGTGGGAGGGGCAACAGTGGTGATCATCCAAGTCATTTTCTTGATTTCCTATTCCAGCCTCCAATCCCAGCATTTCTTGGTGGCCAAGTTCTAACCGGTTAAAGTTAAACCAGCTTCAAAACCCAGTTAAAGCCCATCAGAGGCTTACACCTGTGGAGACACTTACATGATCGCTCCAGCTTATTAGGACGGGAGTGTGATGGAGACGTTTCCTCATGACATGAATATGATGCTATTAGTTCACAGTGCACACATATCACCTTCTTGGAGCACTTGGTCTCACTCCTGCTCCCCTCCATCCCAGGAATTATTTTGGATCTGTCCAAAGAACTTAGTTAAAGGTCTTAGTGACCATCTTCAAAGCGCTCCAGGGCATGGGACCTGGTTACTTGCAGGACCGCCTCCTACCACATACCTCCCTCCGACCAGTCCGCTCCCACAGGGAGGGCCTCCTTAGGGTGCCGTCCGCCAGACAATGCCGGCTGGCGACTCCCAGGGGAAGAGCCTTCTCTGTGGCAGGCCCCGCCCTCTGGAACGACCTGCCCCCAGACCTCCGTACAATCACGGACCTTCGCCTCTTTCGTCGGGTACTAAAAACATACTTCTTTCATGCGGCCGGCCTGGCATAGCTGTTTTATGGCTGATTTTAGTTGGGTTTTAATTATGTTTTTAGCATGGGTCCAAATTTTATTTAATTCAGTTTTAACTACTTGATTGTCTATATATTTTTATATTTTTATTGTTCCTGTGCACCGCCCTGAGTCCCGTCTGGGAGAGAGGGCGGTATAGAAATACAATAAAGATTAAAGATTAAGATTAAGAACTCCTAGAAAAGAACTCAACGAAAACAACACTGCTCACTTTCTGAAATGGTGTGTTTTACTTGAAGCGTTGGATGAAGTGAAGCGTACTTTTGATTTGGCAGTTTATCTCCTTTTTCACTTTCCCACCTCTGTTTTGTAAAGGGCCTTAAGAAAGTAAGGATTAAAAAAAAAAAACCCATAGTAACTTAGGAGATAGCCAATTCTTTTTTTTTTTTCAACCCAACAAGAGAGACACAGACTTCAGAGGATAATTAGAACTGCAGAAGAAGAAAAAACAATTACTGCCAACTTGCCTTCCATTGAGGACCTGGACACTGCATGAGTCAAAAAGAGGGCTGTGAAAATATCTACACACCCCTCGCATCCTGGACATCAATTGTTTCAACTCCTACCCTCAAAACGACGCTATAGGGCACTGCACACTTGAACAGCTAGACACAAGGACAGTTTCCCGCCGAATGCCATCACTCTGCTAAACAAATAATTTCCTCACCACTGTCAAACCATTTACGAAGGCTGCATTACTACTATTATTATTAGTCTTCTCATCATTCCTATCACTCATCTCCTCCCACTGCAGCGCTATAACTTTGTTGATTGTATCCTTATGATTTATATTGATATTGATTGTTTCCTGATTGCTTATTTGTACCCTATGACTATCATTAAGTGGTGTACCTTATGATTCTTGACAAATGTATCTTGTCTTTTTATGTACACTGAGAGTTTATGCACCAAAGACAAATTCCTTGTGTGTCCAATCACACTTGGCCAATAAAGAATTCTATTCTATTCTATTCTATTCTATTCTATTCTATTCTATTCTATTCTATTCTATTCTCCCCTACCCTACCCGACTCCACTCCACTCCACTCCATTTCATTGAAGTGCAAATAGAGAAATCCATTTTATCCCTTTCAATAATTGCAGTATTATGTGTGTGTGAATGGTTTGGCTTTAAAATTGGCTAAACCCTTATCAGCTGGACAACACGCAACAAGGCCCAGCAGCTGTAACTTAACAGGATTTCCACAAACCTGCTAGGTATTGAAGAATCTGGACCACCAGTTTGTTGCTAATACTTTGAGTTCCACGGTATTAAAATAGTCCAGTGAGAATTTTCTGCTTGTGTTAATGGCTGAAATAAGACTTGCTGGAATCTTGCTCCAACTCTTGCAAGAGTTTTTATCCCCTACGAAAGAAGCTTCTGTTTTATTGTCTCATCCTCAGGGGAGATTTTAGAAGTCCTTCAAGGGGGGGAGTTAGAACTCACTTTAGATATTGTGGTTGGTTTTGGCAGTCTCTTGATTGCTCTTGAGACCTTCCTAAGGGTTTATACTTCCCAATCTCCCTCAATAGCCCATATGGGTTCCTCCTGATGTTCTTCCACCCGGATTTCATCTGAACCAGGGAATCTCAGACTACAGGATGATGATATTCCCATCCCTTTCTCCAGCAGCACTGTAATATTTGCAAAAAAAGCAAAAATAATAATAATTGAAGCAGGGGTAAGTCTTTTCCTGCATCTTGGTGGCTTCCGTAGTCACCAAGTCACAGCAGAGAAGAGATTACCGGCCAGCCCTCTCAAGGGATGCCCTGCAACTGCCAACTGCTTGATCAAATCTGCATTTTACAGACAAGGGGTGTTCTATAAAAGACAGCCATTAACTGTCAAAGGGAAATTCTTCCATGTCAAAGGCTCAACAGAACACAAAGGCAGGAAGCCCAGCTCAGAAAGGGCCAGGCTCACCCCTTCCACTTCGTTCAACCTCACTTCCTCATCGGTAATAAGGGCTATAAGAGCAAATAAATGACATCCCGACTGGACTATTGCAACTCTCTCTACATGGGGCTCCCCTTGAGGTGCACCCGGAGACTTCAGCTAGTCCAGAATGCAGCCGCGCGAGCAATTATGGGAACCGCTAGGTTTACCCATGTAACACCGCTCTTGGGCGAGCTGCACTGGCTACCTGTCGTCTTCCGGGTGCGCTTCAAGGTGTTGATTATCATCTTTAAAGCGCTCCATGGCTCGGGACCTAGCTATCTGCGGGATCGGATCCTGCCTCATACATCCTCACGGCCGATTCGCTCCCACAGAGAGGGACTTCTCCGGGTGCCGTCCACTAGACTCTGTCAGCGGGCGACGCCCAGGGGAAGGGCTCTCTCTGTGGCAGGTCCTGCCCTCTGGAACGACCTTCCCCCCGACATTAGAACGACTACGGACCTCCGCTCCTTCCGTCTGAAATTAAAAACTCATTTCTTCTGTCTGGCCGGCCTAGGATAGTCTCTCTGTCTTTGGGGTTTTATTGGGGTTTTATAATATAGCTTAGTTTTAATGGGAATTTTAGCGCAGGTTTAGATTTAATTTATTTTTAATGAAATGTTTGTATATATTTATTGTTTTACTGTGCCTGTGCACCGCCCCGAGTCCCCGAGGGGAGAGGGTGCGGTTTAGAAATATTAAATTATTATTATTATTATTATTATTATTATTATTATTATTATTGTTGTTGTTGTTGTTGTTATTGTTATTGTTATTATAAATAAATATTTTGGCCCAATGAACTCGGGAGGAAGATGGCAAAAAAAACCAAAACCCAGTTTGGATTCAAATGCAAATCCAATGCAACATCTTGCATGTCCCTGGTCATGTTCTGGAAATCCAAGGAACAGGGTCCCACAATAGATGCTGTTAAATTGGAAACTGAATAAGCACCTTTTAACGAAGCATTGGAACACTGAGCAAATAAAGCTTTGTGTCCACTATGTGTAGGAGCAACCAGTATTTAGCATTGCATGAAGATAACGCAAACAAGAACAAGCTTGTAAAAAGGAAATACTATATATATATATATACTGCATACTGCTTTCCTTTTCTGCCTTTCGGCTCATCACCAGAGACCATCTAGATAGAAAGCTATGAGTTCCGTTGTGTACTTTTTTTATATGTGTGTTAGGTTTTTTGAGCTGATCATTAAATAAATCAGGGAGACTAGGATCTATTTCGAGCTATTTAGCTCTCATCAGCTAGCCATACCCTTACTGGGATTCAAACCAGGGAATGTAATACTTCCTTGGTTCGAATCCCAGTAAGGGTATGGCTAGCTGATGAGAGCTAAGTAGCTCGAAATAGATCCTAGTCTCCCTGATTTATTTATTGATTAGCTCAAAAACCTAACACACACACACACACACACATATATATAGAGAAGATAGATAGATAGATAGATAGATAGATAGATAGATAGATAGATACAGTAGATAGATATAGAGATATAGAGATATATACAGATACAGATGCACCAAAAAGAAGAAAGAAAGAAAGAAAGAAAGAAAGAAAGAAAGAAAGAAAGAAAGAAAGAAAGAAAGAAAGAAAAAAAAGAAAAAGCCAAGAAAAAGCTGGAGCTTAAAAGGTCAACAGTTCTATTATTAACCTGGTTTATGTGATCTGAATCGAGAGTCACTGACTTCAGATCAGCACTAATCCTGATTCTAATAACCTGTTTGCATTTGTTGAAGTATGGCCATTCTAATTTGACGATGCATCGTTCTGGGTTTTGATTTGCAGACGGAAGGGAGTGTTCTAAGGCTCTGGTGTGTAATTGGAAGAGCTGGTATTCATCCTATCCCTGTTCCAATTTGTTAAGGTGTGCAATCAGTAATTTTCTCCTGTGGCTTTGCTTTCTAGATAATAACCCTTTAAAAGGGTTAAAGTTTTAATCAACGATGTGTTTACCCCGTCCTACCAATTTTGGAACCGTGGCAAGATGGATAGAATAGGAGTGCTGATGCCCCCGCCCCCCACTTTCTGCACACAGCTCCCCTTCTAACCCAGAGGCATAAAAGAGCTAACAATTTAAAAGACCCACCTTTTGGGGGGTTGGGGGCTGGAGGGGGGGTGGTGGAAAGGAGAGGCCATTTAATGACAAGTCAAAGCTACAATGGCAGCTTAGAGAAATGAAGGGCTTTCATGGCAGGAACGGAAACCAACGATTAGGCTGAGGCGAAAGGCAGAGAAAAGAAATTGAGGTAGAAAAGAGAAGTTGCAAGGAGGGGGAAAAAACAGGAAAGCAGAAGGCAGCTTCCCAAATGAGCCGGTGCTTCTCATTTTGAAGACTCTCTTTCCCCACCCCCCCACCCCCAAATGCTGTGTACGGAATCTGTGGACCGAGTTGAGACAAAAAAAAAAGGCTGGTATACAGTATTTTTTCCTCCCTTCTCCCCAGTGACTCTGCTGTGAGCTCTTTCAATATTCCAGTAGTGCCATATTTTGGAAAGAAACATCATTTACACAGTTGGGGCATATTGCTTCTTGCACTCCACTGTGCAAACAATCATGAGAAATTGGCACAGCGGTCTGTGTCTATTTGGCACGACCTTTCGACATTTCTTACTTTCAGGAAAGAGACTCGCCGATCCTTCAAGGCAGAGTAAAATTGAGCTATCCCTTTTAAGAGAGATCCGCTTTGCTGACCTCTTGGCATTTCTTCTTACCGTTCAGCCCCTTCTCCTGGGGTTGTGCTGGAGCTTTGGCTAGCTATAGCAAAGCATAAGGAACTTTTGTTTCGTTGCATCAAAATGCACGCACATGGAGATAGAGGAGCTCAAAGGAGGCGAAAGTACCTGGGCGATAGTTACTGCTGAAGATGTAGGACATGGTCAGTCTGAGCCCCGAGGGAGGGATAAAACCCATCATCAGCCTTGAGTCCCTTCACACCCACAAGAGATCTAAGCCCAGCCCACCCTTGAATTCCGTGGACTCCACCAATTCCCCTTGACCGTTAGTAGTTCAGATTCTTGTAGAGACCTTTAGCATACAACAAACCCATTTGAACTGCTTGGACTCCAGTTCCTGTGCTTGGCAGAAGCCTTCTTATATAACATCTGGTACAAGAAATCACAAGCCAGGATTGAGTTCAAAAGTACTGCAAATCTACTTCATACTACCTATAGAGAAGAATCTTATCTACCAAAGTTCAAGGCAAATTGGTGCCAGATAAGAGTCAACAGACTTCAAAGGGGCTGGACTTAGGGGTCTTATAGGGTGTAGAGACACATTATCAAACTGCTCATATGTTTGACTCCACCCTTGGGTTCATCTTGGTTATCTCCTACATATAGTATTCATTATGGATGATATTATGCTAAAGAAACAACAACCGTATTTGTAAGTTCCTCAAACTTTTCTTTCTTCCTCTACAGAATGGTCTTCTGCTTTTCTACTTTATTCTTAGAGTGTTTTAACACATTTGATGGGTTTGGGTGTTTATTTCTTCTTGTACATGATAGACTACTGTGGTTGTTTTCATCCCAACACTCTAAGGCAGCCAGCTGGTCTTCACATGCCCCAGAGTGCGGGAAACCAGAAGACCAGGCGGTCCTTCAGATTTTCCAACTGTACACACTTTGCCAGTATAACTGTGTCTCATTTTGCTGCTGGTAGTCCTGTTTCGTGAATCACAACACCGTAAGCTCTGATATTTCAGAAACAGTGTAGGGTTGAACCTATGGCACGTATGCCAAAAGTGGCACACAGAGTCCTCTCCATGGGCATGCGCACTGGCCAGCTGGTCTTCGGGTTTTCAGCACATGCATGTGCACCAGCCAGCTGGTCTTTGCACACATCGTAGCCCTGGAAACCCACAGGTGGCTGGTGCATGTGCTCGCAGAGAAGGCTCTGTGTGTCACCTCTGGCACGCGTGCCATAAGTTCACCATCACGGCTCTAAGGCTTCCCTGGCTATCTACAACTCGAATCAACCAATCCTCCCTGGCTGCTCCAGTGAGAATCAATTTCCCGGAGAGCGTCTTATTCAATGGTTTCCCCTTGGGATTTAATGGCAATATGGGAAGCCAGAGAGGGTGTAGATCCCTGGGAATTTGGCTCCACCTCGAAAGACAAGGAAACTCTGGGTCGTCCTGAAACCGCATGAGCACAAGCACTGAAATTTTCTTTTTCCCCGTGAAGGAAATTGCAAAAGCAAATTCTCCTTCATTGTACTGAATAAGAACTGGAAGCGGGATAGAGAGGGGGGTGGGGGAGAAATAATCCACGGGAGGTTTTCTGCCTGGCATTAGTTCCCAGGAAAGTAAGCCAGATTAACTGCTGCTGGCTTCACATTTTATACTGCTTAGCTGCTGCAAAAGCAGGCTTGCTTTGCAAGAGAAGGAATGCTGCTTTTGGTTATACAGTGGCTCAACTGTCCTGGTATGGGATCTCCCTTTGTCTGCATATTCATAAAGGTTTATTGCATGCTGTGGAAGAAATCAAGCTGTTGGAGGCTTCTATTTCTAATCCCGCTCATACTTTCCTTAATGACAAGGGGGAGGGGGATATGGTATACACCAGGGGTCCCCAACCTTTGCAACTTTAAGTCTGAAGGACTTCAGCTCCCAGAATTCTCCAGCCAGCAAAGCTTATTATGTATATACCCACATAGCAAAGCTGGCTGGAGAAATCTGGGAGCTGAAGTCCTTCAGACTTAAAGTTGCAAAGGTTGGGGACCCCTGGTATACACATTTCCCCTGTATTGATGTGATGGGAGAGCAGGGAAGGTGTATTATGTTGGTTTTTCTCATCCAGGAGTTGCAGTAGTTAAACCTGCACAGAGCCCCAAACAATTCTTTCTTAATCCCCTGTGCCATTCTGAAAACATGGTTCATAGGAAGTGCCCTGTTATCGACTGCAAATCAGAGATAGAGACAGATAGTTTGGTTCTTTCCGTTCACACCATGTTTCAACGTAGGGAGAGGGGATGTGGATAAAGGAAGCATTGCCAAGGTTAAATTACCATCGTTCTCTTTTCATCTTCTCTTTCTATTTTTTTTTTTTTAAAACATGGCCAGCAAAAGATCCTTTAGCATAAATCTCCCATTCTTCTATGTCACTTCAACTTGCTTGCTTACCTACTGGTCCTTTAATACTCCTTCAGTCAAAATGAATCTAAATGACTTACAGAAGTCATACACCAGTGGTGGGATTCAATTTTTTTTACTACTGGTTGTGTGGGCTTGGCCTAGTGGGTGTGGCCGAGGAAGAATACTGCAAAATCCCCATTCCCTCCCCACCCCACTAACCTGCTTTTCAGCTCTGGTCTCCTGTGCAGGGCAACAGAAGACCCAGCTGATCAGCTGGGATTCGGGAGGCAGTGAATAGATGGGGGTGGGGCCAGCCAGAGGTGGTATTTGCTGTTTCTCCAAACTACTAAAAACTTCCGCTACCGGTTCGCCAGAACCAGTCAGAACAGGCTGAATACCACTATAAGAAACCTAATTACTGTATTTATTCATCTAGTTCAGAGGTAGTCAACTTTTTTATACCTACTGCCCACTTTTGTATCTCTGTTAGTAGTAAAATTTTCTAACCACCCACCGGTTCCACAGTAATGGTGATTTACTGTATAAAGTAGGGAAGTCAAATTAAAAAAAGGAAAGTGCTTCAGTATCAGACAAAACCCATACTGCCCATCATGAAAGCTGGAACGCCCACTAGTGGGTGGTAGGACCAGGTTGACTACCACTGATCTAGTTCAACAATTTAGTAAATCATAATAATAACAAGCAGGCATCAACAAAACCCATGCACATATTGAGGTAGGAGAAGGGCAGGTAGAGATGGGGAACAGAGTTAAACCTGTCGTTAGCTGAGAATCCTTACATTGCCACAAATGGTCAAAGTCCAACCCCTCCTGAATACCTTACCTGCCATCAATTTAGTGTTGAAATTTAGTTGATTCTTGTTTCAATACCTATGAAAACCCTATGCTGCAATCTAACTGATGGTCCTGATTCTTTGCGCCTGGCACCTGGAGATATAGATATATATAATCACATCTCAGTCTTCTGATACCTGCCTGGACACATCCAGGTCTTGCCAACTTTATGAATCTTTATAATGAGAATCCTGGGCTTCTTTCTGAGGGAGAGCTAGTTCCACTGGAGCAGAACTTCTTCACAAAGGAAATGAACTGGGTTATAGGTTAAAAATCCCTAAGTCCCTGTGTTGTCCTTCAGATTCTTCTGATGGTCACCAGCACAGGGGGGGGAGGGGAAAGGTAGAGTAGAAGTGCTTTGTTCACTACATCTGACTTTAATAGATCCTTCAGGCATTTTTCCACTCTATGTAGCTTAAGCTGAAGGGCATAGAGGCAATGGAAGCAGTAATACGATGCATCAGATTCTGGAAATAAAATCCCACAGAAGAGATTGGAACCATTATCATCCCAATTGATCTCATTTGACAAGGTCAAGGAATTCACAGCTTCGGAGACCCCTAGACTGGATCCCCAACAGCCATTCATAAACCCCAGCCAAGCCTACCCCACTGCTTGGAAAGAGGTGTAGCTGCATGCCTCTCTATGAAAATTATTAGAGCTGCCATAGATTAATAAATATTGGGACTGCTAACTGGTTAATAATATTGCAGAACATATTATTTGCAGTATTAATTGGGAGGTTTTTTTCTAATTACAAGCACACAATTTGGCCTATTTTTTTTTTTAAAAAAGATTACATTGTCATTCTGTTACATTTTTAATACATTTGCTGTGGCCTTTTACAAATTGGGAAAGTTTTATAAGGAAGCTTATAAAGCGTGAAGCTTATCCTGTCTTGTATTCTGGGAAACACACCAGCCAAATAGTTGTATTTGGGAAGCTGAGAAGCTTGAGCTGGAAAGCAAAACCTCCTTCCACCATTACTTCCCAGTAACCCAGATTGTAAGATTTTCTGCCTGTGATTTAAGAGAGAATCAACACCATCAAAATGTGTTGCTATCCATCGCCTGATTCTCTACTGCCTGTCCATCCAAACTGGCCGGTGGTATGTTAAACATTGGGATCGTTAGTTGTCCCCATTCCTTGATGACACGAGGAACTGGAATGTTGAAAGAAAATTGAATTTCCTCCTTCAAGGTACCAAGCAATTTGTGACACAGTGAGTTGCTATCTTCGCAGTTAAGGCAGCAGCAAGGCTGAGGGGGAAAGAAATAATGGATTCTGCCTGACATGACAACTTATATAATGCCTCTATTATCTAAGAGTTGGACTAGAAGTATTTCAGTTCCTATTCCACTTTGCCTTAACCAGTTTAAAGTAGGATGTTATAAAAAGTTAAATATATTATGGTTTCCTGGGCTCGAAGATCACCGCAGAAGGGGAGAGCAGCCAAGAAATTAAAAGATGCTTGCTCCTGGGGAGGAAAGCGATGGCAAATCTAGACAGCAGACTAAAGAACAGAGACATCACCCTGCCAACAAAAGTGAGCATAGTCAAGGCGATGGTTTTCCCAGTTGCAATGGATGGCTGTGAACGTTGGACCATAGGAAAGGCTGAGTGCCAAAGAATTGAGGCCTTTAAACTATGGTGCTAGAGAAGACTCCTGCAAGTCCCTTGGACTGCAAGGCAAGTCCGGTCAATCCTAGAACAGATCAACCCTGACTGCTCTTTAGAAGGCCAGATCCTAAAGATGAGACTCAAATACGTTGGCCACCTAATGAGAAGGAAGGACTCACTGGAGAAGAGCCTCATGCTGGGAAAGGTTGAGGGCAAAAGAAGAAGGGGACGACAGAGAATGAGGTGGCTGGATGGAGTCACCAAAGAAGTAGGCATGAGTTAAATGGACTCCAGAGGAATGCAGAGGACTGGAAGGCCTGGAGGAATGTTGTCCATGGGGTCGCGATGGGTCAGACACGACTTTACAACTAACAACAATATATTATGGTTGCTCACACAGTCAAGCAGTTGTTTAGACTAGATTTGACATTTTTATCCACCTATCTAATCCTTGCCAAAGATCTGGGATAGGCAGATTTGGATGTTTGATGGGGTTAAAGGTATCATCACAGGATGTCAACTGTTCCAAGCAAAATTGCATTTTGCAATTGACTGGTGGTGATTTTGTCAGTGTCGATGATGTTCAGATGGTGTTCCAAATATTTTGGGATTGCGCTCAAGGCAACCTATTACTATTGGTAGTATCTTTGCCTTCTGTTGTGACAGTCTTTCTATTTCTATTTGCAAATAATTTTGTTAGCTTCTCCAGCTCTTTCTCTTCTGTTCTGCTGTCTCTAGGTACTGCCACATCCCCTAGCCAGACTTTTTTTGGTAATCTTTCTTAACAATTGTTGAGTTTGGAGTCTTATGTGGTGGGTGCTTGTCAGTTTGAGCACTTTAGCTTCTTATTAGTAGCAATAAGATTATTATTTATATTTTAATCATTAAAATTATAATGCTTACAATTTCCAATATAAGTGAATATATGTAACTCAGGATTGAACTGTGATTTCTTGATGCTCTCTGAGTTTGATTGTTTGCATGCAGACATTTTATTGCCCAACTAGGTAACATCATCAGTACTAGTGAGTCTGGGGATTGCTTCTTGTTTATTTAATTTATTAATTTTAAATTTAAATAATAATGTCTTACCCTCTTTCATTTCAGGATTGTTCTTAGTATCTCATCTTTCTTTTAAATATCTTTCTTGTAGCTTTGAAGTCATTGCCACAATCCAGCAGCTCCTTCCCCAGCAATATTCTTGTTCAGTCCAGTAGTCAGACTATTCACAATTTGCACATTGCAAAGTTCAAATTTCACACCTTTATGACACATTACCTTGGCCTACTAACTTTGGTCCCCAGCCAGATTTAACTTAATTATTTTTACAGTGAATCTGAGATTCAATATGCCATCATCATTAACTGGAAAAGGATAACATTGGAAAAGAACCAAGAAGGGATTCAAAGCAGACTGAGACATTTCTAGACTAAGAAGAGAAAATACGCTTAAAAACCAAGGAGATCTAATCAAATCTTTCTCTCTTTCTTTTCCTGTTCTTTGACTCCCTTCCTTTTTAATATGGCTTCAGTATAAACATAGCAATAGTATATGAAATTAACCAGTTAAAGATTTTCCAGTGATCTATAGTCCTGAAGAATCTTATATTCAGTATTTTTAGCTAATAAAATATTGGATGAAAAACAATAACATATATTTTAAGAAGTACTAAATGATAAGGTAAAGATTCCCCTCACACATATGTGCTAGTTGTTCCCGAATCTAGGGGGCAGTGCTCATCTCTTTTTCAAAGCCAAAGAGCCAGCGCTGTCCGAAGACATCTCCGTGGTCATGTGGGCAGTATGACCAAACGCCAAAGGCACACACACAGAGTGCTGTTCCCTTCCCACCAAAGGTGGTCCCTATTTTTCTACTTGCGTTTTTTACATGCTTTCGAACTTCTAGGTTGGCAGAAGCTGGGACAAGTCACAGGAGCTTGCCCCGTTATGCGGCGCTAGGGATTTGAACCACCGAACAGCCAACCTTTCTGATCGACAAGCTCAGCATCTTAGCCACTGAGCCACCTTATACTAAATGATATGCAGGCCTAAAATACTGTTACGAAAAAAAGGCATTTCTCTCTCTTTTTCCCTCTCATTCTTTTTCCCTCTCTCTTTCGATCTACACACACATGCAAGCACACACACACAAAGTCACACAAAGTAGGCCCCATGCCAGTGCTAAGGTCTCTTGCCTTAGTCATTAAACTTTTTCAAGTTTCCCTGTAACCCTAATAAAAGAAAAGAAAAGACAACCACAGCTATAAGTGTTACATTAGCCTTGGGGGGTTGGGGCTTCCTTAAAGTAGGGGTGCCTTTTCTTCAAACTGACCTGGGCGCATTGAAAAAAGAAAAAGCAGAGCGATGTGGACTTGAGATGTGGTCCAAAACATTTCTTTCTGCTCCTTTTCAAAGCCTGCACTTGCAAAGACCTTTATGTTATTGTGTACATCCAGAAAACACAGCAAGAGAGAACAAGGGAAACAGCAAGTGTCAGAGGGAATAAAACAGCACGTGAAATCGGCCGGTCAAAAATACTTTGTTCCTTTTCTAAGATGTTATCCCTGGCAACGAAAATGGCCTGAAGTAACTTGGAGGGTTACAAAACCTTCCTTTTCCTCCTCTTCCTCCTCCTCCTCCTCCTCCTCTTTCTGTTTTGTCTTCTTGTGCAATGTGGAAAGGAGATGCCTCCCCTCCTTCCCTGGCTGCTCTGAGCCGGATGGGAGAGAATTATTAATTAAAAACCCAAAAGAAATCATTTCTTGCACATTAAGGCCCCCAGCTCATTTTAAAGGCATTCCAGCCGGCTACTCCTTCACAGCCAGCGCCTGAAAATTGCTAGTTTGTTTATTGCTAAGTTTAGCCAAGAGGATGAGAACCTAAGCAACAAATATGCCTCTCTGGTCAGCCTCCCCACTGCCTTATCTGCCTCTCCGTCCACTCTCTGAAATATCCCCCCCCTCTCCGGCTCCTCTGTAAACAGCATCAAACTCTAGGGACAAAAAGAGGAAGAAAGAGTATGAGCCTTCTCAAGTGATTTGGCCTGTTGGCTTTGAATACACACACACACACACACACACACACACACGGACACATACATACACACACACACACACGGACATATGTATATATGTAAGTGTTTTAGTCAAAGCACCTGGTATGACCAAATAAAGGAGGGAGCATACTGCTTCCCTTTTGCCTTTCAGCTCCACCCTAGGAGCCTTCCAGTCAGGAAACTATTTTTGTATTGCATTTGTGCTGATCAATAAATGAAGGGAGACTAGTATAGATCTATTTCAAGCTATTTAGCTCTCATCAGCTAGCCATACCCTTGCTGGGATTTGAACCGGGGCTGTTTTTACATGTTAGGCAGTTGTATTAGCAACTAAGCCACAAGCTCTCCTCCCTTATCAAACAGCCCAGGTTCAAATCCCAGTAAGGGTATGGCTAGCTGATGAGAGCTAAACAGCCTGAAGTAGATCTATACTAGTCTCCCTTTATTTATTTGTCAGCACAAATGCAACATATACACACACACACACCCCTTTCCCCTACAGAATAGAGGAATCAAGCTCCTTTTCTAGCTTAAAAAAGAGAAAGGTAGGAAAAATGGTATGTGTGAGCAAAATTCTTTATATCCATTAGAATTTAGAATGGTAAAATTGTCATCAACTTAATTCAGGGCAGTTCTAAAAAAAAATCAGTGGATCTCATTCAGGCATTCCCATTTTTTATGTTTTGTTGATTTTATTTATCAGACTTTCCATTTCCCTCAAACTGTGTAATCTGGGTACAATTATTTGAAGTTTTATAATCCAAGTATTTATTATAACATTTGTCTCATTATCATAAATAGTATAACTATATCTCAATCTAATTGCCACATCTTCATGATCAGTTTCTCTCCATTTTAATATTCCCTCTTCTTATATTCCCCCCCACTCAACTTCTGTTTCTATTGTCCAACCATTGGTAAAATACATTCCACGTCAAAAAATATTCAGTTTCTTCTTTGTCCTTAATAACAAGCGTTAATCTATTCATTTCTGCACATTCTAATATTTTCTGGATCACCTTCTCATCTGACGAGATCTCACCCCTTTTCCATTGTAGTGCAAATACAATCCTGGCCACAGTTAGTACATGTAAAATCAAATATGTAGCCTTTCTATCATATCTTTCTGGTAGAATGCCCAACAAAAATGTCTCTGGCCTCAGTTTAATAGGCGTCTTTGTCATTTTTTCCAACTAAGTTGGCATAGCGATGGTGGGTTATGCCAACATCAGATGCAGCTTTTCATAGGAAATTTCATGAAAACATGACCTTGCTATCCCCAGTTCCATGCAGCTTTCTTCCTGGCTCATCAGATGAAATGCAGAGAGCTTATTTAACCAAATTCAACATCAACTATTGAAGATGGAACCTTGCAAAAGAAATAATAATCCAAATTGCAAGTTCTACCAGTGAAAAAGGGTTTCCTAAGGTTCGGCGGCTGACTTTCACCATTCGAGTTTCACTATTTTGAGCAATTCCTTTAAAACGCTGCATCATCAAGAAACAGCACGCCCATCTCCAAAAGACCATCTCTCTCTCTCTCTCTCTCTCTCTCATTCATTTTCTAAACCCTGCACCTTCAACAGAAAGCTTGGAAACCTGCCTGCAGGACGAGGCCAATGAAAAAAACACAAAAGAGAAACATGGCAAAATTCAGTTTTGATGCAACCTTGTGACCCACAGAAGAAAACAACTTAATTTAGGGAAGTAAGGGAAAGAAGTACTGTATGTATTGTACAAAAACACAGGGCTGAGTCAAATGGGGCCAGTACAGAATGGCCTGAAGGAAGACGGCTATTTTTCTTCTGCTCTGCGTATATTCCTAATCCATAAGCAACTTCCCCTTGCAAAGAAAGATTTCCCCTTGGCATTCTGCAGGCTATTATTTACTTATTTTTCTGGGTCTCTCTCATATTTTCAGCGATTGAAAACAGTCGTATCTGTGGCCTAGAGGTGGAGCTCTCACCTCCCCATCAGGAGGTTGTGAGTTCAATCCTAGGTAGAGGCAGATGTAGGGTCTCCTGCTTGGGCAAAGGGTTGGACTAGATCAGGGGTCTCCAACCTTTGCAACTTTAAGTCTGAAGGACTTCAGCTCCCAGAATTCTCCAGCCAGCAAAGGTGAAGTCCTTCAGACTTAAAGTTGCAAAGGTTGGAGACTCCTGGACTAGATGACCTGCATCTGCTAGATGTGTTTGGAGCAGATCTCCTACAATTCTTAGCACCCAGCTCTTCTGCAGCTTCCACCAAACTCACTACCTTGGCAATGGGATGAGAACACGCTTATTTCCGTACTTGTCTTATTCCTCTAGAATCTAGAACGTTATAGGCAAATTCTTTTTCAACCCCTTTCAACCCAGAGAACTCTGCAATATGGTGTATTATGTTTAAGACTGCCTTCACTAGTTGGACAAAATCTCTGTACACTATTGTTACTGACCCAAGACCTGGCTATCTTTAAATAAAGATCATATCTACTCTCTGGAACTTATTATCAGCAGATAAAGATGCTCACCGGTTTCAATGATTTTAGAGGGGAATTGACATACAGATGGAGGAGAAAGCTAAATTGGCATATCTTACAGGGTTTTGAAGGATTTCTTTTATTAAGAAATCATTAGAACCAGAAGAATATTTCACAAGAGCAATTATAGCAAAATTGGATGAGTATCCATAAAAGACATATTACAAAATGACCCGAGGTAGGAATTCTTGGACGAGTACATAAAAGGAACAAGCCTAAGGAATTCTGCCTGCTTAAAAGCACAGAGGGGAATAATCTTAAATCATAACAATATGAACCCTCTGCTGTATTTAGAGAGACGGAGAGGATAGGAGTCATTTGGAGATCTAGAGCGGATGAATTGATCTCTTTTCATTGCTGGAGGGCATTTCAGAACGCACAGATACTAGCGCCTTCTGGTAAAGGATCTCCTCGCACATATGTGCTAGTCGTTCCCGACTCTAGGGGGCGGCGCTCATCTCCATTACAAAGCCGAAGAGCCAGCGCTGTCCGCAGATGTTCTCCGTGGTCATGTGGACAGCATGACTAAAGATGCACAGAACACTGTTCCCTTCCCACTAAAGGTGGTTCCTATTTTTCTACTTGCGTTTTTTATGTGCGTTTGAACTGCTAGGTTGGCAGAAGCTGGGACAAGTCACGGGAGCTCACTCCATTACGCAGCGCTAGGGATTCGAACCGACCTTTCTGATCGACAAGCTCAGCATCTTAGCCACGGAGCCACCACATTCCTAGTTCCTTCTGGTACCGTATACCTAATACCCAGTTGAGGAATGACTTCACTTATTCATCTCCCAGGAGAAATAATGCCTTGCCTGGCAAAATGCATAGCAACCTCGCCTTTCATCTTATTATTTCTTCAAGTAGAGTGAAATTGGTTGACTAGATGGGGATGGTGGGGGGAGGGCAGGGATCATGCTGCAAAAATTACCTTCAGCTCAGAATTAAACCTGTCTATCCAACCTTTGCTCCCCACCGGAAGGAACTCACTTCCATTCAGAGGGTCACATTCGACACAAACTGGGTCACCGGCAACGTATTTAAAATTACCTCTAGGCGGCAAAGTTAGAAGGCATTAAGCTAAATCCATCTATATTCCAATTTCTCTGCCAGGGCCTTTTCACAAACACAGAGTCCTGATCTGAGGGTAATTAATCAGCAAGAATTCCTCTCTGCTGCTGCTTGCAGAGCTCTTTAATCCAATCGGTGACATGGCAACTGCATCATCGGAAGCCACCAAAAGATATTTCTTTGCCAACTCTAGCGGATGATGGTCTGGTTTGATTTAGCGCTCGACTAATGGGTTGATGTAGAAAATAAACAGGGACGAAATAAACAAAACCCTTACTTTGGCCCCGTTCCATCCCTAAGCTGGAATTTTCACCAGTAGATAGTCTAACACAGGGGTCGGCAAACTGCGTCTCTAGAGCCACATGTGGCTCTTTCATCCCTCTGCTGCGGCTCCATCAATGGTCGGCGCCACAATTTTGAGAGGAGCTTCCGGTGGGAGGGGGGGGGGAGAGAGAAGCACAGTGCACCAGGAGAAGATTCTATGGCAAAGGGAGGGTTTTCCAGTTGTCTCCACAATTGATAGGGCTTTCTGTTATCATAGATAGAGGAAAAGGGATGCTGCGCTGGAGGACACTCTATGGTGGGGGAACTGGACTTCCGGTCAGCTCCACAATTGAACAGGGGGCTTCTGGTTAGGATCTTTGTGGCTCCTGGCATTTTCTTTTCTGTAGGAAACGGGTCCTAATGGCTCTTTGAATGTTTAAGTTTGCCGACCTTTGGTCTAACAGATTACATCGCAAAAGAATGAATAGCACCATCAAGGCATAGATGAAGGCTGAACCTTGATGGGTATCAATAGTAGCTTACTCCTATGGTCAATAGGCAAGGACACTAAAAATCTAAAAGTGGCACTCCAGAGCCTTGTTTTGAACACTGTGATTATTAATGCACTTTTTTTTTGTTTATGTTTGCAGTGTCCTCTCAAAATTTTGAAAATGGAAGGCAGAGCTTTCCAAATACCTGAGGCTTGAAATCAATCAGCACTCTATATCCAGAATGATTGAGAATATGTGTACAATTTAAATATTCCAATGCCCTGTTGAAATGCACTGTGTTGTTTCATCTTCTACATAATTAGAGGCCTCCTCTCAAGTAAGGTAACCAAGCCCTTGTCTCTGCCTTCACACATGCAGGCAACCATACACACAAGATGTACATATATGGATGAGAACACCACAAATTCTGAAATTATTGTCTGTTTGACTCGGGAAAAATATGGAGCCCATTGTTCTAAAAGTCAAAGAGAACATAAAGAGACTTTCTGGTCAAACTAAGCTTCCAAGAAAAACTTTGGGGAAGTGAAGACACAAGGACAAAAATGTGTAGATCCTCTTCCACGGATGCTCCTAGGCAGAATAAATGAGACACCAAATCTATAGAAGGGTTCCTTTGTTTTTCATCCAGCGAAGAAAATGTTATCATATCAAATGTTTTTTTTTGGGGGGTGGGGGAGAACTGTAACAAAATTAGATCTTTTGCCAGCTTGAGGAGAGAATTAGCTGTTAATTTTAAGGCCATTGCCTACTCTAGGATAGACACAGATTCCAAGGGACTGCATTTCCCATCCTAGGCCCACCGTTGTCTAGGTTGCCTGGGACGTATGGGCTTTGTAGTTAACAACCTTGGGGGACCGTTATCATAGTAAACTATGGAGGCACCTTGAATAATGACTCCGAGTCAAATAACTGGGGCGTCCTTACTTGCCTGTCAACAATGTTTACCTTTAGCTAAACTTTCTCCCTGTCATTCAATTACCATTTTGTTGAGTTGGGATGGCAGCCTCGGGCCATAACTCAAGCTGGCAAGACTGAGCTGAAAGACACGAGCGACAGACAGTCTAAACAGCCGTAAACCTGGGGTTACCGATACGAGGCAGTCACAGCACTTGACTTGCACAAGATGAATAATTACACACACACACGCACACCCCAACATGAAGATTGTGGCTATTCTTTGTGTGGCCCTGCCACAGGCTGGTGCAAATTGCATAAATACCTTGGTTTAGTCTAGCCTAATCCAAACAAACGAGGGATGCATAGACTTGTCACATGGCCGACCTCCTCTCCAATAGGCCCTGGTTTTGCTGCAAACATTGGTTGTTTTTTTTCTCCTGGTTGCTCTTCAGATGGAAAGCACATAAACAGCTATGCAGGAAGCACCTTCCTTATACATTCCCCCCACTTTTTGCCATTCCATTCAGCAACACAGCACTAGCAAAGAGAGGCATTAACCCCAGAGAAAAGAGAAGCATTTACTCCCCAAAAGCAGCACCATTTTCTTAAAATAATAATAATTGTATTAATTGCTATTGCTATTAATAGAAATAGCAAAATCATTTCCCCATGAATTTGCTATTGCTATTAACTCATTCAAATCAATTGCAAGCAAATTGCTTTCATTCTCAAGTGCATTTTTCTTTGCATCACTTGGATGGAGGGGAGAAAGGAGACCGAACTCTATTGGAAAGTATTCCGTTTGATTTCTTCTCCCTCCTTGGCTTCAGATGCAATGATAAAAGAGTGATTTATTGTCATGTGAATAAATCATGGGCTTCGGGCCATCTCTGCCCTGCTGTTCTCCCTGGAGGAAAAGCCAAAGTTTTAACTATCATTTTTACCTTATTGTAGTTTTAAATTATGGCTGAACCTGCATAAAATACAATGTCTTGTAACTATGATTCAGTAAAACAAGCCACCGAAGAACTGTGCCTTAAGAAGCCAGTCAATACTAGCCAGTTTATGGTTCAGATTCATAAAACATAATTTGTGAGAAAGAAATTGAAGAACTCCAATCTTCCATTTGCAGGTACACAAGGAGAATGGAAGTCTAAAAGTAATTACATAAGAGTATCATTTAGTGTAACTTTCCAAATTATTAACCTCTGGGTTTCTTGAAATCATTCTCCTAGAATTCCTAATCAACATGGTTCTTCAGCACTCAACTATCTGGTTCGGTATCATATTAAGGCATAGTAGGGTTGATTTATTTGTAGCTTAATAATATCCGTGACTCTCCATTATGGCATAGCACAATGTCTAACCAGCCTATAACAACTTGTTTAGAAAATCATGTTTTAAAAAGGCGTGTGTGTGTTTGTGTTAGTTTTCCTTTTCAAATTGTAAACCTAGAGTAGTGACTATGTATTTCTCCATCTTTGGACCTCACGTGATCTTAATTCTATCCTTCTGTTTATGTAGCCTAGAACTGTGTTGGCTTTTTTGGCAGCTGCTGTACACAGCTGGCTCATATTTAAATGGTTGTCTACTAGGACTCCAAGATCCCTTTCACAGTTACTGCTATTGAGCAAAGTACCACCTATACTGTACCTGTGCATTTCATTTTTGTTGCCTAAATGTAGAACCTTACTCTTTTCGCCATTGAATTTTATTTTATTAGATAATGCCCAATGTTCAAGTTTGTCAATATCCTTCTGTATCTTAAGCCTATCTTCTGGAGTGTTGGTTATTCCTGCCAGCTTGGTGTCGTCTGCAAATTTGATGAGTTCCCCATTTATTCCCTCGTCCAAATCATTGATGAAGATGTTGAAGAGTACTGGGCCTAAAACAGAGCCTTGGGGTAGTCTTTTTTAGGCCCAGTATTCTACTATTCTACTAATAATTAAGACATGGTGCATGTTAGCAAGACGTGTTCACAAGGCATGTTAAACCAATAGTGAAAACATTGTATAATTGTTTAACATAAAATTGGACTCCGCCAATGACTTTGAGTCACCTGGACAGCTTCCTTGCTTGGGAGGAGAAACAAGATTCGAAGAGGTATCTTTAGTATAAATTATCAGTAACCTTTGTTCTTCAGTGCAAACATAAGTTCTCTCGTTCAGAAAGGAATTTTATCAAGAATATTTAGAAGAAGACCAAAGCTCTGAGAAATATTCATCTGCTGTTTTAGACGTGCATTTATCTGTTTGCCATATTATGCGCACAAGAACTGCTGGTGCTTAATTAATATGATTGCAGGAAGCCAAAAACCGAACCAATGTACAAAACAGATTCCTATTTTAATAAACATATCATGACTCTGAGCTATCAGTCCACTTTCCTTTACAGACTTGATTTATCTGTCACTCTGGTTTTCAGATTTGATTTATTTGCCAATTTCTTTTCAGGGTTTGATTTATCAGTCAATTTGTTTTCAAGATTTGATTACAGCATATTTTGGATGTATTTCTAAATATCCTAACATATATCTACTGTGGATGCTTAAGGTCTTAATTCCCCCCAAAACTTCCTCATTCGATAATTCTTAATTCCTATCTGGAGCCTGTCGCTATTATACATGAATATAATCAGAATCAGATGAAACAACCAATTACAGAACGACATAAAATACAGTAAGTGCAGTTTTAGAATAAATTGCACACCGCAGTGTCTTAAACAGAACTGGGAGATTTATTATAAGGCATTAGCACAAACTAGGCAAATTTCAATGCTGGTTTCAACATTTTCCTACGTTGGCAGAGGCACACTTCAGAAAAATAATGAAAAGTTTGTTTATTCTCTGTATTGAGCATTCACTCAGCAGATCAGCAAGATATTTAAGACCTGGAAGTCCAACAGAATCAAGATGTTTTTTGGAGGGGGGAGCAGTCAAGCCCCCTCTTCTTTTTTTAACAAACCAGTGAGATATTTATACCACCCAAATGCTTCCAAATTCCAGAGAGCCCTAACATTAACAGGCTTCAACACTCTCCCCACAGTAGTTCTGGAGAGCCGATGCAAAAGACTTCCCTGTGAGCTGAGACAAGGGGCCATTGAAACGAAAGCTCCTGTCCTGCTATACTGTAGCCTCTATATAAGGACTCGAGGAGGTACGGTGAAGTTCCCTACCTGATAAAAGACCCAGGAAATTCTGTTTTTTTTAATGCATAGTGGTTATCAGTTCAATCTCCTTGAACATAGCTAAATTTTGTTATACTACCTATAACCCTGGGCAGATTTTTATAATTCACTGGATAATAAATTCATAAATATTCATTATTCTAATATTTTATCTTGTTTTGCTTTTATTTTTACTGTGTTTCTGTTTGTAGTTCTGGTCAGTGGCTATAATAAAAATGCCTATTCTATTCTATTCTATTCTATTCTATTCTATTCTATTCTATTCTATTCTATTCTATTCTATTCCATTCCATTCCATTCCATTCCATTCCATTCCACTCCACTCCACTCCCTATTCCTATTCCTATTCCTATTCCTATTCCTATTCCTAATCTATTCTACTCCATTCCTATTCCTATTCCTATTCCTATTCCTATTCCTATTCCTATTCCTATTCCTATTCCTAATCTATTCTACTCCATTCCTATTCCTATTCCTATTCCCATCCCATCCCATCCCTATTCCTATTCCTGTTCTATTCTATTCCTGTTCTGTTGCTTTTTTACTTTGAAGGACAAAGCAAGTACAGAGGTGGTTATTCTATATCCCTAACATTACATAATTAGAATTATTTCCTTAGTGAACATGTATCCATCCATGTGCAATATTCTCATACTAAGGGAAGACGCACTAAAATCAATGGATCTTGTTTCCACGAGTTCTTCACTATGACCTTCAGAGCGCCAATAAAGTGGAATACTGAAGGGGAGGAGAGCCAACATTTGGTGAGGAGGAAAAGACAAAGAAGATGTGGTCAAGACCAACTCTGAATTGGATCTAATTTTAGTTTGCATTCAACTCAACAGAGCACTGCAGTTAATTTTATGTCTGTTGAATATTCTAGCAGAAACTCGTCCAAAACTCTAAGGCAGAAGAATGCAAACCTGGACCTTCACCTTGCATTCTCTTGACCTAACACCAGTTTTCTAATTTTTTTCCACCACAAGGAGAGCTATTGAGCCTAAGCTATTTTTATCAGAGGGAATATTAATCCAAGCAGCAGGCACTAGAGAAGAGGTGCTCGATCTACCCATTCTGTTTCCAAGTCCATTTTATTCGTACTGCATTGCAGTGTCAAAAAAAGGTGACCCCCCCCCCCCATAAGCCCTGCCAGAGCCTGACAAAGTGATGACACGCTGCCCTAGAGGTGAGCACAGTCCCAACCAAGCAACTACTAATGACATTGACTGATGTGCTTGCTGTTACCACTGTGCTGAAGTCCCTACATTGCAACATATCTTATAACCAATGGGGAAAGAAGGCTTCCCTGAACCTTCAGGTCCAAATCACTTATTAATAGGTATGGATTCTGTTAGCAGTAGCAATATACTTAAACTTATATGCAGTGTTTTACAGCACTCTCTGGGCAGTTTACAGAGTCAGCCTATTGCCCCCCAACAATCTGGGTCCTCATTTTGCCGACCTCAGAAGGATGGAAGGCTGAGTCAACCTTAAGCCCCGTCAAGATTGAACTCCAGACTGTGGGCAGACTTTGCCTGCAATGCTGCATTCTAACTATTACGCCACCCTAGCTCTTATATATTTTACAACAGTAGAAAGGTCTTGCCAAGGGAAAATATTAGCCATATTAGCCATCCATCCATCCGACTGTCCCATCGATCATTAGAACAAACAGTTGACAAGTGAGATGAGGAAGAACTCAATGATATAGAACACAAGTCCTACCTACGCTGCCATCCAGTATTACGTTTCTGAGATTTTTCAGTGGAATTTTCATATCTGAATAAGCTATAAATGTGAACTTTAAAATCACGAGCGGACGTTGGCATGCAGAAGACTTCAAAGAACTGGCTGGCTTCTTTCAAATGCTATGAAACCATCTTCTATTCATACAATACTCTTTCCAGCTTGCACTGTTTTATAAATCAGTTAGGTAAAGGTTCCCCTCGCACATATGTGCTAGACGTTCCTGACTCTAGGGGGCGATGCTCATCTCCGTTTCAAAGCCAAAGAGCCAGTGCTGTCCGAAGACGTCTCCGTGGTCATGTGGCCAGCATGACTAGATGCCAAAGGTGCATGGAGCGCTGTGACCTCCCCACCAAAGGTGGTCCCTATTTTTCTACTTGGATTTTTTAGGAGCTTTCGAACTGCTAGGTTGGCAGAAGCTGGGACAAGTCACGGGAGCTCACTCCGTTACGCGGCGCCAAGGATTCGATCTGCTGAACTGCCGACCTTTTTGATCGAAAAGCTCAGCGTCTTAGCCACTGAGCCACCGCGCCCCTTTTCAGTCAGTTAAATCAATGTCTTTTGCAATGGTCGACCTGCTGTTGCAGCTCTGAAAATGCTGCTACTAAACTTTCGATGGTCCCATTTTTTTTTTTTTGTCTTTCGGCCTCTTCACACCAAAGACACACAGCTGGAAGGGAGGCTTTGCACATGGAACGGTTGTGTAAAAGGGACAGGTGATGGCTCACCTCCAAATTAAGTCCACTAGATTGCAGCACAGTTCCCTTCCTCCTGGCAGCAATGACTCAGAAATCAAGGCCTAATCCAAAGTCCACTGAAGTTATTGGAAGGGGGGAAAAAAACCTCCTTGGCACTAGCCATTTTTGGATTCATTCCCAGATCCACCAATTACCTCAATTCTTATCTTTCAGGTAGCAATACTTTGATCCAGTGCCTCAGAAAAGGAGTCCAACTTCCTTGCTTTCTAAAGTTGCAAATTAATCATCCCCTTCAATACTTTTCAAAAGTTATTACAGGTGGCCCTCAATTTACAACAATTTGTACAGTGATCATTCGAGTTGCAACTGTAAAAAGTGACCCAAGACTGTTTTTCCATACTTACAACTGCTGTAGCGTTCCCATGGTCATGTGATCAAAATTCAGCCGCTTGGCAATTGATTCATATTTATGACGGTTACAGTGTCCTGGAGTCATGTGATTCCCTTTTGTGACTTTCTGACCAGTAAAGTCAAATGGGGAAGTCAGATTCACTGAACCGCTGTATTACTAGCTTAACAACTGCAGGGATTCACTTCACAACTGTGGAAAGAAAGGAAGTAAAATGGGGCAAAGCTCACTTAACAACTGTTTTGCTTAGCAACAGAAATGTTGGACTCGATTGTGGTCTAGGAGGGGCTAGTAAAGAAGACGGGAAGAAGAAGAAGAATGCTACAGCCATACAACAAGGTGACTTTCAGCAGATTATCTCCAGTTTGGGCGAACCGCTAGCGGTGGCTGCAGGAGGCTCCGCCCCCTTGCCCCGATTTAATGCACAGATGTGGTGCATGCGCTCACATTTATGAACCAGTACAGAAGGTAAGTGAATGCCACCATTGATGGATAGATATAGTTAGATTTTGTGTAGTGGTAATTAGGTGTTTAGCAGAGTGATGGCAAGGAAGGAAAAACTGTCTTTGTGTCTCATTGTTTTGGCATACAATACCCTATAGCGGTATTCTGAGGGGAGGAGTTGAAGCAGTTTATGTCAGGATATGAGGGGTCTGTGGCAGGGGTGGGTTCCTGCCAGTTCTAACCTCTTCTATAGAAGACGTTCCATAAATCTACAGTGCCGTTTAGAACCGGTTCCAGCTCCCTCCACCCGGCCGTCCGCCCATCATCCAGATGAAGAGCAAGAGGAGGAATTCTGGGAGTTGAAGTCCACAAGTCTTAAAGCTGCCAGGTTTGAACACCCCTGGGGTTGTTTTTTTTCCTGAAGGGTTAGGGGTCCAAGGGTCTTGTAACTTGACAGCTTTAAGACTTGCATGCTTCAAATGCCAGAGTTCCTGAGCCAACATTTTGGTTGCTAAGCAAGAGCAAGTGTTAAGTGAGTTTCACCACATTTTACAATTTGGCCACGCCCACCCAGTTACATGACTGCCAAGCCACTCCCACTCGGTCACATGGCTGGCAAGCCACTCCCACCCAGTCACATGGCCAGCAAGCCACTCCCACAAAGCAGGCCATACCTACAGAAGAGGTTCTAAAAAATTTTGAAACCCACCACTGGTCTGTAGATAGAATAGAATAACAGAGTTGGAAAGGACCTTGGAGGTCTCATCCAACCCCCTGCTCAGGCAGGAAACTCTATACCACTATCCAATCCAAAATATATTTGCTTAGTCCTCTTTCTAACCTGTTCAATATACAGGTCCTCAATGGAATTACCATCAAAACACCATCTAAGCTAGCAACATTGAGTTTTTGGATGGGGGAATACTGAGTTTTCAGGTATTTATTAATGTATGTATGCTTGTTTTAAATATGTAAACTGACATTTCATTTCTGCCAATGCTACAAGCCTACATCGGCAAATAAGACAATTTTGTGTTAAAATTAGGTAATTTCATGTTAAAATGTGAAGCAAGCACCTTCTTATGAAGGTCCTAGTTGTTAAATCCCTAATCATAGTTAGCAGTCTGACAACTGCACTCTGGACTCCCTGTAGTTTTTAAATGAACTTTTAAATCAATCTAAATAAGGTACATTCCTCTAACTAAGAGCTACCGGTGCATGGCCATCTGAAGCCAGAGATGAGTTTATCATTTTTCCTTTACTTTAGGTATTTCAGAGTCATGTGGTTGGTTGGACAGTTGACAGGTTAGAAGAAATCGGGTGAGATATTAGTCAAATGAGAAATGGATAACTGATTTGGTTCACCATTAAAAAGATTCCAGAGGAAGCGGTCTACATTTTCTGTGATCTCAAAGAAGTTTGAAAACTATCCCCAGTTTTTCAGGGGTGGGGCTGCTGGGGGTTCGAAGGGATTCGGGAGAACCTCTAGCTAAGATTCTGTGCGGTTTGGAGAACCCCCATGTCGAGGAGACATGTCCAAATATATCTCATGCCTTGAATTCAGAAAGATGGCTCCTTCAGAAAGAACCAAATGTGATTCTTCGCTACAATTCCTTGGCCATCATCCTGTAAAATAGGATGGAGCCTCTGATCAGCTTATAGTGAGAGCATAAGCATAAGCTTCAAGGTGTTGACAACCATCTTCAAAGCGCTCCATGGCTCGGGGCCTAGCTATATTCACGACCGCCTCTTGCCCCATACATCCCTTTGACCGATCCGCTCCCACAGAGAGGGCCTTCTCAGGGTACCGTCGGCCGGGCAATGCCGGTTGGTGGTGCCCAGGGGAAGAGCCTTCTCTGTGGTGGGCCCTGCCCTCTGGAACGACCTACCCCCCGATTTACGCACCATCATGGACCTCCGCCTTTTCTGCCAACGTCTTAAAACTCATTTATTTCATCAAGCCGGCCTAGCATAATCCCCCGTTCTGACTCTTATAGGGATAATTTTATAGGGATAATTTTATAGGGATAATTTTTAAATTTTAGAGTTTTATCAATTTTAGCACAGGGAATATTTAATTAGTTTTTAGCAATTTTGGATTTTTGTACTTTTGTATGTTTTAATGATGCCTGTGCGCCGCCCTGGGTCCTTTTTTAGGAGAAGGGCGGGGTATAAATTTAATAAAATAAATAAAATCAATTTCAATTTTGAGAAATTAAGTCCTTGTTTTGTGTCATGTAAATTATCTGTACCTGTTCTCCCGAAACAAATATTGGAGGTGACAGCAACGTATAGTTGCTTCTGCTGAGCTGCAGACCTAGGGGTTGATGATAATGATCTATTAATGAACAGTGACACCCATCACAACTTTTGCTTCATAACTGTCGCAAGGAACTGTGCATTAGAATCTATACCCCCAAATAAGGAACAGATGCTGGCTGAATGGGAGGGAAAAACACCCTGTGTGTGTGTGTGTGTGTGTGTGTGAAAATCTCACTATTATTTCATTGATTTGACACCATAAAAAAAAATTAGCATTAATTTAGTTTCTGGTGAGAGTGAGTAGCTAAACCCTCATTAAAATGGTGGGAAGACGGAATCAGGATGTTAAACTATTTAAGAATCCTGAGCGTTACTTTCAGATACGTCTATCTGAATATAGATATGGTTTTCTACTGGAAAATAAAAGCCCAATCAATTGCATTTCAAAAGTCTGAAGGCATGAATACACTGCTTCTTGAAAGCTGTCTAAAGAATCTGTAGTGATTTTTGCTTCTTTCTTTTCTTTCTCTACGGTGCTTGATTGTGCCAAATAGTGTCGTTTCTGAAAGAAATAATTCATATTTGGGAAGAAAAAGAAACACTTATCCTTTGAATCTTAATGGCTTAAAGCAGCTTGAAGAAGAAAAACAGAGAAGAGACAAGCAGTCCAGAAATTTAAATCCAAGGGAACATGTTTAAAAATAAGGAAATTGCCTGCATTTTCTCTGCAGTTACTGTTGAGAGGAGGAGGGGAGAGAGAGAGAGAAAAAACTTTAAAGCACACAGAGATGCTGGATTTTTCTTAGCTTGAGTTGCAAATGCTGTCTTGATCATAATCTCCTTCCAAAAGGGCTGGAAAAGTTCAATCAGGCTGATGGATTTATCATTATTCTAAAGGTAAAGGTTCCCCTCGCACATATGTGCTAGTTGTTCCCAACACTGGGGGCAGTGCTCATCTCCATTTCAAAGCCGAAGAGCCAGCGCTGTCCAAAGACGTCTCCGTGGTCATGTGGCTGGCCTGACTAAACACTGAAGGTGCACAGAACGCTGTTACCTTCCCACCAAAGTTGGTTCCTATTTTTCTACTTCCATTTTTTTATGTGCTTTCGAACTGCTAGGTTGGCAAAAGCTGGGACAAGTAACGGGAGCTCACTCCGTTACGCGGTGCTAGGGATTCGAACCGCCGAATAGCCGACCTTTCTGATCAACAAGCTCAGCATCTTACCCACTGAGCCACCACGTCCCAATCATTATTATAATTGACATGTAAATAAGTGAATGTGTGTGATAAAAAGGCTACCTGTAATCATCATTCCATACCTCAGTGTCCAGTTAAGTCCATTCCAAAAAGATACAGGCATGGATGACAGAATAATTGTCATCTTTTGCATCTTTTGTAATCTTCAACACCTGTTATTTTGGCTATATTTTTTGGTAACACAGGAAGTCGGAGATGACCCATCAAGGCTAATATCCACTGATAGCCTAATTCTCCATGAATTCCTTCACTCTTTTAAAATGATCTAAATGATGGGCTACTGTCACAGCCGGGGGCAGAGAATTCAAGAACTGAATCCCACACTGTATAAAGGAACCATTCAAACTCGGGTATACAGACTAACCTGGAAATCACCGGGATATATTATAAAGCGAACATAGAGTGTTATCCAAAAAAAAATCTTAGTTTTTAAGCAGTAGAAGGCAGGGCGCAGATGGATAAAGGATGCAACAATACTGTAGCAAAAATTAAGGGGTGCTTGCCAATATGTAATGTCTGCGGAACTCAAAAGGCAATGCTAGCAATGCTAGTTTATGGGTGTAGCAAACATCCTCTAAAAGACATTGCACTTCCTACGACCCTGCTATGATTTGTAAAAGAATGGCATATCGAACAGGAGATCCTCTATGTTGATATAAACCCAGTTCACGATGACTTCTGGGAAGTAAGTACAGGTAATCCCGTGACCACAATGGAGCCCAATATTTCTGTTGCTAAGTGATGCAGTTGTTAAGTGAATTTTGCCCCATTTTATGGCCTTTCAGTGCTGCAGTTGCTAAGTGAATCATGGCAGTTGTTGCCTTAGTAAGATGGTTGTAAAATCAATGACATCCTCATTGACTTTGCTTGTCAGAAGGTCACAGAGGATGCTCAGTGACCCTGGGACACTGCAGCTCTTATAAATCTGAGCTAGTTGCCAAGCCAGTTCGGTCGAAACAATAGTGGTATTTTGGCCTGGGTCACAGAACCGGTAGCGACTCAGGCTGGCCACGCCCCCAAACCGGCTCCCCAATTGCCGCTGCCCTTGACGGTAGTAGTAGTACATGCACGTGTGCAGTTCACTGTAAATTGTTCTGCGCAATTGAACTGTGCACCCACACACGGCACGTTTCTGCCACATGCAAAGAGAACCGGTAACAAAACCAGGAGCAACCCACATCTGTGCCAAGCATCTGAATTTTGATCATGTGACCATGAGGATGGTGCAGTGGTCGCAAGTGTGAAAAATAGTCATAAATCATAAATTTTGGTCGCCACGATGTAGAAAAGACGTGGAGACTCTGGAAAGAGTGCAGAGAAGAGCAACCAAGATGATTAGGGGACTGGAGACTAAAACATATGAAGAACGGTTGCAGGAACTGGGTATGTCTAGTTTGATGAAGAGAAGGACCAGGGGAGACATGATAGCAGTGTTCCGATATCTCAGAGGGTGCCACAAAGAAGAGGGAGTCAAACTATTCTCCAAGGCACCTGGGGGCAGGACAAGAAGCAATGGGTGGAAACTAATCAAGGAGAGAAGCAACTTAGAACTAAGGAGAAATTTCCTGACAGTCAGAACAATTAACCTCTGGAACAGCTTGCCTCCAGAAGTTGTGAATGCCCCAACCCTGGAAGTCTTTAAGAAGATGTTAGATAGCCATTTGTCTGAAATGGTATAAGGTTCCTGCTCACGCAGGGGGTTGGACTAGAAGACCTACAAGGTCCCTTCCAACTCTGCTATTGTATTGTATTGTATTATTGTATTATAACTTTTTCCAGTGCCATTATAACTTTGAATGGTCACTAAATAAAAGGTTGTATGTGAAAGACTACCTGTACAGTTAAAAGAGTCTAACCAGTGTCATAGATGCGATAGGGTTATGGAACATCTGGAAATCTTAATCAGGCTAATCCAATATATGCATGTCACAACTACTTATAATGCACACACCAAGAGGCTAACAGTGCAGGAAATTTTTCAACCCAAAGATGTTGTTTTTTTCTGGAAGTTGTCCCACTGCTTAATTTTTCCAGAAGAGAGTTCCCATTCATAATTTGAAAAGGGATACTTTGGACAAATGTGGCAGTGTGCTTTCAACCCGTATTCTTTCCAAATTTCATTCACAACATTGCACAGAAAGCATTCCTCCTAAATCCCCCTTTGAAAAGGGTCGAAAAAAAATTAACACATGCAAATCATTCTGATTTTCAGAGCTACTTCCTTCCAAAAATTACAAAATGCAAAGTTTCCTGGAAAACCTACTTCACTAAAAATGCATACTAAACTCACGTAACTGGCAGAGAATGCTAATATGGAAACACTTGTGGGTTGATTAAAGTAGAAGATATGGAATTGATTCATGCATCCTGCTGAGCCATGGTTTAACCTTGTTTTTTTTTAAAAATAAATCACCCTGGCCGAATTCACATAGCACAATGTGCCAAACTAAACACACCACTTTATGGCTAAGTTAAGACTTCCCCAAACTGGGTGGCTTCCAAATATATGGTGCTTAAGTACTTAATGTTACAGAATAAAAACTTTTACAAACGCACCTTATCCCACGCCTGAGAACATAGCAAGCATTAAGAGAAAGCCAGTGTGGTCTAGTGGTTAAGTCATCAAGCTAGAAACCAGGAGACCACAAGTTCAAGAAAGCCACCTGGATGACTTTAAGCCAGTTACTCTCTCTCTCTCTCAGCCCAGGTCATCCCACAGGATTGTAGTTGTGGGGAAAATAGGAGGAATGAGTTCGTTATAGCAAGACTATAAAGACAGATTTCTTGTGAAATGTGTTTCAGGAAAACCAGCTTTACAGTGTCCAGACAGATTCTGCCCTTGTTTTCTGGCCTCTTGCTTGGTGATTAAGATCAACCTTAGTTGTATTGTGGCCTGCCAGTGGAGCTGGTGGCAGAGTCGGACAGTGAGGAGGTTGGGGAGGAGCAGAGGCAAGTCCTGGAAACTGGGGAAGGCTTGGACAAGGGCTCTGCGTCAGAGGCAGAGAGGGGACTGAGGCCGTTTGGCAGTGATCAGGTGCCTATGGAGCTAGACAGCAGTGAGGCAGAGGAACAGCTAGGTTCTCTAAGATCTGTACCCAGTCTTTCCGTACACAGCACCACATTTGGGGAAATACTTACATGGCAGCTTTCCAAGATAGATAAGGTCTGTAGTCATAAACATTCCTTTGAAAGACTGTTTGCTAGGCCTTGCTGAATGTGAATGAGAGGATGCCATATTCATTTGATAAAAGGGGTTTTGTCAGGGCCAGGGCTCTGCCTCATGCTTTTTGGGGAAGCCTAGGTCAGAAGAAGATTGATCCTAGAGGAAATGCCACCATTCTAAGAAAACAATGGTAATCCACCTCTACATTGTTGTCAAGAAAACAACTTCAGCGCATCTAAGTAGACCTGGAATTCAGCTTGACTCAAAAAAGATTTTATTTATCTTCATTGGAGGATTGGCTTGAGGAGGAGGAGGAGGAGGAGGAGGAGGAGGAGGAGGAGGACAACAAGATGGTCTTTGGTGCTCTCTAAGCTTTCTTGTTTTCTTGCAGATGTTTCATGACCCAAACTAGATAACATCATCAGCTCATTGCAGTGCACTGATAATATAACCAAATTTGGGTAACGAAACATCTACAAGAAAAAAACCAAGTTCAGTCTTGCTTCAAAACCAGTCATGGCTTTCTTTGCTAGCTGACTAAATGAGATGGTTGACAGCCATGGAGGAGGTTACCAAGAAACCCCAAGGTTTAGTCTAGGGTAACCTAGGAAGCTGAACAAATTTCACCGATCGTGTTTCTTGGCATTGAAATGCTCGATAACGATCACTCTAATCCACTTTCCTTCTGTCTGTAATTGCAATTATTCACACAATGTTCAACACAATTCCGTTGAACGGCATGAAATCTCCTTGGAAAACGACATGGGGAATTTTGTGTCACCACAACGTCAACTCCAGTACACTGCACAACTGTAGGAAACATTCAAACAGACATCATTCTTCCTTATCCAATCCCATGTTAAAGGTTTTAAAAATTGAAAGAAATCAAGTGGAGAATAAATATATTGGAGGAACTCAGGTAGAGCATAAACCTATTCTCTCCACCTGATTTATTCCAGGTCTGTCTGTACGTGTGTGTATACACACATTCTATTATTGCTTATTTCCACAGGATTTCAATCGTCAGCTTTTCCTTTTGCAAACGGAGCAGAAGTAAAAACTTCTGTATGACCATTTTCTGCTACTTCTCCAACTAATTTATTTCCTTTATGGTTTGGATTTCAAGAAGCATGGTAATATGATGCCAAAAATATATCTTATTTTCTTAGAAACTGGAGAGATAAGAAGTCCAACTTAGCTTGTAGTGCTTTTTAAAAAGAGGAAAAATAGGGTAGTTTTTCAGTATTGGCAGATACTAGTGTTTAGATTTATTGCACAAAGGTAATCAGGCTATAAAAAATATACTCTATCTTTAATTCATTAATCATCCAAGAAAGCAAATGAATTGCTTTCAGAAAAAGGACAGTATTTCCCCCTTCATTATAATCAGGTGGTCTATTCTATTTCTTTGAGAAACAAAACGAATTTCTACTCCTGATAGGAATGAAATGCATACCCAGAGTTCTGGTTTTAACAGGGATTTTTTGGTTCTGCAATGTCTAATCCTCAAGTGCAAAAAGGGGATTAGAAGTGTTGATCCACATTGATCCAGCATAATATAGATGATAGGTTTGGGCCCACCACATTATATGAAAGCAGCCTCTGTATCTGGTTGGGTTAGGGTTAGGGACTCCTGGAAGAATAGAATAGAATTAGAATTAGAATTAGACTTACTTAGAATTAGACTAGGACTAGGACTAGGACTAGGACTAGGACTAGGACTAGGACTAGGACTAGGACTAGGACTAGGACTAGGACTAGGACTAGACTAGACTAGACTAGACTAGACTAGACTAGACTAGACTAGACTAGACTAGACTAGACTAGACTTGACTTGACTTGACTTACTTGACTTGACTTGACTTGACTTGACTTGACTTGACTTGAATTGAATTGAATTGAATTGAATTCTTTATTGGCCAATTGTGATTTCACACACAAGGAATTTGTTGTTGGTGCAGATGCTCTCAGTGTACATAAAAGAAAAGATACATTCGTCACGAATCATAAGGTACTTAATGATAATCATAGGGTACAAATAAGCAATCAAGTCATACTAGGAAGTAACTGTAGAGTGACAAAGATTATGCATTTGTACACGGAATGGGACAACTTGCCACAGCCAACTCACTACAGCCAATTCACCATGACCAATGTGCTATGGGAAACTCACTAAAGCCAGCGCACCATGGAACAACTCACCATAAGGCAATTCAGTAGTTCAATTTAATCATTTAAATAGTTTTCGTCATCCACTTTTCATTTGTTCTTTCCTTTGGCATCTTTTCTTTAATGGTTCTATTCCACCATTACAGACATCCCTGATTTGTGTACATATGAATGCCAACTATATTTACTTAATATATCTGCTCATATATTTTGTCTTTCTGTCAATCATTCTGGTTTTTGCTGTCAATACACTGCAGAACAAGCTATTTAGGAAACAGCTAGAATATTGACCAAATTTTGCTACTTGGGGTCCTTGGCCTAATTTAACACTTCCAAAAGCTATTGTAAGTCTTTTTTTAAATGTTTTAGTATAGAAATACAGTTTGTATCTGAGGCTCCTAAATGTCTTATTTAATAAAGTTGCTTAGGTGAGCATATTAAATTTATCTGGGCCTTCCAAATTTGCCAACCAGAACTGTTCCAAGATGGCAGCGCGCTTAGGCGCTGCGGCTTTGAGCTCCTGGTGTCACAGTAGAGTTAGGCAAAAACTAGTCTATAACCGCAGGGAATTATTAAGTTATTATTAAAGATTGGATCTTCTAGTTGACTCGATATTACCAGTGACTTCCAGCAGTCTCATAATATACCGAGTGACATAGTAAGACTGCCAGGCTCTCCATGGATTGTTGTTTGGCCTAGGAGGCAGTGAAGAGAGCAGAAGCAGAAGCGGGGATGCAGAGCAGGTTTGCTAGTTCGATTGCAGAAGCATCCTCACAAGCCAGCATTACCAAGCATTTTCCTAACAAACTCTAGATCCTTTGTCCACAAAACCGATGAACTAGAGCGATGGATGGCAGCGAATGGGCTCATTCGTGACTGCTGTGTGATGATCATCCCAGAGACCTGGCTTCATCCACTTGTACCGGATGCGTCTGTGAAGCTAACTAACCGCACCACACACCGCTTTGACAGAAACAACAACTCTGGTAAAAGCAAAGGTGGAGGACTGTGTATTTACACACATAATAACTGGTGTACTAACAGTAGAGTTGCTTATACACACTGTTCTGCAGACGTGGAATTCTTAACTGTCATTTGTCGGTCATTTTATTTACCTAGAGAGATTTCTGTTATAGTTATCACTGCTGTCTATATTCCACCTGATGCAAATGTTAGCACAACGCTCAAACCAATTTCATTGTAATTTTAGTACAATGACAATAAAGAGTATTATTATTATTATTATTATTATTATTATTATTATTATTATTATTATTATTATTATTACTACTACTACTACTACTACTACTACTACTACTACTACTACTACTATTACTTCGTGGACTCTCATTCTGATTTATCACTGCCTTTATTTGATTGATACAGTCTATCTTTCTATAAACATTGGAATTGCTGGTTTTCTTTCCTTGGTACGAGCAAGTAAACTAATGATAAAAAGGCAACTGTTTTGTCAGTTAAATGACACATGTGCGCTTCATAAACTGGTGTGTAATGGGCTATCTTGAAAACAAATGAATGCATACAGAATTGCCAATTTACAGCCATCCTCTGCCAGTCTGCCTTTAACAGTGCTGTGATCAACAGAGAATTAGCTAACAGTTTTCCCCGATCCCTAATTTGGAAAAAAATTAAGAAGCTTAACTGGGAAAAAAGGGCTATTCTTTAAAAGATAAGCACAGGAACCTTGCATACAACAAAGAAAGAAAGAAAGAAAGAACATAAACCTCTGGCAAGCAAGAATGAAAATAAGGCAATTCATGAAGAATGATCGACGTAAGAAGCATAGAGGTGAAGCTCAAAATCTCTTCTCTAGTTTGGCAACAATGGATGCCCCTTTTCTGATTCCTGGAAATATATCATTGGAGCCCCACCAATGCCAGCTTATCCTTCTAGTAGGTGCCAACTGGAGAGCCCCAGGGGTGACGTACCAACTTTCAACAATGTCATGAAAGGTTAGGTCAAAATGGGGGGAGGGGGGAATGTCACAAGTGTTGAGGTAGCAGGAGGCTAAAATCCAGTAGGGTTTTCTGTAGACATGTGGCATTGTGCTACATTTGGAAGCAACAGAAGTATCTGTATTATGTTCTTATATTTTTATGGGGATAAAGAAAAAGAACAAGAACGGAAGGACAAAACTGCTTGGATTGTCCACTACTGGTAGAAGGTCTACCAATAATTCATGATAATATAAAAGTGTTCTTGGTATATGAATTCATTTTCTACAATCATTTACTTGCAGGCACAGTTCACTTTCAAAACTGGAAGTAACATTTCTCTCTTCTGTGCATCTGCGTTTACAATATTCCAAAACAGATAATCTAATTTAAAAATGACATGTTTCTGTTTGTCGCACATTACAAGGTGGAATTGTCCAGCTGCTGAGACATCCTTTAAAATATCTATCTATCTATCTATCTATCTATCTATCTATCTATCTATCTATCTATCTATCTATCTATCTATCTATCTATCTATCTATCTATCTATCTATCTACCTACCTACCTACCTACCTACCTACCTACCTACCTACCTACCTACCTACCTACCTACCTACCCTTTTTATCTCATCTATCCATCCTGCCTATATTATCTATCTATCTATCTATCTATCTATCTATCTATCTATCTATCTATCTATCTATCTATCTATCTATCTATCTACCTACTTACCTACCTACCTACCTACCTACCCTTTTTATCTCATCTATCCATCCTGCCTATATTATCTATCTATCTATCTATCTATCTATCTATCTATCTATCTATCTATCTATCTATCTATCTATCTATCTATCTATCTATCTATCTATCTACCTACCTACCTACCTACCTACCTACCTACCTACCTACCTACCTACCTACCTACCCTTTTTATCTCATCTATCCATCCTGCCTATATTATCTATCTATCTATCTATCTATCTATCTATCTATCTATCTATCTATCTATCTATCTATCTATCTATCTATCTATCTATCTATCTATCTACCTACCTACCTACCTACCTACCTACCTACCCTTTTTATCTCATCTATCCATCCTGCCTATATTATCTATCTATCTATCTATCTATCTATCTATCTATCTATCTATCTATCTATCTATCTATCTATCTATCTATCTATCTATCTATCTATCTATCTATCTAATGAATATGTATTTCATGAATCCTTCTAACTAATATACAGTTTGTACAATTAACTGTGTTGTCTTATTTTGCATCTTGTTTTGGTCACAATATAAAAAAAAGGTGTGGAGACTTTGGAAAGAGCAACAAAGGTATTATTAGGGGACTGGAGGCTAAAATATACGAAAAATAGTTGCAGGAATTTGGATGTGTCTATTTTAAAGAAAAGAAGGACTGGGGGAGACATGATAGCAGTGTTCCAATATTTCAGGGCTGCCACAAAAAATGGGTGTGTGTGTGTCAACCTATTCCCCAAAGCTCCAGAAGGCAGGAAAAAGAAGCAATGAATGACAAATAATCAAGCAAAGAAGCAATCCCTGGGTCCTAACAAGGAGAAGGGCGGGGTATAAATTTAATAAAATAAATAAATAAATAAAATAAAATCTAGATCTAAGGAAAAATTTCCTGACAGGGAAAACAATTAACCAATGGAACTGGTTGCCTTCAGAAGTTGTGGGTGCTCCATCCTTGGTATATTTTAAGAAAAAGCAGAGAGCCATTTATCTGAAATGGTATCAATCTCCTGCTTAGGCAGGGGGTTGAACTAGAAGACCTCCAAAATCCCTTCCAACTCTATTTTTCTGTCCTGTTCAGTGCTCAGAGCAAATTTTTTTTATTAAGTATGAACTAATCCTTTAAACATTTATTTATTCCTTAGATTTTTGTTCCGCCTTTATTACTACTTTATTTATTTATTTTATTTTATTAAATTTATACCCCGCCCTTCTCCTTGTTAGGACCCAGGGCGGCGCACAGGCATTATTAAAACCACAAAATACAATATCAATTAAAATATATTAAATTAGTAGACCCATGCTAAAACCCATGTTAAAACCGTACCAAATTAATTTATTTTTAAAAAGTCAGAAGTAGGGGCTATCCTAGGCCGGCTTGTTGGAATAGATATGTCTTAAGACGTTGGCGGAAGAGGCGGAGGTCCGAGAAGGTCGGGGGGTAGGTCGTTCCAGAGGGCCGGGCCCGCCACAGAGAAGGCCCTTTCCCTGGGTGTCGCCAACCGGCATTGCCCCGCTGACGGCACCCGGAGAAGACCCTCTCTGTGGGAGCGGATCGGACGAAGGGATGTATGGGGCAGGAGGCGGTCTCGTATATAGCTAGGCCCCGAGCCATGGAGCGCTTTAAAGATGGTCGTCAACATCTTGAAGCGCACTCGAAAGGCCACAGGCAGCCAGTGCAGCTCGCGCAAGAGAGGTGTTACGTGGGTTTGCCTTGAGGCACCCATAATCACCCGCGCGGCCGCATTCTTTATAAGTAACTCAACTTTATAAGTAACTCAAAGCAATGAACATACCTAATACTCCTATTTTTCCCACAACCACAAACCGGTGTAGTTTTAGGCATATATGTTTGAGGTGTACATCACAACATGTGCTAAAGGTGACAGAGTTATAGTACTTAAGACCCTTGGTGTGCTCATGAAAAAGGCACCATTTTGACCAATGCTGCAGATATTTTCCTGCAAACTTAGAATCTCTGTCTTGAACGGCTAGCATTCTGTCTGAGGGGATCTTACTTTTGACATTTGAGAAGTTTCCAAGATGACTGTATTATATCCAGCCATTTGCAGTCCAAAGTACTTCATAGTAACACACCATTCCCACCGCCTGTATACAAACCCCAACTTAAGTGGCGAGCTAAAAATGAAAATAAAACACCGGAATATTTTAAGCAACAGCTCACGCGAAGAGAAGCTGCTCTGCGTTAGTGTTTCCGAGCCCATCAAGGGCTGGAATTTATTGCAGCAAGTAAAAACAGACAGCCAACATAAAAATCCAGCAGGTTCTAGCCAGTAAAATTATTTATCAAGCTAACAAGGGAAGAACTTTTTCATGTAGCTACAGCCCTATGTAGGGAAGGCATGCCTTTATATTTCACCTTTGGGTGGAAGCACCTGTAAAAATGCCATCTGACAGGCGCTTCTCATAAACATTCCTTTCTAAATGGACTGCCTTGGGGAGGGGAGAGAATTCTAAGCGAAAGAGAACTGAGTCAAGGTGGAGAATCTTTCAAGGAGAGGATTTGAAGCTGAAAATAAGTCCAACAACTTCCAGGGATCCATTGTTGTTAGTTGCGAAGTTGTGTCTGACCCATTATGACCCCATGGACAACATTCCTCCAGGCCTTCCTGTCCTCTACCATCCTCTGGAGTCCATTTAAGCTTATGCCGACTGCTTTGGCGACTCCATCCAACCACCTCATTCTCTGCCATCCCCTTCTTCTTTTGCCCTCCATCGTTCCCAGCATGAGGCTCTTCTCCAGGGAGTCCAGTTCCTTCTCATTAGGTGGCCAAAGGATTTGAGTTTCCTCTTCAGGATCTGGCCTTCTAAAGAGCAGTCAGGGTTGATCTCCTCTAGGACTGACCGGTTGCATCACCTTGCAGTCCAAGGGACTCAATGAAGGAGTCTTCTCCAGCACCAAAGTTCAAAGGCCTCCATTTACAGCAAATCTGTAAACTAGAATTGGCTCTCACAATTCCCATAAATTAAGTAAACACAGCACTGTCTCTTAAAATCTGAGCATCTGAAACATTTTAAGCCTTGACCAAGAAAAAAAAGCAGAATGTATATTGTGTTTCATTTATTTTTGTACGTGAAAATATGTTTGTGTATGCATGCATGCTATATATAAGCATACTTGTATACACAAATATGCAAAATAAATATTCTGCTAATTCTTGTACCACCGAGACACAAACAAATTCAGATCAGCATAATTATTATTACTAGTAGTACTGGTATACTAACATTGATATATTAAATGTACAGCTGTAGTTACATCAAGTGGAAAATAAACACAGATGAAATATGAAACGAATGCCCTGTAAACTTTGTAAATCTAAACAAACAACTTGGCGGGGGCTTCATAAGATCAACACAAGTGTGAATAAACCTTGTAACAATATAAAAGTTTGAAAATATGTAAAAGGATGACTGTTGCCACTACAAGGCTTGGTATGCGAATGGGTAGTTCCTATGCAGTAAATGTATTTTTGTCTTTATTTAAGGATGTAAAGGAAGGTACTGTAATATGCCCATCAGAGGTGGGTTCCTACATGCATTTCTACCGGTTCGCTTTGCGAGCGCTTTGCATGCGCACGTGCTAGATACACTTTGGGCCTGTGGGCACAGTTCACTGTAAATTGGTGTGCGCATGCACGAAGAATATGAAAAACTAATAAACAACATGCTGGCAATGGCTGGAGTGACCAGGGAACCAGTTCAGGGGTGTGGCCAGCCTGGGTCACAGCCGCTTCTGCGACCCAGGCCAAATTACCACTACTAGTTCACCCAAACCAGTGTGAACTGTTAGAAACACACCTCTGATGCGCATACTTAGCATTGTTCATATAATAAGCACATCTACTACTACAAAAAGTGAGAGCCAGTTTGGTCTCAAATTTAAAAGAGCAGGCTAGAAACCAAGAGATGGTGAGTTCTAGTCCCACCTTGGGTGACCTTGGGCCAGTCACTTCCTCTCAGCCCTAAAAAGGGTGGCAATGGCAAACAACTTCCAAAATATTGCAAAGAAAACTTCCGGGACTAATTCACAGAGTCACCATGGCACTAAAAAAAACCCACAAAGCTATTGTCCGAAAGTCCAGATGATATACATGGAGCCATTTACCACTCCCAAACCTGCTGTCTACTTTTCCTTCTCTCTTGGTTAGAGATATAGATTTTTTTTTTTTAATGGAAAACCTTCCTGCATAAATAACTGATTCCAATTAGCATCTCAGTTCTACACACGTATTTGGAGTACACGATTTGAGGGGGAGGATGGCCTTGATAGTTGGTTTACAACTATCACCTGGAGTGGGCAGGGGGGGATTATATAATAATAATAATAATAATAATAATAATAATAATAATAATAATAATAATAATAATAATAATAATAATAATAATAATAATAATAATAATAATAATAATAATAATGTTGAATTTATTGACCGCTCCCTCTCCCCACAGGGACTCGGGGCGGTGCACAGGGAGAATAAAAGCAATAAATATACAAAATACATACAAATTTAAAACAGATTAAACTAATTCCTGTGCTAAAATCCCTTAACTAAAAATCCCCACTAAATATAAATATACATTTGAAACCCATAGAGAGAGAGACTACCCTAGGCCGGCCAGGCGGAAAAGATGAGTCTTCAATTTCAGGCGGAAGGAGCGGAGGTCCGTGGTCGTTCTAATATCGGGGGGAAGGTCGTTCCAGAGGGCCGGGCCCGACACAGAGAGAGCCCTTCCCCTGGGCGTCGCCCGCTGACAAAGTCTAGTGGACGGCACCCGGAGAAGTCCCTCTCTGTGGGAGCGAATCGGCCGTGAGGATGTGTGAGGCAGGATCCGATCCCGCAGATAGCTAGGTCCCGAGCCATATAACCTTAAAACTACCAAGCTTGGTTGAGGTGGAAATCCACATCCCTAACCCTGTCACCTAGCAACCGTGCCAAGTGGCTGTAGCAAGAGAAGAGCTGGGAACATGACCACAAGGTTAACGGAGAGGCCAATGGCTGGGAGATCATTTCCCCCTGTGAGGCTGTAGCTATTGCAGTTATACCAAAATTAACCAATCGTTCCTGGGTACTTAGCATGCCTGTAGTACGATCTGCCTACAAGAGTCCTATTGCCTCTCTGACTCTTTTTCCTTTTGTCTTGTCCCATTTCAGATCCTTCCTGCTTTGCAAGAGCAATGGCTGAAAAAAAGGAATGTAGCTAAGTGCACTTAGAAAAAATGTTGATCCTTTTGGGTGGAGAAGAAGAAAAAAACCCTCCCTTTCCCTCCTCCCCCCTTTTTGCACCGGATTTGAAGTTATCAAGCCAGTGTGTTCTTCATTTGACCCCTTCTTTTGTCCCCTAACTATTCCTAGCATCATTGCCTTCTCCATTGAATTTGCCCGCATGGCACGGCCAAGGTAAGTCAGAGGTAGTCTTATGATTTTAGCCTCTATTGATGGGTCTGGTTTAACTCTCTGTTAGTTACTCTGGCTGTCTATGGTGTACACGGGAATTACACCAGCACCACTACTCAAAGGTGTCAATTCATCATCATCACAAACACCCAGGAGAAAGCTAGAACTTGCCTTGGTAAGGCCACACTTGGAATACTGCATACAGTTTTGGTCGCCACGATGTAGAAAAGATGTGGAGACTCTAGAAAGAGTGCAGAGAAGAGCAACCAAGATGATTAGGGGACTGGAAACTAAAACATATGAAGAACGGTTGCAGGAGCTGGGTGTGTCTAGTTTGATGAAGAGAAGGACCAGGGGAGACATGATAGCAGTGTTCCGATATCTCAGAGGGTGCCACAAAGAAGAGGGAGTCAAACTATTCCCCAAGGCACCTGGGGGAAGGACAAGAAGCAATGGGTGGAAACTGATCAAGGAGAGAAGCAACTTAGAACTAAGGAGAAATTTCCTGACAGTTAGAACAATTAACCTCTGGAACAGCTTGCCTCCAGCAGTTGTGAATGCCCCAACCCTGGAAGTTTTTAAAAAGATGTTAGATAGCCATTTGTCTGTCCCCGTTGCTCTGGGTAATGTCCTTAAGTCAAAAAAGACAGATTCTCAGGTGAAGACTAGGGAAACTATCTTTAAACCAACCCAACGCTTTCTGTATTACTTCATAGAGAAGTTAGGCAAAAGCTTGAATGTGGATTCCTGAAGCATGCCAAATTTGGATTTGGTAACTGCAACGGCCCATTCCTTTTTAGGATACTGGGACTTTATGAAAGCAGCTTGAACTTTAGGAATGGATATTGCAAAAGAAATGGGTTCTTTTTTTCTGCTTGGCTCAAAAATGAAAAGAGGGAAAAAGTGATAAAGACAGCCTGACCTCTGTCAACATTGGCCAATGAGTTCAGTACGTAGCAAGAGGAAAGTGTTGTCAAGGGCATAGAACTTTCATTCAAGTTTACGCTCACCTTTTGACAATGGTTTGACGTTACTGGGGGGCTTTCATCCTCTCCCTCAAAGCATTTAAGTATTTACACTTAGATGTACGTTTCTCTGCATCCAAAACTGGGTTCTACTCCCACATCCTTACATGAGGCTCATTGATATATGGCAGCGATGGTGAACCTTTTCAGCACTGAGTGCCCAAACCAGAACCCGTGTGCCAGTCACCTGGTCTTCGTGGATGCCAGAGCACCGGAAACTGGCTAAAAGTGGGCCGTTTTCATGCCGTTTTGGGGGCCAAAAATGGTCTGTAAAATAGCCTGGCTTGGGGGCATTTTGGGGGGCTATTTTCCAGTGCCATAAAGACCAGCTGGCTGATGCCAGAAATCAAAAGAGCAGCTGGTGACAGCACACGTGCCTACAGAGAGGGTTCTGCATGCCAGCTCTGGCACGCATGTCATAGGCTAGCCATCATGGATATATAGCATGCAACCTTGCCCCATTAGTACACGCAAAAAATACAGATTAACAAAGAAAGAATTTGGAGGTCTTCTAGATCAACACCCTGCTCAAGCAGCAGATCTCATACTATTCCAGGCAAATGGCTGTCCACTCTCTTCTCAAAAACCTCCAGTGATGGATCACCCACTACCTCTGGAAGCAAGCCGCTCCCCTGATGAATTATTCTCACTGTTAGGAAATTTCTCCCTAGGTCTAGGTTGGATCTTTCCTTGATAGGTTTCTATCCGTTACTTCTTGTCCTGCTCTCAGATGTTTTGGAGAATAGCTTGACCCTTCCTCCCTTCTCTCTGGCAGCCCTCAACTATTGAAATCTCTGGTCCTCCTCTTCGTTACTAGGAAAAGGATATCTCAGGAGCAGCTGAGGTTCTCTTGCGCAACTCCGTTCACTACAAGATTACAGGACGTCAGAGTGTTTTACAAACAAACCTTCATTCTTGGAGTATCTCCGAGAGGCATTGCCAGATTAGTTTTTCCATTGAGCAGGTTGAGTACTGAAAGCCAATCACAGCTCATCTGCAGTGATCCTTCTTTCCTATCTGTGCCAGTCGGAGTAACTCATTGCCTAAAGTTAGAGTGAATGTTATATAGAGAAAGAGAGAGGTCATGTTGATTTAAAAGCCTTCTGCGTAGGAAACTCGGTTTATTACTGATGAAATCAGAGCCGGTTGTTTGCCCAAGTTGAGCCAGAAGTACGACTGAAAAGATCACCTGTTATCTGGACGTGGGAGTCATTTCATTTCTGGATAAGGATAGGAGTTTAATTTTGAAAGTTTTATCACCGAACTTATACAAAAAGGTCGCTTATGGGCTTCATGTTCTATTAAGGATTCAAAGGAAAACTCTTGGGCCCTGAAAAGCTTGATAAAACATCTTGACCTAGCTAAGAAAGTTAAAGGTAAAGGTTCCCCTTGCACATATGTGCAATTGTTCCTGTCTCTAGGGGATGGTGCTCATCTCCATTTCAAAGCCGAAGAGCCAGCACTGTCCGAAGATGTCTCCGTGGTCATGTGGCTGGCATGATTAAACGCCAAGGCTCATGGAATGCTGTTACCTTCCCACCAAAGGCAGTTCCTATTTTTCTAGGTGCTTTCAAACTGCTAGGTTGGCAGAAGCTGGGACAAGTAACGGAAGTTCATTCCATTACGTGGTGCAAGGGATTTGAAGCATCGAACTGCTGACCTTTTGATCGACAAGCTCAGCGTCTTACAAATCTTGGCTGCATTTGGCGTGTTTAGCTTTAATCCTGGTCTTGGATGTCATATCCGCAGCTTTTCCAAATTGGGAAGCCACTTCTTGGCCTCAAATAATGGCAAAAACACGAGAACATTTTTTTCAAATTAAACATGGTTCACCATCTCTGTCTCGTGGATTATCAATGGCCTCCCTTAACTCTCATCAAATTTCATGTGAGAGCTCTGATATCTTGCAAGTTATGGGGATCTCATAAGATGTTGATGGTTTCCAATTCTGAATGTATATATTTTTAAATCTAATTCCAGGATACAACAAACAGAATCTAGGAGAACTGCAGGAACCTAGATTATTTTTTTCTTGATTTATCTTCACAAAGTGATGAGTAAGTAAGTCTGGGCCTTATTAAGCCTAAATGAATTATATTTTTGCCTCTAGGGCCACGGCAGAAAGCAAAATAACAAACTGGCTTGGATCTTCTACTCATCCTATTAAAGTGTTCCAACTATCAAAAAGACAATTGTTGGATTTGTACAGCTGTACACCTAAACACAATATTTTTATGCAGACTTGCCTTCTTCATGGCACCCCTACACTTGGAAAGTAACCGAAGTTTACAAACAGAGCTATAAATGCATGAAGCAAAGATCTGTTTATTTTAATATAATACATTTTGTCACAATTATTTTTACCTTGGGAGATTGTATGTTTAAAAAAAACAAGCAGCAGAACCTCTTTAAAAGAAAACGGATTACAACACTTTCTAAAAAAAATTTTTCCTGTGTTTGGAAGCACCGTTAAACAATGTGTTTCGCCTCCATAACTGACAGTTTCTTTGCTTTTCATCTATCACAACTTTTACACAATCTTCCTTGTAAGCGTTTTTTTTTCTTCCTAGAATCTGAGCTTTAATCAAGTTGGTTGAAAATTACCCTAATTACACATTAAAAGTTACAAGGTCATTTAAGTGTGAAGAGAATAAACCCTAACCAATATGGCCATGTTGTATTCTGCAGGTTCTCTGCGATTAATTCATTTTGATTTCTAAATACAAGTTTTAGGTGACAATTCAGTCACTTACAATAATCTTTTTGTACTGTTCATGTACCATTTATAAGCTAGTTTTAAACAGAAAACCAGAAATAGTGTTATCTTGAACAATATGATTACATATCTAATTGATCAAAATAAAACCAAGATATGATAACTCTGTAACTAAATGGTATTGCAAACCCAGTACATGTATGTATGTATGTATGTGTGTGTGTGTATGGGTGTAAACATAGGAACTAGGTGAGGAGAACAGAATACATACTGTATTTACTAACTTACGAGAATCAAACCCTATTGATCTGAACTGTTATTCTGAGTCAGATGCACTAAGATATACAACTGTCTCACAAAGTTGATTCATACCTTAAAAGAGATAAAGAACAACTCTGGTGGGATATGGATCTGGTTTATAGAATTAATTCAGCCTATGCTAGGATGCATAACGTACCAAGAGAAGTTCATGTTTAATTCCTAAGGAGGTCCACAAGGGATGAGATATTGAGGGCTCAACAGGATGGAATCTTAAAGTATCAAGATAAAGAAATAATCATTTTGAAACAAATTCCAAAAAAAAAATAGAGAAATAAGAAGGAAGTATTCCTTCTTGTCTAAGAAATTATACCAAAAAGGAATTTGGTTCAAGTGGTTATTGCCAGAGGGAATGCTGATCTTCTGGGAGGGGGGTAGAGTAAAAATTAAAACACTAAGTGAGGCGGAGGCATTTATTCAAAAACATTCTCCCCAGTTGGGAGGCGAAGATGGGGGAACAGGTGGAGCGACGGCCCCGCCCGGGGACTGGGAAGAAGAGTCAATTGTGAAAAGACTTAGATCTCAAAAATGATTTTATTTAAAATCCTATTGTAATTGTTGATACAAGATAAAATGGCAAAGAAAAAGATGATTGAATATATGGACTGTACAATGTAACCTTTATATATGCCTATCCTTTACTTTCAAAATTGTAAATTTATAAAGTTTTGGGAGGACCACCACCAACGGCAGGGAAGCTACCAAAATGTTATATACCTTTTCCCCTGTATAAATTTTGAAAACCAATAAAAAATTTTCTTAAAAAACAAAACAAAACAACAAAGTTGATGCATTATGGATTGACAACATATGTATGCATGAACGCAAGCAGATAAGCAGATTGGTCTGATCAAACGGTATTCATTTCAACATATAGATAGTCCTTGATTTATGACCACAACTTCCATTAGTAAGCAGTGCAGTCACTGTAATTTCTGGATTTTATGATCTTTTGGTCATGTTGTGAAACGAATCACTGCAGTTATGGGAATCACATGGTCGTTAAGGGAACTTGGCTTTTCCATTGACTTTGTTTATGACAACCCCCCTGGGAGGGTCACAGAAGATGATTTTATCAACCTGGGATGCTGCAACCAATACACGCTGGTTGCCAAGAGCCCAAATTTTGATCACCTATCCAAGGGAACACTGTTACAGCTGTTAAGTACAAAGGTCTGGTTGTACGTCACTTTTTTTTAGGGTCATTGTAACTTCAAACGGTCATAAGTTAAGGACTATCTGTATCTGATAATGATCCAACTCATTCTTTCAAATTTAATCCTTGATTTAGGAATTCAAGATTCATTTTTAAATCAAATCTCAAATTTGATTTGAGCTGGTCGATGAGAAAGGTTGGCAGTTCGGTGGTTCGAATCCTTAGTGCTGCATAACAGAGTGAGCTCCTGTTACTTGTCCCAGCTTCTGCCAACCTAGCAGTCCGAAAGCATGTGAAAATGCAAAGAGAAAAACAGGGACCAACTTTGGTGGGAAAGTAACAGCGTTCCTCGCGCCTCTGGCATTTAGTCGTGCTGACCACATGACCACAGAGACATCTTCAGACAGTGCTGGCTCTTCGGCTTTGTAACAGAGATGAGCACCGCCCCCTAGAGTCGGGTACGACAAGCAAATATGTGCAAGGGGAACCTTTACCTTAGAAGTTCAGAACCATCTTTAAATGAATACTTGCGTGGCTCTAATCTTTTCCTTCCATTTCAACCCATGTGATAATTCATTATTATATTTGATGTAGCCCTTTCCTGTACAATATGAATGGCTGGTTTTGTGCCAATAATATTTTCGAACTAAAAGGGAGAAAAAAATCTGTTTTATTTTTATTACTTTCTCTTTCATCACCTCACACTAATAATGGCTGAAATTGATCCTCTCCTGCCTCAAAAAAACCTAAAGTATCAGCTACGGGATCTAAAAATTCCCTACTTTTTAAAAAAGTCATTTCGGTTGGAGAAGTTCAAGATGGGGAATTTTACGTACGAAAGCCCCAGGAGTGTAAGAACTGGAGTTTTCATATCTCGGTTTATTATTCCTAATATTAGATTGAAACTTCCCCCCCTTGTCCTTCTCTTTCTCAAATTCCCCACCTGACCTGACGCTTCTCTCCCCTGTTTCCACCTGTCAATCACATTCGCGGTTGAAATTTGATTTCTCTCCCAACAATAACCTTAGATGAAACATTACCATAAGGGTCAGCACAATTTGAACCTTTCGGTGCACGTTCATTAACACGTCCTGGGTCCAATATCTGTTTGTTTCCAAGTTACATGAATTTTTGCTGGAACTGCTTTGGCAGTCAGCAATTGCTCAACCTGCTCTCCAGCAAACAGCTTTGTCTTCAAAAGGATTCCTTTCGTAAGGGAAACATTAGGACAGTGTGTCTTTAGTGCTAAGGATTCCTCTCTTTCTCCCTTTTTTTCATGTTTTATTTATTTTATTTATATTACTTTCCATTTCCACCAAAACGTGTGAGATCTGGGTACAGTTATTTAAACAGTCGTAACCCACAGATTTGTATTTATATTCGTCACAATAATAATAATAATAATAGTATAGCTATAAGATAATGGTAGAGATTCCCCTTGCACATATGTGCTAGTCGTTCCTGACTCTAGCAGGCGGTGCTCATCTCCATTTCTAAGCCAAAGAGCCAGCGCTGTCCGAAGATGTCTCCATGGTCATGTAGCTAGCATGACTAAATGGTGAAGGGCCACGGAACGCTGTTCCCTTCCCACCAAAGGTGGTTCCTATTTTTCTCTTTGCATTTTTACATGCTTTCGGAGTGCTAGGTTGGCAGAAGCTGGGACAAGTAATGGGAGCTCACTCTGTTACACGGCACTAGGGATTCGAACCGCCAAACTGCTGACCTTTCTGCTCAACAAGCTCAGCATCTTAGTCACTGAGCCACTGCCCTAGTATAACTGTACAGTATATCAATATAATTACAATAGTACATAACATCTTCATCATCAAATTCTCTCCACATTAATATTCCCTCTTTTTTTATATCTCCTCCTTTCTAACTTTTGTTTCTATTGTCTAACCATTGATAAACTACTTCCCACGTCATAAAATATTCTGTTTCTTCTTTATCCTTAATAATGAGCACTAATCAGTCAATTTCTGTGCATTCTAATATTTTGTTAATTACACTCTCATCTCATCATTTTTCCATTGTTGCGCAAATACAATTCTAGCTGCAGTTAACATATGTAAAACCGGATATATGGTCTTTTTATCATATTTTTCTGGTAGAATGCCCAACAAAAATATCTCAGGTTTCAAATCAATATACTGTCTTGTTATTTTTTCCCATCCAAGTATGTATTTTTGCCCAATATTTTTCAGCTTTTGGGCAGGTCCACCACAGATGATAAATATGGTACACTTCCAATATTTGGCAGATCCATTTTTATACATTTTAGCCAATCTTGCCGATACGATTCCTCACTTTCTGAAACATTAGAGCAGGGGTGCCCAAACTTGGGAACTTGAAGACTTGTGGACTTCAAGTCCCAGAATTCTATAAATTCTATAAAATCATGCACGGTGTGGACAAAGTAGAAAAGGAAAAACTGTTTTCCCTATCGCACAACACTAGAACTAGGGGGCACTCCATGAAACTTTTGGAAGCTAGACCTCAAACAAATAAGAGGAAGTACTTTTTCACCCAGAGGATCCCTGGTCTATGGAACTCCCTGCCAGAAGAAGTGGTGACAGCTGTCAGCCTCGACACCTTTAAGAAAGGATTAGACGAGTTCATGGAGAACAAGGGTATCCATGGCTGTCATGATGGATGCCTAAGGACACCCTCCAGGTTGGAGAGATAGGCAGGATGTCTCTCAATGCCATTTGCAGGGAATCACAAGCAGGTGAAGACATCTGCTTGGGAAGACCCTGAAGCAAACGGGGAGCCACTGTGTGAGACAGAAGGCTGGACCGGATGGGCTGTGGCCTCTTCCAGCAAGGCTATTCTTATGTTCTTATGTTCAAACTGGCTGGGAATTCTGGGAGTTGAAGTCCACAAGTCTTCAAATTCCCATGTTTGGACACCCCTGCATTAGAGGAATGTGTGGATTTGGGTGAGGAAAAACAATAAATAATATGAGAATTTAAAAAAAATCATAAATAAGTGCAGAAGATTATATAAATAAATTCTTGCCATATGCAATGCTTATATATTTGACCAGACAATCCGTGCCCTATTGGATCATAATTTCTGAGATATTTTCTTTGCCAAATGGAAAAAACAGAACTGGGCAGGCAAAAAATCAGTGGGAGCCGGAGTGATTTCTGACTATCTGCCAATTTCCCCATTGAATTTCCTTGTGGGAATCTGGCAGGGAGCATCGTGCATGTCAAATTTTTGATAACAACAAGAGCAACGACGCTTCATCTGATCTTCAGTCTTGGGTAGAGCGATACAGGCGGAGAGGCTAACCTGTAGGCTCTGCAGGCTAAAAGCCGATTGATCTGGGGATCAAAAATACCCTTGAGAAATAAATGTTCCTTGCATCTCTGCTTTTTTTTTTTTGCTAGCATAAATCCACAAAAATTCAATACTAGACATGCATCTCCGTATTGGCAGAAACCGCAACTGCTGAATGCACATGGGTAAAATGGGGTGGGGTGGGCAGAGGGGGGGGGTTCAGTTCTCAATTAAGGTTGCAATCATTCAAATATATATCTGGAGATCCTCTCTCTCTCTCCCCCCCCCCTGTGTCTGTCTGTCTCTCTGTCTCTGAGTGTGTGTGCATCTCTCTCTCTCTCTCTCCATCTCTCTCTGGGTCTGCCTGTCCATCTGTCTCTGAATGTGTGTGCATCTCTCTCTCTCTCTCTCTCTCTCTCTCTCTTTCCATCTCTCTCTGGGTCTGTCTGTCCGTCTGTCTCTGAATGTGTGTGCATCTCTCTCTCTCTCTTTCCATCTTTCTCCGGGTCTGTCTGTCTGTCTGTCTCTGAATGTGTGTGCATCTCTCTCTCTCTCTCTTTCCATCTCTGTCTGGGTCTGTCTGTCTGTCTGTCTCTGAATGTGTGTGCATCTCTCTCTCTCTCTCTTTCCATCTCTCTCTGGGTCTGTCTGTCCATCTGTCTCTGAATGTGTGTGCATCTCTCTCTCCATCTCTCTCTGGGTCTGTCTGTCCATCTGTCTCTGAATGTGTGTGCATCTCTCTCTCTCTCTCTCTCTCTCTCTCTCTCTCTTTCCATCTCTCTCTGGGTCTGTCTGTCTGTCTGTCTCTGAATGTGTGTGCATCTCTCTCTCTCTCTCTTTCCATCTCTCTGGGTCTGTCTGTCTGTCTGTCTCTGAATGTGTGTGCATCTCTCTCTCTCTCTCTTTCCATCTCTCTCTGGGTTTGTCTGTCCGTCTGTCTCTGAATGTGTGTGCATCTCTCTCTCTCTCTCTCTTTCCATCTCTCTCTGGGTCTGTCTGTCTGTCTGTCTGTCTCTGAATGTGTGTGCATCTCTCTCTCTCTCTCTTTCCATCTCTCTCTGGGTCTGTCTGTCCGTCTGTCTCTGAATGTGTGTGCATCTCTCTCTCTCTCTCTTTCCATCTCTCTCTGGGTCTGTCTGTCCATCTGTCTCTGAATGTGTGTGCATCTCTCTCTCTCTCTCTCCATCTCTCTCTGGGTCTGCCTGTCTCTGAGTGTGTGTGTATCTCTCTCTCTCTCTCTCTCTCCATAGTAATACTCTCTCCCTATTGTTCTTTTCAAATCATCTCCCTTGCATATTGCTTTATATTTATTCCCAGTCATCCAGGTCATGGTTGTCCCAAAAGTCCTTTTTCAAGAGGCAACTGGACTTCCTTTGTTTTGTTTTTTTCTTGAAGGCCTTTCGCTTCTCATCCAAGAAGCTCCTTCAGTTCTCCAGAACAAACAACTTTGGGATAATACATAGTCAGACAGCTTCCTATATAGATTCATCCCAAAAGAAAATACATATAACAGAGAGGGAAATACATATAACAGAGAGGCAGCTAAGTTTAGTTTAGGGCGAGGACCTGCCTTGAGGGTACAGTGTAAAGTTAGTAAGCCTCTTAGTTATGCCTTAGTTAGGCATAACCTAGAGCGCAAGTAGCTCTTTCTTTCTCCAACCCCTTAAATTTGCAACAAGAATATTTCAAGGATGCGATGCTCTATGAATCAGGAGGAAAAGCACTACATTAGACTTCCCTTCCCAACAGGCCAAAGCAAGAGGAGCCAAACACTATTTGGGGTGGCAGAAAGACAGCACAATCAAAATATTGTATGTTTAAAAACCCCCATCATTAATCATTAAAAAAGACTGAACGACTAAGATATAGGACAGTGATGGTTAATGTTTTTGGCACCGAGTACCGAAGCTGGAGTGCACGAGAAGACCAGCTGGCTGGCGCGCATGTGCATGCCGGAACGCAGAAGAGAGCAGATGCACGGTGCGTATGCACACCGGACCAGATGGCCGGAAGACATGGGTGCAACAGAACCCAGAAGAGCAGCTGGCAAGGGTGCGTGTGCCCACAGAAAGGGCTCTGCGTGCCACCTCTGGCACGTATGCCATAGGGTCGCCATCACGAATATAGGATCCACACCATGTTTTTTTGAAAATAAGACAGGGTCTTATTTTCTTTTGACCCCTGTAATAACCACTTGACCTCATTTTCGGGGAGGTCTTATTATTTTTGAGGTGCAGGCAGTGGCGAGCGTGGTCACCTCATGGATGCTACTTTGGGGAAGGGCTTATTTTCAGGGGAGGGCTTATTTTAGCGCATGCACTCAAAAACCCGATTGGGCTTATTATCTGGGGAGGTCTTATGTTCGGGATCACACGGTATGTATCCCATATAGGATGCTGATAAAGATGAGGTTAAAAAAACTTAATAAATAAATAAACAAACAGAATAAAATGAATACTAATAAAAATAAAGTACTAAAGTACACGTGTGTGCTCCTTCCTGAGTGCCAACAACATGGTAGTTAGTGTTCCTGCATTTTGTTACTGCTCTGGCTCTTAGTATTTAGTTGGTACCCTACTTCTATTTGCTGAGGGCCACCCAGAAGCAGCTCACAGCATCATATAGACTGTGGGAGTTGGCAAAAATCCGTTACATAAATAAAACAAAAATCCACATTATTCCCAGAGTCACGGTTAATTCTGAAAGGCATACGTCTGTACTTTTTAATTTAATTTAATTTCTTTTTTTTATACCGCCCCATCTCCACAGTGGGACTCGGGACAGTGCACAGAAGATAAAAAGTAAAAAGAACATACACACCATATAAATACAATCCACAATTTAAAACCGAATTAAATTAAATATAACTGTGCTACAAAGATTAAAACTATAAAACCCTTTATTAAAATTAAGTTTTCATTATTAAACTCTAAGCACATGTGTGCATGTAGGCACTCATCACTTTTCATTTATTTATAGGGACTGTCTCGCATGCAACATCTGTAAAAGATCGTAGACACACCAGGAATGCTTTTTTTTTTTTAGGGCATCTCTAATGGCTAAAGAGAAACTAGCAAATGGGTAACATTAAAGTACAGGGAAAAAATATATACCGGTAAATAGCTTCCCTCCACCCAAAATACCCCAGAGAAATACATCTAATAAGCAGAGGTTTATAACTAAAATATAAAATTGTACCTTATCAGGCTCCGGGCAACAGGAAACTCTCACATCACCGTTGTAGATGATTCTCTTGGATACCTAATTTAGAAAAAAATAGATTGAAATAATAATAACAATTCATAATGAATCATAATTTTTCAGACCTGAACATCCTAGTTTTACCCAAAAAAAAATCTTGCTATATTCTTGGATGCTACCTTCATCATTCTTAGGTTCTTAGTTAGGACTTGAATTAATAAGTTTTCCCCAGTCTTAGATAGGAACTCCCTCTTTTTTTTTAAATTAAAAGGTTTTTTTTATTATTAAACACACATTTATTTTTATTTTATTTATTTATTTTATTAAATTTATACCCCGCCCTTCTCCTAAAAAAGGACCCAGGGCGGCGCACAGGCATCATTAAAAAACATACACAGTACAAAATCCAAAATTTTAAAAACTAATTAAATAATTCCCTGTGCTAAAATACTAACACTCTAAAATTTAAAATTATCCCTATAAAATCAGAAACGGGGTTATGCTAGGCCGGCTTGTTGGAATAAGTAAGTTTTAAGACGTTGGCGGAAGAGGCGGAGGTCCACGATGGTGCGTAGGTCGGGGGGAAGGTCATTCCAGAGGGCAGGGCCCGCCACAGAGAAGGCTCTTCCCCTGGGCACCACCAACCGGCATTGCCCGGCCGACATTGGACACAGTGTAACCGCCCTGGCAATGTCTTTTCCATACATACTAGAATATAAAGTTAAATATTATAACCACACATGCATACAATTGGTCTATTCAGATACAATTGGTCTATTCAGTGTTTAGATTTAGATTTAGATTTTATTCAATTTGTATCCCGCCCTTCTCCAAAAGGACCCAGGGCCGTGCACAGGAATTTAAAATAACATACAAAAGTAATACAAAATACACAAATTTAAAAACCTATTAAATAACAAAAACCTGCGCTAAAACCAATTAAAAATCCCCATTAACAAATATAAGGATGAATTTTATCGATGATTGGAACAAAAAGAAAGACCCCAAATAAGCAATGACTAAGATTTATACAACGGAGATTAGAATTATGTATGAAATGATAACAGTGAAAATGTATAAGACAAGAACAAAGCAACATGGATGGAAATACAATATCCTTAGCTAGTAACTCTCAATACAGATTATTCAGATAATAATAATAGTAATAAAAATATGTTTATAAAATAACAATAAATCCTGATTATTTAATAAAAATAAATCCTGATCATTTTTTTAAAAAAAGAATCAAAACTAAAATTGGTTATTTTTATACTCAGCAGAGCTCAGGATATTTATTCAACAGTAAATTTAATTCTTTCTAATGGGACTTCCTTATAGCAAATATATTCGGACTTGCAAATTTGGATCCAAGAATCTGTTTTGCAGAGAGGGAGTAAGTCATGGTTTTAAATCAGGCATTCACAACCTCAGAGTGAAAAAGAACATTTCATTTGTTTTATTTATTCCATTTTTATAGCTGCCCATCTCAATTCTCCAACTGAATCCCATCATTCCCAGTTACCAGCCCAACTGGATAGGAATTAGGTTCCTTCATTCCTGCCAAATGCCAGGTTGGAAAAGGCTGTTATAAAAAAAAACAGCAACGGTACCCCATTTCATTCTGTTTTAATGAACAAAGCTTTGGATATTCTATACACGAACTATCAAAACCTCCAGATTTCTCCCTCTGAAATTGTCTCCTGCTAAAAAATAACGATCAGTGGAAGCATTGCTTTGGAAAGTTTGAGACAGGAAAACAAGCAAATAAGATATCACCCCAGTCTTTTCCAAACATGAGGGCCACAGTGATAAATTTTATGTTTATTGTTTTTTAAGGGATGCTCCATCTCCACTCACATATCAGGTGGCGAAATATCTTTACCGAGTAACACAAGGACACAAAATTTTTAATTAAATCTGTGGTTGTATGGTCCTGCATATTATTACTTTTCTCCATTCCCCATAACCACTGGCTGCGTTAAAAATGTTTCTCTTTTCAGTGTACTGTTTTTCATTGTAAAGGCTGCCCAAAGACCGTTATAAAGAACTTTGATTAGAGGCAAAAAAACAAGCAAAGTTTTTTTTAAAAACAAAACAAAACAGGGATTATCCCCAGGTGTAAATAAATTGAGGAGGCCCCAGGTGTAAATAAATTGAGGAGGGATTGGTTCTTCTTGGTTGGGTGTGTGGCTTTTTGGATGACATTGCCCCCCCCCCCCAAAATGAGCAAGGGAGCAGGGAAGCAGGTATGCACTTTTAATCCATGGGCAATAAAATAAAATTTATTACCTTTTGCAAAGGATCAGTTATGCTAATGTAAAGGAATAAAGAGCAAGAAACCCAGAGCAATTCTATGCATACCCCTTGAATCAATGAGAAGGCACGGCTGGGGTGGGGGGAATGGCATCCTGATAGAGTTTACAAGGATTTGTGAAGCAAGCCAGAGATGGGAATAAAGCTCTCCTTTAAAACCTGCACTGCATAACCTGTTTTACTCCAAAATAATCTCCTTCGAGCCAAAACTGCTGTTCTGCAAAGAAACCACGGGCTGCAGCTGAAATCAGCATCTATTTTAAAGTTTCCCAATGAACTCCATCACAAAACGGCTGTAAGCTGACCTAGCGGTAAATAAATCCAATTTGGGCAGTGTATGAAGAGCAGAATGAGAAGAAGAAAAAATCTACTTCGAGAGAGCATCTCTGAATTTTTATTTTTATTTTAAAAAATAATTAAAACCCAAACCCTACCGTTAGATCTAATTACCAAGTTTCTATTCATCACGTAACGACTGATTCTCTCCTTTAAAAGACAAAAAAAAACCCTATTTGTGCATTTCTAATCTCTTTTAAACAGTAAAACTTGCTGGTTTAAAATATCTAACGCTGTTCCGAGGTGACACGCCAACATTACAATCTAGACAGACAGGTGAGATTGAATGAATTATAAGAAGCTCCTGTTTTTTGCCTGCCTGCTTTATTTTTCATTTAAAAAAAAAAAATATGAATGCAGTTTGGAGACACTGTCTCTTTAAATGTGATCTCTGGCATTTGGCCCAGGATCTCTTAAAGCAGATGACTCCTTCAGACCTTGGGTGTCATTTTCCTCAAGGATGACCTTTGCTTTGATGCCAGCTGGTGAATCCAGTGCGTTACGGATGCATTTATTTGGAAGTGATAGGTGTTCAATTTCCACCGGCCGCTGTATGGGAGAGCATCCCGTATGTTGAAGTCAGCATCTTTTTATTATCTTTAGGGGTATCAAGAGGATATTATTCTTATTCTGGTGTTACCACCACCAGCTCACTCAAAGCAAAACACTCTAATGCAGGGGTCTCCAACCTTTGCAACTTTAAGTCTGAAGGACTTCAGCTCCAAGACTTCTCCAGCCAGCAAAGCTGGCTGGAGAAGTCTTGGAGCTGAAATCCTTCAGACTGAAAGTTGCAAAGGTTGGAGACCTCTGCTCTAATGCCTATACCTGCAGGCACGGCAATGTTCAAAGATTCAATTAAAACTACTCAATGGTTAGGCATTAATAAACAGGAGGCCAGGTAGATCTACCTTAGCTCTACCTTAGAAAAAGCCACACAGATTTATGAACTGAACAAGGCTGATTCTTCCTTTTCTCTTGCCAGCTTCATAGCATTGTTATATAAGCGTATTATGTATCACAATAGCCAGAAAAGTATGTAGAAACTTCAATCCAGCATGGCACAAATGCTGTATTTTAACAGATGTTATTTCTTCTGTTTTATATTGTGATTTTTAAAAAAAAGATTTTACAATGAATTGTAACATTCATTCTCCTCCCCCCTTGTTTAATTTTAAAATTACAGTATGTTATTTAACGGTTCGGATGAAAATTGTATCTTCTTGTGCCAGTGAAATAGGAACGTACTGGTAGTCCAAACTGCCAAGACTGTATTTAGGGCTAAGTCACTCGCACAAAAACAGTATTCGGAGCACGTTTTTCAAGAGACAACTGGACTTTCTGGAACATCTTCAAAGAAAAAAACACAAAGTCCAGTTGCTTCTTGAAAAGGCACCTTTGGGACAACCATGACCTGGATGATGGAGAATCTCCATAGACATTTAATATTTGGAGCAATTCTAATAGAGAACATAGTTGCTACTGGAACGCAGCTTAAATTTTCTATTGTGGATGTTCAGTTAATGAATTACTTACTCATGGGGTTCCATTTTTGTGATATACTGTAAAACCTTAATGTAATGGTCTGTTTGGGAGAAGGCATGTCTATTAAATCCAAACTTTCACCCTTCGCATTAAATGCACACTATTTGTACAAGGATATCTACAAATTATACAATTATTACAATTGACATAAATTGTCTGGGCAATTTCAGACACCCTGGATTGTCAGATACAGGTAGTTCTCAACTTATGATCACAACTAAGCCTAAAGTAAGTGAGGGTTAGGATTAGGACCTTCCCTGCACAGTGAATCACTGCAATTGTGAAGTTAGTAAAATGATTGTATAGTGAATCTGGCTTCCTCATTGACTTTCTTGCCAGAAGGTCGCAAAAGGTGATCGCATGATCCCAGGGAGTGCATCCATCATAAATATAAACCAGTTGCCAAGCATCCAAATTTTGATCACATGACCATGGGTGTACTGTGGTTGTAAGTCCTGCCACATACCTCCCTGCGTCCGATACTCTCCCACAGAGAGGGCCTACTGAGGGTACCAACCGCCGGTCAATGCCGGCTAGCGGTGCCCAGGGGTAGGGCCTTCTCCGTGGCAGGGCCGGCCCTCTGGAACGACCTACCCCCCGAACTTCGCACTATCACGGACCTTCCCCTCTTTCGCCATTCACTTAAAACATATTTTTTTCAACAAGCTGGTCTTGCGTAATAGTTTAGATTTTTGTAATATAGCTTCTGCCAAACACGTAAATGGATGTTAGATTTTTAGGGGGAATTTTAGCACAGGCTGTGATTTAATTCTTTTTTACCTATTTATTGTATTTATTGTATTTTTATTATTGTTCGTTTTAAATTCCTGTGCACCGCCCTGGGTCCATTTCGGTGGAGAAGGCGCGGTATATAAATTGAAATAAATTAAATTAATTAAGTGTGAAAAATGGTCATAAGTCACTTTTTTCACTGCTGCTGTAATTTTGAACAGTCACTCAATGAATGGTTGTAAATCAAGGACTACCTATATAAATTGGATCCCTCCACCTAAAGTCTGGTATTATTGAAGTCCATTAGTTCAAAGGCTTGTATATTTACAGTGGCTAGTTCGAAAGCATGTAAAAATGCAGGTATAAAAATAGGAACCACCTTTGGTGCGCCTTTGGCATTTAGTTATGCCGGCCACATGACCACGGAGATGACTTCGGACAGCGCTGGCTCTTTGGCTTTGAAACGGAGATGAGTCCCCTAGAGTCAGGAACGACTAGCACATATGTGTGAGGGGAACCTTTGCCTATACCTATACACAAGAATCGAGTCAACCACAGTCAACCCTAAATCGGCACTAGATAAGAGTCTGCGGGAATTCAAGAGGAGTTGGACATAAACAGCAAAACAACAATTGTAGACTGCATCCCTATTGACTTTGCTCCCAGGCTCTGCTTATTCTTGTCTTCCAGGCCTTAGCAATTGTAGAGGGAATAAGAAATGAGCCTTGAAGGATAGGAGGAAGAGATGCTGCCAAGGCAATGGTCAGATAAATCGGGGCTGGAACCCATGCCTAGAAAACAACTTGGGAAAAGATCTCAGAAAAGTTCTTTCCTAGTTCATCTGGATATAGAGGGTGGGGGAAGCCCATCTGGACTTGCAGGATTCTGTTACTAAAGCTATTACAATAAAAAGTTGTCCTCACCTAGATGGCATTGGTTTCTTCATCTGGTCTACTTTGGTTGACAGAAACATATTAAACAGACTGCTATCTCAGAAGAGGGGGTGGGGGGAGGACTTTCATCAGGACTTATAATAATAATAATAATAATAATAATAATAATAATAATAATAATAATAATAATAATAATAATAATAATAATAATAATTTATTACTTATAAATCGCACCCTCTCCCCACAGGGACTCGGGGCGGTGCACAGGAGGAATAAGAACAATAACTATATACATATTTCATTAAAAATACATTAAATTAAGTGACCTGTGCTAAAATACCCGTTAAAACTATCTAACTAGAGATCCCCAATAAACCCTAAAAACAGAGGAGTAGCTATCCCAGGCCGGCAAGGCAGAAAAAGTGTGTTTTCAATTTAAGACGGAAGGAGCGGAGGTCCGTGGTCGTTCTAATATCGGGGGGGAGGTCGTTCCAGAGGGCTGGGCCCGCCACAGAGAGAGCCCTTCCCCTGGGTGTCGCCCGCTGACAAAGTCTAGTGGACGGCACCCGGAGAAGTCCCTCTCTGTGGGAGCGAATCGGTCGTGAGGATGTATGAGGCAGGATCCGATCCCGCAATACATAGATCTTGGAGTTTAATCAGAAACAATTAACCTACAAGGATAGTTAACCTGAGATTAGCACTTTCTTCCAGCCTTCTGCCCAGTATTATAAGACAGAATAACATTTAGTGGATCTGGTGTAACCAAATCACGACTTCCACCATCCTTGCAGGAATTGTTCTATTCTAAGTGAAAACAGAGGGAGAAAGAAAGAAAAAGCACCCTCTTATTAAGGTCCAAGATGCAACAGCCAACTCATAAGCACAAAGGCTACCTTTATAAATAGAACAACTCTTTTTTTTTAAACCCAAGATGTACCCTAATCTGTGCTTTAGAAATCAAATTGGTTGGCTTATGTCACTACAGATTACATTGGCACAATATGATGAGCATGGTTTATTGCAACCTTGGTTTTGCAGTTCAACATGTCCATGACTTAATGATTCGGTGTAATTTGGCAAGCCAAAATATGAATGACTTCAACAACTAAACCATCTTATTCACTATGCTCTTAAAGACCAACCAATTCTATTGTTCTGCTCAAAAGCAATCCAATCCAGGTTGGTCATCAGGACTAGAGGTTTAGACTTTCAAGCTTTTGGACTTGTGTTGGAGGGAGTCCATTCTAGGGAAACGTCTCTCTGAACAGAAGTGAGAAATAAGTTCCCTGAGAATGAGTCTGAAAACTTGGAAGACTATACCTCTGGTCCTAGTGACCAACCCAGATTGGATCCTGCAACATTTTCCTGGGACATATATATATTTGCCTTCAGCCAAGAGTTCCTCAAGTAACTGGTTTTCTCTTGCTGATTACTACAGTAGCTGAGTAAAGAAGGCGACCTTATTTGACAAGTGTTAACCAGGCATTATGGTTTTCCCAGTTGCAATGGATGGCTGTGAAAGTTGAACCATAAGGAAGGCTGAGTACCAAAGAATGGAAGCCTTTGAACTGTGGTGCTGGAGAAGACTCCTGCAAGTCCCTTGGACAGCAAGGCAATCAAACCAGTCAGTCCTAGAGGAGATCAACCCTGACTGCTCTTAGAAGGTCAGATCCTGAAGATGAGACTCAAAGACTTTGGCCACCTAATGAGAAGGAAGGACTCCCTGGAGAAGAGCCTCATGCTGGGAATGATTGAGGGCAAAAGAAGAAGGGCAGAGAATGAGGTGGCTGGATGGAGTCACTGAAATTTTTTTTATTTTTTTAAATTAAATTTATACCCCGCCCTTCTCCTTGTTAGGACCCAGGGCGGCGCACAGGCATTATTAAAACCACAAAATACAAAATCGATTAAAATATATTAAATTATTAGACCCGTGCTAAAAACCCATTTTAAAACCGTACCAAATTAATTTTAAATTTAAAAGTCAGAAGTAGGGGCTATCCTAGGCCGGCTTGTTGGAATAGATACGTCTTAAGACGTTGGCGGAAGAGGCGGAGGTCCGAGATAGTGCGAAGGTCGGGGGGTAGGTCGTTCCAGAGGGCCGGGCCCGCCACAGAGAAGGCCCTTCCCCTGGGTGTCGCCAGCCGGCATTGCCCCGCTGACGGCACCCGGAGAAGACCCTCTCTGTGGGAGCGGATCGGACGAAGGGATGTATGGGGCAGGAGACGGTCTCGTATATAGCTAGGCCCCTGAAGCCATAGGTGTGAGCATAAATGGACTCCAGAGGATGGTAGAGGTCAGGAAGGCCTGGAGGAACATTGTCCATGGGGTCATATTCACAACTAACAAGAACAACAAACCAGGCGTTTTCTGGTTAGCACTCCGTGGAATCTTCAGAGCCATAGGCTAGGTTAGGCAGTTGGAAAAGCTTTCCAGAAAGTGTAAGGACAAAGCCATTGTATTGTTCTTACAAAAACGGAATTAGTCAGAAAGAGTTGAACAAAGCTTTGCTACTATTGGGAGGAATCTACTCAAAAGAGATAAACAATTCTATTTCCTGTTTTTTTTCTTCCACAACTGTCAGTTGGGTTGAAAAGCTGATTGGTTGAAGACCCCTGAATTATGGAAATTAATTTAAGAACAATGCAGTTAAATTTCTGGGCTCAGTAGGGATTGGCTACCTCTCTCTTTTTTAAAAAAAAACACAACAACAATTCACTGTCTTCTATGTCAGGGAACCCTTCATGTTCTTTGCTTGTTTGTATTGTATTTGGTGACCAAGGGCCAGTCTTAATAAACCACAGTGCATGGCACAGGAAGTTGTGTGAACTTAACCTTCTGGGGGCTGAATCAAAAAGGGAGCATTAAAGAAAAGCAGCTTCCCACCAAGGATGAACAGTGGTAGAGATTATTCCCCTGCCACTCATTTCAGTTGATTCATACTAATTCACATCCATCAAAACTCATTTGAGGGGTGTAAAAAAAGGGGGAAGGAAGAGCAACAGCTCCGCTTTTTACAAGCGGGTTAAAAATTGACACCGAGGAAACGAAATCTAGCAGAAATGTAGATCTGTTAGACTCTTTGTCATTCAGGTCGCCAGCCACTTTATCTGAGTACATCCAACCAAAAGCAAATAGCGCCCGCCCGCCCGCACACACACACACAAAGCTGTATGGGTCTTGTTCCAAAGAATACCCCAACTCTTTCCAGCCTCTTACGGGTCTGTCTAAAAGTTTCCCGAAATTGCTGTCGTACTCTTAAGGATTTGATTGATTCCCGGCTTTTCAAACTCTGCTCTGCAGCCTCAAAACAATTTTAAGTAAAGGAAGTGAATTGCACGGTTGGGGTGAGCGTGGGGGGGATGGAGACAGAGAGTGTGTGTGGGGGGGGGGGGGGGAGGGAGGGAGGTTGTCTCTTGGCAAGCCCGGCGCGGTGGGTGAAAACGCACTGAATCTGGTGCCCCCCACCACCCCGCGCCCTTTCGCTCCAGAACGCGGCTGCGGATAAGCGAGTCGGTCTCGAAGTTTTCACTCCTGCTTTCTCGCGGAACTGCGGGGCGCGCGTGGCCGCTCCAGGTTTAACTGCGGCTTCCTGAATTCGACAGACTTTCCGGGGAAGCTATGAACTCACCACCTCAGACAAACTCGGGGCTGCAATGCGGGGCGGCTGGCTTTGCGCTTAGTGGGTCTTCACAGAAGGGAGCCACTAAGACCCGCTCGCAGCGCAGACCTTGACACATCTCTCTCTCTCTCTCTCTCTCTCTCTCTCTCTCACACACACACACACACACACACACACACACACACACACACACACACACACACACACACACACACACACACACACACAGAGGGAGAGAGAGAGAGAGCATTTCTCGCTCCAGCCTGCCAGGTGGCATTTCTGGCTTCTCCCACAAAATTAGCAAGGGTAGGGCGGCCAATAGCCTCGGGAATGAGGGGAGGTGGCGGCGTGCAGCCAGACTCGACGCATTTCCATTGAGTGCAGACCATGGAGAAGCGGATGAGGAAGGGGCTCTTCTGGGCAGGGCGGGTTGCTTTGGATCCTCCTCTGGCCCAAAGCAGAAGCGAAACGCGATCCTGAAGTTGCGCTTTGCTTTGGTTAACTTTGGGGGGTCTTTCTATCTCTCGTGTTTTTGCAGGAAGGCCCCGATCTTGCCTCCTTTAAGAGAGGTGGGAACCCCGAAAAACCACTTCTTAGTTTGGCCTTTCCAAACCCGGGCGCTCTCCAAATGTCCTGAGCCACGCTTACCAGGAAAAACAAAACAAAACCCAACCGTGCTGGCTGGAAACTTTAGGAGTCGCATTGCCAAACCCCTGCAGAAGATGCGTTTGGCGAGGTCTAATTTAGGACGAACCCCCGTTAGAGTTTTATTGCACGAGTCCTAAACGGTTTGGATATTTTGTACGGTTTTCTTCTTTCGGCTTTGCCGCCTTCGAGGAAGACCCTCCCTGCTCCCATTCAAATTGCCCTGGGAGGAGTGAGGAATATATATTTATTAATATATATATCATGCATAGGATTTGTGGAATATATATATATATATTTAACATGGTCGTCGGGATCAATTCGGTCCTTTCATCTGGGATAAGGATCCCACCCAACCAAATCAGGAATTTCTATTTAGGTATTGGGTAGGGTCAAAAGTGTGTGTGGGGGGTGTGTGGATCAAACTTTGCCTTGTTCGTATTCTGCTGGGAGGGGGGGGGAGGTGAAACTTCGGCCTGAAAAATCTGGATGGAAAATCTGACACCAATGTTTAAGGCCATTTCACTTTTCTCGCTCTTGAAAATGTCAGCTGAAGGGAAGGCACGCCTTAGCTACATACATATGTGTGCATAAACACGCTCAGCCATGGGGAAAAGACAAAGGCACTTTGTCTCTTTGCAAATCAAACTTTGCGGCCCAGAGGCCCCTTATCCTCTTTTTCCAGGCCGTTGCTGCTCTGCGCGTCCCCAATTTTTTTTTCTTTTTTACCTTCAGGATTCGCAGCTGGCTCCGAGTCCGGAGCGTGTAGCATGTGGCAGGCTGGCCTAAAACTTCCAAACATCTGGAGCTGGAGAAGGCTGGCTCTCTCCAGACGCAGAGAGAGGAGAATAAGGTCTTATAAGAAGAAGAGAGCGCAGGTTTCTGGTATTAAAACCAGCATGCGCTTCTTCCCGCAGCCCAGCGCGCTTCTATTCCAATCCTGAGCACACCTGTTGTAAAGCAACTTTCGCTAAGTTTTCCAATAGACTTCAGGCCTTTTGCGCTTAGTGTGACTTGACTGAGAATGGCCGTGTAATTCTAGGGATGACAGAAGGGATGTGCGAAATAAGGTGTGAAAAGATTCTGAAGTCCAGAAGATTTGCGAGCATTCTCTTGAAAAGTCACTTTCGCTCGCATTGGCCCGTGAGAATAGGTCAACGCGCTTACTTGAGAAGCTTACTTACTTACTTCAGCCCGGAAGGCTTATTCCTGGGAAATAACTAGCTGAAATTTATTTATATGTGGGATAAGTATAATTAGCTCCCAGCGTAGTTAACCGTTGCTCCTTTTGGAATACAAAGAGCCATTGGGGAGTGACGATGGGTCAGGCTGAATGCGACGCGCCAACCCATCCTATGCAACTTTCCTCGTGGATAAGATGACGCCCCAGTCCATCCTAGGCGCCGTTCCACGTTCCAGCCAGATCTTGAAATCGGGTTAGTGCTGGCGAAGTTGCCGGCGGAGCGACGCGTGTAATATAGAATTGCGTCGGCGTTGCGAGGCTGCGATTCTCGCGTTCAACGCCGCCCTCCCCCCCCCCTTTTTTTTTCTACGCAGCGCCCGGAGAAGGAAGTCCGGCTTGAACTCACAGAAGCTCACTCCCGAGGAAGGCGAAGTCACCCAACCGGCCAACGCAACCCAATCCTAGCCGGTCACAGCGCTTGCTTAGTGATCGGCCTAATCTTCTCTCTCCCTTCCCCATCCCCCTTTGGCCGGGGAAAAATAATGTATGCAAATATAGGGACTCCCACTTTTTAACCTGAACGGAGGGAGAAGCGGGATTGGAGTCGGCCGCGGAGGCTGGGAGGCTGCACGCGTCTCTCGCACCTCCTTATTCTGCCCTAGAGCCTATTGCGGTCGATCGGACGTTTAGGGCGTCGGAATCGACGCGAGCAAAATAGCGGGGTCTCTCTCTCACACACACAGACATCCCCTCCACCCGCAGCGCCCGTCAACTTTGGGCGCTATTAAGCGCACCCCCAAGTGTTGGGCAATTGCGGGCCAAGAGCCGAAAGTTGGATGCCCGCACATAAATTCGACTTGGCAGAAAGAGGGGCGCGAGATGTTTAAAAAAAAAGCGTTTCCCTCCTTCCCTCCCCCCTCCCAGAAAAGCGAACGGGAGACGGGAAAGCGTTAACTCCAAGTTTTAGGAAGGGAGGTTCCGATAAATAGGGAGCTGTTGTTGTTTCCACCCCACCCCCACCCCCGATTCGAAGGTCCGGTTGCAACAGAACTTTTCACGCGGATCGTTTGTTTGGGCTAAGCGTCTCGTGTGAACGTGGATCGTGCCTGAAGAGTCACGAATGAATGGCCTAACTAGGATTCGAGCCATATTTGTGTCAACCCTGCGTGGGGGGGTGTTCTGGAAAAGGGACGCGCGCGCATGTGTGTGGTGATGGTTCGCTTCGAAACGCGACTGCTTTTCGGGTGAAGGTGCATTAAAGGATCGGGAACTGCGTGCTAAACTCAGCTGTAAAAGCTTCGTAAACCCCCCCAGAAGCATAAACGGACCACAAGGTCTAGTTCTGTACAACCGCATGGACTAAAATGCGCGTGGCTAGCTTGGGATTCAAAGCGTTGCGTGAGCAAAGGACCATCCAAAGTGCAAGGGTTCTTGTGTCGGACAATGTCGAGGGAAACCTAGATTCAGATCCACCTTCGGCCACTCAAGCTTCTTGGGTGAATGTGGAGCCATCCTATGGCCCAACTTACCCTACCCCACAGGGTTGGTTTGAGAAGAACCTGCCGAAGGGAGAACTAGCTTGAATTCCTAGAAGAAAGATGGTGTAGGGATCTAAATAAATAAAAAAATAAAAAAATAAAAAAATAAAAAAATAAATAAATAGAAGGAGAATCCACCCATCCCCCAACTCTTTTTCTTCACGCCGAAAGGCATCAAAGCCCCGTGGATGGTAGCTTCGATTTTCTCCTGCACAATTCACACGCCCTCTAATCACTTTGCTTAACGCTTTGGTGAGGATGCGCGGCTACGTGTCCATCTGCCATGGGTGTCTGTGTGATTAAGGGAAGCGAGGCCCTCCGATCCTAAACAGGAAGAGGAAAATCAAGCTCACTCTTTACGCGGACTTTTAAGCTCGCGGCGCCCCAGATCGCTTGCGCCAAGCGGTGTGAACTGTCCCACAGTTAACGCTACGTTAAGCAGCTTTGCTTAACATCGCCTTTCGGAGTTGACCACACCAGCGGGGGAGTCCAGCCATAAGGGTTAAGCAGGGTCTGTGCCCCGAAGCGGGAGGACAACGTTGCAAGACCGGGTCAGTTCAGCTCCCCGGGTAAATGCTGCTTCCTCGGCAGTGGTGTGATCTAACCCAGCTATTTTCTCCTCGTTGGGAGGAAGAGAGGGTGCTCACGCGCGTGTTCTTTGCACACCAGCGGTGAGGCCAGATGGTTCAGCTGTCCCCTCCCTGTGGCCATTCGCTCAAAGACAGGTTCTGCTTTGGAGAGAAAGGTGGGCTTTGGAAAAAAGCTTTCCCCTTAGTTGGGGGAAAATGCGTAAAAATGAACATGACTTTTTCAAATTGAAGCCAACCCTTTGAGCAAGGCTCACACAACTTTCTAACTGTCCCCAGGCCATAGTGAGAAATATGAAGGTCTCTTTTTGCCTTCTTTCCTTTCCTACAAGAACGTGCTTTTTACATGGGTGTGAGCCAATGCTACACTTTTGCTGTGCATAATGCTATCTGTGTGCCCTTATTGGCTGCAACCAGAGAATGTGGCCGGTGGGCTAGAACAGATAAAAATGATCTTGGAAGACAAGCAAAGTCTCCACTTCTTGTACACGATGGCTAATACCTGGGTATGTAAAAGGAAGAAGCAAAGCAAAAGGGAAGCGGGCCAGAGGGCAGAAGTCACAGGAAGCTGTTGTCTTTTGGGGGGTGGGGGTTAAAGAAGCCAAGAAGAAAAAGTGAACTGGGAGGAGATGGAATTAGAAGGCTGTCCCAGAGTTATAAATGAAGCCACAAAGAATTGGAGACAAGTAAAGAACGCTGGCTGGGGAAAGAGGATGAAGACTTAGTTCTTTTTTTAAAATAATAATAATAATAATAATAATAATAATAAAGACAAGATGCAGATTTTGTAACACAGGTTCAGCTATAAAAATAAAAGTTAATAAAAAAGGAGAACATTCTGTAAGGAGAGGTCTGAAGGCAAATCCTCCTCCTCTTTCTCCTCTCCCCCTTATGAAAACCAGCATTTGATACTGTGTGCTGTGTGACTTACGTCTGAGTAAAAAATGCCTAAGAGTACCCAGGAACACACCATTCATATGGGAAGGGCAAAGAGGAAGCAGCTTTCCCGTACCCCCAAATTGAATACCCACTGATTCAGAAACAATTCCCTCGAATGTTTGAACACCATAGGATTGCAGCCAAGAAGAATTGGTCTGTTATTCATATTTGTATGTGTATGTGTATATACATACATATTACACACACACACACACACACATATACACTATACATATTTATTATAATACAGGAGCATACACAAATTTGGATGCTGTGCTTTTCTTTCCCCTCTACACACCCTGCTGACATCTTTTCCCTCCTGGGTTGTGTTGCCTTCACCTCATCCTCTGCTGATGGTGGAGACAGGCTGAACTCATCCTTAGTTCAGCCAGTTTTCAGGTAGCACTTCCTAGAAGCAGCCAAGCAGCCTCAAGTGAAACCTGGGTCTTGGAAGAGTGTCAAGCTGTTGAGATCGGGAAGAGGAGCAAAGAGGGCAGGAATCTGGGATGGTAAATTTCACGCCAGCCCCTTTTCCTACCCAGTCAAGGATGGGGTGGATCATCCTTCAGTTCAGTTGTAGGGCCAGGCCTGTGGAAAGATGCACATGCCTCTATGTGTGTGTGTGTGTGTGTGTGTGTGTGCATGCACCCAAGTCATAAAAAAACATGCATGGCGCAGGATGTGGTTAGCAAAAAGCCTTCGATAAGGGCAAAGCAGAGAGATTAATTCGGCGAGGTGGCAAATCTGCATTTCTGAGTTTTGTTTATAGGGCAATGGAACTTGGAGCAGAGGACTGTTGAACAAGCTTGCAAGGGATCAGGCTGGAATGAGGCCTTCTGGTCAGGGAGCAGTGCAAAGCACCGGAGGAGAATAATAATGGGTCGGGAGTCCCTGTTCCATGCAGGGCGAGGATGGTACCAGTAACAAAACAGCATCAAAGGCCCCACGGCATTCTGCTCACAAAACCTACGAGTTGAGTTGTGGCTTTTTCAGCCTCGGATTCCTGGCAAAGCAGCAGGAACTGGGGAAGGGCTAGGGCAGCTTTTCATGACCTTCCCCATCAGAATTCCACCCCCCCCTTCCGTCTTGCCTTCTTGAGGCACCTGCAGAGTTTTGGGTTACACGTTTGCGCCAGCAGGCCTCATCCTGCCAGCCCAAATCTAAGCCTCGGTGCCACAGAATCAGCAGAATCTAAAACCTCGCCTGTTTTAGAAATAGGAACCAAGCTGTCCCATTACAAATCTGTCTTTAGATGAGGGGGAGGGGAGAGAGAAAGAGAAAAAGAAAGTTCCTTCTCTCTCTCTTCTCCTTGCAATGCAAGAGAGGAAGGAACTGAGCCAGGTTCTTTTCTCCCTCCTTGAAAACTTTGCCCTGTGCTCAAGGTTGCCCTTCAAGGCCAAATGGCAAGCGCACTTTCTATTTTGCTTGCTGGGTTTCTTTTTTGTCATTTTGGGAGCCTGGCGGCTAAAATATATATATATATATATATATATCAGAATATACGCTTGATATTCAGAAGCAGCTTCGTACCTTAGCTAAAAACAAAGCTGGCCACGGGTTTCTCTGCAGAAAACCCTCTGGAAGGGGAGAGGAAACCTTTGCGTTTTTACTGTGTCTTTATGCAAAGTGAATCTTTGCAAAGGCTGGGCTTTAATGCAGAGCAGAGGTTCCTTTCTCTGCTTGCTCATCCTGGGGCGGGGAGGGTGGTAGTGGTGGTGGTGGTGGAAGAAACAGAAAAACCCAGAGCGAGCAGCAGCCACTAAGCAAAGCCAGTGCAATTTTGGAAAAGTGTAAACTTATGAAGGAGGAAGCCCTACTATCTTTATAGGAGACAATCATTTCCTGATAGGCCAATGGCAGGCAGTTTACCCATTGATTACATATTAACCTGTCTGGAGGAGGCTGAAAGGGAGCTAAGCCTGAATTATTGGAAGGTCGAGTTCTACAGGACGCGTCTTTTACCAAGCAGGAAGAATGTAGTCCTCTGTAGAGGTACAGACACCTTGCTTGCTTCCCAATCTCATCAACATGGAGTAGAGCTAAAAGAGGACTAGCTACTGGATTAATATATATATATATATATATATATATTTCAGCTGGATTGACTGCAACCTAAGTTTCCTGTGCAGGCAAGAGCTAAAGCCAAAGCAAAAAACAATGAGAAATGAGATGCATTTGTCCTCCCACCCTCCACTTTGTACAAGACACGGGGTGTTGCTTTGTTTCAAAGCCTAATGACCTTTGACCTTGCGGCTTTGACAGCCTTAAGAGCAGCATCTTGGAACCTCGAGAAATTGAGCTGTAAATTTAAAACAAGGTCTGTTTTTTTTTAAACCTGCCTACTTTTCACTAGTAGGATGCTAAAGACTTAAAACTACACTCTTAGAAGAAATTAGTTTCTCTCTCTCTTTCTCTCCTTTTTCTCTTCTCCCCCTGTCCTGCTTTCTTTGGAAGGGATCTAGAAAGGGAATGTATGTCTCTCCCTGTATATAATGGTATTATAGTCAAGTTACAGGAATGTCGCTGCTTTCATCATTTCATAGATTAAAACAAAATTTCAAAAAACAAAGGAAAGAGACAGAGTCCCAATCTTCTTCTTGAAAGTAAGATTTTGTCTTTTTTAAAATAAATATTATATACATGCACTGCTTTATATTTTTTTAAATCTCCCTCTGAGAAAAAAAAAATAGATGGGACAAAATCTGGCTAGCAGAATGGCCCATACACAAATGAGAATACTTTTGTGAAAGTATTTTTTTTTGTAAAAGAAAAAAAAAAGGAACTGGAACAACTAAAGCTAAAATTGAGAGAGGTCAGTCTATATGCTAGATGGAAATTTGACTTTTAAATAGCCAGCCCTCACAGGCCTTACCTTGCTGCAAGTTAGAGATTTTAGAGATTTTAGAGAAGAGGACTTGTGTGTGAATCTGTGTGTGTGTGTGTGTGTTTAATTATGCACAATAGGGAAATTGTGATTCTCTCTTCACAAATTTGAGAGTCATGGAATTTGTTTCATGATTTCTTTGAATACTAGTTACAACTTTAACTGTTCCTGTAGCTTCAATCTAAAAACAAATCAATTCTAGTATTAACTCTTACGATATGTCCACATATTGGACATAATGTCCTTGGCTGCAAAATTCTTTATTTCCCCAAAAAGCAGCTGAACTATTTTGGAGGGATGAGGGGGCTTGTTTTGTTTTTAATTGTTGTTATTGTTATTATTGAAATAATAATTAGAAAGAAACTCATAGGATCCCTTTAAAATAAATATACAACTTGGAAGAGTTAACACTGACAAGTTAAAGAGTCTCTCCTTCTCATCTGCCTAGGAGAAAATGAAATGGTTTTTTTTTAAGAGAGCAGTTATATTTTACCTTGTCAATTCTCAGCTCTCACACACGTATTTAAATTACCTGCTCAGATTAACTTATCTAAACATCTGTCTATCCCCCCCCCAAGATACTATGATTAAATAGATACTTCAAAGCTATAAACTAATGAAACTCAGTTCAGAATCAAAAATGCAGTTTATTATAGTAGAATATTCCTCCTTTTTGATATAACCGTAGAGTTGAAAAATGAAAGGAAAACACATAAGGAACATCACACATGATTAGTTGGTAACTTAAGATATAAAACAATTTTGCACAGCAAAATATGTCAAGGGGAAAAAATAATTGACAAGATTTTTTTATATTTATTGTGGTATTTACTTTCCATTTTTTTTAAAAGACAGGAGTATCAGTCCCTGACAATAAAATTTGCTGATTAATGCCTTTAAAACTTTGTGAATTTGTGAAGTTACAGAAAATCCAGTTCTGCACCACAATACAACTGTAAAAAAATCTGCATTATTTAAAAAACTGAGCAGTAATGCCATCTTTGTAAATGGTATTAGCATCCTAGACAAGTTTGCAATGGTTTATATTTTGCTTCAGGTTATATCTTAGTGCAATTCAGTCCCTAATATTTAAATCCACTCCCCCCCCCCAAAACCCCCCAATGTTACATTTTGAACACAAAATAACCCTATTCGTATAAACAGGGATACTCCCCTTTTAATACTTTGGTTTCCAAATACAGTTGGTGGCATAGCAAGATCTACACATACCCAACTTATAGTTAAGTTGCAATAACATGCTGCATAAGCTACTTTTTTTAAAAAAAAGTCCCACTTTATATTCTACTCCTTTTAACATCACAACAGTGAACAATTTAGTGCACCATTTAAAAAAAGAGAGACCTACTTCTAAACAGACCTAACTTTTTTCAAATTATCTATAACATTCCTTTATCTGTTGCGTACATTTGAACTGAACTAACAGACAATAAAAGCTTGAATTAAATTATATATACCAGGATCCCATAGCATTGCACGTTTGACAATGACCAAATGCAAAAAGGAACAAAAAAAAAGGGGGTAGGGGAAGGAAAGAGGGTAGATCATTCCAAAATAAATTTTAGACTGCTTTAAGCAACAATATCATGTAAAATCCAACAAATTGCAGCAATTTTTAAGCGTAAGTTTTAAAACTTCTTTCCAAAGTTCTTGTTTTCCTGTTAATACTGTAATCACAATCCACTCTGCTGTTTTTTGTTTTGTTTTACATATGAGAGAGCCAGAAGAGATGGTGGTTTTTTTTTTTCAATTCATTAAAAAGTCTGAAGTTTGAGAGGGGGGGCCACTCAAAGCAGTTTCCAGGATGCAAACTTGAATGGGTAAGGAAGACTCAAAAAAAGTTGCACTTTTTTTGCTTTCAGTTCAAAAAAGTGGTGAAGAAATACAACTTAAAGAATGAATGACATGCCATTATATATATATCTCCAAAGTCCATATCCAAGCAAAAGGAAAAAAAAAATCCGTACATGTCCAGCATGCAGGGCATTTATCAATATAATGTCTTTTTTTCTCTCCCCCATAGTCTTTTGAAATATTTATACAGTTAATTGATGCAAGACAAACTAGTAAGCGTAATAATGCATGAGATGAGGATGGGTTACTAAAAGCAGACTCAGTTCACTGTTTGGCAGCTTAAGGCCAAAGATCACATCATGAACACATGAGAAGTTGATCAAGGCTCCATTTGGGCAGGTAGATATTCCCTAGGTTTAGTTCAACCACAGATGAAAATTGGGCCATCTGAAGTCTAACACTTCCTTTAAATAGTTCAGTAAAAGGTCCTGGAAATATGCCTGCATTCACGGGTAGATAAATACAGCCATATCAATATGCACCTAGCTATATCTAAAGTTCATACCCCACAGGAAGGATTCAGGGTGGCAAAACAGGTGTTTTGTATTTTGGATAGAGCAGATTAAAAACTCGGGAGCAAACTTCAGATGAGTTGATGGAAGTTGGATTGCAGGCAGACCCACACGCTCACACATGCAGGCAGGCTAAGGGCTGGAAAGGGAGAGAAAGGTCAGGACCTTGGCAAGGTTGACCATGATCTGAATCGGCCCACCTTGAAAAGCACCACCCAAAGTTGCCATTATTCTTTTCAACAGAATAGGACGATAATGATGGCGGGGACACAGCAGGCATTATTTGGATGGCCCGAGTTAACAATAATTAACAGGGGGGGAGGAGGACCAACTGGCTGACCTTACCCCCTCCCTTCCTTCCTCCAGCCTTAGGAACTTTTGCGCACGTGCTCGCTCGCTCGCGTGTATGTGTGTATGTGTGTCTGTCTGTCTTTCTGTCTGCAGAGTGGGCGAGAGAGGCTGTCGGGGCGAAGGGGGTTCGCGGGCCGGAATCGCGGGATGGGTCTATGGGTTGTTGGGTGGGTGGGTGGGTGGGTGGGGTAGGTGGGAGAGAAGACCACAACTCACATGAAAAACTCTGGAGAAGAGGGATTGTCGCTGCTGGATCCGTTTTCCCGGAACCCGCTGCTGACCAATTTCTCGTATTTTTCCTTGTAGGCGTCCCTCTCCCGGACCAGCCTGGAGATTTCCTGCTTCAGATGTTCCACTTGTTGGAGCAACTGGTTCTTCTCCGATTCCAAGACGTGCCGTTGCTGGACCCGCTTGAAGCGGCAGGACTGCGCGTAGCCCCGGTTTTTCAGGGTCCGTCGTTTCTGTTTCAGCCGGATCACCTCTTCCTTGCTGACGCCCCGCAGCTGCCGGTTGAGTTCGCGCACCGACATGGTCACCAGCTGCTCGTCCGAGAAGCGGTCGTCGAAATGCAAGCCGCCGCCGCTGCCACCGTGGTGCGGGTGGTGGAGGCCCCCGCCGCCTCCCCCGCTGCCGCCGCCGCTGCTACTGCTGCTGGTACTGCTGGCCGAGGACGGCACGCTGCCCGGCGGCTGCGGATGATGGTGGTGGTGGTGGCCGGGCGGGTGGTGGTGATGGTGATGGTGGTAGTGGGGCGCGCCGCCGTTCTGCTGCTGCTGCTGTTGCTGTTGCTGAGCCGCCGCGGCTGCGATCACCGCTGACACCACGGCGGCCGCCGAGCCGATCTCGTCCGGCGGCATGGATCCCCCCGACCCGCCGCCTCCTCCGCCGCCTCCTCCTCCTCCTCCGCCGCCCACGGCCAGCTGCTGCCCTCTGGCATAGCCTTCGAAGCCGGCCGCGGCCGCCGCGTTCTGGAGCTGGTGGTGGCTGTTGTTGATCAGCGCTTCCACGGCGTCTTCGGGGCTGAAGCCCAGGGCCTCCGGGTTGAGCTGCTGCGGGTAGCCGGTCATCCAGTAGTAGTCTTCCAAGTGGGTCTTTTGGTCGCTGCCGCCGGAGCCCGGGCTGGGGGCCGAGAAGCTGGGCGAGGGAGGCACCGAGCTACACGGCGTGCTCATCGGGGTGGACGAGAGCGATCCCCCAGCGATCAAGCGGCCGCACTGGCTGATGATGCGGTCCGTCTCCACCGGCTCCTTTTTCACTTCAAACTTCATCAGATCGAAGTCATTAACATATTCCATGGCCAAGGGACTAGTGGGCAGGTCGGCGCTGTGCAGGGCCAAGTCCGATGCCATCCTTTTGCCACCGCCGCCGCCGCCAAGCCCGCCGCCGCCGCCGCCGCCGCCGCCCGTCCTCCAGAAAGGGTGCGCTCCCGGAGCCAGGGGGCTGCTCTGACTTGCCAGCGGATGAGCCAGTTTGCTGGTCGGCTCGCAGAAGCCTCGGGAAGCTGCTGTCCGGCTCCCTAGCCGCCTCCTCCGCCTCCTCCTCCTCCGCTCGCTCGCTCGCTCTGGCTGGGCGAGCCGGGATCAGGCAGCAGCAGCAGCAAGCAGCAGCAGCGCCTCGCACCCCGGGCTCGGAGTGACAAAGAGCCCGCTCGGCTGCAGCCGGCAAACCCGCGAGCGGCCGTGCCTGGCTGCCTCCTCTCGCTCGTGCTATTTGCTCGCCTTTTGCATCCGGCCGCCTGGGTTTCTTTCGTTTTTCTTTCTCTCTTTCTCCCCCTCCTCTCTCTCTCTCTCTTCCCTCCCCTTTCTCCTCTACGCTCTCTCTCTCTCTCTCTCTCTCTCTCTCTCTCTGCAGCTTCGCAACTGCAGTTTTATAGAGGGAAAAAAAGGTTCCTTAGCAGTTCCTCGTTGGTTTGAAAGGGATTGTTTGGCTTTCTTGCTGTCTGTCTGTCTTTTTTTTTTTTTTTTAACACTTCATGGTGTTTCTTCTCCTCTTTTCTTCCCCTCCGCTTTTTTCTTTCTTTCCGTGGCCGGAGTCCACAACGACGAGAGAAAGAGAGAGTTTCAGCACCAAGGAAAGGAAGGAGCAAAAAAAATAAATAAAAAAAAATAAAATAAAAAGAACGCGGCTGCTGCTTTTTTAAAAAATAAAATAAAATAAACCAAGCGCAGGTAGGTACAAAGAATTGGAGACAAGTAAAGAACGCTGGCTGGGGAAAGAGGATGAAGACTTAGTTCTTTTTTTAAAATAATAATAATAATAATAATAATAATAATAAAGACAAGATGCAGATTTTGTAACACAGGTTCAGCTATAAAAATAAAAGTTAATAAAAAAGGAGAACATTCTGTAAGGAGAGGTCTGAAGGCAAATCCTCCTCCTCTTTCTCCTCTCCCCCTTATGAAAACCAGCATTTGATACTGTGTGCTGTGTGACTTACGTCTGAGTAAAAAATGCCTAAGAGTACCCAGGAACACACCATTCATATGGGAAGGGCAAAGAGGAAGCAGCTTTCCCGTACCCCCAAATTGAATACCCACTGATTCAGAAACAATTCCCTCGAATGTTTGAACACCATAGGATTGCAGCCAAGAAGAATTGGTCTGTTATTCATATTTGTATGTGTATGTGTATATACATACATATTACACACACACACACACACACATATACACTATACATATTTATTATAATACAGGAGCATACACAAATTTGGATGCTGTGCTTTTCTTTCCCCTCTACACACCCTGCTGACATCTTTTCCCTCCTGGGTTGTGTTGCCTTCACCTCATCCTCTGCTGATGGTGGAGACAGGCTGAACTCATCCTTAGTTCAGCCAGTTTTCAGGTAGCACTTCCTAGAAGCAGCCAAGCAGCCTCAAGTGAAACCTGGGTCTTGGAAGAGTGTCAAGCTGTTGAGATCGGGAAGAGGAGCAAAGAGGGCAGGAATCTGGGATGGTAAATTTCACGCCAGCCCCTTTTCCTACCCAGTCAAGGATGGGGTGGATCATCCTTCAGTTCAGTTGTAGGGCCAGGCCTGTGGAAAGATGCACATGCCTCTATGTGTGTGTGTGTGTGTGTGTGTGTGTGCATGCACCCAAGTCATAAAAAAACATGCATGGCGCAGGATGTGGTTAGCAAAAAGCCTTCGATAAGGGCAAAGCAGAGAGATTAATTCGGCGAGGTGGCAAATCTGCATTTCTGAGTTTTGTTTATAGGGCAATGGAACTTGGAGCAGAGGACTGTTGAACAAGCTTGCAAGGGATCAGGCTGGAATGAGGCCTTCTGGTCAGGGAGCAGTGCAAAGCACCGGAGGAGAATAATAATGGGTCGGGAGTCCCTGTTCCATGCAGGGCGAGGATGGTACCAGTAACAAAACAGCATCAAAGGCCCCACGGCATTCTGCTCACAAAACCTACGAGTTGAGTTGTGGCTTTTTCAGCCTCGGATTCCTGGCAAAGCAGCAGGAACTGGGGAAGGGCTAGGGCAGCTTTTCATGACCTTCCCCATCAGAATTCCACCCCCCCCTTCCGTCTTGCCTTCTTGAGGCACCTGCAGAGTTTTGGGTTACACGTTTGCGCCAGCAGGCCTCATCCTGCCAGCCCAAATCTAAGCCTCGGTGCCACAGAATCAGCAGAATCTAAAACCTCGCCTGTTTTAGAAATAGGAACCAAGCTGTCCCATTACAAATCTGTCTTTAGATGAGGGGGAGGGGAGAGAGAAAGAGAAAAAGAAAGTTCCTTCTCTCTCTCTTCTCCTTGCAATGCAAGAGAGGAAGGAACTGAGCCAGGTTCTTTTCTCCCTCCTTGAAAACTTTGCCCTGTGCTCAAGGTTGCCCTTCAAGGCCAAATGGCAAGCGCACTTTCTATTTTGCTTGCTGGGTTTCTTTTTTGTCATTTTGGGAGCCTGGCGGCTAAAATATATATATATATATATATATATCAGAATATACGCTTGATATTCAGAAGCAGCTTCGTACCTTAGCTAAAAACAAAGCTGGCCACGGGTTTCTCTGCAGAAAACCCTCTGGAAGGGGAGAGGAAACCTTTGCGTTTTTACTGTGTCTTTATGCAAAGTGAATCTTTGCAAAGGCTGGGCTTTAATGCAGAGCAGAGGTTCCTTTCTCTGCTTGCTCATCCTGGGGCGGGGAGGGTGGTAGTGGTGGTGGTGGTGGAAGAAACAGAAAAACCCAGAGCGAGCAGCAGCCACTAAGCAAAGCCAGTGCAATTTTGGAAAAGTGTAAACTTATGAAGGAGGAAGCCCTACTATCTTTATAGGAGACAATCATTTCCTGATAGGCCAATGGCAGGCAGTTTACCCATTGATTACATATTAACCTGTCTGGAGGAGGCTGAAAGGGAGCTAAGCCTGAATTATTGGAAGGTCGAGTTCTACAGGACGCGTCTTTTACCAAGCAGGAAGAATGTAGTCCTCTGTAGAGGTACAGACACCTTGCTTGCTTCCCAATCTCATCAACATGGAGTAGAGCTAAAAGAGGACTAGCTACTGGATTAATATATATATATATATATATATATATTTCAGCTGGATTGACTGCAACCTAAGTTTCCTGTGCAGGCAAGAGCTAAAGCCAAAGCAAAAAACAATGAGAAATGAGATGCATTTGTCCTCCCACCCTCCACTTTGTACAAGACACGGGGTGTTGCTTTGTTTCAAAGCCTAATGACCTTTGACCTTGCGGCTTTGACAGCCTTAAGAGCAGCATCTTGGAACCTCGAGAAATTGAGCTGTAAATTTAAAACAAGGTCTGTTTTTTTTTAAACCTGCCTACTTTTCACTAGTAGGATGCTAAAGACTTAAAACTACACTCTTAGAAGAAATTAGTTTCTCTCTCTCTTTCTCTCCTTTTTCTCTTCTCCCCCTGTCCTGCTTTCTTTGGAAGGGATCTAGAAAGGGAATGTATGTCTCTCCCTGTATATAATGGTATTATAGTCAAGTTACAGGAATGTCGCTGCTTTCATCATTTCATAGATTAAAACAAAATTTCAAAAAACAAAGGAAAGAGACAGAGTCCCAATCTTCTTCTTGAAAGTAAGATTTTGTCTTTTTTAAAATAAATATTATATACATGCACTGCTTTATATTTTTTTAAATCTCCCTCTGAGAAAAAAAAAATAGATGGGACAAAATCTGGCTAGCAGAATGGCCCATACACAAATGAGAATACTTTTGTGAAAGTATTTTTTTTTGTAAAAGAAAAAAAAAAGGAACTGGAACAACTAAAGCTAAAATTGAGAGAGGTCAGTCTATATGCTAGATGGAAATTTGACTTTTAAATAGCCAGCCCTCACAGGCCTTACCTTGCTGCAAGTTAGAGATTTTAGAGATTTTAGAGAAGAGGACTTGTGTGTGAATCTGTGTGTGTGTGTGTGTGTTTAATTATGCACAATAGGGAAATTGTGATTCTCTCTTCACAAATTTGAGAGTCATGGAATTTGTTTCATGATTTCTTTGAATACTAGTTACAACTTTAACTGTTCCTGTAGCTTCAATCTAAAAACAAATCAATTCTAGTATTAACTCTTACGATATGTCCACATATTGGACATAATGTCCTTGGCTGCAAAATTCTTTATTTCCCCAAAAAGCAGCTGAACTATTTTGGAGGGATGAGGGGGCTTGTTTTGTTTTTAATTGTTGTTATTGTTATTATTGAAATAATAATTAGAAAGAAACTCATAGGATCCCTTTAAAATAAATATACAACTTGGAAGAGTTAACACTGACAAGTTAAAGAGTCTCTCCTTCTCATCTGCCTAGGAGAAAATGAAATGGTTTTTTTTTAAGAGAGCAGTTATATTTTACCTTGTCAATTCTCAGCTCTCACACACGTATTTAAATTACCTGCTCAGATTAACTTATCTAAACATCTGTCTATCCCCCCCCCCAAGATACTATGATTAAATAGATACTTCAAAGCTATAAACTAATGAAACTCAGTTCAGAATCAAAAATGCAGTTTATTATAGTAGAATATTCCTCCTTTTTGATATAACCGTAGAGTTGAAAAATGAAAGGAAAACACATAAGGAACATCACACATGATTAGTTGGTAACTTAAGATATAAAACAATTTTGCACAGCAAAATATGTCAAGGGGAAAAAATAATTGACAAGATTTTTTTATATTTATTGTGGTATTTACTTTCCATTTTTTTTAAAAGACAGGAGTATCAGTCCCTGACAATAAAATTTGCTGATTAATGCCTTTAAAACTTTGTGAATTTGTGAAGTTACAGAAAATCCAGTTCTGCACCACAATACAACTGTAAAAAAATCTGCATTATTTAAAAAACTGAGCAGTAATGCCATCTTTGTAAATGGTATTAGCATCCTAGACAAGTTTGCAATGGTTTATATTTTGCTTCAGGTTATATCTTAGTGCAATTCAGTCCCTAATATTTAAATCCACTCCCCCCCCCCAAAACCCCCCAATGTTACATTTTGAACACAAAATAACCCTATTCGTATAAACAGGGATACTCCCCTTTTAATACTTTGGTTTCCAAATACAGTTGGTGGCATAGCAAGATCTACACATACCCAACTTATAGTTAAGTTGCAATAACATGCTGCATAAGCTACTTTTTTTAAAAAAAAGTCCCACTTTATATTCTACTCCTTTTAACATCACAACAGTGAACAATTTAGTGCACCATTTAAAAAAAGAGAGACCTACTTCTAAACAGACCTAACTTTTTTCAAATTATCTATAACATTCCTTTATCTGTTGCGTACATTTGAACTGAACTAACAGACAATAAAAGCTTGAATTAAATTATATATACCAGGATCCCATAGCATTGCACGTTTGACAATGACCAAATGCAAAAAGGAACAAAAAAAAAGGGGGTAGGGGAAGGAAAGAGGGTAGATCATTCCAAAATAAATTTTAGACTGCTTTAAGCAACAATATCATGTAAAATCCAACAAATTGCAGCAATTTTTAAGCGTAAGTTTTAAAACTTCTTTCCAAAGTTCTTGTTTTCCTGTTAATACTGTAATCACAATCCACTCTGCTGTTTTTTGTTTTGTTTTACATATGAGAGAGCCAGAAGAGATGGTGGTTTTTTTTTTTCAATTCATTAAAAAGTCTGAAGTTTGAGAGGGGGGGCCACTCAAAGCAGTTTCCAGGATGCAAACTTGAATGGGTAAGGAAGACTCAAAAAAAGTTGCACTTTTTTTGCTTTCAGTTCAAAAAAGTGGTGAAGAAATACAACTTAAAGAATGAATGACATGCCATTATATATATATCTCCAAAGTCCATATCCAAGCAAAAGGAAAAAAAAAATCCGTACATGTCCAGCATGCAGGGCATTTATCAATATAATGTCTTTTTTTCTCTCCCCCATAGTCTTTTGAAATATTTATACAGTTAATTGATGCAAGACAAACTAGTAAGCGTAATAATGCATGAGATGAGGATGGGTTACTAAAAGCAGACTCAGTTCACTGTTTGGCAGCTTAAGGCCAAAGATCACATCATGAACACATGAGAAGTTGATCAAGGCTCCATTTGGGCAGGTAGATATTCCCTAGGTTTAGTTCAACCACAGATGAAAATTGGGCCATCTGAAGTCTAACACTTCCTTTAAATAGTTCAGTAAAAGGTCCTGGAAATATGCCTGCATTCACGGGTAGATAAATACAGCCATATCAATATGCACCTAGCTATATCTAAAGTTCATACCCCACAGGAAGGATTCAGGGTGGCAAAACAGGTGTTTTGTATTTTGGATAGAGCAGATTAAAAACTCGGGAGCAAACTTCAGATGAGTTGATGGAAGTTGGATTGCAGGCAGACCCACACGCTCACACATGCAGGCAGGCTAAGGGCTGGAAAGGGAGAGAAAGGTCAGGACCTTGGCAAGGTTGACCATGATCTGAATCGGCCCACCTTGAAAAGCACCACCCAAAGTTGCCATTATTCTTTTCAACAGAATAGGACGATAATGATGGCGGGGACACAGCAGGCATTATTTGGATGGCCCGAGTTAACAATAATTAACAGGGGGGGAGGAGGACCAACTGGCTGACCTTACCCCCTCCCTTCCTTCCTCCAGCCTTAGGAACTTTTGCGCACGTGCTCGCTCGCTCGCGTGTATGTGTGTATGTGTGTCTGTCTGTCTTTCTGTCTGCAGAGTGGGCGAGAGAGGCTGTCGGGGCGAAGGGGGTTCGCGGGCCGGAATCGCGGGATGGGTCTATGGGTTGTTGGGTGGGTGGGTGGGTGGGTGGGGTAGGTGGGAGAGAAGACCACAACTCACATGAAAAACTCTGGAGAAGAGGGATTGTCGCTGCTGGATCCGTTTTCCCGGAACCCGCTGCTGACCAATTTCTCGTATTTTTCCTTGTAGGCGTCCCTCTCCCGGACCAGCCTGGAGATTTCCTGCTTCAGATGTTCCACTTGTTGGAGCAACTGGTTCTTCTCCGATTCCAAGACGTGCCGTTGCTGGACCCGCTTGAAGCGGCAGGACTGCGCGTAGCCCCGGTTTTTCAGGGTCCGTCGTTTCTGTTTCAGCCGGATCACCTCTTCCTTGCTGACGCCCCGCAGCTGCCGGTTGAGTTCGCGCACCGACATGGTCACCAGCTGCTCGTCCGAGAAGCGGTCGTCGAAATGCAAGCCGCCGCCGCTGCCACCGTGGTGCGGGTGGTGGAGGCCCCCGCCGCCTCCCCCGCTGCCGCCGCCGCTGCTACTGCTGCTGGTACTGCTGGCCGAGGACGGCACGCTGCCCGGCGGCTGCGGATGATGGTGGTGGTGGTGGCCGGGCGGGTGGTGGTGATGGTGATGGTGGTAGTGGGGCGCGCCGCCGTTCTGCTGCTGCTGCTGTTGCTGTTGCTGAGCCGCCGCGGCTGCGATCACCGCTGACACCACGGCGGCCGCCGAGCCGATCTCGTCCGGCGGCATGGATCCCCCCGACCCGCCGCCTCCTCCGCCGCCTCCTCCTCCTCCTCCGCCGCCCACGGCCAGCTGCTGCCCTCTGGCATAGCCTTCGAAGCCGGCCGCGGCCGCCGCGTTCTGGAGCTGGTGGTGGCTGTTGTTGATCAGCGCTTCCACGGCGTCTTCGGGGCTGAAGCCCAGGGCCTCCGGGTTGAGCTGCTGCGGGTAGCCGGTCATCCAGTAGTAGTCTTCCAAGTGGGTCTTTTGGTCGCTGCCGCCGGAGCCCGGGCTGGGGGCCGAGAAGCTGGGCGAGGGAGGCACCGAGCTACACGGCGTGCTCATCGGGGTGGACGAGAGCGATCCCCCAGCGATCAAGCGGCCGCACTGGCTGATGATGCGGTCCGTCTCCACCGGCTCCTTTTTCACTTCAAACTTCATCAGATCGAAGTCATTAACATATTCCATGGCCAAGGGACTAGTGGGCAGGTCGGCGCTGTGCAGGGCCAAGTCCGATGCCATCCTTTTGCCACCGCCGCCGCCGCCAAGCCCGCCGCCGCCGCCGCCGCCGCCGCCCGTCCTCCAGAAAGGGTGCGCTCCCGGAGCCAGGGGGCTGCTCTGACTTGCCAGCGGATGAGCCAGTTTGCTGGTCGGCTCGCAGAAGCCTCGGGAAGCTGCTGTCCGGCTCCCTAGCCGCCTCCTCCGCCTCCTCCTCCTCCGCTCGCTCGCTCGCTCTGGCTGGGCGAGCCGGGATCAGGCAGCAGCAGCAGCAAGCAGCAGCAGCGCCTCGCACCCCGGGCTCGGAGTGACAAAGAGCCCGCTCGGCTGCAGCCGGCAAACCCGCGAGCGGCCGTGCCTGGCTGCCTCCTCTCGCTCGTGCTATTTGCTCGCCTTTTGCATCCGGCCGCCTGGGTTTCTTTCGTTTTTCTTTCTCTCTTTCTCCCCCTCCTCTCTCTCTCTCTCTTCCCTCCCCTTTCTCCTCTACGCTCTCTCTCTCTCTCTCTCTCTCTCTCTCTCTCTGCAGCTTCGCAACTGCAGTTTTATAGAGGGAAAAAAAGGTTCCTTAGCAGTTCCTCGTTGGTTTGAAAGGGATTGTTTGGCTTTCTTGCTGTCTGTCTGTCTTTTTTTTTTTTTTTTAACACTTCATGGTGTTTCTTCTCCTCTTTTCTTCCCCTCCGCTTTTTTCTTTCTTTCCGTGGCCGGAGTCCACAACGACGAGAGAAAGAGAGAGTTTCAGCACCAAGGAAAGGAAGGAGCAAAAAAAATAAATAAAAAAAAATAAAATAAAAAGAACGCGGCTGCTGCTTTTTTAAAAAATAAAATAAAATAAACCAAGCGCAGGTAGGTTCGCTCAATCGTAATTTCTAAAAAAAAAGGAAGGGAGGGTTCGGAGACCGAGAGGGTTCGGGCGCTTCCTCCCTCCCTAAGTTCTGCCAAGGGGAGAAAAGAAAGATAAGTAGGGGGAAAAAAATAATAATAACCCCTCGACTCCCCAGCTTCAACGGCGAAGATGAAAAAATATTTTAAAGAGATGAACCGGGAGGACAGTTTAAAAGCATTGCTGAGTTTTATAGCGTGCCTGACGTCACGCCCCTATCGGGCTCCGACTCCAATCCGCGGCCGCCAATCCGGCTCCTCATTAGCATAATAGTATAGAGACAAGGAAACTTTTTCACAGCTGTCAATCAGGGGCCAATCAGCTGACTGTCAGCTGGGACCAAACTTTTTAACTCTTTCTTAACCGAAAGCGCCGCCTCGGACTCATTAGGAGGGGGAAAAGAGACTGGGGGGGGGGAAAGGGGGGAAGGGAAAAGAGGAGACCCCCCCCCAAAAGCCCTTAAACCGTCCAAGTGCAGTACTAGGACTCTGCAACTCTGCAAAAGAGACCGCGGCACGTGATAGGTAAGGGTGCTCCACGCACCGGCTCTCGCTTTCCTGCCTGCGTTTCGGGGTTTTGCGTTTTTGGCGGCTCTACGCACGTTTAGACTGCATTTATTAACTCCCGGCTCTCCCTGATCCTTCCTTCCAAGGGTGCGGGTGTCTGTGCGTGCGAGAAAGGCAGGCAGGCAGACAGCACGGGCGAGCCAAAGTGCGCGCAGATCTCCGCACTAACGTCCTGGAAATAGATCCCTTCTTGAGCGCCTTTTCTTGGTGCGGCGATCCAGAAGTCCCAGCCGGCTCTCTAGATCTCCCCCCCCCAAAACCGGCTCCGCGTTTTGTTCAGCTTTCTCTTTCTAGACAAAGAGCGGGGAGAGGGTGCTGCAAACGCCCCCTTAGCCTTCTGGGTCTAGAGCAGGGGGTCCCCAACGTGGGGCCCAATTTGATTTTTTTTTTTTTTAAATGGGGGCAATTTGAACCTGGTTTAAATCAAGTGAATGGTCCTTTAAGGCTTCCTCCGCGTGAGTAGAGTTCACTTTTTGAGTAAAGTAAGAATTATGTCGGGGGTGGGGGGAGGAGAGAGAATAAGGAGTTTAGAGATGCTTAGGTGGGGCATGGCCAAAAAAAAAAAAAAAAAGATCTAAAGGGAGTGAATTCGGAGTCTTTTTCCCGAGCGCAGAAACGACCCCCGAACCGGTGTTTATTGCATGCTTCAGCCGAGTTTTCGGCCTTTTGCTCGCCTCGGAGACACCCTCGGAGTTTTCCCCGAGCCCAAGACACGGCGCCTCAGAGTCAAAGTTAGCCCCCCCCCCCCAGTCCTGATCTCCCCGCCTGCCTCCGATCGATAGCTCCCCGTGAGAGGTCAGAAAGTTAAGACAAGTGGCTAAGGGATGCCGGCGAATAGGCTTTTCTTTCTAGCGCCATCGACTAGTTCCCTTCCCCCCCCCCGGTTCGTTTAAAGACGATTCCTAGATTTTAAACATAAGTTTGAGGTGGGTTTTTTCTCGGGGTGACGTGGGGGGAAAGAGAGGAAAAGGAGAGAATGAAAACCGCGGAGGAAGGCGAGCCTTAAGAATTTCTGCAAACTTTTTCTTGTTTTTAATGCAACCGGGCTCTTGTTTGCAGAAGACGGACGAGCTCTTCCATGAATTATTTTAAAACAGTCACGTGCGCTCTTTCTCGCTTCGCGGCGGCGGCGGGGTCTTTTTTCTTTTAAAAAAAAAAATTAATAGCAAAAATAAGAACCGAGTTAAAACAAAATCCAGTTTACTCGCGTCCCGTTTAAACCTCGACAGCGCCACCTATCGCCGCAGATCGGTTTCACACTAAACCTCTTTCAATTTTCTAGACGCTGGGAAAAAAATCCATGCTAGAAACTCGTTTAAGGGGAGGGGAAAAAAAGTTAAGAGCTTTTAGCGTCGACACGACAGCCTGACATTAACTCTTTCGCGTCCGAGACGCTTTCGTGGCTTTGCCGGGAGCGTCTATTTTGGGGTTTTGCATCTAATAACAGGACGTGTGTGTGTTTTATACAACGTTTCCCATCCATATGATTTCTCCACTTAGGACACGGCTTGCAAGTGTGTTTTGTAGAAAGTGAGAATCAAAAGGGACGCTGCTCGTGTTTCTCTGGATACTTTGTGGAGTTGTGCGTAATTGTGATTCTCCTTCTCCCTCTCTCATAAGATAAAATGAAAGCTTTAACACTTTCAGCTTTGATTTCCAACTGACTTCATGGCAGGACTTAAAAGTTACTAGTAGTTTGGTGATAAATGGTATATAGATCTCCAGTAGGCAAGATTGAGCGTGGTGCTATGAAGTTGTTTATCTGCAAAGCAATTCTCAGAAATCTGACTCTTGACACTTAGTCATATATTAAACCAGCCTTCTGAACATTGCACCCCAGTACATTGGCTTCAACTATTCCACACACACACACACACACACTTTTGAATTTCCTACTGAAACAGCCTTTGCCTAATTCTAAGGATCTGCGGGTGGAGACTCTGCCTCTCCTTAGCAAGAGCTTGCCAAGAGTCTCAAGATCTGGGGGGGGGGGGGGGGAAGCATGCATTTGCCCTGACATCGCTCAGCCTTGACAGCCAGAATTCATACCATCCAGTTGGACTCACCGGCAACACAAGGAACAGTTTGAAAGAGGTGGCTGGGCTGTTGGATACATCACAGATTGATTTGGGAAGGAAGCATCTGCCTTCTTACAGACAATGGGTTCTCAGAACACTTGACCGAAACACACACACACACACACACACACACACACACACACACACACACACACACAAAGGTGCTTTCCAGAGTACAGTTCAAAACATGGGATTTATGAAAAAGTGAATGTGATGCACCCAGTTTGATTTACGATCAGAGGGGGGGGGGGCGTCACCGGGAATTGTCAGTCTAAAGAGTCACCCCTGCCTTGTCTCATGCATTCTCCTTCCTCTTGTGAACCTAACACAATAGATAGTTTCTTTTTTTTAGACTGCGAGGAGAAATTAGAGTTGTGGCATTACTTTCAAATGAGGAGCAGTCATTTTTTTGTGGGGGGGGGGGGAAATGGACCCTTTGAATGAGATGCTTTACATGTACAAAATGAGCAACTTGTTGTCTCTTTTCTCAGCCCGGTTAGCTCTGAAGGATAAAACAGGGAATGCAAAAAACCACATCTGGCTAGCACAATCTGTGCTGAGATATAGCAGTGCAACGGAGGGCTATAAACACGACTGCGCTCAAACCTCCCAAGTATTAAGACAAATTACTGGAGGTGCATATTAGTCTTATTAACCTATTACAGATGAGGGAGCTGTCAAATATTGGCTGTTATGTAGCACAAAATAGGATAGGAGTTTAGAATCAGAAGTCTCTCTCCCTCTCTCTTTCCTTCCCCCCTCCCCCCCTCCCTCCCCCCCCCACCCCAGTACTCTGTTCCTCTCACTATTGGCAGGATTGCCCTGTCGTATTTAATTGCTTGCAATGAGCATTTCCAGGTAAGACTGGCTTTCTTCTGTAGCAACTGCACATTTTCATTAGAGGTGTCCAGGCCACCAAAAGCACCAACAGTTGAGTTCCTTCAGCCTGCTCGCCACCCATTTGGGGTTTTGTTTCCGTTTACTTGAGATGATTCAGTCAACTGTCTTTAATGTGCTCTGTACTTTGCAAGCACTTGGCTTTTAAGAGAACACGGGGATGCTGTACAGAGAAGCACCCTCTTCTCACACCACTATCAGTGAGAAATTAAAGAACAACCCCCCCCTCAAATGTGTATTTTCATGTCTTCCTTGGCTGAGTAAACAAGCAGAAGGAAGGCTTGCAAAAGGGGCCAGTATAAGTCTTGTGAGTTATATTGACTTTGAGTGTCATTTGCTATGACTTAAACAAACTCATCTATCAAGGCCAACACATTAAGTACAGTTACTGCACCTTTTGTTTATCCAGTGCCTTATTTTATGGTGCAGAACTGAGTGGTGTCCACTGAATTTAAGTATGAAAAGCCACCAAATTGATTTCCCAACGCTGGAGTGACAAAAGCTGAAGGCATCAACTGCTCTTAGACACAAAGCTAGATAAATCCTTTTAACAGTGCTTCAGATCCGTTAACAGGGCCACAAATAACAAATCACTGTTAGCAGATTTATGGGAAAGAAATAATAGAATCAGATGAGATAATCTGATAGGGGTAAAATTGCTGAGGAAATGAGTCCTCCTTCACATCTCTGGCTATGAAGCAGCCCTGCGATAACGAGAAGTCATTTACAAATAGGTGAATTATGATAGGAATAATGGTCCTTGTAATTCAATATTTATTCATCCTTTTTTTTCTTTAAATAAATTGCAGATGACCCCAAACAACCCTCTTTGAAAATGATTATGTAACACACACACACACAAACACACACACACGTCTTTTTCTGTATGTAATTTAGTATTTGTTTTACCTTATATTTTGGTTAATAACTAAACAGTTTGTACTCAGATTTATGCAATACATTAGGCCTGCAAACATATTATGATTAGCATAAATAGTCCCTTCATGAATTACTAACAAAGTTGATCTGAAAAATATTGGCGCATTATTTTATTAAGTGGAAAGCAAACATATGTCCAATAAATTCTAGTCTGCTTCTGGCGGGAAGGGCTAGACACGGATCCAGGCAGTTTTATCTCACTGTGGCTAAGTGAGAAAAAAAATCAGATGAGTTAATCTGTATGAACTTAATTTGCCTTGTCAACCTTTCTGTTTGTATTTAATAAATAGAAATGTCCATATCAATTTCTCAATCAGCGCAAGAAGAGATAGCATTAAACTACCTCTAACAATTTCTCCTGCAGGATTGCATCATATGGACTTAAATTTTGACTTCTTAATTTTGTTGGCGAATTCTGTTTCTTGTTTGGGTAAATTAGCAGCTTGGTGTGATTTTAGCACATTGGGTTCAAACTGAATGGAAACCAAGGTAAAATACCTATTATATCTTCTTTCCTGGAGCAGATGCCCTTCATTCTTTATAGTGTCAAGGGTGCTTAAATCCCATTGGAATTAATAAAAATAAAAAATAAAATAAAAAAAACCTGTGCCTAATTATATAGTGAATCTCAGTGAGTCAAATCGAAGCAAATTTGAAGAGTTTACATGGTCTGGAAGTTCCTCATCTCCTGTTTCTAAAGCTTTAGCAAATTAAAGCGAATCGGAAAATTTGAATCGCTGAGTATATCTAGAGTACATCTAGAAACAGACCCCAGGAGTTTCAAGGATGGCTTACTTTTTTTTTTTTTTTGCCAACTGCTTGAAAACAACATGTGTGTCACTAAACAAGGGTTTCCATAGGGCAGAGAGTAGAGATGAGAAGGGTGTTGAGGGAAGGAAATTCAAGCTGACCAATCACTATTTGTTTAGAGACTTCCTCCAATTATCCTATAATGTCTCCTTAGCATAGAACTAAGGGTAAATCCTAAATGAAGTCAGTTTCAGATCACTACATTCTCTGATTAGGGAATAGGGAAGGAATGAGGAAAGGAGGGCTGGATTCGAAGGAGGTTTCAGTCTAAGAGAGTTTTTTTTCAGGATGGAGAAGGGCAGTTCATTTCCCTTGCTTTTGCAGTCTGCTATTACCCCCCACCAAAGAGTTTTTTCTACTCGAAGATTAGGAAAGCAGGGCTAGTGAACGCAGAGAATTTGAGTGATTGAAATAGATCATCTCCCCTTTTTTTTTCAGTGGAAATCTTCTGAGCAATACTGGGAAATGTTCTTGTTAGTGGAATTCAAGCCATTGTCTTTCAAGTCGACAACGGCGATAAATGCAAATATATATATAAAAAAAGATCAGTATTGAACCATAATCAAAGTAATATCCAGTATTTCTTTTGCCATTTCTTGCATTTACTGAGTCTGAATCATTTTTCTGCCTATAAATCTCCAGCTGTTAGAAAACTGTGTTTTTATAATTTCCTTTACAGGCACAGAAATGTCTACCTAACTCCCCACCCTCCACCCCAGCAAATTCTAGATACGGTATCATCATTTCCTTTCGCTCTCTCTCCCTCTCTGTCCATTACATCATTTCCAAATTTGTAAATAAATTTTCCCATAACTTCTTTCGTGAAGGTTTCCACGCCTGGTTTATAGATGATCACTAGATAGCAGCATATATGTGTGTGTGTGTGTGTGTGTGTTAGGTTTTTGAGCTGATCAATAAATAAATCAGGGAGACTAGGATAGATCTATTTCGAGCTTTTTAGCTCTCATCAGCTAGCCATACCCTTACTGGGATTTGAACCGGGGCTGTATTACATGTTAGGCAGAAGCCTTAGCCACTAAGCCACCAGGTTCTCTTCCTGATCAGCTGAGACAGGAGGGTGCTGTGACACAACCATATACTTATCCTCCTGTCTCAGCTGATCAGGAAGAGAACCTGGTGGTTTAGTGGCTAAGGCTTCTGCCTAACATGTAATACAGCCCTGGTTCAAATCCCAGTAAGAGTATGGCTAGCTGATGAGAGCTAAAAAGCTCGAAATAGATCTATCCTAGTCTCCCTGATTTATTTATTGATCAGCTCAAAAACCTAACACACATATAAAAAAAAGTAGACAACGGAACTCATAGCTTTCCATCTAGATGGTCTCTGGTGATGAGCCGAAAGGTAGAAAAGGAAAGCAGTATGCTTCCTCTCTTAATTGGGGCTTAACAGTGTTGTGACACAACCATATATATATTTATTGATCAGCTCAAAAACCTAACATACATACATACATACATACATACATACATACATACATACATACATACATACATATAACTTTTTGCTTCTATGTAATACTTATTTGGAGGTTTGATGCCTCATCTAAACTAAATCCCTTGTTAGCGAGGGAAGCTTATCCTGTTTCAATTTTAGGATACATTTTGTTTTAAAATAGGGTTGTTTTCACTCTTGGCTTTTTCTTATACATTCCATGGAATATTTATTTATTGCTCACTAAATTTCAGTTGTTGAATAAATGGTGTTATTTTTATGGAATCTCTCTATTTAAAGTTAGAAAATGAATGTTTCTTGCATGTCTCTTTCCTTTCTAAATAAAACATAAAGGATCATTAGTAAAAAGGTATCTGTAGAACACATGGTAATCAAATAGAGAAAGATTGTTCTCAGTCATGGTTAGATTCCTGAACGCCTGCATTTATTTCTGAACTATGAAAGAACAAGACGATGGAGATCAATAAGAAGGCTATTTAGTCATTTGAACATGGATTAGAAATTATAATTCTAAACATATTCTTGCTAATATCCCTGAATTATTGTTTGAGGATAAATTCAGCAATTGGCAGCAGTTCTATGTTCTGTGCAAGGAAAACTGCAAATCTGCAAATCAAAATGAAATGGGTAACAAATAGTCTCTGATTGCCAATTCTTATATAACATTTTCTATGTATGAATTTTTTAAGATACATTTCTTTTATTCTGTGAATTGCTCAGAGGCATGATGGAGTGTGTGGCCTATCAATCAAATCAAATCAAATGAAATCAAATAAAATCAATAAAATCAGGCACAACCACTGTGGGATCATTTCCTTTTTGTAGCCATACTTGAATGTTTGAATGACTCCTTTGTGTAAATGCTACATTAAAGTATAGTGTTCATTACACATCAATCTACAGAAATATCTATAACAAATCCAAAGCTAATTTCATATCAAAGCTAAGTTAAATTCTGGAACCCAAGAAATATCTAAACTCACAATATGTAAACTGTTGATTACAGAAGAGCTTATCTTAAGTATCACAGGTAAACAAATATGCTACGAACAATTAGAATTAGAACATTTTTCCTGGTGAGAATATAAAAATGGAAAATGGGAATCTGAAGTTGAGTGAAATGAAAAATGCCTTTAATCCTACTCTCTTTAACATAATTTTGTCCCTCTTTAAACAATGTTGTTCACTTTGGGAATAACTATATTGACCAAGTTTCATAATTTGTTTCTACATGCTAGAGCCTTGAAATTTCAGCAAGCAACTGAATGCATATCAACTCAAGGATTTATCAGCCAAAGATTCCATTTTAGCACCTTCCTATTAGGACTAAATATAAGGAACATAACATGAACAGGTAAGGTTTTTTTTTAAAGAAATAATATCAGCACTGTATTGAAATTTGTTTTACAACTTCCCCCAATTTTTCTTCTCTCCAGAAATAGTTTTTGTTTCTCTTTCTAATTTCCATAGTGCTTTTAGAACATAACCAGCCTGGAGGGGTTGCTAAACTACAACTCCAAGAACCACAGATGTCTGGTAGAAGCCATGATGACGTCATGCGCACCATGATGTCATTATACAAATGGCATGAATTAAGTAAGTTGCATCATGCATCAAAAGGTTGCAAATGATAATTCGGAATATAACCTCTATTAGCCGTGCTAGCTTGGTTTGTGAGCACATGTCCACATCACCCCAAAAATCAAGAAACACATAGGAAGTTACTTCTAAACAGTTTGTTTCATATTGACCGTACCGCAAGATAACACTGGGCTGTTTACCATATTAAAAAGGTAAACATTTTACAAAACCTTTACTCAATTGGAAATTGCTCCTTGCCCATAGACAAACATTTTACCAAACTAAAGCGCCTACTTGCATCATTCAAGGGAATTTTTGAAGTGGAGCTGTCTTAACTCTCTTTCTTCCAACTAATTACTAAATCTAAGATTCTTTATCTCTCAATCTTCTGGAATGCAGACTAGGGGTCGGTTCCGGCCAGCTTTACTACCGGTTTGCTCGTGCACGTGCATGCACAGTTCAATTAAAATTGTTCTGCGCATCCGCAGAACTAAAAAACAATATGACGATGGCCATGACCGGGGAACTGGTTTGTCAGTGTGGCAGGCCTGGGTCACTGCTGGTTCCAGCGACCTAAACCTCCATACCACTACCGGTTCGGCCAAACTGGGCCAAACCAGTAGGAACCCACCTCTAATGCAGACCCTCCTGGGAATCCAGACTATGATCCACTGCAGTGATATTTGGACAACCATAGTGTTGGATATTTGGACCATCAGAATTGTCTGTCAGTCAGTCTGTCTGTCTGTCTGTCCGTCTGTCATCTATCTATCTATTACTTATATTTATTTGATGTGTGTGTTTTAATACCATGTTCTATTATAGCAAGTTGGTGAAATATGTTGCCAATTTTTAGTTTTCTGTTACAGACGGCTCCATCACTGCAGTTTCTCAAATTCCTTGCATTTCCTGATTTGAAAAAGCTCCCTAGGAAATGGACAAGCAGGAGGAGGATCTAAAAAGGCAAGATGACAAACGTGACATCTAGTGAAATGGTTCTCTTTGTACTTGGGTCCATAGTGCAGGGTCAGGATTTACTTCTTGACACATCTCAATGGTTTTTATCACCTCTAGGTCTTTGCTGCTGCTAGAAGGAGCCTTTGCCAGGGAATTTCCCTTGCAATTGATTGGGAGTGTTAGGAAGCCAGGAGGCCAATGATCACAGAAAGAGGATTATGCCCGTCAAGTGAGAACACAATACCAAACTTCTTGAACATGAAGTCACTATGATAGAGAGGCAGAACATTGGATCCCACCCTTGAGAATGAACAACAAAAGGGCCCCATTTGAGGGGGGAGGAAAGAGGAGTTTGATAGTAATTTTATTTTCCATGAAATGGAATGAAAATGAAGGGAAAAGGCAGAAAGAATTGATAGCATAGTGAACTTTGTTGTTGTTGTTAGTTGCGAAGTTGTGTCTAACTCATCACAACCCCATGGACAATGTTCCTCCAGGCCTTCCTGTCCTCTACCATCCTCTGGAGTCCATTTATGCTTACACCGACTGCTTCAGTGACTCCATCCAGCTACCTCATTCTCTGTTGTCCCCTTCTTCTTTTGCCCTCTATCGTTCCCAGCATTCGGCTCTTCTCCAGGGAGTCCTTCCTTCTCAGTAGGTGGCCAAAGTGTCCTCTCTTGTTTGACCACGTCCAACTTGCCTTGATCCACGGATCTTACATTCCAGGTTCCTATGGAGTATAGATCTTTTCAGCATCAGACTTTCCTTTCACTTTATGGTAAAGGGGAATATTTTTTTTTCACTGCATGGAGAGTCATTTGAATCAACACCCAGTTCCAGCAAAGCCTGATTCTTGGTATTGGCAGGACACTCCCAACTGCTGTCCCTTCCTTAATAAGGGAAATAAACAGCCTTGTGTATTTTCCTTCTGTCGCTTTGACAAAAAATGAACGCCGCATCCAGCAGTTGTCCGGAGTCTGATCTTCGGGTCAGAAGGACAGGAGTTTTAATGGCCCTGGTGTTCCTTTTTTCTTCTTCCCCAGATCCAACTGGGATGATTCACAGGCTTTTATCTTCCCCGTCACCTGTTTGGGGAACAATGGGATGGTCAGGAGATCGTCGTCTTCACGAGCTTCGGATGGGAAGTGGCAGCTTTTACAGTCAATAGCACTTCCTCCCAGGTGGAAGAGGCCTGGAATTGTTTTCATGACTGCATCCACGAGGTTGGCTGGAGCCCTGCGGAAATGCATGTGAGTAACACAGAAAGGTGGGCGAGCAGAAGACTACTGAGAACTTGGCCCAAGTTGATGCCTCTGCTGGGCGGGCCAGAGATGATCTCATGTGCTTTTGTCATGGCGTCACTTTCGGACCAAGGGTGAGTCTGCAGGACTTTTTTTTATTTTAATTGGGCGACTTAACTGGAAGCCTAAAGTGATTTGTGTCCTTTGTTTCTCATAGGAAATTGTGCTTCTGATGCCTGGCCATTTGCTACTGAATCCCGATGGTACCATTGTAGGGCTCTAACAATGAGCCTCTCAAAGCGGCTTCAACCATCATAGAATACCCAACCTGATTTAACAGGCAGTTAGACAACGGTGTATTTTTAAACTCCAGTGGTGGTAACATCGACACATCAGGAAGAAACTGAGGCAAGGAAGAGAAGCAGACTGCCCAAACTTTGCTAAAAACATCTTGACGTGAAGGAATTCCTTAGGGAGCATGACAGGAGGATAATGCAAGGGTGTTTTGGGTTCCACATTTGTCTGACTATCTTTTTTTGTGTGTGTGCATAAAGCTAAACGGATTTAAGAACAGATCTTGCAGTTGCTGAGATACCCATTTTATTCCTAAAAAATCTCTGAGCCACCTTTGACTTTTCAATTGCTGTTCCCAACATACCACACAAGCCCTCCAACAGCCCCCAAACCAGCAGAAATAATGCCCCCCCCTTCCTTACAGGATGTCCTCAACTTATGACAACAACTGGAGGCAGAATTTTCATTGCTCAGCGAGGCAGTTGTTAAGTGAGTTATCTCCAATTTTATGACCTTTTTTTTGCCACAGTTAAGTGATTCACAGCAGCTGTTCAGTGATTCCTGCAGTCATTAAATGAATCCATCTTCCCTGATTGATTTAGCTTATGGGAAGATTGCAAAGGGCGATCAAAGGACCCCAGGAAGCTGCAACCATTGTAAATTCTTATCGGTGGTCAACACCCAAATTTTGATCATGTAACCATGGGAATGCTGCAATGGTCATAAGTGCAAGGACTGGTTATAAGTCACTTTTTTCAATGTTGTAACTTAGAATGGTTGTTTAAAAAATGGTTGTGAGATTGATGGAGAGACTTCAAATGTTATGCTGTGCAGAGGTTGCCTCTTCAAAAATCAGGTCATTGCAACCTTTTCTATTGGCTGCTGAGTACAATTCAAGGCCTTGTTTATTACCTACATAGCAGTGGTGGGTTTCAAATTTTTTAGAACCTACTCTGTAGGTGTGCCCTATTTTGTGGGCGTGGCTTGGCAGTCATGTGACAGGGTGGGAGTGGCCACCTTTTAAAATGTGGTGAAACTCATTTAACAACGCTCTTGCTTAGCAACCAAAATTTTGGACTCAATTGTGATGATAAATTCTTTCTTTCTTTCTTTCTTTCTTTCTTTCTTTTTCTTTCTTTCTTTCTCTTTCTTTCTTTCTTTCTTTCTTTCTTTCTTTCTTTCTTTCTTTCTTTCTTTCTTTCTTTCTTTCTTTCTTTCTTTCTTTCTTTCTTTCCTTCCTTCCTTCCTTCCTTTCCTTTCCTTCCCGTTGGGTCACTGGCAGCGGCGGGCCAGATTTACTTCCAGGTATGCCGGTGGAACCCCCTCTCACCGGTTCTCTAAATTTCACCAACCGGCTCTCGCGAGTAGGTGCGAGCCTGCAGAAACCCACCACTGCTACATAGCCCTTCTTGACTTAAATTCTGATTTTACAGGGCTTGCCCATGTTTTACAGTATCTCCTCATCCCATAGCATCCAATTGAGTGACTGTTCTTTGTGTTTGTGTGCGTGCGCCATTGTTGACTCTTGACATCTGCTGGACAAGTCCCTGCAGTTTTCTTGGCACAATTTCAGATGTGATTCGCCATTGCCTCCTTCCTAGGACTGAGAGAAAGTGACTGGCCCAAGGTCACTCAGCTGGCTTTGTGAGTAAAGTAAGATTAGAACTCACAGTCTCCTGTTTTGTAGTCTGATCCCTTCAACACTACTTCAAACTGGCTTTCATAGTAACTGGCATGTTTTAAAGAAACTAAACAGAACTGCAATGTTTGAGAATATAGATGAGTGGCAGGAAAAAAAATATATTGGCTTCAGAATGAAAAATGGAACACTTGAACACATCTTCTTATATACCATAAGTGGAAAAAGAGATTGGCTCATAAATTATTATTCACCTAGAAAGCATCACATTTACGAGTTCAACTTTATTGGTCTAATCCACTATTGGAGGGAAAAAGGGGCAAAATATGCATCAAAATGTGATTTATGAACCGCTATTAAAATAATATTAAATTATATTATGTGTCATTTTCAATACGTAATAATTAAAGATGTACTCGGGGGGGGGGGAAAGAGGAGATGAGAAGACAGGTTGGGAGACACCCTTGCAACATTTCATGATCTCCCTCTTTCCAGCCTAACGTAGCACAGCAAATTCTCTCATTAAATACTTCTGATGAAGAAAGGAAGTAATTAGAGACAAACGTGGAAAGCCTGGGGCGTCTGCTTCATTTTTTGACTACAGAACAAGAAAGTTTCTTTCAGAAAAGAGAAATCTGAATTTCAGCAATAATACCCTTCATTTTAGAAAAAAAATATTGAAGCAAAGCCAAAGCCATAAGATATTATAATTTGCGCAACATCGTGGATCTGGTTACTATACAAATGTGTATGGAGGCATGAATATAACTCTTTAAAGCAGCTGTATCTTCTCTCAAGATTGCATGGCCGCGTTCACAGCCCTGAGCTACTCTGAAGCACCTTTCTGGAAATGAATCTTGAAACAGTGTAGCCTGGTCATAAAGTATCTATGGAGTGCACGAAAGATCTCAGGGCCTTTTATGAAGCAATCAAGTGTATACAGGTAATTCTTGACTTAATGACCACAATTGGGAGCAGAATTTTAGTGTTATTACGTGAGTTTACACTGGGAGTTTTGTACTTTGAGTTGTACTTAAAAGCAACGGGAAGTTTTGTACCTTTGTACTTTCAGACTTGCAAGGTTAAGCAGACAGGAATCACAGTTAGGCAAACTAATTCTACTTTAAGGCCACATTAACAGAATCTTGCTCTGAAAGTACAAACTTCCGGCTGTCACTTTTAACCAGGGTCCTTCCTCGGGTTTTTTCCTTTGACGTTTAGCCACTGAGGGGCTCCTGCCTCTCTTCTCTGATTGTCTCCATACAATATCTCTTTCACTTTTTCTGCAACATAATCTCTTAACACATTCCATTACAGGTGAGAATTCAATCATGTGACTATAGTGCTTTCTTGATTTATTTATTTTTATTTCCCCTTGCCTATCCCTGCTCGGACACTGCTTCTCGTTTCAGAAGTTTGTTGACTTCTGAATGGATCTTAGGATTCTAAAAGAAATACATCACAGATGTTGATGGTTGTTTTCTAAGCTCTATCAAAACAGACTTTGCCCTGGCTAGTTAGCAGCTCTTTTCTCTTAACTAAAGGTAAAGGTTCCCCTCTCACATATGTGCTAGTCGTTCCCGACTCTAGGGGGCAGTGGTCATCTCCATTTCAAAGCCGAAGAGCCAGCGCTGTCCGAAGCCGTCTCCGTGGTCATGTGGCCAGCATGACTAAGCACCAAAGGTGCACGGAACACTGTTTAACTTAACTATGTTCTTTTAACTATGCACACCAAGAATCTACCTGTGAAAAATATATTCTTAAATGAATATCTTCCCTACAAGCGGAGAAGTTTTCTTAGGACCTGCCTTTCTGACTTCAACTAGCAAATCAAGATAAATTATAAAATCAAATTGGATGCTTCTGAATCAGTTTAGACAGCTTGGACAGCTGCTTCAGAGGCACAGAATTGTTTTCTTTTTATACTTTCCAACCCAACGGATGTTGGAAATAAATTATGCAGAGGTGCTTGTCATGTAATTTCGTTGTTCTACACCTTTTTTTTTATTTTTTCCTGCTTTTAAAAAAGAAGTCTGTTCTGTTTAATTAAAGTGAAAAATGGGTGCTGGAGAACTTTGTCCAATTGTTTGTCTTTCAGAGGATAGCTGTCCAAAAATGAAACCAAATTAGATCAAACTTTTGCAAATGTGCTAAGATCAGGTTTGGGGCTGTAGGCAAAAAATAATAAAATAAAATAAAAATCCCCAGAGTATTTTTCTAAAGGAAAGGTAGTTGGATAGTTGATCATAAGACTTTTCATTTCTTCACTCTAAACCTGTCCCCTTTTCTTCCTGATCATGTGACCTACAGAGGAACTAATTTTAAGCAGTAAGAATACATTCTGAAATATATTCTTTTCTTGCTTGTTTGTTTAAAGCGCTTACTAGATTCAACCTGACCATCCAAATCGGATTGGATCATTTTTTCAAACTGAATCAAAACTCCAAATACTGCTTGACCCTCACCCTCTTAATATTTATGGGTGGTGAAGATTTCACGTCAGAGATCTTTACATTTAAAAAGCATCGCTGAGAGAAATTTATTGCAAATGGAATAATGGGAAAAATTTCATTAAAACTATTTTTCAGGGAATGCAGGTTTTTTAAAAAAATGCTCATTATAGAGAAGCGTGCACAAAAGCTTCTTACATTAGGGAAAGTTGCGAGAGAAAACAGATGGAGATGTTTTAAATGAATCTTTAACAAACTGTTTCAGAAAAGACAGTCTAAATAGTGCTTTAATAAGGTAAGATAAAGGTTCCCCCACACATGAGTTCTAGCCATATCCGGCTCTAGGGATGGTGCTCATCTCTGTTTCAAAGCCGAAGAGCCAGCACTGTCCGAAGATGTCTCCGTGGTCATGTGACCGGCATGACTAAACACCGAAGAAACACGGAACGCTGTTACCTTCCCACCAAAGTGGTTCCTATTTTTCTACTTACATTTTTGATGTGTTTTCGAACTGCTAGGTTGGCAAAAGCTGGGGCAAGTAACGGGAGCTCACTCTGTTATGTGGTGCTAAGGATTCGAACCACTGAACTGCCAACCTTCTGCTTGACCAGCTCAGCATCTTAGCCAACTGAGCCACCGTGTCCTTTTAATAAGGTAGGAAGCACCATTATTTGGTTTTAGCCTGATTCACACATCTTTACTGGACATGACAAGGGATGACAAAAAGGTTTCCAATAGTCCCTTCTCCCATATGAATAGCTGATAAACTACTTAAAAAGACCTGCAAATGAAGGAGGGGGGTGTTATTCCAGGCCCCACCCATATATCAGAAGTCTAGCTTAGCACTGAAGTAAGCCAGATAAATGATGGGCAAAAATCTATTCTTTCTGTTCAAGGCAGTCAAACTAATAAGCTAAAATGTAATCTAAATAAAACAAAATCAATATTCTGGTATCCTCCCCACACATCCCTTTCCCTGGACTATTGATTTTAGTAGTGAGTGGACCAAATGCAATAAAAGGAAATATACAGGTATAGTTTCTAGATCCTTCTCTCTCCAAAATTTCAAATTCCCAGGGAGCTTTTTCACATCTGGAAATGTAGGCGATCTGAGAAATTGGGGTGATGGAACAGTCTGGGACGGTAAAATAAAAATTGACAGCATATTTCATCAATTTGCTATAATTCAACATGCTTTGAAGACCTACATATTAAAGGTAAAGGTTCCCCTCGCACATTTATGCTAGTCGTTCCCGACTCCAGGGGGCAGTGCTCATCTCCGTTTCCAAGCTGAAGAGCCAGCGCTGTCTGAAGATGTCTCCATGGTCATGTGGCCAGCATGGCTAAATTCCAGAGGCGCATGGAACCTTCCCACCAAAGGCGGTCCCTATTTTTCTACTTGCATTTTTTACCTGCTTTCGAACTGCTAGGTTGGCAGAAGCTGGGACAAGTCACGAGAGCTCACTCCATTACACGGCACTCGGGATTTGAACCCGCTGAACTGCCAACCTTGCTGATCGACAAGCTCATTGTCTTAGTCACTGAGCCCCCACATCCCCATATCATATCAGCACAGCTTAATTTCAGAATTCAGATTTAGAAGAGAGGCAAAAAAAGAGAAAATATTCCATTTTCCCCTGCCACCGAAAAAAATAGAAAAATGTGAGTTGGCTTTTTTTTTTTTTTTTGGACCAGAAACTTTCTTCCTCCAGTGACAGAGTCAAGGGCCAGGAAGTCAATGATTTTCCAGAATTACATGGATAACGTATAATAAGAAAGGTAAAGGTTGACCCATTGAGATGTTCAGATAACCCATTCTGGTCATTTTCAATAATATGTAACATGCAATTCTTAGGCTAGGAAAAGCTAACTAAATATTACATTCCCTAATTGCAATAATTAATGGGTGGAAAGGTTTTTCTAGGATACATCGGTAATCTGTTCCAGGGAAGGGTTTGCCATGAAGATAAAGATGTAACTTTTGTAACAGTTGTAAAATGAAGCTTCGTCCGAATATCCTTTCCTATTGCACTTCCATGTAATCCCTTTGCAATGGTTCCTGGGTGGGTGGCCCAACCCCTTGTCCTCTTCATCATCTCTTTGGAAGCTGAGCTGATGCACAACTAAAATAATTCCTCTTTGTGCCCAGAATAGCAATAGCACTTAGACTTATATACCGCTTCGTAGTGCAAGTTTTAAAAAATAGATTGAACAAAAATTTGGCCAGACTGGTATAAGATCTCTTGCCTTGAGGAGGAAATTGGGTTCAAAGACCTCTGAGATCCCTTCCAACCCTATTGTTCTGTGTTCAATGTTCTAAGCTTTTGTGCTAATTATGCTAATTGTAAAGACAATGGGAAGGAGATGTGGAGTGTAAACCATGACTGTATGTTGTAGATGGATACACAGTAATTGAGAGGGCAGTACTTTCTTCTATATTTCCATACATGCCCATTTGTAACAATAATCAGGATGCTTTACAGCAGGGGTCTCCAACCTTTGCAACTTTAAGTCTGAAGGACTTCAGCTCCCAATTCTGGGAGCTGAAGTCCTTCAGACTTAAAGTTGCAAAGATTGGAAACCCCTGATTTACAGAATCTGTATGAAGCTAACTGGGTTCATTAGTCATTGAGCAAACAACGGACAAGGTACTGGATGTATTTGTGACATGTACGTTACTAGTTAGGTGCTCAATATTTTGTGACTAGATGGGTAAATGTTCACATTGACTTATCTTTAGGAAAAATGGTAGCTCTCCCAAAGGGGCAAGAGAGAAGAATATGGCATTGTTTTGTCTCTTGGATTCAAGGATGGATATAAAAGGGAGAAATAAAAAATGATGTTGTTATTATGAAGGGAAAAAGTAATAAACTTAGACAACATCATGAATGTAAAGGATATTTCTATGACAACAAAGATCAGAAAGGTTAAAGCATTTTTTTTTAACTTGGTCATGTGCAGTTATAAAAACTGGACATTGAAAAAGAATGATACATAGCAGATTCATGCTTTTCAGCTAAGGATTTTAGATAGTAATTAAAAATACTATGAACTACAAGAAGAACTAATACAATACAATACATCCTTTCAATAGCAGAGTTGGAAGGGACCTTGGAGGTCATCTAGTCCAATTCCCTGCCTAGGCAGGAAACCCTATACCATTTCAGACAAGTGGCTATCCAACATCTTCTTGAAGATGTTTGAATTGATTAATGAATCAATTCTGGAAGAAATGAAGTGTTCAAGAAATAAAGACTGTTCCTTAAGACAAAGGAACACTCTTAGAGTTAGCTCATACAAGCAGATCATTGAAGAAAACAACTACACTTGCAAAGTTGAGGGAAACCAAAGAACAAGAGACAGAGTGAATGAATGGAATAAAAAAGAACATATAAAAATACAGAGCTTCTCTTGAAGGAGGTGACATACTTTACAGAGTTCATATGTATTAGGATTCTATGAGCAACACCAAAATCCTTGGACAATGTACACAGCAATTCAAAACCACTCACCTGTTTTGCTATCTCCACCTTTTCCCCTACTCCACCCATTTTATATTCAGTGATGGAAGAACAACGAAAATGGTATATATGCCAGAACATTTATGAAAAATAAAACATTTTCTCCTTGTATCCTTACATTTTGTCACCCTCTTGAAGAATGCTAATATTATAATTGTCCAAAGAGATGCTGCAAAACAGGCATTTTGCAAAGAATAGCCAATGGAGAAATTCCTCCTTCTTAAGTACCTGCTTGTGAAAGTTGCTTAAAATTTAAAATAGTGAAGAATATTTAGATTCAAAGGTGGGGGGGGGAAGCTCTTCAGACAGTGCGTTGCACACACATATAACACCTGTTGGCAGCTCCTTAAACCTGGCTCGTCTTTCCTGAGATCATACCGCAGCTGCAGAAGGTGACACAGGAAAAGATACAGCTGTTCCAAGAAGTTGCTGACAGGTGTTAAGTGTGCCTACCTCTACGAGTTCCAAAACAGCTTTTTCCATTTTGAGTTAAGTCCGAAAAATACGGAACTGGCCCGATTCCCACTGGAGTCAATTGAATTATCCGCGGAATATTTTAACTTCTTGGAAAAGTTGACTCCTGGATGTCACACTGCAGAAAAGCTTTAGCTTTAGATGGAGTTCTGTGAAGCTGTGATTCAGTTCAATTGTTCTTTCAAACAAAAACTTTAGACTGAATCACCAAGTTCATTCAGTGCATTGAATCGGGGGCCTTGAAACTGACAGATGCAGACGCTTGCATCAAATCAATCAGAATTTTCTACTCGCATTGAATCATTGAATTGACAATTTGTGCCAGATTTTGATTAAAGATAAAAGTTTCCCTGTCCAGTCATGTCCAACTCGGGGGTGTGGTGTTTATCCCTTTTTCTTGGCTGAAGGAGCCAACATTGCCCAAAGACATTTTCTGTGGTCATGGGGCCAGTATGGATATATACCAAAGCAAAATGGAGTTTAGAATAACAGAGTTGTAAGAGACCTTGGAGGCCTTCTAGTCCAACCCCCTGCTTAGGCAGAAAACCCTACACCACTTCAGACAAATGGCTATCCAATGTCTTCTTAAAGACTTCCAGTGTTGGAGCATTCACAACTTCTGGAGGCAAGTTGTTTCACCGGTTAATGGTTCTAACTGTCAGGAAATCTTTCCTTAGTTCTAGGTTGCTTCTCTCCTTGATTAGTTTCCATCCATTGCTTCTTGTCCTGCCTTCTGGTGATTTGGAGAATATGATGACCCCCTCTTTTTTGTGGCAGCCTCTTAGATATTGGAACATCCCTACTAGTCCTTCTTCTAATAAAACTAGACATAACAAATCCTGCTTTCATTGTTCATGTGTTGTCTTCTAGCCCCTTAATCATCTTTGTTGCTCTTTCTGCATTCTTCCTAGAGTCTCAACATGTTGTGTATATCATGGCAACTAAAATAATAATAAAAAAGATGTTTAGACTCTAAAAAGAGTCCTGTTAGTAGTCCTCTACTTACAACTGCAATTCGGACTGCAATTCTGGTCATAAGACATGGTCTTTGTAAGTCAATATAGTCATAGGTCAAGGCATCTATATGACTGAATCTGATTCTATGACCATTTTATAGTGGTTGTTAAGCAAATCACACAGTCATAAGTGCAAAGCCATTCTCCAAAAGAGCCCCCCCCCCGGAAACAGCCAAACAATGTAGTAAATTACAACTCTATCTGACTGTGGGGATTCTGCCATCAGTTGTAACTGTGAACCAGTTGCCAAATGCGTCAAATGCAGTTATGTGACCGCAGAGAGAGAGAGCATGACATTTTACAACTGCCAGAAGGTCATTGTAACTCTGAACAGTCAAGCAACTGGTTGTAAATTGAGGACAATCTCTATTTGTCAGGAACTACTCAAAGCAGCCTCATCTTTGATGGGAATCAGGTGTCTGTCTCACCACGCTTGAGAAATCTGGGGAAAATATGTTAGGTTTAAAGTGCTCCAGATAGATGGCTATTTCCCAAATCCAGTTTAGCCCTTTGAATTCAGAACTTTGCAAAAAAAAACACCAAAAAAAAAAACCAGAGTTTAAAAGAAAGTCAGAAGCAAACACCATCTTGCTGGGAATAATAAGAAGTGAAAGCCAACACATCTGGAGTTATCAGAATGGTGATAAATTCAGATGAAATATGAGCAGCATGTACCATCCTTCTCAGAAATAGATAGTACTCCAGCAAATCAAATAAAAACAAAATTATGCCAGAAATATCCTGGGGACAATGTTAAGCAAATAGCGTATCACTACTGTTTTTAACAATTTCCAGACTTAATCAGCTCTATCTGTACCACTGTAAGTGCAGCAAATGCCAATTCTTGCAAAGGCCAATTACACCATGGAAGTAATTGGCTGGGCATGTTTTGAGTAAATAGTTAACTCTGCTCACTTGGAAGAAGGCGTTTATTGAAAAGTTTGCCTGCACATACAAATGCAAATGATATGTGAATGCTTGCCTTTCAAACAGGAGGGTAGACAAATGCTTGTCATTAGAAACATTTCCGTGCATTTATATTAGGCTGTCCTCTAAAAGACTTTTCAGACAAATATGTCATCAAGATATTCAAAACCATGTAATCTTATCCCAAGTTTCATCTATCAACGGCACAGATTCAATCTCTCACAGCTGTGTGTCAGAATATGCAGGCAGATTAGCCAGCTGATAGCACAGCAAGGAGGGAGGAGTGGGTGACAGGGAAGAGGGGCTTGTCTTTAACCTAAGGAGAAATGCAATAGGAAGGAAGGAAGGAAGGAAGGAAGGAAGGAAGGAAGGAAGGAAGGAAGGAAGGATGGAAGGAAGGAAGGAAGGTTGGATTCTAAGTAGGACAGACTGTAATTCTCTCTACATGGGGCTCCCCTTGAGGTGCACCCGAAGACTTCAGCTGGTCCAGAACGCAGCCGCGCGAGCAATAATGGGAACCTCAAAGTTTACCCACATAACACCGCTCTTGCGCGAGCTGCACTGGCTGCCTATCATCTTTCGGGTGCGCTTCAAGGTGTTAGTTATCATCTTTAAAGCGCTCCATGGCACGGGACCTAGTTATCTGCGGGATCGGATCCTGCCCCATACATCCCTGCGGCCGATTCGCTCCCACAGAGAGGGACTTCTCCGGGTGCCGTCCACTAGGCTATGCCAGCGGGCGATGCCCAGGGGAAGGGCCTTCTCTGTGGCGGGCCCTGCCCTCTGGAACGACCTTCCCCCCGAAATCAGAACAACTACGGACCTCCGCTCCTTCCGTCAAAAATTGAAAACACAGTTTTTCTGCTTGGCCGGCCTAGGTTAGTCTTCCGTCTTTTAATAGGGTTTAGGGGATTTTAGTTTAATTTTAAAATAGGGGATTTTAGCGCAGGGATAATTTTGTTTAATTTGTATTTTAGCTATTTATTATATGTATTTTGATTGGTATTTTTAATTTCCCTGTGCACCGCTCCGAGTCCCTTTGGGGAGAGGATGCGGTTTACAAATAAAATTATTATTATTATTATTATTATTATTATTATTATTATTATTATTATTATTATTATTATTATTATTATTATTATTATTATTATTATTATTATTATTAGATGTAGTCACACAACTCATGTCACCCTTGGTTATCTCCTTATGCAGAATTAAAAAAGAAGAAGCAAGGAAATTTCTGCATGGCTATCCCTGAGCTAGAAGCTTTTATAGAATAGAATAGAATAAGAATAAGAATAATTCCTAAGTATCTTCTGACAGCACTTGGGGGAAAATAAATATAGAATTTAAAAATATATTAAATTAAATTATAATCCTATGCTAAAATCAAATTAAAATCCCCAATTTAAAACTATCGAAATAGTCTCGACGGGAGGGTTAGGCTAGGCCGACTTGCTGAAAAATGTGTCTTTAGACACTGGCGGAAAAGGCGGAGGTCCGTGATGGTACGCAATTCAGGGGGCAGGTCGTTCCAAAGGGCAGGGCCCACCACAGAGAAGGCTCTTCCCCTGGGTGTCGCCAGACGGCATTGCCCGGCCAACTCTGTGGGAGCGGATCGGCCGAAGGGATGTTATAGTTAGAGTTAGAGTTAAAGTAATAGTTAAAGTAGTAGTAATAGTTAAAGTAATAGTAATAGGTATGGTATGGTATGGTATAGTATAGTATAAATTGTTATTACAGTCAATACACACTGCTTCTCGGCCTTTTGGTAGTATAGTTAAGGTCAATTTCAAACCTTTATTGTCAGAGTACAACATGTGTACAATGAGATTGGCTGAGCCTCCCTTCGTGCACCTCCCCTCCACACAATACAACTCGCAGTGAAAGACAAAAAAACCCTAGCCCAGTGAATCTTGCTAACAAAAACCAGTCCTATTGCACTTAGTGAACTTATTGCACGTCGCGCCAGCCCCGCAAGTCAACCGTACTACGTTGTTGATTAAGGGGATCATAGGCAATGTCAGCATTCGGTAGCCTTGGGGAGGTGCCAGGATTTTAACTCTGGTCAGGCCTATCTCTGATACCTTTTTTCTAGACTTGGTGCTCCAAACAATTCTACAGACTGAAAGTTTATATCCAGATACTTCATTACAATTTCCCCCCTCCATTTCATTTTAGAAGATAATCAATCACCATGGACAATGATTTGGAGAGAACATTATGGACAATATTTCACCTCTTGAATTTTATCCTCAAATTCAGGCATCTGTAGGAGACTGTGAGCCCTAACTGAAATAATCCTTCTGTGTGACTGACCTTCACCCCATATCAATTAAATTTAACATCTTATAGTTACTATCAGAGTTACATATTTCCTGAAGTTTTTGGATTCAGTTTACATATGTTACTTTAGCAAACTATTTATATGGAGTCCAGAATGTTGTCAAAAAAGAACCGTATAAATGAAGTACCTAGAGAGATACATGTTAAATTTGTTAGAAGGTCAACCAGAGAGGAAATCTTGAAAGTGCAAAGAGGAGGTCCGTTAATTTACCAGCAAAAGGAGGTTGCCATCTTGAAGCAAATCCCAAGAAAGATTAGAGAAACGAGAAGGAAATTTTCCTTCTTGTCCAAAACATTGTTTGACCACGGGATCTGGTTCAAGTGGGTGATGCCCGAAGGGATGCTGGTGTTCTGGGAAGGAGGAAGAGTGAGGATTAAAACAGTTGCTGAGGCGGAAGCCTTTTTTAAAAAACATTCCTCTGTCCTGGGGGAAGATCCAGGGGGGGCAGAGGGGGCCACGGCCCCGCCCGCTGGGGGCCTGGAAGGAGAGATAGAAGACACAATAGCCAAGAGACTTAGATCTAAAAAATAACTTTGCTTTGATTTTTTGAGTAATATAGTATAACATGTGTATCTGGATTTTTGCAAATGACTGACAGCATAGAATTGAGAACTTAGAAACATGTACTTGTTTTTCACTTTGTAGTATTATGAAAAATGTTTTTTGTTAATGATTTATTATGAAGCTCCGGAAGGGCTGACGACTTTGATGCGAAAGCTCTCAAAATTTCTTTGTATCTCTTACCCTACCCCAATGAAAAATTGTAAAACCAATAAAACTTTTTCAATATAAAAAAAAGAACCGCAACCTCAATAAAAAATTTAAAGCTTGTTGTCGTCGTTGTCCTCCACCTCGCAATCCTAAAACATGTAGAATATCACTTGAAAACCATGGGCATTGACAAATCCCCATCAGTCAATTACAAAAGGCAGCTTCAATTGGAACAGCTTAAGTCTTGTGATGATACGATTATATTTTTAAAACCGCGAAAGACCCAAATACACATCATCCCTTTGTGTAAATGAAGAACCTGGGATCCCCAAATCCCCACAGCCTAATGGATAATCTGAGTTTGGAAACTCTTTTTCAACTTAAATTTTTCTTGTAGGGTTATCGTGAGAATGAAATGGGGGTGGGGAAAAAAAAAGAGATGTTGTAAGTGTTGTGATCACATGTGGCAAAAACTCATCAAGTCTACCCCGAATTTCTATATGTGATTAGATTGCAATCTAAGCAAAGTAAATATGCTTAGAAGTGTGTTATAAACATAGTAAATGGCTGTGCGAGAGGGAACAAATCACACATCGCACACAAGCAAACATAGTATACAAAACAAACTGTCATTCTGGTGGAGCTCCCTCCCCTTCATCAACGCTGCAAAACAGAAGAGATTTGGCAAATAATTACATCCAGAGACGATGTGCATGCCTTTTAAAAAAATCCTCTTTAAAAGTATTTCATTCAAATGCCTTGTGTGTAACCTGCCCATTTAGAAGAGGTTTTGTTTTATGCTGAAAACAGAGAAGTGGGTGGGGAAAGAAGGAAGATAGACGCTACGTGATGGAACAAGAGCTTGCAAATTCCTTTTTTCCACAGAGATGTTCTGTTTTGCGCACACGGATGGGATTCTGACGGTCAGCCAAGGTCCGTCAGGTCAAATATCTACTTTTTGAAAAGGCCCTTGAGCACAAAATGCTGTAAAGAACCATTAATGTCTATCAGGAAATAGGCCATTAAAAAGGGAGAGAGAGAGAGAGAGAGAGAGAGAGAGAGAGAGAGAGAGAGAGAGAGAGAGAGAGAGAGAGAGAGAGAGAGAGAGAGAGAGAGAAAGAGAAAGGACATGTCCAAATATTTATTTGTTGGTTAGGCCATAATGATTCCAGAACAGCTGTTAACTTCTGCACAAATCCAAGTTAGATTTATGTAGCTAAAGTATTTTTTTTTTTTAAAAGCAGAGGTGCCGAGATCAAACCCACTATTCCTGAAAGAGGCATCTATCGATAATCAAGATGCTTTCTTTTCTCTTCTTGGAATTTTCAGCGAAAGGCCAAACTCTGTATTCAGTTAATTGCATGCTTTATATTTGATGACTGAGTACCAAAGGCTATGCTGGGCAGGTGCTTTCAGGGCAAAAAGCTGTGTTTTATGCTATATGGGGTGAACATCTGGAGATAGAACTATTGATGGGGATTCAAAGCTGGGTGGAAAGTTTAACAAAGTTTAACAAAATGCTGGAAGAAGGCAGCGGCTAATGTTCAACAAGACAATGACACAGATGTCTGCCTGCAGTCATTGAGTTTGAGTTCCATGATCACTGCTGGGCCCCTGTTTCTCAGGAACAGCAATGCATGGCATGGTTCTCCACCTGCCCCCAGAATGAGGGGAAGGTAACCTCTGTCCATCTTTTCTTGCAATGCCCAAGATTTCCCTGGTTTCTGATCTATGCCTACTCCAGCACGCAGAGATAGTAGGCAAAATGTCTCCATTCCATTTGTATACTTATACATAAGAGCCTCAGTGGCACAGTGGTTAGAGTGCAGCACAGCAGGCTACTTCAGGTGACTACTGGTTGCAGTTGAGGAGTTCAAATCTCACAGGCTCCAGGTTGACTCAGCCTTCCATCCTTCCGAGGTGGGTAAAAGGAGGACCCAGATTTTGGGGGGCAATAGGCTGACTCTGTAAACCACTTAGAGAGGGCTATAAAGCACTATGAAGCAGGATATAAGTGCTATTGTTATTCTGTATACTTTGGCAAAAATCTCTCCTCCTCCTCCTCTTCCTCTGTTTTCACATCATGCCGAACCATTATCATATTTATAATCCACAACGCCTGGTCTCATACACCATACTAAATTTATGCAGCAAAGCATGGCTTTCTGTACTCTGTGAGCCTGGTCAACAATCATAATGTGTAAAGGAGCCCTATGCTCTATCCCTATAATCACCAAAACACCTCAACAATAGGAAGGGACTGTTTTTTCCTTTTTTATGTAGTGTTTTCATCATTTGGTGATATTATTGGATAGAACAGAACCCGAATTAACCTTTGAAGTTCAAAAGTCAGAGCAAGCATCATCCGGTCCTATCTCCATCTCTCTCCTAATCTTTGAATAGTTGGGCCACAATGCCTGGAGTCAAGGACTGGATGTCCACCTTATCTTTGAATTTCCTGGCTTTTGTTCAGTGGGAGGATGACAATTGTCAGATTCTTAGCGGTGTGAGGATGCTCACATTTCCTTGAGACTTATTAAAAAAAAAAAATCCCAGTTTCTTGGGAAAGTAATCTGACAACGTCTTTGTTTACCTTTGCTTACATGGTTTCTTTTTGCGTTTTTATAATTACATTCTTGTCACAAGAAAAGACAGAATGTGTTTTATTAACACTCTGAACGATTCATAAATAATGTTAACATGGACATTTTGATGGACGTTACCTACCCACCCCGTCTGTGTTCCACAGGTGAAAACTGAAATTCATGGTGCTGTAAGGTTCCTAATGTATTGCCCCTCTAAGGTAAAGCACATATGTGTTTGTCATTCCCGATTCTAGGGGGCAGTGCTCATCTCCATGTCTAAGCCAAAGAGCCAGCGCTGTCCAAAGTCGTCTCCGTGGTCATGTGGCTGGCAGGACTCAATGCTGAAGGCGCATGGAACACTGTTACCTTCCCACCAAAGTGGTCCCTATTTTTCTACTTGCATTTTTTATGTGCTTTCGAAGTGCTAGGTTGACTGAAGCTGGGACAAGTAACGGGAGCTCACTCTGTTACGCGGCGCTACGGATTCGAACCGCCGAACTGCTGACCTTTCTGATCAACAAGCTCAGCCTCTTAGCCACTGAGCCACTGTGTCCCTCAGATTGCCCATCTATTAATGGTCAAATTGCCATAACCGCCTTGACATAAAACGTGGCAGCATCCTGTGTCCCTGCAACCTAACCTCTTCTTGTCTTTTTCCAAGATGTTCCACAGTATTATCTTCCTCATTTTCCATCATCATGCCAACCACTTGGCAGTCATTGAAAAATGCTCTGTGCTCATTTGGGGAATATTTTGTCCCTGCCAACCCCCTACAGTGTTCCTATTTTGGCAAAGCCTTCAAGCATGCTTATGTCTCCCTCTCTTCGTGCTATCCATTATTTTAATTATGCAGAAGGCAGCTGATCCTCTGGAGCTCCCAGATTCTGGACATCTGATGAAATGAATTCCGATTTGTCAAACCTAACAGACAGATCGGTCTTTCAAATGTGATAAAAGTTCTTTCGGTGTTGCAAACGGCTTAACAGGGCCACTCCCTCTGGAAATTTTTGCTACAAGCATGCTTAACTCTTCTCTACATGTCGCTGAACTTCAACATCCAGAGTCTCTGTAAAGCACACTAGAAGGGATATTCAGTAACTTGTGGAAGGTCACAGGTTTGCCCATTTCTGTTCTAATATAGGATTACCAGATATCTGAAAAGATAAATAAGGACAAGGCCAAATGCAAAGGTAGACAAACAGGGGGAAAGGAGTACACGCTAACTGTTTAACCTTTTTGGCATATGCAAAAAGAATTGCGGAAGGGAAAAGAAAAAAAAAGGAAAGAAGAACGGAGGGAAGGGGAGGAGAACAGAATCTAGGCCTACGTATGTATAAAGTTACTCTTTCCAGGGTCAGAAAGACTGGGTTTTCAATCACAGAAATGTGCTAGAGCATTGTAGGAGGCAAAAGCCTTCGTCATTCTCCATATAACCGATTAAGGTCTTGTCAATTTCAGGCAGCATCACGAGTCAGCAGGAGGGTACTAATCAGCTAATAAAAGTTACAGAGCTAAATCTATTATCTTGTAGATAGAACTTATTAGGAAAGTGCTAGGAGAAAAGCTGCTCAAGGACACTTAAAAAGTCAACAATACTTGATTTAAGGATACGCCTGCTAGACAGAGGATATAGAAAACAGGAGACAATGAATTCAAGTGCTGCCTTAGTCATGAAAGTCTGCTGGGCCAGTCACTCTCTCTCCCAGCCTAACCCACAGGGTTGTTGTTGTTGTAGGAAAATAGGAAGGGGAAGATGTGTTGGCTATGTTTGCTGTCTTGAGTTATTTGTAAAAATAATAAAGACATAACGGCAGGCAACCTTATTCTAATATTACTGCGATACTCACTTGGGACTTTCGTATGTGTAATAAGTGATCCATTTTGATAGTGTGTGCATGAATCTGCATTTTACAGAGCCAAAATGTTGGTTTGTCTAGTCTAGAATATCTAAGTTGTGTTCTCAGAATTGGTCAACCTCCAACATTCTTAAACTGTACCTCTGAATAGCCTCCGATGGGTTAGTGGATTGTTTTTACAAAGTTTCTGAGGACGAACACTTTCCAAAATGCAATGAACTCCATTTCACAGAAGGAAAGGATGCTGTATAGCTTGAGAGTAGCATTAATGTAGTATTTATACTTAAAAAGGGCCAACATTTGATTTCAACAACTGTTGCTGAACATAACTCCCAGCATCCTTAGCCAACAGCCATGATTCAGTTTGATTGTATAGGGTTTCCCAGCCCCCAGGAGCACTCTGGAAGCCTCCTAAAGCAGGTGTCCACAACCTCTGGGCTGCGGACCGGTGCTGGTCCGTGGCTTGAAAGTAACCGGGCCGGAGTGAGCCTCGGGTTCCATGTGACCGCCGAACGCACACGCGGCCCACGTGCCTCGACTCACCTGCTGGAGGCTCCCACTGGTCCATGGAATTTTTTTTAACATGAAACCGGTCCCTGGTGCCAAAAAGGTTGGTGACCCCTGTCCTAAAGGATGTAAGAATGTGGGAACATATGAGTATCGCCTATTGAAAAAAGGTATCAGTTTTGTCCCATACTAAGATTTAAATTGATGATGATGATGGTGGGTCTCATAACTGGAGGGGACGAATCAGCATACAGAGAAGAAGTCCAGAAGGTATCCGCATGGTGCTCAAGAAACAACTTACATCTAAATACTAGCAAGACAAAGGAGATGGTGCTAGATTTCCGGAGGCACAGAGAGGAACCTGCCCCACTGTATATCGAGGGGGGCTGTGTGGAGAGGGTTTCCTCTTTTAAATTCTTAGGAGTGCTTATTAGCCAAGATCTCACCTGGAAAAACAACACGTCTCTGGTGATTGGAAAAGCTCAACAGAGACTTCATTTCCTTAGAGTCCTGCAGAAAAATCAGGTGGAACAACGGCTGATGACCTCTTTCTATCGGTCCATCATAGAAAGTGTCCTCACATATTGTATCACAGTGTGGTATGCTGGTTTAACAGTTGCGGAGAGGAAGGCACTACAGAGAGTGATCAATTCGGCACAAGAAACCATCGGTTGCCCTCTGACATCGCTGGATAACATCGCCAGATCTCGCTGCTTTAGCAGAGCAAGGAAGATTCTCAAAGATGATTCACACCCTGGTTGGTATCTCTTTGCCCTTTTACCATCAGGCAGAAGATATCAAAGTATAGCCAGCCGAACGAACAGGTTTAAAGGTAGCTTCTATCCATGGGCTGTGAGACTTTTAAATTCAACCGCAATCACTCCATGCACATGCTAGTTTTTTCTTTTTTCTTTTCTCTCTTTTTTGTTTCTGTTATAATTTTGCACCAGTGAAGTTAAAATCAATTTCATTGTAATTTTTACAATGACAATAAAGATTATTATTATTATGATGATGATGATGATGATAATAATAATAATAATAATAATAATAATAATAATAATAATAATGATGATAATAATACAGTTTATTGATATTTTTGTACCAGGAGATACCAGAGTCGAAGAAAAGGAACTGAAAAAAACCATGAAATACCGCGACCTGGCCATTGAAACTATGCAATTATGGATGAAACATGTAACAGTGATACCCATTGTCATCTGGGCACTTGGCACCATGTCCAAGAATTTTACAAAACACATCAAGAAATTGCAGCTTCCTGCACTAACACTAGCAGAACTGCAAAAAATGGTGCTAGGACGCTGGCAGCAACCCATATCAACCATGAGTACCAGTCACTGGTATTTGGGTTGCATTTTTAAATGCTCAGTTGACTGAGTTTCATGTTTAATGAATAAAGTATATAATAATAATAATAACAGCAGCAACAACAGCAACAATTATCCATCCTGTTTAGCTTAAGAACTCTGAAGATCTAGTATGTTTGGGTTTAAAAAAAATAATAATTAGTGTCTTCACTATCCTGCTGACATGGATTTTAGAACACAATTTACTAGTTTCCCTGGTCCAGTGGTGGGTTTCAAATTTTTGAGAACCTACTCTGTAGGTGTGGCCTATTTTGTGGGCGTGGCTTGGCAGCCATGTGACAGGGTGGGAGTGGCCCCCTTTTAAAATGTGGTAAAACTCATTTAACAACACTCTTGCTTAGCAACCAAAATTTTGGACTCAATTGTGATGATAAATTCTTTCTTTCTTTCTTTCTTTCTTTCTTTCTTTCTTTCTTTCTTTCTTTCTTTCTTTCTTTCTTTCTTTCTTTCTCTCTCTCTCTCTCTCTCTCTCTCTCTCTCTCTCTTTCCTTCCTTCCTTCCTTCCTTCCTTCCTTCCTTCCTTCCTTCCCTTCCTTCCTTCCTTCCTTTCCTTCCCTTCCCGTTGGGTCACTGGCAGCTGCGGGCCAGATTTACTTCCAGGTACGCCGGTGGAACCCCCTCTCACCGGTTCTCTAAATTTCACCAACCGGCTCTCGCGAGTAGGTGCGAACCTGCAGAAACCCACCACTGCCCTGGTCAGATGATATAGATTAATATAATTTGGCCAACAGTTAGTCTTATTTATTTTATTTTTATAACTTTCTGACTTCCAGAGGAACCAGAAAGTATACAAAACAATAAAAACACTCCCCATAAAAGAATGAAACAGTCACCAATCCAAAATCTCACATCCAAAAAGACAGTAACATTTTTGTTTTTACACAAAAGGAATTTTATAAAACATTTTATTCTGGAGGGGGGGAACACTAGGCTTAAAGGCAATTATCTGACAAATGCCTGGTTGAATTTAGTTACTGGCGACCTTAATTTTAAGTCATAAAATGTTGAACGGTACCACCATCAAGCCTGAGCATGAAGTGATCACATTAGTTAGCCTTTGTAGAAAAACAAGCTGTGGAGAAATGTTCGGGAAGCCTTGGTAAATGCCAAGATAGAAGAACAGAAAAAAAACCCCAACATTTGCTACAAGAGAGTCTGATGATGAAAGCTACTAGTAATTGAAAAAAAATATTTAATACTAATTAACATGGGAAGCCTATAATATCTACTTATCTAAACTGCCGGGGAATTATCTGCTTTTCACCCCCTAACCTACCCCTTAATTTTCACCAAAAAAACAAAGGTCAGGCTTTTGCTATACCAATTAGTTATTTTGCTGCAGTACAAAGATGAGGCACCATGGTTATAATAAAAATGAGAGAGGAGAAGAGAATCGGCAAATCTCCGACATTGTATTAAAACAACAGATTTTAGGGTGTTTGATTTACCATTCATTCTTTGCAGCTGCTGCTTGGAAATAGGAAGCATGCCAAAGAAAAGATACTGGGGTATTTTGAAGAAAAAAAAGTGCAGAAAATAAAGGGGGGAATAGAAAAAAGAAAAGAGAAAGGGAAGTCAGAAATGCTTGTAGATTTAACTAGATGTTGAAGTCAGCTTTGCAAAAAATAAATGTATAGGGCTATGTGGTTTGTACTCTTTTCCCACGCATGCAAAAACTTTATTCCCAGTTTAATTTCCAAATTCCTTTGGGGCTTAAAAATAGATTTTTATACAGTCACCTGTAGGGATTCTCTCACTCAGCACAGATACTGTTAGTAACAATCATGTTTTTGATCATAGTAGGGGTAGGAAAAATGGGTAAAATCCAAGGTGAATTTCTGATGCAACTCTGATTTGGAAAATTTAGGCAAATTGAACCTTAGGTAAGATTGCTACATATGTGAAGAAACTGTCTCAGTCAATAGGGAGAGAACCAGTGTGATTCATATCAACCATTAAAAGTCCAGTTTGATTTGGAATCAGATTTGATCCCAACTAAATTTGTGTACATCCTTAATTCGTAGCCCCAAACCAAGACTGCCTGCCTAGCAAGCTCATCCAGTAACTACAGTCTCATCAATTCATCTAACTTTTTTTGGTTGACCCAGTAGAAAAAGGAAATGACTCTCTTGGGTCAAGGTAACCCTTGCTGACCACATCCATGTTGAGTTCTTCTTCTACCCCATTCCCCATAAATCAGGGGTGGGTGAAAGTTTCCAGCATGACAAATGGCAGTACAAAAATGGCTGCAATTCAACCATTTCATTTTCATGCATAAGCTTTTCACTTTTCACCCCACCTTTAAAACCTCCAGAATAGCCATCCTGAATGTTCTATATCTCTGTTACAGCCTTCCTTCCTTCCTTCCTTCCTTCCTTCCTTCCTTCCTTCCTTCCTTCCTTCCTTCCTTCCTTCCTTAAAATTTATTAACCCCCCATTTGTACACAGTTATTCTGGGTGACTTACAATATATTAAAATAATAAAACGGTGTAGTTTATAATAATAATAATAATAATAATTTTTAATTTTATATCCCGCTCTCTCTCCCCAAAGGGACTTATAATGATGTAAACACAATACTACAAACAGCAATAGCACTTAGACTTAGATACCACTTTACAGTACTTTACAGAGCTCTCTAAGCGGGTTACAGAGTCAGCCTATTGCCCCCAACAATTTGGATCCTCATTTTACCCACCTTGGAAGGATGGAAGGCTGAGTCAACCTTGAATTGCCAAATTGCAGGCGGCTGGCAGGCAGTAGAAGTAGCCTGCAGTACTGCACTCTAACCCAGGGGTCCCCAACCCCCGGGCCGTGGACCGGTGCCGGTCCGTGGCTTGATAGGAATCGGGCCACAGTGAGTGGCGCACTCTTAGAAAGGGTCGGAGAGAAGGAGGGAGGAGAGGGCAGCCCCCTGGGCAGAGCACATACCAGGGGTGGGAGAGTGCAGGCGCAGCCGCTCGTGCCATTGGGGGCCCGAGAGGGGCGAGTGAGCCAACTCAGCCCCCACCCACATGCATTTGTGCCGCCTGTTCCCCTCCCCCCCTGCTCCCCCTCTACGCCAGCCGAGCCATGGCCACCGGTCCGTGGAATTTTTTTAACATGAAACCGGTCCCTGGTGCCAAAAAGGTTGGGGACCCCTGCTCTAACCACTGCACCACCTTGGGTCAGTAAATACTATAAAATAAACCTAGCTAAAAATGGGGAATGAATATGATGAGAAACGGAGAGGGGGAGATCTGTTGTTAATCAACCAACCAACCCCCAACGTGAAGCCCCTCTGTTGGTGCCCAAGTCATGTCTTTAAGCTCTTATGGAAGGTCAGGAGGGCTGGAGCTGATCTCATTTCGTGGGGTTAGATGTACCAGAGGGCAGGCGCAATGACAGAGAAGGCTCTTCTCCTGCACCCCACCAGCTGGAATCCCCTGGCCGATGTGGCCATAACATGCCTCCAAATGATGCTTGTCACTGCCTTAAACACTGAAATGCTGCAAATTTGCATTATCCCCTCTAATTAGGAAAAAGAAGGCAAGCCATGGACATTTAATTTTTGTTTTATAGCAAGTCCTCATTAAATCCACGTGAATCTTTCAGTAAGCCTCCCATCTTTGTTTTTCATTCTCCAACCAGTGACAGTTTAAACATTATGTCATTATATATGAACGGGTCTGCAAGATAAAGTCCCACAACTGAGGTCACAGTGTCAATTGCCAGATCAAGGTCTTTTGGAGCGCACCCTCAATGGGAAATGTTTTCACTAAGTTTAAAGACCAGGTGCAAAGATAGAGCTTCTGTGGTCAATGTATTTGTTTGCACCTTTTTTTCATCTGAAAGGCCTATTTTGAAAGTTCTACCAATTTAGAATGAGCATATCTCATGCCATTTTAATATGAAACAACTTAATTCATATTTTAAGAACAAAGAACCCAACTGGGATGCAATTATTCCTCAATGTTCATGCTTCTCCAAATTTTCCAGTGCCATTTTCTAATTTTTTAAAAAAGAGATTAGTTACATAGGAAATGCTCAAGTTAAAAGACAGTGATTGTAAGAAACTGTAGTACAGATATTCTGTACAAGAATCAGTGGTGGTAGGCTGTCAGTTCACTCCAGTTAGGGCGAACCAGTAGCAGCGGTGGTGCGAGGCTCCGCCCACCCACCCTGACATCATCAAGAACCTTCTGTGCATGCTCAGATGTGCGCTCCTGCTACCGAACTGGTAGTAGAGAAAATAGAATACCATCTATTTTCACGTAACACCTCTCCTGCGCGAGCTGCACTGGCTGCCTGTGGCCTTTCGAGTGCGCTTCAAGGTGTTGACCACCATCTTTAAATCGCTCCATGGCTCGGGGCCCAGCTATATACGAGACCGCCTCCTGCCCCATACATCCCTTCGTCCAGTCCGCTCCCACAGAGCGGGCCTACTCCGGGTGCCGTCGGCCGGGCAATGCCCAGGGGAAGAGCCTTCTCTGTGGCGAGCCCGGCCCTCTGGAACGACCTACCCCCCGACCTTCGCACTACCTCGGACCTCCGCCTCTTCCACCAACGTCTTAAGACGTACTTATTCCAACAAGCCGGCCTAGGATAGCCCCCCGCGTCTGACTTTTAAATACAAATTATAATTTGATTATGGTCTTAATAAACGGGTTTTAGCACGGGTGAATTAATTTAATATATTTTTAATTGATGTATATTGTATTTATGGTTTTATATAATGCCTGTGCGCCGCCCTGGGTCCTAACAAGGAGAAGGGCGGGGTATAAATTTAATTAAAAAAAAAAATCTCTGACAAAAATGTATAGAAATATGCAACAGTGCAGACAGAATCATTCATAAAATCTAACCCAGGGGTCTCCAACCTTTGCAGCTTTAAGTCTGAAGGTCTTCAGCTCCCAGAGTTCTCCAGCCAGCTTTGCTGGCTGGAGAACTCTGGAAGCTGAAGTCCTTCAGACTTAAAGTTGCAAAGGTTGGAGACCCCTGATCTAACCCATACTTGAAAAAAAGGCAAATGCTACAAAAAGAAAAAAAACATTTCTTTCATCCCCAATTAAAACTCAAACTATCCAAAAGTTAATGCTTGATCCCTGGCTGAAACTATGCTGATATATCTGTGTAACATTTCTATTTAAAGAGAATCAATAAAATCAAGACTTGTGTATTATTACCATATATTAATTTAATATACGAAAAAGATAATGTGTATTATTGCACGATAGATTAATTCTACATTTTATTGTCTCAATTTTGAGCTTGCTTTAATTAAAGTCACTTATTGTTGCTGAACACCTTGGAGGTTTTTTTTCAAGGGATTTTATTTCAAATGATGAGCAGTTGCAGAGCTGTACAGTTCTTGTACAGTTAAGAGTGATTTTTATTTAGAACATTTCCAATTAATGTGGTTATAAAAATGAAGAAAATGAGAAATTAGCTTTTAAAAAAGTGAAGAGGAAGAGATTCAAATGAGATTACCCTTCATTCAGAAATGTTTTCATGTCACACTACCTTTTGTGGGATGGGACTTCTGCCCTTAAATTCTGAAATTCTTAATTTTTAGAAACTCAGTAGTTAGCCCACTTTAATTCCTGGGCATTTTAAGGCATGATTTGTTAAACAAGACCCAGCTGACTGAATATACACACATCACCAAATAATTTGCTTTGTGCTAAATTAAAGGTAAAGGTAAAAGTTCACCTAGCACATATATGCTAATTGTTCACGACTCTAGGGGGCGGTGCTCATCTCTGTTTCAAAGCCGAAGAGCCAGTGCTGTCCGAAGATGTCTCTGTGGTCATGTGGCCGGCATGACTAAACACCGAAGACGCACAGAGCGCTGTTACCTTCCCACCAAAGGTGGTTCCTATTAATCTTAATTCCTATGGATTAAGATTAAGGTTGATTAAGATTAAGGTTGATGGAACTCCCTCTGTGCACCTCCTGCTCCTTTCCTCATCTTTTTAATTGTAATTTTTACTGTTATTAGAAATATTTATTCTTGGTGGTTTTTATATTGAAAAAGTTTTATTGGTTTTACATTTTTCTATAGGGTAGGGTAAGGGATACAAAGAAATTTTGAGAGCATTCACGTCAGAGTCGTCGGCCCTTCCGAGACCTCAAAATACACAATAAAAAGATAACAAAAAAAAACATTTTTCATAACACTACAAGGTAAAAGCAAGTACATATACCTAAATTCTCAGTTCCATGCTGTCAGACATTTACAAAAAATCCAGATAAAATGTTATGCAAGATTGTTCAAAAAAAATCAAGGCAAAGTTATTTTTTCGATCTAAGTCTCATGGCTATTGTATCTTCTTTTTCTCCTCCCTGGCCCCCAGCGGGCGGGGCCGTGGCCCCCTCCGCCCCCCCTGGATCTTCCCCCAGGGCAGAGGAATGTTTTTTAAGAAAGGCTTCCGCCTCAGCAACTGTTTTAATCCTCACTCTTCCTCCTTCCCAGAACACCAGCATCCCTTCGGGTGTCACCCACTTGAACCAAATCCCATGATCAAACAATGTTTTAGACAAGAAGGAAAATTTCCTCCTTGCTTCTCGAATCTTTCTAGGAATCTGCTTCAAGATAGTGACCGTTTTGTGTTGGTAAATTAAAGGGTTCTCTCTCTGCGCCCTCAGGATTTCCTCTCTGGTTGACCTTCTAACAAATTTCACATGTATCTCTCTAGGCACTTCATTTATCCTGGCATATGCTGAGTTAATTCTATAGGCTAGGTCAATGTCCCCCCTGATCTCATCTTTAGGTTTTTGTAAATAGTCTGCTAAAATTGTGCTCATAAGATCAGGGAGGCATTCACCAGATTCCTCAAGAACGTTCTGAAATCTCAAAAAATATGTCATTCTTTCCATATCAATCCTAGACACATGCCCATCTATTTCCCCAACCTCTTTAGTAACATTTTTAATCTCTCCCTTAACCCCCACCAACCCCCCTTCCAATTCTTCAGTCTTCTGTGTGTTTTCCAGCACCTGCTTCCTGATGTCCAATAGCTCCTTCTTGAAATTGATTTTTTCTAGCCCTCTGGGCCTGAATTTCGTTTACCAAAGTTTGTATAACAGTTTCAAGAGAAGCCATCCGTTGTTCTAAACTTGCCAGTGCTGTTTCTTGAGCCATGATTAACTGTTAAAGTCAGTGCCAGCCAAAATGGCGTTTTCAGGGTGGGGCTGGTGAGACTAGCTGGGAGCCAAAAGTTCAGATCAAGGTTGAAACGTTGTAAAATTCAGAAGCCAAGAGAGAGACAATTTTCCAGCTCAATAGTTATAATAACGAAGGTAATCCAGAAAGGAATCACAAATTCAACAAGAAAAAAAATTCTTCATTAATATCCAGAGAGAGTCCCACTTGTAAAGAGACGCTGGGAATTTTCCATAATTAAAATAGTCAGGCAGGGACAAAGAAAAGCCACTTTCCACCGCCCATCTCAGAGCCCAGAGGAGAGAGTAGAAAAATAATTTTTTTTAACCAGCCAGACCTAGAAACAATGTTGCAAGTAGCCGCATACCACTTTCCCTTGTTAGAGACAGTCCGGATTTAAGATTTCCGCTTTCTCTTCCAGAGAAGCCATTTTTAAGTGCCGCTTAAGTCCGAGGGGTTTTTTTTGGAAACAAACACCCCCCTCCCAGTCCATTCAGCCTGGCTGGCAGCAAGGAAAAAAAGTCTTTTTAAAACTCACTCTCCCTCGCAGCTGAAGCCCCAGCGAGCCTTCCGATCTCCTCCGCTCAGCCCTCTACATTAAAGTGAATGGCGCCGACAGCCGTTGGCGAAGGGAGAACCCCCCCGCAGCATGTTCCTCCTCACCTAGGTCGCGGAGGGGATCGCTCTCCCCACCGCCGTGAGGAGAAACGTCTCCTCCGAGCCGACCCTACGGGAGACCTCCGGTAACCGGATGTCTCGCCCCCATGGGGGGGCAGAAAAGGCAACAAAGCGGCGAGCGAGCCCCAGGCTCGCCCGTTACCGCTGGAGCCGGAACCGGAAGCCTATTCTTGGTGGTTTTAATGCCTTTTCATGTTGTAAGCCGCCTAAAGTTGCCTTGAAGTGAGATGGGTGCCAAACAATTCTAAGCAAGCCAAAACTAACTAGACTTGACTCCAGAACCAAGGCTAGATCATTTCTTCTGCTGAAGCTTCTTTTCATAGTAAAGCAAATGCTGAACCGAAAGAGAGAGAATTACGTGACAGTATAATGAGGAAGCAAACTGCAAACAAATATTTGACAGTCTAGTACTAGAATGTTGTAAAAATTTAATTAGATGGATACATTATTCATCCACGCATTAAGGGGTTCATCCATAAAGTACAAAAATGTATGGTCTGGTGCTAAAGAGATATTTAAATCTTTCCTGTAAATACCACTTCTCTCATTATTGGGAAATGAAGCATCAGTGGGACCATTGGCTCTGTCTGTGTATTTACAAAATATGGCCGATATGAGATTTAACAGAAATGATTGAAAGAGGTTTTTGTTTTTTTGTTTTTTGTCTTTCCAAGCATAGTTATCTAGGCTGATTTTAAATGCAGATTGGTAAAATGAATGCATGTGAATGTATCTGTGGATTGGATGTTTGGCATTATTTATGCTTGCAAGTAAATTCATTTTTTTTCCCTGGGCTTTTTTAGGAGAGTGCAAAAGGAGATCTTGAGTAGAAAGCCAACTTTCTTTTGATGGAAAGAGTCTGGCTGTGTAAAAAAAAATATGAATGTTTCCTTGACTTCCCGAAACTTTAGCTTTGCAAATATAGCACAAAGGTGTGAGTGTCATCGTGGATTTGACTCAGATGTGAGAGAATGGATTAGTTTTCCACTTGCACTCACAAGTAAGTTTTAAACATTTATGAGTCCACAAATTACCCTGAAGGATTTACATCAATCCTTGCACCTCCGCTTGGATAGCTAGAAAGCCCTGCCACTGGCGCCTATGGAACATTATGTGCTGGAAATGAGAAGTAGTGGAACAGTTATTTTGTTGGCTTCTATCTGCTGGATTCATAGGGCTCCACCCTTTGTCTCTTTGCACTTAAGCAATGAAATGATCTTCCAATTCAAGCTGCTGGTTGTCACCATCAAAGCCCTACATGGTGTCAGGGTTCTGACGGATGACCTAATTAAATCATGAGTCTCGAGCCAAGCTTCAAAAGAAATCCAGTTATTTATTAGAAGCAACATGTCAGCACATACCCAAGTGAAGCCAGCTCTGCCCCCCTCCTCTGTAATTTACGGCCCAATTATGACCCTGTTTCCCCCCTCATCCCTGGGTGTGTCATAAATCACATTCTCCAACAGAGCACTTTCGGGGGCTGTAGAGATCACACACCCCTCCGGCTGTTGCAGGTAACCCAGGATACAGCTTTGAGAAAGGTATGCATGGAATGTGCTTCTGGTTGTGGCTGCCATGCTGCTCCATCAGTTTCCCCCCATTTTGCCTATGGCAACTCAAGAGCAGGCCAGGAATGCTTTGCAAGTTGACAAGGAGAAAGCTTGACAAGGAGAAAACTAAGGAGAAATTTCCTAACAGTAAGAACAATTAACCTCTGGAACAGCTTGCCTCCCGCAGTTGTGAATGCCCCAACCCTGGAAGTCTTTAAAAAGATGTTAGAGAGCCATTTGTCTGAAATGGTATAAGGTTCCTGCCCATGCAGGGGGTTGGACTAGAAGACCTACAAGGTCCCTTCCAACTCTGCTATTGTATTGTATTGTATTGTATTGAAACAAATGACTTGAGACCAGGTTATTTGAAGGACCATCTTTTCTCAGTCAAATCAACTGAACTGATCTGATCATTGTGAGGAGGCAGAGAACATTATGGGCCCCCTTTACTAAGGAGGCACACCTAGCAGGACCAAAAAAAGGGGGCCTTCTCTGTGGTGGCTCCTTCCATGTGCAACATCTTCCCCACGTAGATAATGATTTGCCCCCTCTTTGATACTTTTTTGCCAGTGGGCCTGGGGACTGCAGAGACTGCATCAAGTGGTTCATTTGATTGTTGTTGTTGGGGTGTGTGTATCTATTGTTTTTCTATTGTTCTTGCATTGGGCTTTTGTAAGCCACTTGGAGTCACTGAGAGAGACTTGGGTAGCCATACAAATTTTCTTAAATAATTAAATGCAAATTCTTAGGAAAGTACAGCTTGTATTTTTATGGGGGTTGCTGGGTTGGACCTCTTTTTTATCGACTTATCCAGGTTGACGGGTGTGTGGTGGCTCAGTGGTTAAGACGCTGGGCTTGTTGACTGGAAAAGTCAGAAATCCAAGTTCAAGACCTGAGCACCATGAAATGGGGTGAGCTCCCATCGTCATCCCAACTGCTGCCAACCTAGCAGTTTGCAAGCATGCTAATGCAAAGTAGACAAATGTCTACCACTCTAGTGGGAAGGTAACAGCATAACATGATTCGTGCTGGCCACATGTTTTGGACAGTGATGGCTCAATGGCCTTGAAACAGAGAAGAGCACCACTTCCTGTAGTTGACAAGGACTAGCAGAGTAAAATCCACAGGAGCTCCTTGTCCAGGCTGAGAGAAGGAAGTTAATACAGGGCAAGACATCCCCTTCTATGCACGCAAGGATGTGGTGGTCAGAATGTTCCAAAATGCAATTTTATTTATTATATTTATACCCCGCCCTTCTCCAAGTGGACCCATTGCTATTTAATAGGTATTGGATTAAAAATGTAATGCAATAGCTCCTGTTCTCTAACATGTGCACAAGGCATACATCTCAGCTGCCAAACTGACGGAGTCACAGGTTTCAGATGCTACCACAGACTATTTTTCCAAGTCCATTTTTGCCTGCAAACATATAGGTTTGATCTATTGTACCTTCGTTTCTGCACATTTCCCCTTCAGTCCCATGCATCTGATGTAGATTTTGAAAAGAAAAGAAAGTATTTCATGTCCAAGCAATTATTTGGGGGGGAAAATGGGGGGGGGGATTCCCCTTCCAACAATGTTTTCCCTTGCCACTTTGTTCTCTAGTCAATTTCACAAGTGGATTTTATCAGAAAATTGATCTTAATCCCCTCTAGTCAATCTCGCAATGCCAGAGAAGAAACTCTACAGCTTCGTTTTCCTGTTTTATAAATGGCATGCCTCTTCCTCTAGCAGTATCCCCAAGTACAACTGATAGGCTTGTAATTTCACGTATATTATACTTGGCAGCCTTGGGAAACCACAAAAACCCTCCGAGAAAAATCTTGATTTCAAGAAAAGTCACGTGAAGAGATATGAATTACATCTTTCGTGAGTGAGGCAGTTGATTTACCGATACAATAAGAATGGGAATAAGAAAAGGATAGGCAGTAGATCCGATCTGTTGATCTTGTCCTTTTCTATCTCCAAGACATCTGAAAACACCACTTCAAAGCTTAAAGCAGAGATTCAGCAGTGGCCCAGTGGTTAGAGTGCAGTACTGCAAGCTACTTCTGCTGATCACCAGATGCCAGCAGTTTGACAGATCGAATCTCACTGGGCTCAAGGTTAACTCAGCCTTCCATCCTTCCGAGGTGGGTCAAATGAGGACCCAGATTGTTGGGGGCAAGAGGCTGACTCTGTAAACCATTTAGAGAGTCTGTTAAAGCACTATGAAGTTATGCCTCCAGAAGTTGTGAATGCCCCAACCCTGGAAGTCTTTAAAAAGATGTTAGATAGCCATTTGTCTGAAATGGTATAAGGTTCCTGCCCACGCAGGGGGTTGGACTAGAAGACCTACAAGGTCCCTTCCAACTCTGCTATTGTATTGTATTGCATTGCATTGCATTGCATTGCATTGCATTGCATTGCATTGCATTGCATTGCATTGCATTGCATTGCATTGCATTGCATTGCATTGCATTGCATTGCATTGCATTGCAAGTGGTATATAAATCTAAGTGCTATTGCTATTCTCAACCTTGGCAACTTTTGTGTCATTGTTTGAGGAATTCTGGGAGTTGAAATCCACATTCCTCAGTCTGCCAAGACTGAGAAACCCTGGTTTAAAGATTTGACATTTCCCAAACCAGGCAACATATATCATATAATTTCAAGCACCCAGTTGTTTATGACGTTTTCAATCCAGTGCATTGCCTTTTCAATAGTTAACAATGGAAAGTAACTACACATTGATGAACGTGCTTAGAGATCATGCTAAGAAAGAGATTTACAAAAACACTTCAAATAGGTACCTCCAACCACACGAATAGAGGAGAGGAAGCAGATTCAGACGTGCAAGATTTGTTACTATAGCTATTGTAATAAAAGTAGTTCTAGGCCTAGGTGATATCTATCTTTGACGACCATCTTTAAAGCGCTCCATGGTTCGGGGCCTAGTTATATGCGAGACCGCCTCCTGCCCCATACATCCCTTAGACCGATACGCTCCCACAGAGAGGGCCTTCTCAGGGTGCCGTCGGCCGGACAATGCCGACTGGCGACAGCCAGGGGAAGAGCCTTCTCTGTGGCGGGCCCAGCCCTCTGGAATGACCTACCCCCTGAATTACGTACCATCACAGACCTCCGCCTCTTCCGCCAATGTCTAAAGACATATTTGTTCCAACAAGCTGGCCTAGCCTAACCTCCCGTGGGGACTTTTAGGAAGTTTTTTAATTGGGTATTTTAAATTTGGTTTTAGTACAGGATAGGACTGTTTAATATTTATTTTAAATTATATATTTATCTTTGTATTGGTATGTTTTTAAATTTCCTGTACGCCGCCCTGGGTCCTCTGTGGAGAAGGGCGGGATATAAATTTAAATAAAATAAAATAAAAATAATAGTCTTGTAGACCTGATATTATTCTTCAAACATTTTCTCCATGGCAGCCTCCATCCGTCCATCCATCCATCCATCTATCCATCCATCCAATCTGTCACCTATATCTCATAACTTATGGATACCATTTATGGATACCATAATTGATTCTTAGAAATCAAGTAAATAAATAAATAAGCCATTTCCACCCAAGAATGCATGGAAAAATGAAAATCCTGACTCCATTCACATATATGATCCAATGCAGACTCTCATCCTTTCCTCCAAATTTAAGTGCCTCCCCCCCCACCCCCCCATAAACAAACACTTCAGTGTTTCTGTCTAGGAAAAGCAAAATAATATAGTGGGAAGTTTGCAGAAGATGAATGTGCGATGTAAACCTCATTTAAAAAGGCATCGTTGCAGGAATCAAGAGTGGATCTGTTACAAAATCCATTTAATAGATCTGCCTATAAACAACACTTAGCTCTCTTCTGGTGCTCTTCCCTCCTCTCCCCTCTGCTTGGCAAGCTGCCTCTTCCCCGATGACAGCTGTCTGTGCTTGAATAGTAAATCAAACGTCCTCAAAACAATTGTCCCAAACTATTTCAGAGATTCCTTTTGGCTGTTCATTGCCCAATGGCTGATAGGAAATATTGAGGCATCAATAGTTGCCACAAATGTGTAAACATGTTTCAGGGTTAGAGCATACATGTGCATATGTTCATGCATGCACACCTAAATGCCTCCTTTCCCTCTAAGTCATAATTTCCTAGTGTGCCAAATCAGAAGCAAATCAGAAATGCCTTATGAGTTTGCAGAAAGATATTTATTTTTCCTATAGAGAGTAGCAAAGCGCCTAAATGAAATTCATGATATAAAAATTCAGGAAGACAGATTTTTTTTAAAAACAGGATTGGCATTCCATGTACCAAACTTCGTCCTAATCAGCGTTCACAACAAAAGTTCAACAGTTGAGATGTGTAGATTGGTTGTGCTCTAGGTCGTGGCAATGTCACAGCTTTTCGTGTGTTTTCAGGGACTAACCCAAAACAACTGCATTCGTTGTGGTTCTTTTAGAGGTTTTCCTTAATACTGAATTTTGCAAGCAATGAGCAAGCAATGAGCCAGCAGTGTGCAGCAGCTGCCAAAAAAGCCAACACAGTTCTAGGCTGCATAAACAGAGGGATAGAATCTAGATCACGTGAAGTGTTAATGCCACTGTATAGTGCCTTGGTAAGGCCACACTTGCAATACTGCATACAGTTTTGGTCGCCACGATGTAGAAAAGACATGGAGACTCTGGAAAGAGTGCACAGAAGAGCAACCAAGATGATTAGGGGACTGGAGGCTAAAACATATGAAGAACGGTTGCAGGAACTGGGTATGTCTAGTTTGATGAAGAGAAGGACCAGGGGAGACATGATAGCAGTGTTCCGATATCTCAGAGTGTGCCACAAAGAAGAGGGAGTCAAACTATTCTCCAAGGCACCTGGGGGCAGGACAAGAAGCAATGGGTGGAAACTAATCAAGGAGAGAAGCAACTTAGAACTAAGGAGAAATTTCCTGACAGTTAGAACAATTAATCAGTGGAACAGAAGTTGCCTCCAGAAGTTGTGAATGCCCCAACCCTGGAAGTCTTTAAGAAGATGTTAGATAGCCATTTGTCTGAAATGGTATAAGGTTCCTGCCCACGCAGGGGGTTGGACTAGAAGACCTACAAGGTCCCTTCCAACTCTGCTATTGTATTGTAATTATCTTGAAGAGTTTTTGCTCTTTTAAAATCCATTTCACCAGCAGAGACCTTTTATTTTTGAGAAATAAACAAATAAAACAAAATGCTTCTCCATGTATTTCCCAATAGAGGTAGTCTTTGATTTACAACAGTTCCTTTAGTGAGGATTCAAAGTTACAATGGCATTTAAAAAAAAAGTGACTTATGACAATTTTTCATGCTTACCACATATTGCGCAGGGGGGAAGGGCGCATGTGGGGATTGCACACGAATGCATGGGGGGTAGGGTCAGGAGGTGCATGCATGAGGGTGGGGCACATGTGTTTGGGGGTTCACACGCATATTGCATTATGGGTGCGACAAAAAGGTTAGCCATCCCTGTTCCATTCCATTCTTATGACATTTTTTGCTCCATACTAAAGGATGAAGTTGAGATGATCCTCTTTTTTCTAGTTTTCTTTCTAGGTTGAAAGCTTCACTGCTTTTCTTTTTATTGCTTTTCAAATATTTGTGCTCAGGACCCCTTCCATAAGTACAAGTTGTTAGCCTTTGTTATTTCATCCACGGAAGAACAATTTCTAAATGCTGGCTTCCTATAATATTTGTTGCTTTGGGATCGTCTGATGGTGAAAGATAAATGGAAGTAAGAATAAGCAAGGACATATGGCGATGGGATATCGGTCTCTTTGTAGGGATCTTTATCCTTTAACAAAAAAAATCCTCATTTTTCATTTTCTTAAACCAAATAAAGAAATAAATGAGAAGCTAGCACATTTTAAAGGAAGACTCCATTCTCAAGCACGAGGATAACTCTGGGCTCTAGAAATATTTGTTTATTCATCTAGCAACAGAACGTGGACTTATATACCGCTTCATAGTGCTTTTACAACCCTCTCTAAGCAGTTTACAGAGTCGGCCTCTTGCCCCCGACAATCTGGGACCACATTTTACCCACCTCGGAAGGATGGGAGGCTGCGTCAACCTTCAGCCAGTGAGATTTGAACTGCTGAACTGCAGCTAGCAGTCAGCTGAAGTAGCCTGCAGTACTGCACTCTAACCACCGTGCTACCTTGGCTCCTACCTTTATTATGTTTATAAATAACTCAAGGTGGCAAACCTACCTAATCCTATTTTCTCCACAAAAACCTTAAAAGGAGGGTTAGACTAAGTGAGAGAGGTACTAACCCAACATCACACAGTCAGCTTTCATGTTTAAAATGGAACTAGAACTGAGTCTCCTGGTGCCCAGTCATCCAGACGGCCTTCATGCCTAAAGTCGGACTAGAACTCACTATCTCCTGGTTTCCAGCTTGGTGCATTCACCATAGACCAATAGCAATAGCACTTACATACTGCTTCATAGTGCTTTTACAGCTCTCTGTAAGTGGTTTACAGAGTCCCCAACAATCTGGGTCCTCATTTTACCCACTTCGGAAGGATGGAAGGCTGAGTCAACCTTGAGCCTGGCGAGATTTGAACTGCCGAACTGCAGCTAGCAGTCAGCTGAAGTAGCCTGCAGTACTGCACTCTAACTACTGCGCCACCTCGGCTCTTTTTCTAAACAGTTTCCCAAACTGTTTCTAATATGATGGTTTAACTGGAGGCCCCCCGCCTCCTTTCGAAAGAATGGAAGACAACGGACAAAAGTTACTCAAGCTTGTTCACAAAATGAGAACCAGGTTTACTCCGTTTTGTGAGGTTCTTTCAATTCAAACGGACATCGATTGGCCCTGAAGCTAGCAATGGATAGCTGAGGTATTCCTTAACAACCTGACCAGGTGAGAAATATCTTTCTTTTCCAAATCAGCAGGCAAATAAAAAGCAAGGAGCAGTCAGCAAATTGGACCTCAGTGGCCTGTGCAATAAATTACCAGTATAGCTCCATCAATTATTAACTTGGCTCAAACATATAACTTTGTGACAAACAAAACCCAGACATCACTGAGAGGGCTGTTTACAATAAAAGGTTACATATTAAAACACACTATAATCATAACCTTCAGCAAACACCCTTTCCCCTATACCCCCAGGAGAAAAATCCAGAGGTTTTTGCCATTCCTAATGATGTAGTTTGACAACGTTACCTGGAAAGTGCCAGATTTAATAAGTCTCCCATTACAGGAGAGCTAGACCTGCGTGGATTCTCCCTGCTCATCAAAGGCTCCGTTGTCTTGCTTGGAAGCAGATGGCAGGTTAAACAACAGCAAAAGGCAATTTTGCTTGAAAAAACAGCAACAACCAACTGTGAGATCTCATCTAAACCAGGGGCCGTTAGATTCCGTTTAGCTTTTGCTGAACCACAATGCCCATCTTGGGATACTGTGGATAACTGAGTGCGTGGCTTAGAAACATTAGTTTGCTGCCAGCTGCAGATGGTGGTCATAAGGTGACCTGCTGGAGTAATAATGATGAAGAAGTCGAATGATGTCAGAAGAATTTTAATAAGAGGGGGATTGGGCTGGGATATTCCTAAACATTGGTGTAGCTTTAAGGAGGAACATTCAAGTCATGTTGCTTTCTAACCATGAAGTTGTACAGCCAGAAGTGGGTTGCTACCAGTTTGTACCAGTTCGGGCGAACCAGTAGTGTAATATTGGCCTGGGTTGCAGAACCAGCAGCGACCCAGTCTGGCCACGCCTCCGAACCGGTTCCCTGGTCGCTGCTGCCATTGCCGGCATGTTTTTTGTCCTTTTTAAATGTTCTGCGCATGCGCAGAACTATTTACAGGCAACTGTGCATGCACGCGTGCAAAATGAACTCACAGTAAGCCGGCAGCAACCCACCTCTGTGTACAGCTTATTATCTTAATCAGAACCAGGACATATTTGCAGTTTGCCCTCAAACTGCAGCCCCTGGGTTGGATACGTGCAATGAATGCTTGTGTTGCTGCAGAGAGTCTCCCTCTTTGGGGTATTTTTGTGCAGGTTGGAGGGGCCCAGAAATTCTGACTTGGGGTCTGCTTCAGTCTCCTGGTGGGGGGCTTTAGGCGAAGGCTGGAGGGAAGCGCCACTGGTGGCAAAGAGCCAGAGGGCCTCGTGCCAGTGGGACTGCATCCTGGCCTGGAACTGGCTGACCATCTCAGCCCTCCTGAGCCTCCAGGCGCTGGCACCTGGCCTTGCACTCCTGCAGGTCTTCCCTCTGCTTGGAAAGCCTATGCTCCTAGTCCTCAGTGAGGTGTTTCTGCTGAGCCTCCTTCTCGGTCAGATCCAATTTGAACTGAGGGCAGCTATTTTGCCAACTCTTTCTCAGGGTAGCAGCTTAGCTCTCGACATTTGCTTCCTATTGGGGCCCTAAGGAGCCTGGGCAGGCAGACAGAGAGTGGCGAGTAGATGCTGGCAAGGCATCCCTCGATGTGAGTGACACCAAGGTGGCCATGCCCACCCAGTCACAGGACCACCTTGCCACGCTCACCCAGCTGGTCATTAGGCAGATCATATTAGTGGTCCATGGGATTTAAAATTATGAATTTAGTAGTCCCTGAGGTCCGAAAGGTTGGTGACCCCTGGACTAGAAGACCTCCAAGGTCCCTTCCAACTCTGTTATTCTAAATGAGCTCAAGTTCATTTGCTAAGGAAAAAATGAGGGAAGGAAGATTGTTGAGCTTAAGGCATAGCTATTCTTACATATGGTAGTTGAGCAATGCAAAACATGTGCCAAGAAAGTGGGGGGAGGGAACTAAGACAGGCACTTCCAGAGCCCTTCTGTCCAACATCAACTCCATTGCAAACACTCACACACACACCCCATAAATCCCACACATTATAAGTACATTTTGGGATGCTCATTATGAGTTCAGAAGAGTTCAGAATTTATGCATGCTCTGATACATTCAAGATGGAACGGCCAATGTATTTTCTCACATCGCACCTAGTTTGGTACATATCTTCACCATACAATGTCCCTCTTAAGACACAAGTTACATAATGCATACTTAAACCATAATGAATGGATTACTCTGCAGGACAGGGGTGGGTGTGACTGAACATTACTGCAGCTTGACATCCATAACTTGAATCATCTTTCCCAGAACAGAAAAAAGGAGTTTGTGGTTTGCTTTTTTAAAGCAGTTGGATTTGAAATCTCCAACCAAGTTATTGTAAACTTTTCTTTCAGTTACAGGGATTTCTATACAAAATCTATCTGCCTTTTTGGAGCATGTCTTTTGAGCATTTATATTTACACCATGGAACATCCCATGCGTACGCAACATGATTGGGGTTGCATTGTACCTTAGGTTATGACAGCATCAATGTTACCTTTTATCCAAGGCATGGATTAATTATCCTTGCATGAATCCCCCCCTAATTTCCTTTCTGTTATGCTTATAACATTTCACAACAGTAAACAAATCCAGATGCATTAAATGCCATCACACATTTAATCTAATCTGTGGTCATCACGCATCTAACTTTCCAGGTTTTCCAGAGAAGGTTGAGAAATGGTTTTACATGTTGGTTTTAAAAGCTTTTCTAAACAAATGCTCTCAATCAGTGCTTCTCAATCTTGGCAAACTGAAGTTGGGTGGACATCAACTCCCAGAAGTCCCCAGCCAGCCCAGCTTCTCCTTGGTGGGCGTTGAAATCCGCCCATCCTAAACTTGCCAAAGTTGAGAAAAGCATTGCTCTGAACAAGATCTGTTCCCATTCCATGCATCCCAGAACAGGGAAATTGGACAGAGTGGATAATATAGAAACATAGAAAATTGATGGCAGTGATCTAGTGATCTATCAAGTCTGCCCTTTGAGTTTGTTTTCTTTTTAATTAATTCATTGTTTTTACATTTCATCTATTCATTTAATTTATTTATTATTTTTATATTTCATTCATTCATTCATTCATATGTTTTATTTTTGTCCAATGTTGGACTTGTGTTTATTGCAAGCATGTTTAAACTCAGTTACTCAGATTGGCCCATTACCTTGACTGGAAGTTGGTTCTAAGCTTCCACTACTCTTTCTGTGAAGTAATCACTTTCTAACATTACTTTTGAACTTCTCTCCTCTATATAGGTAGCCCTCAACTTACAAGACTGAGTGGCTGTGGCTTCCGGCACCCCGGTTCAGCCAGATTATTCCAACTCTGGCCATTGGGGGCGAAACACCAGCCCCCGTGGAGAGGGCGCGCAATTTGGGTGTCCTCCTGGATTCCCGGCTGTCCATGGAGGACCATGTGGCGGCCGTGGCCAGGGGGGCATTCCATCAGGTATGCCTGATGCGCCAATTGCGCCCCTTACTGGACCGGGATGCCCTGCGCACAGTCACTCAAGCGCTTGTGACGTCTCGACTACTGTAATGCTCTCTACATGGGGCTTCCCTTGAGGTGCACTCGAAAGCTACAGTTAGTCCAGAATGCAGTCGCGCGGGTGATTACGGGAGCCCCTAGATGCTCCCATATAACACCGATCCTGCGCGAGCTGCACTGGCTTCCTGTGGTCTTTCGGGTGCGCTTCAAGGTTTTGACGACCATCTTCAAAGCGCTCCATGGCTTGGGACCTAGTTACATGCGAGACCGTCTCCTGCCCCATACATCCCTAAGACCGATACACTCCCACAGAGAGGGCCTTCTCAGGGTACCGTCGGCCAGACAATGCCGACTGGCGACACCCAGGGGGAGAGCCTTCTCTGTGGCGGGCCCAGCCCTTTGGAACGACTTACCCCCTGAACTTCGCACCATCTCCGACCTCCGCCTCTTCCGCAAGTGTTTAAAGACACATTTGTTCCATCTGGCCGGCCTAGCGTAACCCCATAATGACTTTTAGATAGTTTTAAATTTCGGGAATTTTAATTGGTTTTAGCACAGGGTTTTTATCGAATAAGTTTTTCAAATTTTTTATGTATTTTGTATGTATTTTAGTGTTCCTGTGCACCGCCCTGGGTCCGTTTGGAGAAGGGCGGGGTATAAATTTAATAAAATAAAAATAAAATAAATAAATAAGGCTTCATTTAGTGACTGTTGATAGTTACAATGGCACTGAAAGTGATTTATGAATGTTTTCCAAAGTTACGACCTTTGCAGCATCCCCATGATCACATGATCAAAATTCAGGCGCTTGGCAACTGGCTCATATTTGTGACCATTGCCGTATCCCAGGGTCATACGATCTTTTGTGATCTTCTGTCAAGCAAAGTCAATGGGGAAGCCAGATTCACTTAACAACCGGGTTGCTAACTTATGCAGTTGATAAACTGCAGTGATGCATTGAACAACTGTGGCAAGAAAGGTCATAAAATGGGGTAAAACTCACTGAACAAATGTTTCACTTAACAACAGAAATGGGCTCAATTGTGGTTGTAAGTCAAGGACTACCTGTATTATCCTTATCCTTATATTATCCTGTTCTGACCCCCTTTCTCTGACTAATACAAGACTGGCTGCCTGCCACTGACTCTCTTGGCTGCTTGTCTGAATGACTCTGAACAGATACGAAGCTTCCTAACTCGACTAAACACGAACCTGAAAATCAACATGAATAAACACAACCCTAGAAATCCAACGTTGTTCTCTGCAAGGACTTTATTAGCAAAGACTTCCTTTTAAACCCTCTTGGGAGAGGCCAGTCATTAGGCAGCTGGGACTGATTCAACTCCTTCGAGTTTGCTTCTGATGCAATTGAAGCCTCCTTTTTTTAGCCCTTCTCACTCTAGCATCAGGGACAAACTGGCCTTGATCCTCCCCACTACTCCAAGGCCCAGGTGCCTCCTGATAACCAGCCGGGCTCTCTGCTCTCTCAAGGTCACCCTCCTCCTCCAGAGCAGACTCATAGGACTCCTCACTAGAGGAGTCCATCAGCAGCTCATCCAGAGCCGGTTGGGCCACAACATTATCCCTATCCTTTGGATACTTTTAACCAGCTCAATGAGATCAGTTAAGATTGCTGGGAAAGGTTCATGGGATTTCCAAGGTGGACATATAAGGGCAAATCAGGTTGCACCATAAGCGTCCCCCTTCCCATGGGGATCTGGTGTGTGTTTGTGTTTTCATTTTAATGATCAGACTGCGCCCCAAACTAGCTACATTTCACGATTTCAAAATGCAATTCGAATTTCCCGAGGGAACACTCTATAGGCTGTCTGTTTCTTTGCTGAAAATCAGAACAGCGATTGCCTTATCTAAATATTGGTTGAGATCTCTACACATATCCAGAATTCCAGATGCTCTGCTCTTTCGTTCGTCTCATTCTTTTCCACATTTGTCTTTGCTCCGTAACACTTCTTCATTCCACCTGACCAAAAATCCTTGCGAATAATTTCTGAAATGCTTATGAGTGTCTCTGTTTAATGAATGCGGGTAAGTTACAGTAAAATTAATGCATTAATTCAATTAAGGAATTACATGTTTGCTTTCTTTGCGATTATTTTTATGACCCTGCAATCAATGGACTTGAAAGTCTCATAACTGCCTATTATTTCTAAGGACCTCCCTAAATCCATCTCTCAAGTTCACTATTGTTCAGTTATTCTCTTTTATTAGAAATTCAGAGGGCGGATGAACAATTGAGCAAAACATCCTTATGCATAAAAGAAAAGAAAAGCAATACATCTGCGCAGTATTTTATCTTTTTATTATCCCTGTGCACCACCCTGAGACCCAAACAGGAGAGAGGGCGGTATACAAATTAAATTAATACATTAATAAATAATAAATAAAATCCTCATTTTGCATATACGTGCCAGAGACAACCTACACACAATAACACCTTGCTCCCAACTGTACAAATACTACCTCTCCCAGGCACAACACGCATGTAGATTGTGCATATATGAGAGCTGGGATAGTGGAAGGAAGGAATGCTTATTATGATTAATGAATACCACAACTACTTTCCTATTTAAGCTTCTCAGTAGCCTCTAAAGCAGCTGTACCTTATTCTTTCTTTTAAATTGGAGGACTGCTTAGTGATCCTGCAGCAAACAGTGGGGGAAATGGTTTTGTGGGAAAGAGCTAATTTCCAGCATAGGTATGGCTTGAACTTAGAATAGCAGTGTTTTGCATAGTATGACCCTTCTTAGCAGTCTTTCATACAGTAAACCAGGGTTTCTCAACCTTGGCAATGTTAAGATACGTAGATTTTAGCACCCAGAAAACCCCAGCTGACATTGCTCCAGACTCTAAATCCCTCACATAGGGGGACTACCTTAGGTTGAGTTCTGACATATACGAGATAACAGCTATAGATATAAACATGGACATGAACACAGGAAATGGGTACGAATAAATGAGATAGATAGATAGATAGATAGATAGATAGATAGATAGATAGATAGATAGATAGATAGATAGATAGATAGATAGATTTATTTTTCTATACCGCGTCCTCTCCCCAGGGGGACTCGGAGCGGTGCACAGGGAAAATTAAAACAACATAAAATATATACATAAATAAATACAATAAAAACAAATTAAATCAACTGTCCCTGCACTAAAATCCCCATTTTAAAATTAACATTCCCTAACCCCTGAGGTAGAGACTAACCTAGGCCGGCCAAGCAGAAAAAGTGAGTTTTTAATTTCTGACGGAAGGAGCGGAGGTCCGTAGTTGTTCTAATGTCGGGGGGAAGGTCGTTCCAGAGGGCTGGGCCCGCCACAGGACAATGAGGACAATAGGACGGTAGGCACACTGGTGCGCTTATGCACGCCCCCTTACAGACCTCTTAGGAAAGGGGTGAAGTCCAAGCTAGACAGTTTAAGGTCAAAGTTATGGGGCAATTGAGGATGTAACAACAGAGTCAGGTAGAGCATTCCAGGCATTGACCACTCTGTTGCGGAACTCATATTTTCTGCAATCGAGTTTGGAGCGGTTTACCTTGAGTTTGTAGCTATTGTTTGCCCGTGTACAGTTGAAGTTGAAGTTGAAGTAGTCATTGACAGGTAGGATGTTGTAGCAGGCAATTTTGTGCAAAGCACGTGTGAAGCCAACCAGTACCAGTTTGCGTAGGAACCACCCCTGACTGCAACCATTATAATTATGAGTCACTTGTCAAGCGTCTGAATTTGATCACATGATCACAGGGATGCTGAACAGTTGCAAGTGAGGAAAAATGGTCATAAAAAGTCACTTTCTCCAGCATCATTGTAACTTTGAATGTTGCTAGGCAAACTGTTGTAAGTTGAGGACTATCTGTACAAGTTTAATATGCAGTGGAGTTTAACCCTACAAGTTTAATATGCAACTTCAGAGGGGTGCTTGTCTTAGACCAAGGAATTTTTATTTTTTAAATGGTATTTCAGGTGGGAAACAACAAAATTAGCTAAGCTGGGCTGCAATCATGCAGAAGATGCAATGCCTCCTTGGAGGGACCTAGTGAGGTACAACAGATTTGCTATTTTCCCAAAATAGCTTGCCTATGTGCAAAGGAAAGAGATATTTCCAAGATATCTTAATTCTCTGATACAAAGGAAGCAAAATCTATAACGCTAGCCCCCAGGACCCTCCAATGCTCAGGAGATGTAAAGTGGGGTATGCATGCAACAATATATAATTATGTGTTTGTATGTATGCTGTACGTTGCCTATCAGGCGTTCCATGGATGAGTGTGCAATCAAACTTGCCATAAGACAGTAGTCCTTGATTGTCATCAGCTGTAGCTCATTATTCTCTCAAGGCTTCCTTGTGTCAATCGATAGGAAACAATGTGTAATCACTTTCCATTGATTGCAAATCAGTTTGCATAGACTGGCACTGGAGTCCTTGACGGGATAACAAGCGATGCCTTGTTGCCCGTTTTAGGGGCCAAGTGGCCAATATGCCATCATCTGACAGCCCTTTTCCTGCTTGGCACTTGAAAATAAAACAGACTTCCAAGAGGGAGAGAAGCAATATTGTGGCAATGATACAACGGCGGGTTGAAGGCTGAGTTCCACTTTGCCTTAAATGGATTGCTGCAAACAAGGGCAGCATGTGGCAGAGCTGTCAATAACCTGTCAAATTGATCCCTGATGTCCACTTCCTACAGGCGCAGAGGTTCCCATCAGGCCCCACGGTCGACTCTTGGAATAATTTCTGAGTGTTTGCTTTTCATTGTTGCTTGCCCACAGACAGAATCTTGCCAGACTGAAGCAACTATCAGCATAACTGCTGGTATACTTTGTGAACTGCAGCCTTAGCCCTCTTCCCGTTACCAAAAATTCTGAGCGCTGCTGCCTCTTTGCCCACTGGGAAACAGTCCCTCCTTCTGGGCCTCCAGATTACCTTTCACCACAGTAGCCCTGTAAAGTTGGGTCATATTAATAATGGTAACCAGTGAGACACACCCATGTTAGCGTAGGGGGAAAGTCACAAAGAAGCAAACCAGATTCTGAATTGGGTGGAGAGCAAAGTTTGTTGTCTTGTTTTGCAATATGTTGAATCTCACATCACAGCGTTTTCATACACAGCTTTTTTATCATTAAGTAACAGGCATAGCTGATGTACTGAATATTCTGGGGTTCTACACCTCATCTTCACTTTTCATGAGCTGTGGCAAGGCAGAATAAGGAATTTATATTTAAGTATTAATTGTAATACTTTTATGCTGTCCATTTCATCTAGAGGTGACTCTGGACAGTTTACAAATACTGGTATTAAAAACTGATCAACATTAGAACAATAAATAAAAATAATAATGATGCTTTACAACTGAAACATGTGGGGGGGGAGGAGAATGAAGTACATGGGGAGAAGGGGAATCTTCTCTTAATCCAATAGCACCTCTATAGTCAGCTCTTCCTAATAAGACAGTGATGGCTAATCTTTTCTGAACGGAGTGCCCACAGCATGCATGTGCCCTGCCCCTACATGCGTGTTTGCCCCCTGCATGCAACCTTCCCCCCACGCATGTGTGTGCAGCTGCCTGACCAGGCCCCACCCTGCTCGCATGTGTGGTAGTGACCCGAAGACCAGCTGGTGAGAGGCGCCTGCATGCGCGGAGGAGATGAATTGGGGCGACAGCTTGCATGCCCACAGAGTGGTTATAGGTCAAAAGGTATAGAAGGTCAAAGGAGTGGATGCAGTGTCACATGGGAGGGGCATAATGTTCCAAAGGGCAGGTGCCCTGGCAGAAAAGGACCCCGTCATCTTAAATTCCTTGACTGACAGGTCAACAGTGTGTCCTTTTTGACAGTAGAAATTTTAATGATCCAGATCTTTTCTGTGAAACAACTGTCATCTGATGGGACCCTGGTGGTTTCTGTTGTGGGATCTACTCTATGGAACAACATATTCTTTGAGAGGTAGATAACTCTGACAGTACCGGCCTTTTGTAAGGCATTGATGATCTGACTTATCTCTTGGTATTGGACTTAGGTGTTATGATAGCCTTTAAAGGGGTGATTAGGTGAATGTTTGAGTGGCTTCAGGGACATGTTGCATTTATTTGACATTGTGTTTCTTGCTTTTAATTTGAATCTTATTTTGGAATTGGTTGGCCATGTAAATTGAATCAATCAATCTACCCAGCCAATACCTCTGGGCATAATCTTTAATTAGCAATACTTTTAAGATGGCATAGGGAGGAAATACGAGGTAGAAAAGATTTAAACCAAAGGCTGTGATAGAAAAGCACAGTTGAACTCCTTTGAAAATCTAGAAAAGAGATAAAAATGTATCTCCAGAAGTTGCTCCTGAAATTTCAACCAAAGCAAATTTCTTAATAATTGTAAATAATCCAGCAAAATGTCCAAGGGATATGCAGAAAAATAACATCTGAAATAGCATTTTGTAAAGGGAATTTTGCTGTTTTCCCCATGCTGTTTTGGATTAGTTCAAGTGGTTATCACTAAAGCAGTCTGTGTGTACAGTGTAAATAAGGTCCTTGTATATATTTTTAAAAGTCAACTGTTTATGTTTTGTTTAGGAAATGGAAGGAATTTCCTTGACAAAGATAAATTATGAAAACATATTGTAGATGAAATTTTAGCACAGGTAGTCCTTGACTAACAATACAACATTTCATTTTGTGTTTAATTTAAAGTTATAATGGCACTGAAGAAAAGTGCCATATTTTTCACATTCACGATCATTGCAGTATCTTTGTGATCATTTGATCAAAATTTGGACACTTAACAGATTAACAGAGTTGGAAGGGACCTTATAAGTCATCTAGTCCTATCCCTTGCTCAAGCAGGAGACCTGACACCATTTCTGACACATGGCAGTCCAATCTCTTGTTGAAAGCTTCCATTGATGAAGCTCCCACAACTTCTGAAGGCAACTTCTGTTCCATGGGTTGATTGTTCTCACTGCCAGAAAGTTCCTCCTCATTTCCAGGTAAAATCTCTCATTGGTTAGTTTCCACCCATTATTCCTTGTCTGGCCTTCAGGTGCTTTGGAAGATAGTTTGACCACTTCCTCTCTGTGGCAGCCCCTCAAATACTGGAACATTGCACCCCTCCTGCACCCCTCTTTCCAGTTTAACAGACATATACTTAATGGATTGAACAGTAAATCGTCATCTTCTTATCTGAAGTTAAAACTGTGTTCAGGAAATTTTACTGACAGCATCGCAGGCATTTAAAATTAATTATTTTGAAATATGTTTTTGAGTTTTTGAATATTACATTTAACTAAAAGAATGTATAAATGCCATCACTCTAACAAGAGTTGTGACTGGCTAATTTTAGAGTTAGGACTGGAAATAAAAAGAAATGCTCCAGGGAACAGATAAGGAACTATGAGAAGAGCCAGGAAAATATTACAGAATGAAAAACAAGGAGACATGGCTAATAATTAAAAGCATTTGGTGCTTTTGTCAATTTTTCTCTAGGTACTTCCATTAATGATCTTTAGACTGTTAAAGTGCAACTTCTTTGTAATCGTCCCAGTAATATCTGTAATGGCTTCTCTGCAAGATGAGAGGCAATTAAGAAGGGGAAACATCTGAATTGCCTGTGGTCGATCTTTCAGGAATTTATTCTACGACTAAGGATGGGAAACCAAACACTTTAGGAAAATCTGTTTACTTCTTTTCTTCATGCTGAGCAAAGATCAGTCCAAGAGGCTGAGGAGACATCGCTTTACCTTACTTGAAATTGTAAAATTATTTCATTTTCTTTGAAACGAACACTGTGAAATATTAGTACAGAGCAGTGGTGGGTTTCAAATTTTTTAAAACCTACTCTGTAGGTGTGGCCTATTTTGTGGGCGTGGCTTGGCAGTCATGTGACAGGGTGGGAGTGGCCACCTTTTAAAATGTGGTGAAACTCATTTAAAAACGCTCTTGCTTAGCAACCAAAAATTTGGACTCAATTGTGATGATAAATTCTTTCTTTCTTTCTTTCTTTCTTTCTTTCTTTCTTTCTTTCTTTCTTTCTTTCTTTCTTTCTTTCTTTCTTTCTTTCTTTCTTTCTTTCTTTCCTTCCTTCCTTCCTTCCTTCCTTCCTTTCCTTTCCTTTCCTTTCCTTTCCGTTGGGTCACTGGCAGCGGCGGGCCAGACTTACTTCTGGGTCCGCCGGTGGAACCCCCTCTCACCGGTTCTCTAAATTTCACCAACCGGTTCTCGTGAGTAGGTGCGAGCCTGCAGAAACCCACCACTGGTACAGAGTGCCAAAGCCCACTGTAACAACATTGCCAAAAAGGCATTAAGAGTTGTTAACCTAATCTTGCATAGCTTCTTTTCTGGTAATATTGTACCGCTAACCACAGCACACAACTCTTTTGCTAGACCAATACAGCTTGTCTGCCTGGAACTCGCACTGTATATCGGACATTAATACAACTGAGTGGGTCCAGAGGTATTTCACAAGAAGAGTCCTCCACTCCTCTGCTCGCAACATACTAATATCTTATGCACCAAGCTTGAAACTTGGGCCTTAGACAACTTAGAACTATGCCGCCTTCGGTCTGACCTGAGCGTAAAATTAGCTGCTACAATGTCCTACCTGTCAATGACTACTTCAGCTTCAATCACAACAAAACACGAGTACACAATAGATACAAACTCAAGAAAAACTCAACTACCGGTCAATGGTATTTGTGACACATCTTTAAATGTTCAGTTGACTGAGTTTCATGTTTGATGAATAAAAGAAATAATAATAATAATAATAATAATAATAATAATAATAATAATAATAATAATAATAATAATATTAATAATAATAAAAATAAAAATAAAAATAAAAATAAATTATAAAACATATAATAATTATAAAACACCAGCGGAATTGCAAAAAACTGCACTACTTGGAACATTTTACATTCTAAGAAGATACTTGGTTGATACCTAGGATGCTGGCAACAAACCGTATCAACCATTAGCACCAGTCAATAATATTTGCAATGCATTTTTAAATGTTCAGTTGGCCGAGTTTCATGTTTTATGAATAAAGTAAATAATAATAATAATAATAAACTGTAGCAGAAGAAACTTAGAGGAGAAGTATTACTATTCAGTGACAGCTTATGCTTTGCACTAAAGTCTCAGAATCTCCAAGTAGGGCTGAGAAAGAAGCCATCTGAAAGGCATCTAAGAGTTCAAAACATCCCCAATAGTAGATCAGAAGGAGGCAACCTGGTTGCAGAAGCTCCTGACATTATAAAGTCCAAAACCCAAGACAGACACTCTCTGCTTCTTTCAAGCAGCTTCCTATAGTTCCTCACTTATGGACAGAATTCTTGAAAAGCTAAAGCAAACTATTTGCACACCCATATTTTCTAAGAATTGTTAAGGGAGGAGCTATTTTAACTCTCTTTCTTTTGCTCCTCTGGAATGTATTCTTTTTCTCCTGGGAAAATGGATTACAGTCTATCACAGGTGTTGATCAGGTAGCAAAGTCTTCCCAGTGGTGACCCCATTCTGTGGAACAAGTTCCGAAGTTACTGATGGCATTTTACCACAAAGCCAAAATATTCTTCTTCTTCTTCGTGTATTTGTACCCTGCCTTTATTTTTACAAGTAACTCAGGTGGTGAGCATATCCAGCACACCTTCTTCTTCCTATTATCCCCAGAACAACCACCCTATGATGTGAGTTGGGCTGAGGGTGTGTGCCTGACCCAAGGTCACCCAGCTTGCTTTCATGGCTAAGGCAGGACTAGAACTCACAGTCTTCAGGTTTCTATCCCTGTGATGGCAAACCTATGGCATGCATGCCAGAGGTGACACGCAGAGCCTTCTCTGCTGGCACATGCACTGTTGCCCCAGGTCAGATCTCCATGGTGTTTCTTTCATGAGCTTCTGTTGCCCTGCAAACGATGAAACAGAAGCTCACCAAAGAAAAAGATCTTACCACTTGTTGCGCTACTGGTGTTGGGATGCCCTGCCTCCCGCTGGCAAGCTGGTCTTTGGGTCTCTGCTGTGCATGCACTCACATATGCACAGGTCCTGCACACAAGCCATGCATGCACTCATCCACACATGCATGCATTTGCGTACACACACATTTCAGTTTGGGCATGCACATGCACAATTTGGGCACTCGGTATCTAAGGTTCCCCACCACTGTTCTATCCTGTGTCTTAAGCACTAGATCAAACTAGATGCAAAAATCTTGGAAGTTAAAGAGCCCCTTAAAAAGATAAAAACAAAGAAAGGATACTAAGATACGCAATCAGACAGACAGGAGATAGAGATCGAAGTAGAAATCACTTGGTTGACCATGCCACAAAAATTACTTGCTTGTATTTTCTCTTGCTGGCTCAAGCCTTCGAAAAGGAATGACCCAATTTGATGTAGGACAAATTTCCATAACACAAGACGTATCCCGTTCCATCCCACAGCTTTGCAAGTGAAGGCTGAGGGAAGGGACGCTGCTAGGAAGCGAAGGGTGGCTCTTTGGCTGTGGGATCAATTCATGAGATCAGCTGGGAGTTTGGCAGCTGGTCGGAATTCCTTGCACAAGCTGTGCAAGTGTGTTGCACCTCCCCCTTGGGCAGGGGAGGATCCCCATTTCATGAGATTTGCTTTTCGGGAGAGAACATTTCCATAGACTGTATTACAACCCCAGCCAGGAATTAACTCTTTTGGACTGAGATGGGTGATGGGGAGTTACGGTCTATGCAGCACTGTTGAGCAATGAGATGGCTGAGTTACAGGACTGTAAATCTGCCATTGTTGGCGGACAATGGTTATGAGATGGGTTTGTCAGCACTGCTGAAGACAGGGGTGATTTATCTCTCCATTGTCGGCTGTAGGCAAGGGCCAGACAGACAGCTTAACACTGCTTGTGTTGCGTGTCCACAAGCTGGACTTAAATCAGTCTCTTAATACCGTGCAAATAAATTGCTAAGAGTGCTGATGGGCTGCACCTCCTTTACTAGTAGGGGTGCATACCTTTCACTAATGTACTTATGTTTTTATTCTGCCTCTCTTCCAGGGCGACATTGATGCTATTTTCCACTGTTTTATCCCGACTTTCCAGGAAGGTTGAAAAGCTGAGAGACTAAGGTTAGCCCCAAAGCATGGAGTAGAATTAATAGTGTAGGAATGATTTAAAACCTGGTTCTCTCCCTTGTTTAACACTATTATCACAGTCCTTCAGCTACTTGCCGAGAGGTTTGATATTTCACACCCTGCAATAAATTTATGATGCTGTTCCATAGCAGTTGTTTTAGCGTTGTGGCTTGGAGCTTCAAGTTCAAATCCCAGCCTTTTGTTAATCTTCTCCACTGATTTCGGCAAGTCACGATCTCAGCCTGAGTCCCTCTCCTGCAAAAGAGCTGGGTGATAAATAGGGCTGTCATTACCTGGTTATTTCTACCCATCCCACTCAATCCGGCAGGAGAGGCATGCTTCAGGTCCCATTACCTAAGAAATGCTGACTAGTAGGGCTCAGCAAGAGAACCCTTTCTGCCACGGTGCCTGCCTGATGGGTAATCTTTTGCATAACCGTGAAAACATGATTTTATGCCTAGGCCTGGAGCCCTGGGGGTGCAGTGACAGAGCTCATCTTCTGCTCATGTTTTATTCTGATATTGATTGTTTCCTGATTGCTTATTTGTATCCTATGACTATCACTGAGTGTTGTATCTTATGATTCTTAATGAATGTATCTTGTCCTTTTATGTACACTGAGAGCATCTGCACCAAAGACAAATTCCTTCTGTGTCCAATCACACTTGGCCAATAAAGAATTCTGTTCTGTTCTGTTCTACTCTATTCTACTACTCTAAGTTTTTCTGTAATATTTGCTTTCAAGCAAATTCCTGGAATGAGAACTACAGTCCTTGCATTTGGTTCCTGTAAGGAAGGTTGCAACTTTGGCCCCTGCTTTAAGCCCCTAAGAAACCGAGCTTGATAGAATTTTATTAGCTGGCACTAAGCTGCTTAGCAATATGGCTCTGTACTCTGGCCAGGTCAGTGACACGGTGGAGAATACACTTTCTGTATAGAAATCTTAGGCATTGCATTTGAACAAAAATATTCAGAATTGCTGCTGGCAGTAATGAGCTAGATCAGGAGGTCTCCAAATCTGGCAATATTAAGACTTGTGGACTTCAAATCTCAGAATTCCTCAGCCAGCCACACACTAAACAAGCTTTAAAAGAGACTGCCACTGTCTTAGCATGTTGCGTGAAGCAGCCCATTGTATTATGCATGGCAGTTGGATCTAATAGGCTGTGTGAAGACAGGAATTGTGTTTGGTTAGCATGGCTAAGGGTTAGCATGTTGTGTGAACCTAGACAATATGTGGCACTTTCAAATCCCTCCGTTGAGCTTTCCTCAAGCGGCCATTTTCTACAGCTTCCCGAATTTCTAGCAAATACAGGACACTAGCAAAAATAAAACAAAAGAAAAACTCTGTATATTTTCACTGCACTTAAGTAAATCACTCTATATAAAAATGGATGTGTGTGTGAGTGAGTGCGAGAATGAGTGGGTGTGGGTGTGTTCCAGCATAACACCACGAGTGATTTCAACCAAACTTGGTATACAGATGACTTACTCTCTGGAAACAAATACTGTGGGGGTAGGACACCCCTAACAGCCCACGTTATGTGTGTTCTGTTAAGATAAAGCCTGTTGTGCCATACTGCCGTACTGGCTTCTAATGTACAGCGCAGTGGAGTTGCCATGGTAATGGCTTCACAGTACTCCACAAGGGGGCTCCCACAATTAAGGGGGGAAATCCAACATTAGAAATTATGCTTGGTCCGGATATTTTCAACAAGGCTTTGACTATTTTTGAGGACAAATGTATAGCTTTGGGGGCACAGGGAAAACATTTGTAACCAATTTAATTGTCACTGAAATTCAGACTTTTCCTGTCTAATATACGATTAGGATAAATAAATACCTGGGCAATGCCGGGTTATCAGCTAGTAGTAAATAAGCAGGAGCTTGGAAATTGTACCAGCCATTCAGTTACTAGGAATTTTGGTCAAAAGCTCATACAAATTTGAAGAAAGGAACGGGGAAGAAAGTGAATGGAAAAACAGAAAGAAAAATAATTCTGTTTATGTGTATACTGGCTGTGGATAAAAGCAGAGACTTTAGATTTGCACAATGAATTGGAGCATTTTTTGTGTGCCTATGCACAACTTTTATTTGGAGAGTAAATGAGATCCTTTGCAGAGGCTGTTGTGATACATTCCATGAGAGCTGAAGCAGGAATGTTAGAAACAAATTGCTAAACTACATCAGTGGAGGAGCTTCCATTGATAAACAAATAATTCTCTCAACACTGTCAAACTATTTACTAAGTCTCCACTACTATTAATCTTCTCATCATTCCTATCACCAGCCTCTTCCCACTATGACTGTATGACTGTAACTTTGTTGCTTCTATCCTTACGGTTTATATTGATTGTTTCCTAATATGATTTGATTGCTTATTTGTACCCTTTGACTATCATTAAGTGTTGTACCGTATGATTCATGACGAATGTATCTTTTCTTTTATGTACACTGAAAGCAGGGACCTAGCTATCTGAGAGCAGGGACCTAGGCTCGGGACCTAGCTATCTGCGGGATCGGATCCTGCCTCATACATCCTCACGGCCGATTCGCTCCCACAGAGAGGGACCTCTCCGGGTGTCGTCCACTAGACTTTGTCAGCGGGCGACGCCCAGGGGAAGGGCTTTCTCTGTGGCGGGCCCAGCCCTCTGGAATGACCTTCCCCCCGACATTAGGATGACCACGGACCTCCGCTCCTTCCGTCTAAAATTAAAAACACATCTCTTCTGTCTGGCCCGCCTAGGATAGTCTCTCTGTCTTTGGGGTATTATTATTATTATATTTAATTATTGGGAATGCTATTTTAGTTTAGCTTAGTTTTAATGGGGAATTTTAGCACAGGTATAGGTTTAATTTGTTTTTAAGAATGTCTGTATATATTTATTGTTTTTTATTCTTCCTGTGCACCGCCCCGAGTCCCTATGGGGAGAGAGAGCGGTTTATAAGTATTAAATTATTATTATTAAATTATTATATGCACCAAAGGCAAATTCCTTGTGTCTCCAATCACACTTGCCCAATAAAGAACTCTATTCTATAAGACCCACAACTTTCTAAGAATAGTTTTTCACCTAAAAATATTAGGAAAAACTTGCTACAAATCAAATCAGTGATCATGAACTGTGATCATTAACCAGCCCAAAGCAAATAAAACAACAAAGGAAAGAAGAAAGAATGCAAGGGCCTTTAAAAATAAAAAGGCAAATCGGTGCGCCCTTTAGGACTGAGAATAAGCTGTATCTATTACACCATAATCAAGCAAGTTCAATTGCTTTTGGCTAACATGAGCTTATTTTGCAGAGCCTGGCTACATTATACATTGTCTCAGGGCTGGTAATAGATAACTATGGATATGGTTGGGAAGTGACCCCTGTAAACATTAGATATTGAGTGATAGCTATATCTACTTGGACTCTGCAAAAGAATCTGCAACTAATTCACTTGGATGCCTTCTATTTGTACTGGCCCCCGTAGTAGCACAAATGCGACAGTGGTAAAAGTCTGGCTAGTGTTCACTTCACCCTAATCCACAAAAACGGGATTTGGAAACCTGAAACAAAAATTCAGAAGTGGCATGCACGCAAGTGGTGTTATGGAAATAGGTGGACTTCCATTTTTAAAAAAGGACTCTATAAATCAGAGCCATAGAATCATAGATTCATAAGCTGGAAGGTCTTCTAGTCCAGGAGTCCCCAACTCCCAGCCCACCAGTCCTCAGCATGCCAGCAACCGGGCCAGGCAAACAAATGAAGCCCCATCCACAGTATGTAGGCAGCGTGCAAAACCACCCCCAGTCCATTATGTGGAAAAACCTTCCTCCATGGAACAGGTCCCTGGGCCCTGTTCTAGATCAACCTCTTTCCCAAGGCAGGAGATCATATTGCACCCAGGACAAATACTGTAGCTGTCCAATTTTTCTTGATGTGATGGAGCATCTACAACTGTGGGAGATAAGCTGCTCCATTGATTAATTGTTCTTACTCTCAGGAAATTTCTCTTTAATTCCAGATTGGATCTCTCTTTAACGGGCTTCCATCCATTACTTCTTATCCTGCCCTTCTCTGTTCTTTGGAGAGGAAGTCAAACCCGCTACCTCCCTGTGATAGCCGCTGGAAGGGAGATATCATGTCACCACTAATCCTTCTCTTCAATAGACATACTAGTTGACATGGCTCAATGGAGAGCGGGTTCCCAAACTTGGCAACTTGAAGACTTGTGGACTTCAACTCCCAGAATTGGAGTTCTGCTGGCTGGAGAATTCTGGGAGTTGAAGTCCACAAGTCTTCAAGTTGCCAAGTTTGGGAACCCCTGCTATCTTTTCAAAAAAGTCATTTAGAGGAAAAAATGATTTCCATTTATCTGCATATCTCTTGTCAGGATCCATCACCAGAGGCAACCTTTTGTGAACATTAACAGCAATAGCATTTAGACATATATTGGGCTCTACTGCTTTACATCACTCTCTGAGCGGTTTATAAATGTTAGCATATTACCTCCAACAATCTGGATCTTTATTTTATTGACCACGGAAAGATGGAAGGCTGAGTCAACCTTGAGCCGGTCAGGTTTGAACTCCCGACTGTGAGCAGAGTTAGAATGCAATACTGCATTCTAACCACTGCGCCACCAGGGCTCAAACTGCTCCCTTTTGGAATTAAGTAGCCAACAAGTCAATTTATTAGCCCATTAACTCATCTGGCAGTTCATACTGCCATTGGACTCTTTACTATGGTACCTGTCTATTTTTAAAAACTTTAGCTTCTTTAAAAGCTTGTTTATTCATGCCAGAAGCATCACAATTAAAACAAAGCAATATGACATAAAAATACAAGATTAAAATATGTACAAATTAAACATAACTTGCCCAGAAATTGACAACATTGTGTTCTGTTACGCAACCATGAGGTCAAATGTACCCTGACCAGGATAGGTATACAGGTCTGCATGCTACCACAATTGCAAAGAACAGACGCCAAAGGATAGCCCCATTCATTCAGAGTGTTCCTGGATCTTGTTGTACCTGTGCACAGTCTATTCTATGTTTAAAAGCTTAGAATGGCAGATGGAAGAGGGAATGGTTACCATATTTTTCAGAGTATAAGACGCACCAGAGTATAAGATGGACCTTAGTTTTGGGGGAGGAAAATAGGGGAAAAAAACTCTGTATTCATCTAGCTAAGTGTCCCTAGTCTGGTCAGCTTCAGCACATAAGTTTGCTGGTTTTGAGTGTGCATGTTTTTTACCCCCTGGTTGGGGAGAGAGAAGCAATGAGAAAAGCAGGCAAAGCATGGAAGATCTACATTCAGAGTATAAGACGCACGCAAATTTTCAGCCTCTTTTACGGGGTGTGTATGTGTGTGTCTTACACTCCAAAAAATACAACATCTGCTGTTGTAAAAGGCAAACATTAATATAAAAATAGAAGAGAAGGGGAGTTAACCATCTTTCCATGGACACTGTCTCAATTGCAAAGCTAAAATTGGTTAGAGATCCAGAAGCCATGCTAAGCACAATGCTAGCACAATGCCAGATCTGATCAGGGGTGTCTCTTACACAGAAAATATGGACCTATCTCTATTGATAGCCAATGCTGGAAGAGCAGGATCCTCAGGCCCAACTGCACATAAACTTAGTCATACGAGTTAGATAAGTCTAAATCATCAGATGATGCAGCTCATTAGATCAACCACAAGCTGCTCAGACTGGGAAATCAAGCGACGATCTGAACTTTTATGGGTTTGAGTGGCAGGATGATGCCTCTTTTTCATTTAATGGTGGCTTAACTGGAGACTGAAATCAGCCCTTTGATGCTACTTAAGTGCAACATAAAGTCAGCCCAGCAACTTCTTCATCTTCTTGGCAAGCCACCATAAAAACTTTGAAGCACTTTCCTTTGCTTCCTAATATCTTAATGACATTTGTCTTATTAGCATAACAGACAGATGGGAACAAGCGACAAGCTAAATCAGAAGTCAGAAGTCAAACTCATTTCTTTCTCTCGGATATGTTCAATTTTCTATTTTCAGGGAGAATTTAAAATAACAGACTGCTGCAAAACCCACCTCTTTAGTTCCTGGAAATTCTATATCATTTTCTTGCAGGAGCAAACTAAACATGAGATGTCAATAGACACCCCCCCCCCCCCGCCAAAAGGACATAAAAATTAAATCTAACACCACCCCCATTTGAAAACAGCTTTTTCCCAAAAGAACAATTGTTCCTCATGCACGTTACTGTTTTCCAGTGTCCCTCCTGTGTTTTGAAACACTGTTTTATAGGTCTCCAGTGGTAATATGCTGGATGTAACTAACAATTATATTATTTTTGCCTTGCTAATTGTATCCAACTGGAATTTCTTCTGCAGCTAACAAGAAACATTTATGGCAAATACAGGGAACAGTGGAGATAAAGCAATTGGCAAAAAACAGGATGCTTAAGTATCATAAAACAGCCAGGATCCAAACAGGTGCGAGATAAAGCAATATAAATAAACTGCTCTGTATGCAGCACACCGCCCGGCAGAGTTGTGTAAAAAATAAATAAGAATTGGATGAAATCACTTTGCTCCTATCCAGAGGAAAATTTAACAAAGCCATTCCTTGTGTCGGCTAATTAGTTCCAACAGCTGGGAAAACATTTCTCAAGTGGAAACTTAAAAAAAGTTAAAAGTTGTTCTATAAAAATGAAAAACAAAGATGCGATCAGAGATACAAAATGCTTCGGGGACTCTAAGATGTAGTTTCTCTAGCTATTTCCTAACATTTCCAATGACCACACTCCAAATACTTTAAAAGCAACCTTTCCATCCTTTTCTTATCTCTAGCCCTGTCTGGTTAGGTTACCTAGGGTTTTAGCACTATTGACTAAAAACATTTTCTGCCTGAATCCACAAGGTGACCCTGGATGAGTTGATCCTCAAAGGTTATGACATCTGTTCTTGTTTTTTTGAGATCAACAGAGTTTTTTTTAGTAAGAGCAACAACTTCTTCAAGTCAGACCATTCCCCTCCATGGTGTGGTAGGGCCAGTCCTGCATAACCAGCCTTGATGGAGTAAAAAGGAAATAGAATGCGAGCAACCCTTTTACATTAGGCTTGGAATGAAATTATGATCACCTTCACTTCAGCCAATTTGACAGGACAAGAATTGAAAATGGTTTGCCAAGAGAGGCTACAAATCCCTACATTCTAGACATCAAGAAAAACCCAACCAAACATCCTGACTCTTTACAAGCCAACCTTGTTGCAAATGAAAAAGAACACAGAAACAAAGACCCTAATCAAATTCGTCCCTGCTCACACTGCCTTGGTGAACTGCAAGCCGAAAAGGGAGAGCCGCAAAGCTGTCAAGCCACCATTCCTTTTAAAGAATGAGAAATTCAAGAGCCGTAAAGAGAGGGAATACAAAAACGGCCTCCGTTGCAAAATGCTGCAAGAGGAAATATCAGCTCTGCATAGAGCTAGGTTCTAGTTAAGCAATAAATATATTCGGTTTTCCATCACTGTTGTTATCACGGGAACACAAAAGTAAAAACACAACAAAACAATAACAACACAATCTCCACTTTTTTAAAAGGCTTGTTGAACCCTAATGACATGTCTAAAATGAATGGGTAATGTAAGCAGGAAATTCTTTTACAGTCAACATTATTCAAACAATATAGCTTTCTTTTAAAACTAAACCAGGTTTTATTCCTACCTGCTTCTGTGTCAAGAGCTTCTCCGAGTCTGAAGGAAGCACCTTTTCATTAATTCAAGTACACCAATATTGGTCAAGGATAGGCATTGCGGTGGGCTACTTGTCTGCAAAAAAGAAAAAGAAAAATGCTTATGATGGGCCTTATTTATTTATAAGGAATTTATTTATTTATTTAGCATATGGAATAGCATACATAGACTAAGTAATATACTGTATATTAACATTTCACCTAGATTAGTAGGTGTTAAAAATACCAATGTCTTGGCTGTCTAATAACTGAAAACACAGCATTGTTTATATTAAAAAAAAAACCCACCCTAGTTATATGCCCTTATCTTATAGCCAATCACAATGTGATCTACAGTTCAAATCTCACCAGGCTCAAGGTTGACTCAGCCTTCCATCCTTTTGAGGTGGGTAAAATGAGGACCCAAATTGTTGGGGGCAAATAGGCTGACTCTGTAAACAGCTTAGAGAGGGCTGTAAAAGCACTATGAAGCTGTATATAAGTCTAAGTGCAATTTCTATTGCTACTTAACCTCATATTGTGCTAAGCCATAAACTATGTTTTGCAAGCCACAAAAGCTAGCTTCACACATCACACTAAACCAGAACCATAGAAATCTATAGCTTAGCATGATGGATGTAATATTTCTAAAGCCACCCATCATTTTCTCTCCTTCAGGCAAGCCAACAGTTCCAACTAGCCACCTATCCCCTTATCTGAAGAGAACAACTGCCCACCAAGCCTCATTACCTCAGCAGCTCTCAGAATTAAGGGCCTTAAGAAACTTACCAGGTGGAGAACATTTCAATGATGGCCCCCAGCAGGAAATTCAGTTGCTTTATAATATGTGTAAACCTCCTTGAAATCGTTGATAAAGGTTGAGACATAAAGGTTTCCTATAGAACTTCCAAAACAGTCTGTGGGTGTCCATTTTAATTTCCCACAGTGCTCTGGGGGCCATTCAGCTGGGCTTCTAACAACACCTGTCATTGATTAGCTCTGCTAGGTGAATGGCAAAGCATGCTTTTGTTCTCCAAAGATTTAAAGGCACCTCATGCTCAGATGGATGGATGGATGCATGGATGGATGCATGGATGGATGGATGGGCGGGTGGCAGGCAGGCAGGCAGGCAGGCAGGCAGAGACAGACAGACAATATGTATCAGTCCAGGGGTGGGCAAACTTTGCAACTTTAAGTCTGAAGGACTTCAGCTCCCAGACTTCTCCAGAATTCTGGGAGCTGAAGTCCTTCAGACTTAAAGTTGCAAAGTTTGCCCACCCCTATGTCAGTCCGACTGACTGAATAAAAGCAATTAAAAGATTAAAAGACAATTTAACACTTTTTTTTTAAAAAAAAGAAGAAGCATTAAGAACATATCAGGAGGAGCAGGGTAAAGCCAAGTTCACGAAGATATTTAAAAACATCTCCTACATCTTATGACAGGACTTTTCTTTAACAGTTTACAGCCAATGGTGTTGTGTCTATAGATTGCTAAGCCTTGTGTTGATTCCTTTTATCTTTTTATATCCAGCCACCTTTGCTATTGGTCAAAGGCCAACCTTCAGCTGAACTTTCCCAGAATTACACTTGCCTTTGGAAAACGTTACTCCACTCACCAGCCCTTTCCTCCCATCTGAAATATTTTTTCAACTGTAGGGTGGATTGAGGAGGGGTTGGAATTACCCAGAAAGCTGTACTTCGCATAGCACATTATACTGTACTATCATATAGGTAAAGGTAAAGGTTTCCCTTGCACATATGTGCTAGTCTTCCCCACCTCTAGGGGGTAGAGGCCATCTCCATTTCAAAGTTGAAGAGCCAGCGCTGTCCGAAGACGTCTCCGTGGTCATGTGGCCGGCATGCCTAAATGCCGAAGGTGCACGGAACGCTGTTCCCTTCCCACCAAATGTGGTTCCTATTTTTTTACTTGCATTTTTTACATGCTTTCAAATTGCTAGGTTGGCAGAAGCAGAGAAATCACGGGAGCTCGCTCCATTTCGCGGTGCTAGGGATTTGAACCGCCTTCCACTGGTCTAGTGGTTGGTTGGGTGTGACCAGCAAGAGATGATCCCTCAGATAACCTGGTCCCAAACCATGAAATGCTTTAAAGGTGACAACCAGCGGCATGAACCGCACAACTGAAAGCTCCTGCAGGAGAGGTGACACATGTTCCCAAAACTGAGCATTGCATTTTGAATCAACTGGAGCTTCCAGATGCTTTCAGGGGCATCCCCAGGTAGAGAATCGTAATAATAAAAGCGAAATAGTCAAGAGTTGGGCAGCCATATACATGTTTATTTTATTTTTTTAAAAGTGGAAACATTGCAGCCTCATGTAGCATGCCCCCAAGCAATGATAGGATTATTGGCCTTGTGCAACTGGCTGACACTCACAGGTGATATTCTACCAGTTTGCACTGGTTCACCTGAACTAGTAGTGGAAATCGCGGGTGGCCCTGCCCTCCCGGCTCCAGCTCTATGGGCCATTTTTTAGCAAAAAGCGCATGCGCGGCAGGCTTAGTGCATGCGTGGAGGTGGCTCATGCGCTCACATTTGGAAGGTAAGTAAATACCACCTCAGCTGACTGTGCGATTTTCTTTGCTGTGTCCCAATTCAAGGTTTCTACCATCCATCTAGATGCCCACTGCAGATTTCTTCATGGGATGCGGCTGTTTGCTGACCACATCCAGGTCATGCTAAACTACAGTTTAGAAGAGGAATACACAGGACCTTTGTGTATGAACACACACATATTCTGGAATGTCTCGAGGAGAACAAAACAACAGAAGCTCTTTTCATCCATTAAACCCTAGAGAGTTTCCAGATGAGAAATTACTTGCAAAAATCAAGCTTGGCGTATGGGTGGGAAGCTGCTCTAAAGTCTTCAGCACAGCGATGTCCCTTTGCTTAGTTATTATTTCAGTTGTTTCTGCGTAAATAATAATTATTAACAAACACACTTTATTCCTTTTTTTTTCTCCAGAAAAGGCCCAAGGTGTGTAAAAATAATTAGAATCAATAAAAAGAGTGAAATGAATGATAATAACAGCATGACACACAGGACGACCTAACATGGCAGAGAGTTAATAAAACATACCAGAGCAAATGTCACAATTACCTATGGAGAAGCAACCGACAAACAATGATATCCAAGTGGTGTGCAGGACGATGATGCTAATGGGACATGTCAAGAGCACTGAAATGCTTCCTGGTGATTTTGTAATAGGGTTAGGTCAGCCTGCCTCAACTTGGGGCCTTCCAGATGAGTTGTAACTACAACTCCCAGAATGCTTAAAGGTAAAGGTTCCCCTCACACATATGTGCGTATGTGCTCGTTGTTCCTGACTAGGTGGCAGTGTTCATCTCCATTTCAAAGCCGAAGAGCTGTCCGAAGACATCTCCATGATCATGTGACTGGCGTGATTAAAGGCCAATCACATAGCACGGAACGCTGTTGCCTTCCCACCAAAGGTGGTTCCTGTTTTTCTACTTGCATTTTTATATGTTTTCGAACGGCTAGGTTGGCAGAAGCTGGGACAAGTCACGGGAGCTCACTCCGTTTTGTGATGCTAGGGATTTGAACCGCCAAACTGCCGACCTTCTGATCGACAAGCTCAGCATCTTAGCCACTGAACCACTGCATCCCAGAATGCTTAGCAAGACGTAATTGGAATTTCTATCAACTTAGTCTTACCTTATCAACTTTCCAGGAAACTTTCAACCACAAAGTTTCTTAACACCAAATATCAACTGTGCTAACATTAGGAATTACAGGTAATCCTCAACAACAATTTGTTTAGTGACGGTTGAAGTTACAACAGCTCTGAAAAAAGTGGCTTGTGACCGTTTTTCACACTTACAAATGTGGCAGCGTTTCCCATGGTCACATGATCAAAATTCAAATGCTTAGAAAGGGGTTCATCTATATGGCGGTTGCAATGCCCTGGGGTCACGTGATCAGCTTTCGCGGCCTTCTGACAAGCAAAGTCAAAGGGGAAACCAGATTCCCTTAACAACTGTGTTAATACTTCCAACAACTGCAACAATTCACTTAACAACAGTGGCAAGAAAGGTTGCAAAATGGGGCTTTTAAACTTTTTATTGTTTAGCAACATACATTTTGGGGTCAATTGTGGTCTACTGCATTGAAGATTCTGGTCTCTCTCCAGCTAACCCCCTCGCAGCCTCTCCCCAGGAGTCTCAGGATGCTAAATATCTGCAGAAATGTTTTAGGAATGTGTTTGCAAGAAGATCCCCAAAGGATGATGCTGTTTACAAAAATGGTGGTTAAAAGACAAAGAGAGAAAAGTGTTTTTTCTGCTGTTTATTAACTTCAGCTAACCATTGACGGACACGATAAAACATCCTTTTATACGTTACCAATAAAGCAAAATGAACTCCAAGCAGGGAGTTGTATTATGAGCTACACATTGGTTTCATTTAGAGCATCTGATGGTTTATTCTTTTTTTTTTTTTAATTCCTTCCTGTAAAAGTATTATGCATAGGCCCCATTCATATCTGATCGTTCTTTTAATGTTTTTCATTAGGAAACCACAGTTAATTTTAGATAATAGTTGCAGATAATCACAAATTTGTATGTTTCTTGAATGCCTCAGATCTAGGGGTTGGGGACTGGAGAAAGACAAACCATTTGGAAACGAGTTTAAAAAAAACCCTCCTTTCTTTTAATTTGGAGCTCCAGGGTGAGTGCGTGTGTTTTTGTCAAAGGAATCCTCATGCTATAGACATTCCGTCTCCTCATCTCCCGACTGAACAAAAGTCCCTGCCTATTTACTCATCCCTTGTTTGGTTCCATACAATGAGTAATAGTCAAGTGGTTAACCATCAGGTGTGCCAAAAAAGATGGCAGACAATGAGATTTCAGAGAAGGTTTTCAAGGTTGGGCCAAATGACATAATGGTGGAGGTGGTGGTGGCGGCGGCAGAAGGGATGGAGACCTTGAGAACCTACTTTCTGAAGTTCTTGGACTACTGAGAACTTTGGACTACCTGTTGTCCCCTTAGCTCTGGCCCTTTCTTGTACATCCCTTAGACCGATACGCTCCCACAGAGAGGGCCTTCTCCGGGTGCCATCGGCCAGACAATGCCGGCTGGTGACACCCAGGGGAAGGGCCTTCTCTATGGCGGGCCCTACCCTGTGGAACGACCTACCCCCTGAACTCCGCACCATCACCGACCTCCGCCTCTTCCGCCAGTGTTTAAAAACACACTTATTTCATCAAGCCGGCCTAACATAGCCTCCGCTGTGACTAATCTTAGATAGTTTTTAAATGGGGGATTTTAATTGGTTTTAGCGCAGGTTTTGCTATTTAATAGATTTTAAAATTTATATGTTTTGTATTATTTTTGTATGTTGTTTTTAAATTCCTGTGCGCCGCCCTGGGTCCTTTTGGAGAAGGGCGGGATATAAATTGAATAAAATAAAAAATAAAATAAAAATACCACTGGGATTTGATGGTGTTCCATTGCCTTTTTTTTTAAATGCAAAGCATAAAGTAGGTGATGAAGCTTTGGGGAAGCTTATCGTGAGCTATCAGAAGTGGCAGCGGAGAAGCTGAACCATTCAACCCTACCCAGTTTCATTATGTTAGGTTGTGTCTGGCCTCACCTTCAAAACCCTCATTATAGTAAATTAAGGAAAGGGTGTTTGATTGTGGTTGGAGTTATCTAAGCAAGTATGTTGAGTACTTAGGAAGGGGAGAAAGAGAGAAAACCTCATACCTTTTGGTCCTGGAATTAAAGTTAGATACTCTGTTTCTCTGAAAATAAGACCTCCCCAGATAATAAGCCCAATCGGGCTTTTGAGCACATGCGCTAAAATAAGCCCTCCTCCTCAAATACAATACAATACAATACAATACAATACAATACAATACAATACAATACAATACAATAGCAGAGTTGGAAGGGACCTTGTAGGTCTTCTAGTCCAACCCCCTGCGTGGGCAGGAACCTTATACCATTTCAGACAAATGGCTATCTAACATCTTCTTAAAGACTTCCAGGGTTGGGGCATTCACAACTTCTGGAGGCAAGCTGTTCCAGAGGTTAATTGTTCTAACTGTCAGGAAATTTCTCCTTAGTTGCTTCTCTCCTTGATTAGTTTCCACCCATTGCTTCTTGTTCTGCCCCCAGGTGCCTTGGAGAATAGTTTGACTCCCTCTTCTTTGTGGCACCCTCTGAGATATCGGAACAGTGCTATCATGTCTCCCCTGGTCCTTCTCTTCATCAAACTAGACATACCCAGCTCCTGCAACCGTTCTTCAAATATTGCAACACAACAGCAGGCATGAGGTGACCATGCTGGCCATCTCCTGCACCTCAACAATAATAAGGCCTCCCCAAAAACAAGGTCAGGGATCAAAAGAAAATAAGACCCTGTCTTATTTTCAGGGAAGCATGGTTACTAACTCTGGAGTCAGATACCTGTCTGTTTCTCCCCATCAGACAAAAAATATCTATTCCTTACTGTCCCCAAAATCTGGCAAACTATTTGGCTGCATTTGGGGGTATCGCCTGCACATTCCATGGAGTGTGGTCCTAGAAATCTGCCCAGTTCTGGAGGTGCTTTTAAAGCAGGGGTCCCCAACCTTTGCAACTTTAAGTCTGAAGGACTTCAGCTCCCAGACTTCTCCAGCCAGCCAGCTGCAAAGGTTGGGGACCCCTGCTTTAAAGGGCTAACAAGAAAGCATGCTTGGAACAGAAGTATGAGGATCTGAAGGGGTGATGTGTGTATTTTAATCAAAATGCCTAATTTCTTCCAGATAATTAAGTTATTGACCCTGATGAGTGTTTGAGATGGGAAGCCTCTATATAAACTGAGTGAATCAGTCAATCAATACAGGTAGATCCTGGTTTACAGCAATCATGGTGAAGCTAAGCAAATGGTTGTTTAAGTGAGTCATGGCTGAGTCTGTCATCTTTTTTGCAATTGTTAATCCAATCATTGTAGTTGTTAAATGAATCACTTGGTTATTAAGTGAACCCGTTTCCCCCACTGACTTTGCTTGTTGTTGGAAGCCAGCTGGGAAAGTTACAAATGGCAATCACATGACCCTGAAACTCCGCAACCATCTTAAATACATGCCAATTGCCAAGTGCCAAAAATTTGAGCATGACTGCGGACATATTGCAATCATCATATGTGTGAGCACTGGGTATTAAGATACCTATTCCAATGCCTTTGTGACTTCGAATGGTCACTAAACAAATTGTTTGAAGTTGAAGACTACTTGTAAATAATTCTATCATGGAACTAGATTCTCCCCTGCCTCAGGCAGCTCTGCTCCAAGGCAGAGGTGGGTTCCTACCGGTTCACACTGGTTCAGTTGAACCGGTAGTAACTTGGCGGCCTGGGTCGCTGGAACTGGCAGAGACCCAGGCCTGCAACACCCCCAAACTGATTCTCTTGGCATCACCACAGGTGCCACCATCTTGTTTCTGCCTTCTGTGCATGCACAGAGCACATTGTGTTCCACTGCCCATGCGTGCACAGTGCGCATCAAGCATGTGTGTGAGGCGCATCCCTGAGCAAACCGGCAGTAGCAGTAGCCGGAATCTCTGAGGGCCACCCTTCATGGCATGTGCAGTCAATACTCCCAGACGCAAAATCTTCCAGATTTTGGAGAAAGTAAGGAACAGATATTTTTTGTCTGATTGGGGTGGGGGGGGGGAACAGGCAGGTATCTAACTCCACAGTTAGAATCCAACTTTAATTCCAGTGGGTCCTTCAGCTCTTGCTTACTTCAATATTTCTCACATGGAAAGGGAATGCACCTTTTCCAAAATCTGTTTTGCCTAAGCTGAACAACAAAAAAAGAAAGATGTGTACCTCTTTCCACATTCATCTGACTTGCTTTGTTCTTATGAACCCCTGAAAATTGACCAGATACACTTTCCTTCTGAAGGCAAAACCCAATTAAGTGTGGGGCAGTTGCTAACTTGCTAGTCCAGCTTTGGTTCCCACTCAGCCCTCAAAACTCTGACTCTGGGCCAGTCCCTATTTCTCAGCCCAACCTATCTCATAGAACTGTTGGGGTGGTGGAGGAGGAGGAGGGAGTAACTAATACCTTGAGCTCCCGGACGAAAGACAAGATACAAATCTAGCAAAAACAATAGAAGACACAACACCCCACAAGTATAGGTTAAGCAAAAGTCAAATGGCTGAACAGCTATTGAAGTCCTGCAAATAGATCTGTGGCAGAAGCACTTGACTAGGTAGAGCTACGTATATCCAAATTGATATATTCACCAAAGTTATGATTGTGCCCTTTTGCTGCCACTCTCGGGTGGGGAGAATGTTTTTGAGGAAAGCTGATCTGTAAACAGCTGGCAGGACATTCAATATTCAGTCAACTCTCATTGTCTAATAGTGTGTGCATTCTCTGGATAGTCCCGTGTCTGTGCCGATATGGAGGGTCAAGGCAAGTTCCCTTAAGTCACTTCCACCTATTCTTTGGGACTTGTAGGAAAGCTATATCTTGGATAGAGGCAAAAGGGTGATTCCTACCCCTTTTCCCTCTAGCTCCTCTCTACTTATCTCAGTTTTCTTTCCTCTGTTATGTTTATTTCCTCCCCACTGTCCTCGCCTATGGCCAAAATGAAGTGTCGGGCTCCCCCTCACAGATCTAATTCAGACTGAATTCTCCTTCACCAGGACTGAGATTTAGATCTAATTCCTTGTTGGTCTTTGCTCCCTGTGCGAAGGGCTAAATGTATGGACGGTGCAGCTTGCCTTCCGATTCATCCTACACTGAACATGGCATTTGTAGAAGGACACAAATATGCAAGGAATGGAATGCGCTCCAGTTGATTTAGACCAAAGAGCAAGAAGCCTGTGTGAATGGACCTAGTAGAATTTGGATCACTCATATGGGCCATATTTTGCACAGCGGTTTCCTTTCAAGGGGAAGCGCATAGAGCATTTTATGATCTTGGCATTGATCTTGCTCTATATCAGCTATTCCATGGTCAGGGCTGAGAAGTGTGAGGTCAAGGTCAGAATCAAGAGATATTTAACCTCCAGGAACCTCCAGTATTATATTTAACCTCCTGGTGGAAGGACCTCAGCTTCCAGAATCTGGGCGATGAAGTCCATCCATCTTAAAGTGACTGAGATTGAGAAACACAGATATAGATGAAGAGGGGGACGGACAAGGCAAACATAGATCTGACTTTAAAGAGCTCCTCAAGTCTGACTTTATAACTTGATGCTATAGTCTAGAGCTGTGATGGTGACCCTATGGCACGTGTGCCGGAAGTGGCGCACAGAGCTATCTCTCTGGGCATGTGAACCATTGCTCATCGCCCTTCTGGGTTCCAGTGCACTGGCCAGCTAGTCTTCACATGCGCAGGAGTACTGGAAACCACTGGTACTCATGCGTGTGCCAAGAAAATGATCTTCTGGTTTCTAGTGCATGCATGTGCACCGGCTTCCTGGTCTTCTGGTTTTCGGCATGCATGCATGCACATAGGCCAACTGGCCAGTGCACACGCATGCACTGTAAACCAGAAGATCATTTTCCCAGTGCGTAAATGCGCCCCGGGCGACTGCCCTTTAGGTTTCTGGCACATGCGCACATGATGCTCCCATTTCAGCGCTCAGTGTTGAAAAGGTTCGCCAACACTGCAATAGAGTATCAGCAGTAATTTGTTCCATTCTAACCTGAGCAGATGGGCAGAGGCATTCTACATTTGGGATGCCGCCAACGAACTAACTTCAGAAGTCGCTGGATAATGAGAAATTCGGCAGATGTTGACTGTAACTCTTGGCATGTTCATGTGTTGTTTTACACCTACAGTTTACCTTCCCTGACACAGCTGGACTGTAACCAGGCTTTGCCTGCATGAGCAATATTCATGGATGATGGGAGGGGTAATCCAAAACATCTGGAGGAGAGATGGATATGAAGGCTAAGCTTGAATTGAACGAGAGATTACAGCCTTCAGGACAGTTGAGATTGTCTGGAATGCCAAAGACTTAGAAGAAAAGGAAGAGTCTGAGCGATTTACAGTCATTCTAATGCATGTCCAGAATCCCTTTACAGCTTCAAGGTTTACAATTTGCCGTTGATTTCAGCCTCGCATTCATTTCCTTTGTGTGGCTTCAGTATAATTGCAACACGTTAATGAAAATTGCAAAAATGTGTCCTGCTTCCCAAAGGCAGCCCAGTCCAAAGTGTTTTTGGCTTCTCTGCTCTAAACAAGACACTGATTAGCTAGTAATCAGCCAGTGATTAGCAGAAACAAGTGGGTCACTTGGAGTTCAGCCTGTACATTGTTTGCTTCAAGTCAATGGAATGCTGTAGCCTAGACCAGACACATAGATACGATTGCCCACTGTAAACACTGAATTCAGCCTATTTGTTCTGGAAAATTAATCTTGAGCAATAACAACAACAACAACAATAACCAAGACAATAAGCACACTCAACCTAAAATCTTGGTTTTGGAGCCCAGGGATCTCTAAATGTAATTAAATTACTGTGCAAACCAAAGACGGATCAGGTTGAATTTTTAATTAATTGTTAATGCACATGAAATCAAATAGATTTTTTATTGGGATTCCATCAACTACTATTCTGGAGAACAGCCTTCTGCTGTCATAATTCTCAAGAGTCAAGAGTTGCCTTGGCCTACAAAAATTGGGCAGCTTTCTCTAAAATTCCCAGGGAGTTTACTGTACTTCTGGTTCAGTTTACTCAAGGACGAATACTGACAAACAAATGGAGAAACATAAGGTTTTCAGTTTTATTTAAAATGCACCAATGCTGCCCCTGACATAGCTGATTAAATAAGTAAGAAGCAGTTTATCGTAAATATCTGATATCAGATTTGTAGCGTTGATATTCATCTGTATTTCTCAATCTATTTATTGGACAGCATAGATAGTCCTTGATTTATAACAGTTTGTTTAGTGACCGTTTGAAGTTTCAATGGCACTAGAAAAAGCAACTTATGACCGCTTTTCACACTTATGACCATTGTGCCTTCCTCACAGTTACGTGATCAAAATTCAGACACTTGGCAACTGGCATGTACTTATGAGGGTTGCAGTGTGCTGGGGTTATATGATCCCCTTTTGTGACCTTCTCACAAGCAAAATCAATGGGGACACCAGATTCAGTTAACAACTGAATTACTAACTTAACAACGGTAGTGATTTACTTAACAATGATGGGAAGAAAGGCTGTAAAATGGGGGAAACTCACTTAACAACTGCCTTGCTTAGCAACATAAACTTTGGGTTCAATTGTAGCTGTAAACCAAGGAGTATCTGAATTTATCTTTTAGATTTATATCCTACTAGCTGATAATCTGCCGTTGCCCACGTATTTATTTATAGAGGGAAAATATCCAGACCAAATGTAATTTCTAATGTTGGATGTTTCCCCCTTACCAGAGGGAGCCTCCTTGTGGAGTCCTGTGAAGCCATTACCATGGCAATTCCACTGTGCTGTGCAGTAGAAGCCATTTGAAGGCACAACAGGCTGTATCTTAACAGAACACCCCCCCACAAAGGGGTGTTAGGAGTGTCTTACCGCCACAGTATTTGTTTCCAGAGAGTAAGCCATCTGTGTACTATGTTTGGTTGAAATTGCTTGAGAGGTTCTGGAGTTGTGCTGGAATGAACACACATACACATACACACACACACACACACACACACACACACACACACACACACACACACACTTCTTTTAAGCAATCAAGATGGGATATGTAGAATCCCCTCCTCTCCCCTCCCAGGCCCTTGAGGCCGAACTGAGCGAGAATGACCACTTCAAAATTACTAAGTTAACTTTGATGGGTAAAGGTGGATTTGTGATTTCTATTTTTCCATTTTAGAAATATTTATCTATTAGGGTTTTAATGTTTTAATGCTTTAAGCTGCCCAGAGTCATTCCGATATGAGATGGGTGGCAAATAAATTTAATAAATAATAAAAATAAAATCTTCTAGTTCTTGTTTTTGGCAATGATTATCAGCAATTGAAAAATATGTTAAAGTTAGGCTGGTTTTCGTTTTTTTTTTTTTTAATAGATATCTACATCCATAGATATCTTTAACTCACTCCATATGAATGCTGGTTTTTGTTTAACCTTTGTCGTTCAGTAATTACTGAACAGCAGGGGTATGCAAATCACCCCAATTTGGTTTGAATAGCCAATTTATGTTGACTGAAATTAATCTGAATAAACGTATTTAAATTTCAATATTTTTTTTCGGTGCAGAAAAATATATATACATTTCCATACAGGTTGAAAGGCTTGGGGATTGCCTTCTTATCGAATCTCTGAATCAAATTGTCAGAGAGCCCTAGAGAAACCATTCAAAGGATGTCTGGATGGAGGAGCTATTTTCAATAATTTGTATTACAAAGCACTAACCTGTAATTACCGTAGAACGACAACGGTATTGCCCCAAAGAACCTAAGAAGCAGCTCAATTCTTTCTGCTTGGTTGATAAACCTAAATGGAAAAATTGCAGGATCGGTTTTTCAGTCTCCAATCGAGAGCTCGAAATTCAGCATGGCCCTTTGAATAGAAGCAAGGATATCTGCAAATAACAGGGTCAGACGATTCTTGTAAAGAATCCTTGTAAATTCTTTCAATTAATTCTTTACATTCTTGTAAAGAATCCTGTCGATGACGACTTCAGCTTCAACCGCAATAATACACAAGCACACAATAGATACAAACTCAAGGTCCACCGCTCCAAACTCGATTGCAGAAAATACGACTTCAGCAACAGAGGGGTCAACGCCTGGAAGGCTCTACCCGACTCTGTTGTTACCTCCTCAAACCACCCAAAACATTAACCTTAGACTGTCTACTGTTGACCTCACCCCATTCCTAAGAGCTCCGTAAAGGGGGCATCCATAAGCACACCAGCATGCCTACCATTCCTGTCCTACTGCCCCCATTTATGTGTACCCATTTCTTGCGTTTGTAGTCAGGTTTATTCTTATTCTTGTTATCTTGTACATGAGTAAATAAATAAAGTAGGTAGGTAGGTAGGTAGGTAGATAGGTAGGTAAGTAAGTAAGTAAGTAGGTGCTGGTATCTTTCCATGCAAGGGCTGCTCAAAATTGGCTGGCTATTTACTTCCTTGCTTGATTTCTGTAGTCACCCATCTCAACAAACCATTTGCTTAGTGACTGTCTGAAGTTTCAATGGCACTGGAATAAGCGACTTATGACCATTTCGCACACTTATGGCCATGACTCTGGGCAGCTCACAATTCAAAGCATATGTTATGGTTAGAATTTTAAAAAACAACCACCGTAAAAAGCATTAAAACTGTAAAAACAATATATGAAACATGTAATTCAAAGTACACACAAAATCAAGATCTCTGGCCCAACCCTGTTTTAAGGTATTAATCCTGAAATTCATCTAAGACTAGTGAAATCAAAGTATGGTTGCTACTTGACTACAGATATCTTGGGCTGATCACTATCATCCACCATTTATTTATTTATTTATTTTATTAAATTTATACCCCGCCCTTCTCCTTGTTAGGACCCAGGGCGGCGCACAGGCATTATATAAAACCATAAATACAATATACATCAATTAAAAATATATTAAATTAATTCACCCGTGCTAAAACCCGTTTATTAAGACCATAATCAAATTATAATTTATATTTAAAAGTCAGACGCGGGGGGCTATCCTAGGCCGGCTTGTTGGAATAAGTACGTCTTAAGACGTTGGCGGAAGAGGCGGAGGTCCGAGGTAGTGCGAAGGTCGGGGGGTAGGTCGTTCCAGAGGGCCGGGCCCGCCACAGAGAAGGCTCTTCCCCTGGGTGTCGCCAGCCGGCATTGCCCGGCCGACGGCACCCGGAGTAGGCCCGCTCTGTGGGAGCGGACCGGACGAAGGGATGTATGGGGCAGGAGGCGGTCTCGTATAGCTTAACTAATAGGCCGGTCTTTGCAAACATTTAAGAATCAGAGAGAAAGGTTTATTTCAAGCTGTTACCGCTATCTCCTTCCATGATTAGCCCTATTAGATAGACTAGACTAGGAAATCACTTCCATAGGAAGCTACTTGGGCTGAGATTGGCTGCTCCAGCAGAATTTTGCAAATCTTGTTTTTCCCTCTCCTCCCCCCAAGTTGTACATAATTATATTGAGCGTTAGAATGAGTCTTTTCAAGTGGGATGGCTAAAATAAATCCAAATAACAATAATAAATGTAATAAATGCATTAGACAACTTTTCTTGCAGAGGGAATCCAGCAGATCAGCAGCCACCAATGGAAAAGCTTTGTAGCCTTCTTGTTCTCACCTACAGCTGTGTGGCTGCTGTACAGACTGATATGAGTAAATGCCTTGTCACTTCCACAATCCAGGTAAAATTGCTAAGGAAAGTTGTTTACTGTTCTAACCTTGTCTTTCTTTTGAATTAACTGCATTTCCTCCCAATGTCTTAGGACACTGTGGGAATAGACGGGTTAGAGTTACTGATGAGTTAGTAACTGTTTTAGGATTATAGATGAGTTTGGATTATAGGCAATTTAGTATAGCGTTCTGAGTTCTTTCTGCTTTATTTTGTCACATTGTTTTTGCACAAACCTCCAAGCCAAGGTTAATCCCTTGATTTTCAACTGGTTGAGGCATTTTTAACTATTGGAGCTGACTGTTGCTGCCAGAAATACAGATTGCTAAATCCTGGACAATTTATTCCTAAGAGAATTCAGGATCTGAACACTATAAACTCATGAGCTTTGGGACTCAGTTACATAATGTACTTCCTTTAAAAAGATATGTCTTTCCTGTCATAGTTTATCAGTTATTGGCTTTCCTCTGTTCCTGTTTCATGGCGGTATCTTCTATGATTAAGCAACACCAACAAGATTAACAATAGCAAAACAGTCTGATATAGATTATGTTGCTCAAAATAGCATTTTCTGTCTGTTTTTCTGTCCGTCTGTTTTTTGCAAATTATCTATTTGGTTTTAATGGGTTATAATTTTAATGTTTTTAAATTCTTGTACAGGGTAATTTAATTCGTTTTTAACTTTGTATGTCTTGTATGTTTTTAGATGGTTTTTTAATTTTCCTGTACATTGCCCCGAGTCCCTTTGGGGAGAGGGGGCGGTTTATAAATGTAATAAATTATTATTAATTATTTTATTTGTTTTAAGGAACATTCCCCCCCCTCCAAAGACCAAATGAGAAAATTTTGCAAAATTTGTCTGCATGTATGCAAGACTCGGGGCCTCCATCGTAATTCAATTCTGAATAAAAGTAACGATTCTTGAGTTAACTTTGGCTCCTAAAGAGTAAATGGATGCCTAGTGCCTTTCCCTCTAGATGCTAGGTTTAAGCCTGCTTTTTGTGATGACCTAGATGGTGCCTCCTGGATGAGACACCGTCAAATCTTATTTTGATCAATGATTAATAAATCACTTAAAAGCATAATTAAAAACAGAAAATTATAGTGTTTAGATTTGCATCACCTATTGCTTCATTTCCACTGGGGCAACCCAAAATTGTGCTACAGTGTAGATGATAGATATGTTTTATACCCGAGAGAAAGAGAAAATAATAATTATCAGTTCTTCCTGGGTATTGACACAATAGGAGTAAAGTACAATTATTCCAGATATCCTTGGAGAAGTAACAATATGGTAGTATGGGATGAACTGTTTGTTTCTGCCTGGATCCCTAGGGCCAAGTGCTCAAAGTCAAAATATCTACTCTGACCCGAATGACATGTTGCACAAAGCACAAGATGAATAATGTTTTTTATTTGTTTTTATGTTAAAAATAAAAATCTTTTAAAAAATATCTACTCTGCAAAAGTGCAAAGGCAAGGAGATTATGTTTGGCTCTGAAAACTACTGTCCTCAGCTGATAATGGTCAAAAGAATAAAGATGATGTTATTTGACATAAGATATCCTGCCTTGGATGGGGGTTGGTTGGCTAAGAAGACATCCAATGCCCCTTCCAGACTTATGATTCTATGATGGTGTAATAAAAAAAACCCTGACTTTTAAGGAACTTGTGATCTGACTATTGTGGCTGCCATCTTGACTTTTTCTACCCTATCCCCACTGAAAATCTTCCCATGAAGTTCATGAGTGAAGGTCAAGTTTAAACTCAAAGATGACACAATGTGATCCAATCAATTATTTGCTCAAACCAAATAGACAGAATCTTGCCAGACTAAAGCTATAACCTTCTAACTAATAGATAGATCATGAGAGATTCTAGGACATGGCTATCCTGAATCTTTTCCTCCATCTTCCTTTCAGTTCGGGACTGCACAGTCTCTCGGTTCGGAATGTGCTGTTTCCTCCCACTCTTTCTTCAGTTGCACATTCCATCACATTGAAAAGGAATATGAATCTTGGTGAACCACTGTAATGTAGGGACGGTCGACTTGGAGACATCCAAATTCCTGAGTTGCAATTCCTACCAGCCCTTCCAGGATAGCCATTGGTCAGGGACCAGTTGAGGAATTTTTGCAAGAACACAAGCTCTCTCCTTGTCTCTAATTAAACACCACACTGGTTCTTGCTCCATAGAAGTGGAATTACAAAATGGAAGACGTGTTGGAATTGGAAGGAAAAGCACATAAAGCATAGCTTTGTGGAATTCTTTCCAACTTCATTTCCAGGAGCCAGTGGTGGGATCCTCCTGGTTTAATAACCGGTTTGGTGATTGCTCAATTTGTGTGTGAGTACTTGTTGTGTGCCCGTGCCTGATGCGGGCTGCATGTGCATGCACAGTTTGAAGCAATCTTCACTTCCGGGTTTCTTGGGAGGAGTAACACAGCTGATTCGCGCAGTAATCTTCCATGCGAATCAGCTGAGAAGATAAAGGTAGGAAAATAGTGTGGTTGGGCAAGTGGGCCCATATTATGGTCAAGGTGAACCAGTTCACTCCCAGCTGATCATTGGAGCTACCAGTTCATGCAACTGGTCCGAACTGATAGAATCCCACCCCTGCCAGGAGCCATAGGATATTTTTTCATTTTCTTCTGGGTAACAAAGTAGGGTGTTGGGTCGGTGGATATTTGTCTGAGAAGTCCAAGACAGGCTGTATATAGTCCACTCATGACCAAGAAGGAGGAAGAGCTTAGAATGCAGCAGTCAACAGTATTTGGAGACCCCCTGTCCCATAGGTAGATGTGGAAAAACCCCACCTGGATCCAACCTTTTTTGAACATGGCATTATTCTACCAATTCTTCCCAACTCAATTTTGTCCCATTCCCTTCAGGTTTTGGTGAGATCTTTTGATGGGCAAAGAGAGAGGAGGTCCCAAACTCTGAAAGAAAGAAGGAATATACTGAAAGTTGCATCCCAAGCAATTCCCTCCCAATTCCCTTTCTTCTTTCTTCCCTCTCAACGCTAAACCTTGTTTTGATCCTAAAGAAACTACAAGTTCTATTCAATGTGCTTTTGTTGTCATTAGAGGAGGATTTTGAGGCTGAAATTCAAGCACTCTCTTCCTTGTACATACAGATCTGACTTACCACATATTTGAATATGACAAGGAAATCATGTTATACTTTAGCAAGATAGGAAAAGTCTGCCTAATATGGCACCTGGAATTCTTTCTAATTCTTTAGAACAGGGGTCTCCAACCTTTTCAACTTTAAGTCTGAAGGTCTTCAGCTCCCAGACTTCTCCAGCCAGCAAAGCTGGCTGGAGAAGTCTGGGAGCTGAAGTCCTTCAGACTTAAAGTTGAAAAGGTTGGAGACCCCTGCTTTAGAAGAAGGCTCCAGCTGGAGTTACCTAAACTGAAGGGAAAGGGAAGGGTATTAAAATGGAGGTTTCACCATCATTCTGAGCTATAGTAATGCATGGGGGACAATTTCTTTCCAATCACTATACTTTTGAGCATTTCCTAACTTGAAACTCTCTAGATGATTGCTGGAAATAAGGAAATTTTGGAAATCAGGAGTCATCCCTTCTGAAAACTGTTGTATTTGGAACAAATAAAGAGATATTTATTCCTTAACTGACTCCTTTTCTCAGACTGATCAACATTGTTTGGACCATTCATATCATCTGGAAGCTAAAATATGTCTAGTGAGAACTTTGGGCATTCCTCCATAAAAGAAGACGAAAGCTGTTCTCAGGAGTGACTAAGTAACCCAAAGATAGGAATATATGTTTAACTTTTAGAAGTGATTCTCCCAAAGCTTCATGGTTGATGGAAGTGGATAACCATCTCTAATAAGAGTGCATCATCCTTTAATCAAGCATGCACTTCATTAGAACGTATCTAAAAGTAGACCATATATGATGTGATAAAGAATAATGGTTTAGGAGGCCATTATGGGAATAGCTGGCTCCACATTTCTCTATTATCTTTGGGGGGAAAAAACCTGTCTTCACAGGAAGCTGTTAGATAAATAGCCAAGAAGTCTCCATCTGAATAGACCACAAGATATATTAATTTTAAACAGGGAGTAGTTCAGTTGCTGGAGTCCCTATACCCCAATCCTTTCATCTTGGTCTTGCTAAAGAAAGGTTTGTGAGAATCAACTTTGGAAATAATCATATATTTTTTTTTAGTTTTACGGGGTGAGCCTTTCATGTGCATTTTAGACTAAGAGTTCCCAATGCCAAGTGGCACACCAGGAAATCACCCTCACCGTCATCCCTTTACATGCTCGGCTAATGTTACTCTCTATTTGTAATCTTGTAGTACATGATAATAAGAAGAGATGTTGGATCTTGACTTATGGAAGGCTCCTGGGTATTTAATGTACTTACAGAAACATGTCCAACAAGTCCAACTTCTCTGTCCCTGTAAGCTGCAACTATTTAATATATTTAAAAGGAAACTGCTGAAAGCAAAGTTTACCTAGGAGAAGGGTAACCTACCATAAGTGAAATGAAGGGGGGAAGAGGCAATCAGACTAGTCAAACTGGAACGATGCTGGAGGAAGCAAGAGCTAGCTAATGTTACAAATGTTCCATTGATATCATCTACTGTATATGTAATGTGGAATGCATGGAGATTTTTATACTTGCGTATAAAGTTGCCAAGAGTCGGACATAACTAAAGGGTTAAAGCAACAACAGTGTGGAAGGCATTTGGAGAGTACTTGTAAAGTGAACGGCTGGTTGGAGCATCAAGGCCACTGTTTCCTTAAGGGTTAAATAAGATAATGTCAACTTTATTGTTGTTGTTTTTTCGGTGAACACAGTGGCACACATTAAAAAATAAGATTCTGTATTCTGATATATACCCATTCACATACATGCACACACATATACATATGCTATATGTACACACACAAACCTAAATATCTAAATAGATATCTATCTCCTATCTATCTATTTATTTATTTATTTTTATTTTATTAAATTTATACCCCGTCCTTCTCCAAAAGGACCAGATCTATCTATCTATCTATCTATCTATCTATCTATCTATCTATCTATCTATCTATCTATCTATCTATCTATCTATCTATCTATCTATCTATCTATCTATCTATCTATCTATCTATCTATCTATCTATCTATCTACCTACCTACCTACCTACCTACCTACCTACCTACCTACCTACCTACCTACCTATCTATCTATCTATCTCAGTCCATTTTGAATACATAGTGGAAAAAGTCTTGAGAGTTAACAAGGTTGATATTATATGATATAAAGCTATTACACAATCTAGTAGTTCTGCTTTGGATACTGTGAAGCCTCCTCCCAAAAGGTAACAAAGAAAACTGATCATGGAGAAAACATGTAAGGCTGTGGCCCCTGCTCAAGCATTGCTTATATGTCATGTCCTGGATAGAAGGCAGTGAACTTTCAATAGACTTTTCTGCTGTCCTCACCACTCACTACACAGCCTAAATCTTCTTTTAGTCTTCTTGCACCCTATGAGCTTCAGCACATGCACAAGTCACTTCCATCAGGAAGTCCTCTGCAAAGGATTTAGACAACTGCATTCCTTACTAAGAGAAAGCTCAGGGGGACCAGGATTAATTCTCTTCTATATTCCCATAGTTCTAAAGGTTCCTCATTTCTAAAACGGGTGAAAAAGAGAGATATTGTAAGTATTTTAAATAAAAATGTATAATAGTGGGAGAAGCCTGGACAGTAGTTGAGAAGCAGAGATCCATAAAACTTGGATATTCAGACCATGATGCCAAGATGGCACCCTTTCTCTGGCCTAGGCATATTTTTCAAAACTATTTTAGTAGCTTCAGTGGCATGATTAAGATGTTGGAATTGGACCTGAGAAACCAAGATTCAATTCCCAGTTCAGTCATGGAGCTCAGGAGGTGTCACGGGGCCACTCACTGTTAGCTCAACCTTTCTCACAAGTTTGTTGTTGAGCTGATAAAATGATCTGCCTTCTCGTCTCAAGAGAAAAATTGGGCTGCAAGCACAGTCATAAATAAAGAAATATTTGAAATATGCTGCTGGCCTATCCCTGTCTTAGAGGCCCAGATAAGTGGGAAGGGGGCTGGTTATGTAGCAGGACGCCACAGGATGACCTAGGACTATAGAAAGCCATCTGAGTCATTTTGTGGAGATGGGTGGCTATAAAAAAATGGATAAATAAACAAATAAATAAAATCAGAGAAACCTGCATTTAGACTAGACACCTTGATTCCTTATGAAGTTTCCCTCTAATTCAGCAGCTACAAGATCCCCCAAGATTAAGAATTTGATGTCTCTACTTTCTTCTCTGCTATTATCCTCTCTGAAATTATCCATTTGAATCTGAAATTGAGTCATGAAATTATCCATCCAATCTGATGCTGTAATACTTAACTGCCTGTTCTATAAGCACCCGCGATCCAGTTGTTGATCTCCTAGCCTTTGTATTACGGCCTAAAGTGAATGGCTTTGGGAAGACAATTATAGCAGCAATTGCTATGAAAACGACTTAAGAGATCACGAGTTAACTGAAGTGAGCATGTTAGCCTAAATTAGAAAAGATTGTTGTCTTGTTTAATGGAGAAAATATATCTCCAGATTGGCCAGAAGTCATTAACAAAAAGAGCAACTTGAAATTGAAATAATTAAACCGTAGTCATAAGGAAGCTTGAGAGAAACCAGGTCAACATATGGTTGCAAGGTGTAATTACAAGCTAGCTTAAAAGGAAGCAACATATCTTTATTACTTTCAGAAACCCATTTAAAAGGAAGGATGGAACTTGTTTCAGCAGAGCTGGGTGTGAAATCAACTAGATCACAACAGAAACAGCTCCTTGGAAGATGTCCAAAGAAATGCATTCTTTAGGCAGGCTGATGTTCCTGATAAACTTAGTCAAAGATAGAGTTGTTTAGAGTATGTTGAGACTCTCCAGAATCACAAATTTAAATAGATGTGGATAGATGTCTGGATTACTCATAGGAAGTCTTTGGCATTTTTCAGACAATACTGCATTAATCAGCATGGCGTATATCCCTCAAGGAAATAGGAAAGAAAGATTTTGGAATCTCTCAGTTGTAGCTGAGAAATTCCAGATATATATTTTTTTATGAAGCACGCTTTGTAAATGTTTTCATCTAAATCAGGGGTGTCCAACTTTGGCAACTTTAAGACATGGCTGACTGGGGAACTCTGGGAGTTGAAACCCACCAGTTGCCAAGGTTAGATCTAAAGGATAATTGCCCCTGATTCATGATAGGGATATGAATATTAGATTAATCTGCAACCCCCAGTTCTTCATATATTATTGCAGGAAAGGAGTTCCTGCAATAGTATATGAAGAATGAATTATGCAAATCTTCTGAATTATACAAAGATAGCTTGATTTGTGGGGGGAGGGGAGTTGAATTAATTAACTTATCTGATTGATTGGATGAGATGCAAGCTCCATTGAGTGCATTTTGAAGGAGCTGTAGTTTGCCTTGGAAAATGTCAGCCATTACTGGCGTAGTATTACCAAAAAAGAGGGGAAGATGGAAGAATACAACTTACAGCTGCAATTCAGCACAAAATTTCTTTTGTTAAGCAAGACAGCTGTTAAATGAATCTTGCCCCATTTTATGAACTCCCTTGCCACTGTTGTTAAGTGAGTCACAGCAGTTACTATGTTAGCAACACGGCTGTTAAGTGCATCAGACTTCGTCATTAACTTTACTTGTCAGAAGATGGGACACAGCAACTGTCTTAAATATGAACCAGCATCCGAATGTTGATCACATGCCCATGGGCCTGCTGCAATGGTCATAGTAACTTTGAACAGTCGCTAAACGAATGATTATAACTCGAGGACTCTCTCTCTCTCTCTCTCTCTCTCTCTCTCTCTCTCTCTCTCTCTCTCTCTCTCTCTCTCTCTCTCTCTCTCTCTCTCTCTCTCTCTCTCTCTCTCTCTCTCTCTCTGTGTGTGTGTGTGTGTATGTGTGTGTGTAATAAAACCACACCAAAAGTCAGTGTGGGACTTTTGGGAGTTTGGGAGCAAATCTGTTTGGGAGCAAATCTGAGTAACTTTATTGCAAATATACATAAACTTTTCAAGTGATTGAAAAGATAGTAATGCTTTTCAGAGAACATTTGCTGATGTTTCCCAGAAACATTCTTTTGTAAAAACAGTGTCATGCCCTATAATCTCATTGGGACAATCTGGTTTTCTGAAGCCCAACATTTCACTATACTTAAGTCTTGTGGTTTATTATAAAGTGTATCATAGCTAGTTCATAATTACTTTTGAAGAAAATTGCAGATGAACTGGAACATCAGTCTCACTCCAACAGGTAGATTATTAAGGAAAATGAAGGAATTTCTCCCAGGAAAGTATTCTTCAGAACAATCTAATTGAGTCTAATGTTCTCAAGTAAACTATTTGAACATTTGTCTGTCAAATGTTCTATCTTTTGTGGAACAGTAACATTAATAAAAAAAATCAAATCAATAGAAGTTAAGGAACTGAGGTCAAAAATAAATGTAGAGAATAAAATAGGATCCATTTGCTTGGAATGCCAATTATACAAATGTAATCATGGCAATTTCTGCTCAGCTTGATAGTAAAATAAGCTAGTAATACCTCTGACTGATTTAAGGAAAAGACAAAACTTCAATTTTGGTTTGGTTATCTCCCCCCCACACACACACTTAAGGATTAGTTTTTCAGCATTCATTTCAATTTATTTGATGCCTGCAAACATTCTTAAGCATTTCTACTTCCTCTAATAAGCATGTTTCTAATTTAAAAGCAGTTTACACGGTATTTATATTGTACTGTGCATTTTTCTTTGTACAATGGTGCTGCAAAATGTTACATATTACAAGATTCTTCTGTTTTATTTTTATTTGTTTTATGTATCATATTTGTATAGCCATCCAGAAATTGACAGCATGCGACACTTAATTAAAGAAACAATACATATGTATGTGAAGCATACATTTATATAAGACCCTTAGACCGATACGCTCCCACAGAGAGGGCCTTCTCCGGGTGCTGTCGGCCGGACAATGCCGGCTGGCGACACCCAGGGGAAGGGCCTTCTCTGTGCCGGGCCCTGCCCTGTGGAACGACCTACCCCCTGAACTCCGTACCATCACCGACCTCCGCCTCTTCCGCCAGTGTCTAAAAACACACCTGTTTTATCAAGCCGGCCTAACATAGCCTCCGCTGTGACTAGTATTAGATAGTTTTAAAATGGGGATTTTAATTGGTTTTAGCGCAGGTTTTTGTTATTTAATAGGTTTTTAAATTTGTGTACTTTGTATTACTTTTGTATGTTATTTTAAATTCCTGTGCGCCGCCCTGGGTCCTTTCGGAGAAGGGCGGGATACAAATTGAATAAAATCTAAAAAAATCTAAATCTAAAAGACAATCCTAATCTTATTCTTGTTTTATTTCTCAGTAGTATTAATTGATTAAAGTGGTCTATCAATATTGCAAAATAAATATAAAACTATCAACATAACTGTTCTTTAGTTTATACTATGGTTTAGGACGTGAGACTTATTTAGCATACCGAAGATCTTGCTATGGATCAGATAGCTTTGAAACGTTTGGGTCAATAGTCATGCTATCTGAATGAAAACCATGTTAAAATCACTTTAGTCTCTAGGGAAAGGCACTAGCCAACTAGGATATCATCATTAGCATTATCATCATCAATCATCAGTTCAAGAACAAGAATTCTCTGACCGGATTGCAACTTTTCCAAGAATCAAGTATATCCACGTTAACATGCAGATTAAACGATCTTTTGTACATCACTCTAGATATTACTACAAAGTGCGGGACAGGAAGTAGAAGTGCATGACACTTTATTTCCTACTTTCCTACGGTTTTAAGTGGGTGTAGCACTTAAACTTAGACAGAGATAGTGGGTCTAAGATAGTGGGATTCGTAAGCAGTCTTCAGTTGCTCTCAGTCTGATAGAAGATGGTGACTGCCCATCACAAATTTTGTCAATCCTAACTAGTTTAGAAATCTCGTAGACCACATTCTCTTCTTAGGAAAAAAAAGGAGGGGGGAATGTGAGAGATGAGATTCTAGAACTGGAACCATAAACCTTTAAAATAAAACCCCTGAAGTATCCTACCAACCATAGTTGGCTATTCAGGAAAAAAACAAAATCAAGATTATTCTAGATTGCATAAATCCTTGGTTGTTTGAACAGGGAGCAAATATGTTCCAGACAAATAGTGTTCCCTTTATTGCTGATTTGCTTAAAAATCTCTTGAGCTTATTGTGAAATATATTCTTATTTCTGTTTAGAAAATCAAGCCCGAGATAATGTTTGCTCATCCAGAAATACAGTTTTTCTCTCTTTTTTTTAATGACCACCACTTTTAACATTTATCATAGTAGAATGTCAGCCTTTTAGATGCTTTGAGACTACCCAAAGACCATCTGCTGGGAAACTAGTGGCTTTCTTGGGGAGTTGGTTGACTACTCACAGGACAGACTGTTGGGCCAGATGGGCCTGGAATCCAATCACAAAGGCTTGTGCTTGTGTTCTTATTTTCTTAATATTTTCTGACCTACATGTAGTGCACAAAATAATCTGCTACAACATCCTACCTGTCAATGACTACTTCAGCTTCAACCGCAATAATAGACAAGCACACAATAGATACAAACTCAAGGTCAACCGCTCCAAACTCGATTGTAGAAAATACGACTTCAGCAACAGAGGGGTCAACGCCTGGAATGCTCTACCTGACTCCGTTGTTATATCCCCAAACCCCCATAACTTTAATCTTAAACTGTCTACTGTTGACCTCACCCCATTCCTAAGAGGTTGATAGGAGTATGCATAAGCGCACCAGCGTGCCTACCATCCCTGTCCTACAGTCCCCATTTATTTGTAACCATTTCCTATGTTCTTATTCATGTTTATTCCTGTTCCTGTTATCTTGTGCATGAGTGACAAACTAAATAAATAAAAATAAGATAAATGAAAAGTTTCACATAGGGCCAGAGGCCAGGCCAACGTCAGATTTGGTTTGGATCTTCAAATTTTGCAAATATTAATTTGTGTTTGTGGGAGTTTGTTAATATCATCTCCTTTTCTATAACAGCTTATTATGACTACCTGCCTGTAATAAACTCTCCATAAAATCCTAGTCTCTTAGTAATCTAGGTCAGTTACCGGAAGGCCCTGAAGAAACCAATCAAGCTTGGTCAGACTAGAACAGGAACTCATGAATCAACTTTGTAGAGAAAGGTGTGAAAGTTCCACTTAAAAAGTTATGGAGAAGGAGAAAGAAGAGGAAGTGCATGCCACTTGCACTTCCTGTTTCCCACCATTACACCATGCCTAGAGCCATTCCTGGATCTTAGGCCTTGCAAGCCATATCATTTAAGAAACTAGACATGAGTGATGCAGCCGCTCAAATACCACACAATTATCTTAATTAATACTAACCAGGGTACGAAGGTGGGGCAACCAAATTGGCTGCTTTGATCTTTAATGTTCAGGACTGCCCTGGCCCAATTTAACTTTAATGGATGATAATATTACATAGCAAATCAAAAGTGAGGGTAACATTGACCAGAAGAAAGACAAAATGAAGAGATCACTATTTAAAGCCTTGGGGAAGGAGATTAGCTGGACGACTGGGTGTCTCCTTCTAAGCAGGGTGCGTTTGTGTCTTACCTGTTTTTTGAAAGTAAAGCCATACATTACGCACCCTTAAGGAAATTAATTTTCATGAATTCTGATGTAAACTGGCCTCCGTCATCCCTCTAAACTATAGGTTGCGATATGGAATAAGTCTCCTTAGGATATCACACATCTCTGGGCAGTACAATCCGCAAAGAAACCCAAGTGCCCTTTTAAATACAGCTATTTTAAGGTTAAAAAAGAGGAAAGTTCTTTAACAAAGTAGCTTAGGAGTGTGTATTTGTGAAAATATGGACTCAAGCATGCCTTTAATTTCAAATATGAAATTTGGGCAGATTCACAATGAAAGTATGAGAAATTCACACAGGGAGGAAATGGATTACCCTAACCAGGGTAAGAGAAAATAGTAAGAACTAAGAGAGACAACATAAAGCTTAATAACATTGCACGTGGTCTATGAAGAAAAATAGTTGCCACTAAAGTAAGCTTTGTTTTAGAAACCAACTTTAGATCTTAACAGAATGAAATTAGCATCTTAAGGATTAAATTATTCTAGAAGGAAGGGGAAGGAAGTTTCTAGACTCTTCTGGTTTGGAAAAGAAAAAGTATTTTTGCACATAATGAAATACAGGATGAGCGAGTAAAACTTGGACCAAAGGGTTGTTTGTCAACCCTCAAGGTGTATTTTATTACTCATTTCTAACATTCATTACTCTCATTAATCAAAACAGTTCTGACAGTAACTAACTTCATAAAAGAAGGAAGGAAGGAAGGAAGGAAGGAAGGAAGGAAGGAAGGAAGGAAGGAAGGAAGGAAATTTATTTATTTTTATTTATTTTATTATATTTATATCCCGCCCTTCTCCACAGAGGACCCAGGGCGGCGCACAGGAATTTAAAAACATACAAAAAATAAATACATAATTTAAAATATATTAAACTATTCTAATCCTAATGAGTATATAATTTAAAATCTAGGATGTGAAAGGTAATAAATAGAATGGACAGAAGATGCAACTCAGTATAATTTAGCACTATGTAGATTCAGTTTGTATCCAATACTGTAAGATTAGAATACTAATATAATTCCTCTAGAGCTTAGCAAAAGGTAAAGGTAACGATTTTCCCTGTCCAACCATGTGTGACTAAGGGGTGTTCTGAAATAGGCTTCCTTAAAAAGCATGAAGCAGAGTCTTGGTCCCTGGAAAACCCCTTCTATTTACCCAACTGTGAATTCCTTTCATTCACAGTCAGCAAGGCTTGGCAAACAGTCTTTCAGAGGAATATTTATCAACACGAATCTTATCCCACTCAGAGAGCTGCCAGATAACACGTTTCCAAATGCAGAGCAAGGCAACACTTATAGTCACAAACAGAACTTTCCCCTCTTGAAATGACCGGAGGAACAAATTGTTTCCTGTAAAAGCCCTCTCCCTGTTCGCTCCTCTTTGTTTTCTATGGGAGGGGCCAGTCACCTCCAAGGCGTGGCTTTACTCCCAACTCGACCCTGCTTTCTTAGTTATACTTGTCTTCTGGTAGCTCTGCGCATGCACACACTGGGAGCAGCTGTTCCTCTGCCTCACTGCTGTCTAGCTCCCTCTCTGCCCCTGATGCAAAGCACTCATCAGAGCTTTCCTCAGTCCTCAGGACTGGCCCATGTTCCTCCCCAACCTCCTCACTGTCCGACTCTGCTGCCAGCACCACTGGCCGCTTGCTGGGCCACAACAAAGGGAAATGCTTGTCTCTGTTTCTTAGCCAACAGAGCCAGTATTATCTGAAGACATTTTCATGATTATACACTGAGGTGCATGGAATTCTATCATCTTATCCCTGAAATGATACCTATTTATCTACTTGCATTTGCATGCTTTTCAACTGCTAGATGAACAGGAGCTGAGACAAGTAATGGGAGTTTGCTCCATCACACAGTACTTGGGTCTCGAACCCAGGCTGTCAGCTTTCCAGAGCTTAGCACTGATGCCCTAATTGTATGATCCAGTTTAATGGTATTCTGTCAATGTAATCATGTGCAAGTCTTGCACATAGGAGTAAAGATAAGCATCTTTGCTATGTCGAACTTCTGTTCAGTCTACAAATATGAGCGTTTTTTCCATGTATTATAATATCAATGATCTGTGAGTTTCCAAGGACTGAATATAGCATGTTTGGTAGAGCCAAATAACAAAATCTCTTAAAAAAAATAGACCAACCAAAAGCTATGTGTTGCTTCAATACAATGTTGTTCCTTCAGTAGTCCTAGCCATAGCAGATTTCATCCTTCTTGCTTTTTATGGTCCACATTTTGGTTGAATGTGGTTGTGATGAATTCATTCTTAACTCTGTCCACGAATGCATAAGATTCTACAAAACCCAGATAAATATAATTAAATTAGATTAACAGAGTTGGAAGGGACCTTGCAGGTCATCTAGTCCAACCCCCTGCCCAAGCAGGAGACCCTACGTCGGCCTCCACCTAGGATCGAACTCACCACCTCCTGAGTGGGAGGCGAGAGGTCCACCTCTAGGCCACAGCAGCACCTTCAACTCCCAGAATTCCCCAGGCAGCAAAGATGTTTTTCATGAGCTGCTTGGAGACTGGAAGAGGCTATCAAAAAATCCATTTGGCAGCCTGATTCTCAAACCAGGCCATGTTAAGATAATTAAATAATAGTTAAATAATCTGTACTGGGAGGAAGTAGGAAATTCCTGAGAGAACGTTTCAGAAAAACACGAAAATAGTGTTCGCAATGTGTTCTCCCAAATGGCCCTCAATGGGAATCCCTCTTCAAATTCTACTGAAGCAAAACCTGAAATGTGCTTGGTAATTTTAGCTCTGTGGGGGGAAGAATTCGTTGCATAGAGAAGCTCTCTTTGCTGTGCAACTTGCCAAGATGACAACAGAAAATAAGTTCCTTTATCTATAAAATTGTCCATAATTGACAGTTGCCTATTATAACAATACCACGGCCTCTCGGTCTGCCTCTTTTTTTCCTTCACGCGATGAACAGATTGATAAAATTATCCAGAGGAGAATCACTGTGGGCTGGGAGATTTAGAGAAACTCAAAAGAGAATTGAGAATTGAACAAGGGACAACAAAGAATGAAGATGAGGGAATGGTCACATCAATAGGAAGCAACAGAGGGGTGGCTGTTGTAAGCTGTTCCTGTGAATAGACTTCTAATCAAGCAGACAAAAGACCACTTATGTTTGAGCATTATACAAACCAGAACCAATGAGGCAGAATGTAACCCGAAATGTAAAGTTTAAAATAATAGGGTGCTGGAGGGCTCTCCTTCGGATTGAAGGAAGGAACCATTCAGTCTGGTTTTCAATGCAACACCCTGTTGCTCCATTCTAACAACACTACGGCAATAAAAAAAGGTTGAGTTTATTTTAGTAAGTTATTCTGGGGTTCATACAGTTTCTCCTGTGAAAACTGTTGCACGCACTTTACCATAAGAAACAATGAAAGCCAAGTTTGATATTAATGTCCAAATAAGAGATGCTCCTGGAGACATGGATTTGCTAAACGTTTTTGCACTTGGACAATGCAGATTTGTATTTTTTTTTAAAAGCCTTGTTATAAATTCCATGGGTCTCTTTTCCCACTGTGGCACTCATTTTATTCTAAACTCCCCTCTTTTAATTATCCCTCATTTCTCCCCCTGCCTGTTTCCACATTTATGGGAAAATCTAGCAAAGAAACTAATTAAGAAATAAAGATTTTGGTTCTCCGCGCTTATGCTTTGTTTCCCTTTCTAATAAAATATTAAAGCTAAATTGAATTTAATTTAACTTGATGACTGTTTAACCCTAGCAGTCATCAGTTCACTGCAGTTACTTCCAAGATGTTTCTCCCACCCCATCAACCCCTAAACACAAAGCTTAAACATATTTGGCACTTAACCAACATGTTCTGGCACTCTGACTGTGGGTTATAATTCCAGAGTCACTGGTGAAATCATTAAGGGAAAGCTTTTTTACAATCCTCTCTCACACACTCTTTATGATTGTGTGTGTGTGTGTGTGAGTGTGTGTGGGTTAACTTATAAGAAAACAGATGGAGAAAAACCTATCTGCAACTGGGATTTGCTGAAGTCTAATTTATGCTCAGGAAAAGCAAAAGAAAACTGAGAACTTGACAAAGCCAAAATCCATGATGGCATTGCTTGTGAATTGCATGAAGAGGACGAGCCCTCTTCAGTTGCCAGCCTCTCCATCCCAATCTGAGCATCCCAATGTTTTTGGAAATGTCTGCAAATTGACACTTGCCTTTTTCTGTCTGAATGGCAATGGGGTGAAAAAACAGTGTCAGGTCAATTCACTGGGAAATCATCTTTCCATTTAAAAGGCTTTGTGTGTTTTCTTTTGCTTCCTTCTGACCTTTGTGGATATTTGTAACTTCCCTTCATACACTACAGGAGAAAATATGCAAGAGGAAACACTGAAACCTCTCCCAGGAAGATGCTATGTTGGTGGATGTTTCTATGAAACAATGAGTACACCTAAACATTAAAGAATGAATGGAACGTTTGCATTTTCTCAAAATGTTCTCCAGAGCAAAGGGGCTGCCAATTACCTGGAAACCTCTTCTATTCTGAGTCAAAACCTCCCTCCTTCCAGGTACCTGAATTGGACAATTTAGGAGGAGGCTCAATTTGATATTTGATACTTGATATTTGATACTCAATTTGATACTGCATACAGTTTTGGTTGCCATGATGTAGAAAAGACGTGGAGACTCTGGAAAAAGTGCAGAGAAGAGCAACCAAGATGATTAGGGAACTGGAGACTAAAACATATGAAGAACGGTTGCAGGAGCTGGGTATGTCTAGTTTGATGAAGAGAAGGACCAGGGGAGACATGATAGCAGTGTTCCGATATCTCAGAGGGTGCCACAAAGAAGAGGGAGTCAAACTATTCTCCAAGGCACCTGGGGGCAGGACAAGAAGCAACGGGTGGAAACTAATCAAGGAGAGAAGCAACTTAGAACTAAGGAGAAATTTCCTGACAGTTAGAACAATTAACCTCTGGAACAGAAGTTGCCTCCAGAAGTTGTGAATGCCCCAACCCTGGAAGTCTTTAAAAAAATGTTAGATAGCCATTTGTCTGAAATGGTATAAGGTTCCTGCCCACGCAGGGGGTTGGACTAGAAGACCTACAAGGTCCCTTCCAACTCTGCTATTGTATATTGTATATTGTATATAGCTGTTACAAATACTAGGCTAGAAACTCAGATACTATAAATTCTAGTCCCACTTTAGACATGAAGCCAACTGGGTGATTTTGGGCCAGTCTCTCTTTCTCTGTCAGGTGCAGACAACTAGAACCACTTAAAGATAGGTCCAAGAAAGCTCACAGAGCATCAAGGGCCCCAAAGATACTTTATTGTTGATCATCAATGTTACAGGAATCTCACCAGAATCTCTGGCTTTCTTGGGAAATGGCGGATGTAGACTGGAAGATTTGATCTCAGACTTTTCAACTCCTAAACAAATTTTAACATGGGATGTTTTTAGAGGAGATTTGTTCTGACCTAGGCTTCCTGAGAAAGCATAAATCGCAATTTTAGTCCCAGAAACCCTCTCTTATTTATATGGTTGTAAATGATGGCCATTAACTGTCTGCAAGGCTTCACAAACAATCTGTGAAGGTTCCAACAGATGTTGCTCGAGTTGCCACAGTCTTTCAAGGGAGTGTTGATAAACACCAACCTTATCTCCCTTGCAATTCTGCCAGAGACCTAATTGTCAAATGCAGAGCAAGGCCAACCTTAGCATGGAGTCAAACAGAACTTTTCAAAGCTTGAACTAACAAAATGAACTAATCGCTTCCTGCAAAAGCTCATATCCCATTCACTCCTCTTTTATGTTTTATGGGAGGGGCTAATCATTTCCAAGCCTTAGTCCCAAGTCAACCCTGTTTTCTTAATTGTTTTTGCCTTCTGGCAGCTCTGTGCATGAACACACTGGGAACAGGCTCCTACTTTTCTTCTGCCTCGCTGATGTCAAACTCCAGAGGGTCCAGAGGCAGCAAATAACTACCAGTTGACCTTGGCCTCCTCTCTGCCTCTGACACAGAGCCCTCGTCCGAGCCTTCCTCAAACTCCAAGGCTGGCCCATGTTTTCCCCAACCTCCTTACTGTCTGAATCTGCTGCCAGGTTTGCTGGCCACTGGCACACCACAACAGAAATGGATGGAAACTAATCAAGTTAGAGAAGCAAACTAGAACTGCAAAAGTTGCAGACTACAGGAACCGCTGGTGGGCCACAACAGGATTGCTCCCTTTCAGGCGATGGTTCAACCCCAGTCTTTCACTAAAGGAAGGAAGAAATGCAAGTTGCTTCCAACAATGTGGTCAAAAAATAAAGTGGACTTGTCCAGGCAATTGCCAGGAGTCAAGTCTAACTCCAAAGCAAATAAATAAACAAACAAATAAATAAATAAATAATCTCTCACAACTCTTCCCTTAATTTTATTGTCACACCAGATTTCAGCGGGGGGATAGATTGTAGAGCTGAGTTAATTTTATCTCATAATTTTTAATGATAAACACATCGCATTAGAATAATACAAACATTATTGTGCAAATTACACTGTAGTCCAAATTAATAGCCTGCATTATATTTACTGGATAGGCTGGATAAAGGTCGTGTAGGAGGGGATTCATATTATGGTCCCTGATTAATCATACTTCATTAGTGCAGTCAGGAAACCATAAAACAAAATTACATTTGTGAATCAATTGCCGAAAGAAGCTAGGGCTGAGAGCTGGAGGATAAAAAATGATTCCTTTTCTTTACTCCTCTTCCTGGACTGATGCTATCAGAACACCCTGTAATTAACCACAGAAAAAGCAGATAGCGATGATAAGAGATTAAGGTTTCCATTTGCATTTACACTTATCTTGCTCTAAGTTTCACTGAACTGACTTCTGCAGAAGGTTAAGAAGGAGCATTTCTTGAAAATTACACCTTGTATCTTTTGCATGGTGTTCAGAATAACGATATCATCAGAACAGGACTAGGGGCAAATTTCTGCTTATTGAAGTAGGGAAAGCCCAGATGTGCCAACTTTAGATTTTGGAAATGACCGAATCATTGTTTATTACAGCCTAAAGAGTCCTCCTCTCCCCTTACTCACAACTGGTTAAGAGCAACCAGTAACATCAAGATCAAAGATGATACTGGAAGAAGTCCATTTTGATATTTCTTGGTGATTTGAGACTGATCTTAGAATCAGGTCAAAAGAGGCTGACTTTTAAACTTGAGAATATAGGATTTATTGATGCTTTCTGAAGACATGATAGATGTGGAGTATAATGTGCAGGGGAACACTTTCATATGGCATCATATGGCGTAGTCAAAGGTCACAGAAAATGCCAGGGTCTTTAGGAGATACCATATTTTTTTTGGGAGTATAGGAAGTACTTTTTCCCTCCTAAAAGAGGTTGAAAATTTGGGTGCATCTTATACTCCAAACTAATGTGCTGAAGTTGACCAGGCTAAGGACTAGCCAGATGAATACCTGGTAGGCAGAATCCCCCCCCCCCATTTTCCTCCCCAAAGACTAAGGCGCATCTTATACTCCAAAAAATACGGTAGGCAAGATCCTAACTGGGTCAGCACCTTTAACTTGCTGGAGTTGGGAACAAGGCTGAAATGCTAGGTGAAAATCCCAGCTGGGTGAGAAGCCGAGAGATATTCCATAATATGGGTAGTCCTTGCCTTATGAGTAGAGTTGGGACTATAACTTCCATTGAATGTAGGTGATGCATCATTAAGTGAGTCATCATGTGACTGTGCTCTATTTACAATCCTTTAGCCATGTTTGTTAAGAGAATCATGTGATTATTAAATGAATTCAGCTTCCCCCATTGATTTGCTTGTCAGAAAACAGCTGGGAAGTCAGATATGGCGATCAAATGCCTTGTGTGTGTGTGTGTGTGTGTGTGTGTGTGTGTGTGTGTGTTCCAGCATAACTCTGGAACGCCTCGAGCAATTTCAAACAAACTTGGTACACAGAGGACTTACTCTCTGTAAACAAATACTGTGGTGGTAAGACATCCCTAACATCCCTCTGGATGTGTGTTCTGTTAAAATACATCCTGTTGTGCCTTAAAATGGCTCTTACTGTGCTGCCTTAAAATGGCTTCTACTGTACAGAGTTGTGGAGTTGCCATAGTAACAGGCTCATAGTATTCCACAAGGGGGCTCCCTCTGGTAAGGGGAAAAGATCCAACATTAGAAATTGTGGCGACGTTCATGGAAGGAGGGTTGGGATAAATAAATACTGGGCAGCGCCAGGTTATCAGCTAGTTGTAAATACATTCCAGTTTCCAAGAGTCCAAATCATGATCATATGACTGCAGGAACATTGCAATTATTGTAAGTGTGAGAATCAGGCTATAAATTACTTTTTTTTTTTCAGGACCATCGTAATTTTCAACAGTTGCTAAAGCAATGGTTGTTAAGTCAACCTATACTTTCCCCCCCTATGTTCTGGAAGCCTTGATGTTATGCTATTTGGACCTTAGTCTGGAGGCTAAACTGAATTTTAAGAGTAGCCCATACCCCAGGCTCCTCCTGTACTTTGAAAATTGAATTCCACCAGGCTATTTAAAAAAAAAAGGAAAATTCATGACTTCATATAATAATGCAGAATAATACTGAGTTGGAAGGAACTTTGGACGTCTTCAAGTTTAACTCCCTGTTCAAGCAGGAAACTATACACATTCTGGACAAGCGATGAAGCTACTACTACTTCTAGAAGCAAACCATTCCATTGATGAACTGTTCTCACTATTAAAAAATTTCTCCTTAGTTAGAGGTTGGCTCTCTGTTGAATGATCTTCCACTTGTTACTTTTTGTCCTGCCCTCATGTGCTTTGTAGAGTTAGTCAACCCCCTCTTCTCCGTGACAGTCCCTCAAATATTGGAATACTGCCTTCTCTTTGTTAGACTAGGCATACCTCGCTGCAGTGGCTTTGCACTTTAGTAACCACTTCTGCATCACTAAAAGAAGCACTGTGTCATCGGGCAGATTTCCAAAATCTTCACTGTGTGCCTTTATAGAAATATTTCCTGTAATTTAAATAGAATTGCACTAGAGTGGGTAATCCCATGTGCTTTCTGGCTACCAGTGGGTCACTTTGATGCCCTGACCTTCTTAAGCATCTACTCTATGCCATTTGTAGAGCAGTGTTGACAACTGTTTAATTCAGGGTTAAACTGTCTTCTTCAGCCTCTGCCTCTATTTTGCTTAGGAAGTTTAGCCATTTCTTTAGTAGGAGAATGCAAAGCATCTCACATCATCTGGAAGCCATTGACAAGGCAAGCAGATCCTTTAGCACAGGGGTCCCCAACCTTTGCGACTTTAAGTCTGAAGGACTTCAGCTCCCAGAATTCTGAGAGCTGAAGTCCTTCAGACTTAAAGTTGCAAAGGTTGGGGACCCCTGCTTTAGCAGATCGATTTCACTCTTCGAGCTCTTACTGCTGTGTTTCATTTCAAAGTCCTTTTTATTATTATAATTTTTCTTGCTTTAAAATTGTCCAACTTCCTTGCCTTAATGCTTGGCAACCTTCAGTCAATGTTCTCCATCGGATGAACAAAGATCTCTCTTTCTTTCTTTCTTTCTTTCTTTCTTTCTTTCTTTCTTTCTTTCTTTCTTTCTTTCTTTCTTTCTTTTCTTAGGTGTAATGTTTTGGGTGCATGATCTTAGTTTTGGTGCTTTGCGTCTGTTTTCCTCCTGTTCTTTTTAAAACGTGTCATGATAATATGTGAAGCATTGGCCTCCTTGCAGTTTGTCAGACTACATCAGGCTGCCTCTTGTCACATACAGGAACAAATGAAGGCAATATGACTGAGTTGCAGATACATATCACAAGCCATTATAAAGTTAATAAAAACTTTCTTTGAAGGAAAGTGCATTTGATGTGTTCTCTGAATGAGCTTCGGATCATACTGCCGTCTTTCCTGACAGGTTAGAGTTGCCAAATCTTTTAAAATTTAAATTTATAAAGCTGGTTGAATTCCTTTTTACTGAAGCTTGCCTGCATAAAAAAAGAGCACTTCTTCCACTCCCCACCACTTCTTCTTTGCTTTTCCTTCTCCCTACTGAATAAGAGTCATGCAACTGTTGTTAAGGACCATGCAAATAAACAAAATAAAATTCTAATGAAGATTATGCTATAATAAAAACCATATCACCGTATTAAGATGCATTAATATTAATGAGGTTACCAAAGCTACTTATTTATATCTGGATTAATTGACTTGGCAATTGACTCAGGGAGTGTGGGAAAAGGAACATACAAGTGCATCCTAGATACCATATTTCTTGGTCACCTTCTGAAGAAAAGATTTACCAAATGCAAAGATGGGTATTTACTTCGGCTTATTTCTCTTGGCTTTATATTTAAAAAGTAAGTAAGTAAGTAAGATCTAATCACGTCATTTTCACTGGAAAACACACCCCAGAAAACAGAAATGTGCAGATTTGGTCAATACCTATCTAAGTACAGATTTGGGAAGTGCAAATGAGGTTAATTTTTTTAAAAAAATAGACACGATGAATTTTCTTGCAGTAGTAACTCAGGAGTTGAAAGATTTATTTCAATGTAGTTCTAATGTGTGAATTTTGATTGCACGTTTTCGCTAATGTATGCATTTTTGTGTCTACTTTTCTCCAGCAATTTCTCTCATGCAAGGCAGACTTTGGTGTCCTTTTCTCAAATACTCCCTTTTAATTATTTTCTCTAATGTACTGTACACCCTTTTTCAGCATGTTTTAAAATGGATTGGAAAACACACCCCAGAAATCAGAAAAGTGTAGATTTGGTCAATACCAATCTAAGTACAGATTTAGAAAGTGTGAACGAGATTTTCTTTTTTAAACAGACCTAATGAATTTCCTTGCAGCAGTAATTCAGGAATTGAAAGATCTATTTTAAACCATCCGCACTAATCTGATCTTTTTTCCTGCAGTTTTGCATTCATCGTTGGGGAAGAGAGATTTAGTATACAAAACTGACTCACAAGATTCTTGTGAAGAAAAATAGGAGAAGGGAGCGTTGTATATCGTGTTGTATATCGTCTTGAACTCTTAGTGGAAAGGAGGAATATAAATGGAACAAGTAAATACATAAATAAGGGACTCTGGGCTTGTCATTAACAAGGGGGTCAGAGCAGTATGGGAAGGGGGCAATTTAACGCAAAGAATGAATGACTATTTTGTCCAGCAACTCAAGATTCTGTAGGGAAAAGCTATCATGGATTTTCATGACCTCTGCCCCTGCTGTTCGATAAGCAACACAATCTTTAAACTGGGATTCACTGAAGGCGCATAAAAGGTGAGGTTTACACCTCTGACTGAGCCATGCTTTTCAAAAGAACACAGCTAGGTTTGCATAGCATGCTAAGGCCAAACACATTATGGATTAGCACAAAAATATGAGTCCTAACTATAATCAAATCCTGTGATCTCTGACAGAGAGAGAGGGAGGGAGGGAGAGACAGACAGACAGAGACAGAGAAACAGAGAGAAGGAGACAGAGAAAGAGAGGGTGGGTGGGTGGGTGGGAGGGAGGGAGGGAGAGAGACAGAGACAGACAGACAGAGACAGAGAGCGAGGGAGGGAGGGAGACAGACAGAGAAAGAGAAACAAAGAGAGAGAGAGAGACAAAACCACACACACACACACACAGAGAATATCCAATGTATTTCTGCTTTCCTCACCACCCTTAGCCTTTTCTGTGGGAGAGTTTCAAAACGTCCGACTGTCTGTCTGTCTGTCTATATCTCTATCTATCCGACTCTTATTGCAGAATTAATACTGTTTAAGATCTTAGATTAAATCAGGGATCCATAATCCCAATTTTTTAAAAAGAGGTGATGGGAGTGATACCTACATGAAGATAGCAGGCTGGCTTAGGAACACTGAGCTGGATACAAGCCACACAATATGCTCCTTCAATAGTTTGCAGTCATGTCCCGCTACCTGTTATTTTGAGATGACTTTGACTTTGCACATTGGTGGGACCATTTCTACCACTGATTTGTGGTGTTGAATTACTGCATTTTAAGAACCACAGTAAATATTCCATTTATTTCTTGCATTTATATCCTGATGAAGTCTCTGAGGACTTTCAGCAATTCATACGACACAAGGAAAATAGGAAAGCATCCGCAGTACATTAAACAATTTTTACAGTTCAGTAACTAAGGCAGACAACCCATTGGCGTAATAAAAATAAAATAAATGTAATTAAATATCAGTATAAATGACACTCAATAAGTAACTTGATTGGAATGCTCTCCAAGATTAGTAAGTGCAGAGTGATGCACGTTGGGGCAAAAAACCCCAACTACATCTATAAACTGATGGGGTCTGAACTCCTTGCAACTAACCAGGAAAGGGACCTTGGTGTCCTGGTGGACAGCTCAATGAAGGTGTCAACCCAGTGTGCCGCAGCAGTGAAAAAAGCAAACTCATTGCTAGGGATCATTAGGAAGGGTATAGAAAATAATTGTAATTGTAATTGTATTCGAATTTGTATACCGCCCTTTCTCCCTTAGGGGACTCAGGGCGGTGAACAGGCAATGATAAAAAACAATAATAAAAACATCAATATAAATACCTATGCTAAAAATAAATTAAATACTAAGCCTGCTCTAAAATGCACAATAAAAAATAAGTCAGCAAGTGTCATTTTGCCTCTTTATAAATCTATGGTGAGGCCCCATCTGGAGTACAGTTCTGGTCACCATACCTTCAGAAGGATATTATGGAAATGGAAAAGGTGCAGAGGAGGGCAACCAGAATGATTAGGGGGCTGGAACACCTTCCTTACCATCTGAGGCTGCAACGGCTGGGCCTCTTCACTCTAGAACAACGGCGCCTGAGAGGTGACCTGATTGAAGTCTATAAAACCATGCATGGTGTGGACAAAGTAGAAAAGGAAAAACTGTTTTCCCTATCGCACAACACTAAAACTAGGGGGCACTCCATGAAACTTTTGATAACTAGACCTCAAACAAATAAGAGGAAGTACTTTTTCACCCAGAGGCTCACTGGTCTATGGAACTCCCTGCCAGAAGAAGTGGTGGCAGCTGTCAGCCTCGACACCTTTAAGAAAGGATTAGACGAGTTCATGGAGAACAAGGGTATCCATGGCTATCATTATGGATGCCTAAGGACACCCTCCAGGTTGGAGAGATAGGCAGGATATTTCTCAATGCCATTTGCAGGGAATCATAAGCAGGTGAAGACATCTGCTTGGGAAGACCCTGAAGCAAATGGTGAGCCACTGTGTGAGACAGAATGCTGGACTGGATGGGCTGTGGCCTGTTCCAGCAAGGCTGTTCTTATGTTCTGAGAGCTATCAATGAGCAATATGCAGAATAGAGTTACATCTATTATTTTTTTATTTAGATGTAGTATAATGTGGAAGCTGATCTGAATCTCTAACTGCACCTGTTTTATAATTTTGCTCTTTGCACCTGCAATTCAAATAAGGAAAAGAACATCTTTAATTGCAGTGAATGTCACTTTTTTCTTTCTTTATACAAATTGAAGATACCTGAACTGGAATCACATTGGAATGGAGAATAAATTCCCCACCTCTAATTGTCTGATATCAGTCCGGATAGGATCCTTTACATGTTTGATACTTCAGATGGATCAATTCCATTCCAAAATTTCCTCCTTAATGGAACTTTTTTTTTTTGCGGGCAAGAAAAACAACAGAAGAAGTTGGAGAAGATTTAAAGTTTTGTGTATAAAACAGAGGGATCACACAATTCAAAGGCTCATCTGAAAGTATCATTATTATCTTTTTTTTTTTAATGTAGCTCATATGCTAGGGATGAGAAGAAATATGAAATTTAGTTCTAAGTTAATAAGTCAAGTAAAAATCCTGTAGGTAGTTGGGTTGCATTTTAGATTAGGTTGCTTTTGAAACATGTTTTGCTTCCCACAGTACTTATGCTCTGCTAACTCTCGGTAATTGAAGTTTTGGGTGATGTTGTATAAAGTACAATTATAGTTAATGCAACATACCTCTTTTGCTCAATATATATAGCTTGCAAACGTGTGAAAAGGCCACAACTTTCATTTGGCCGGCTAGTTGACTGGAGACAGGAATAAGACAGATATCTCAAGTGTTCCATTAGGTGAATTTACTGTGCTCAGTGATTAATTATAACCTTAATAATTCACTCCCATTGCCACAGGCCCAAAGCTGCTATTACTCACAATGTAAATACCAGCTCTTTCTCATAGGCGATGCAACACCGAGAGTGTGTAGTAGTGAAAAACCCTTGGAATGCATTCTGTGAAGTTCTTGTTAACACAGGTTTTGAAGATCTGACGACAGATCAGAGCCACACAGAATGGAGACCCATTCCTGGGAATTAAGTCACCCAATGGTAGATTGAATTTATATGGAGTGGATCCAATCTGGAACTTTTCCAGATAGGACTAAAATGGCCCCTTGTTTGAAATTGCTCATGTCCACTCAATGTAGAGAATACTCAATCGCGTATATTAGATATCTGGATGGACACAGTGACAGTCCATATATTGTGAATGGTTAGATGTTGACCCAGCATGCTATACATGACCCCAATCAATTGTGGTTTACTCCACAAACAATTGGCTAAGCAAAGCAATGGTTGAACATGATTTGGGAGACATATCTGTTTAAGGTAGCTTCCCTCCATCTACCCCCCACCCCCCCCACCCCGACCCTGTTTAAAGTAATTTTGTAGTGGATTGTCCTCAAGACCTAAAAAGAGAAAAACCAGTGATCAGCATAAACAGAGCCATGGTCATAGGACAAACATCCATTAGTTTTTACCCTACTTCAGATTCAGCCACATCAGTGGCTCCTAGAGGTTTTTTAAACAGTAGCACTCAGGGAGAAATCAGAAAAGTATGTCAATCTCCTGCTCATTTGAAATTTGAGCACTGTCATTCAGAAAAATCAAGCAGCCTAGGAAGAATGCAACTTCATATCCTCTCATTTGTAGGAAATGCTCTTCATAAATGAGCTGGTGCACCATTGCTTGAGATAGCAAAGAAAAGCAGGAAAGGTGGAATATGAGATAGTAAATTTTTTGTTATTTCATGGTTGTTCTCCAGAAGTGCAATCCTGAGACCATTTCCACACTATCAATGCCATGATGTGAAAGTAACAGTAATGAGAACAAATGTCTCAATGTTTTAGCAATGGATGGATGATATTGCAAAGATGCTCTGAAACATTAGTGCAGATATAGTCCAATTGAGACTGGAAGAAAACAAAATACTCAATCTCCCTACCTAAAGGAGAGGAAGAAACAGAGGCTAGGGGCAGAGTCAAGATAGGAATTAGCCTGGAGTCATTACATTCCCACAAACAATCCAAGTCCAATCCCTTTCTTGAGTTCCACTAACTCTTGTCTAGTGCCAATTTAGTGCTGACTATTACTTAACTAGATTCTTATGTATAAGCATGAGCAAAAAATCCACTTAACTGGAATTTAATGCGTGGTCTTTTATACTAGATAACGTCTTTGTAAAGTCCATCTACTGTGATATAAGTTTGTATTATTTATAAAGTTGGGGTGAAAATGCAAACATTTCTGTTCCAAAACAGTTTTTTTTAAATCATTTCCTCATTCTACCAACCTCAGATTCACATGAGAAGGAAACAATTATACCAACATAAAGTTTGAACAATTTTTAACCTGAAATTTTTACTTGTACAATCCCATCAAGTATGGAAAATGTTCCATATTTATAGGAGGAAAAACTCTCTGGTGGTTCCATAGCATTACTTGAAATTTAGCTCTCGGTTGTAACAAACAATCCCAAACTCTGGGTGTTGTCCCATCATTGGAAATGGGGATTTTTCTTTTGTGCAGCTACACACAGCCCTTTGGGTTTGAATGGAAGAAGCTGATTTCTTCAGAAGAAAGGACTACAAACATTCAGATGGACATGAGATGGCATTAAGAAGATTTTTCTCAATGTTGACTACTATCTAGTAGTCACCTGGACTTTTGTAGTCTAGATACAATAGTCCCATTCTCTGAATGAGATCAGAGAGCTTTCTGTTCTGTGAGGCTAGAAGTCTGTTCTCAGACTCCTAGCCTCACAACCTCATACATTTAATGTCTGTTGGCTACATCATTGTATCTCCTGGCTTCATACACAAAGGCAAAGCTTCAAATAAGATACAATATATGCATATATGTAGATCATTATCACATTTAATTTCTTGTTAGGAGATAGTTAAGCATCCCTCTGTCTGGCTTGAATTACCATATTTTATGAATGAAAGACTTGTACTACAGCAACCCATCACTATAGTCCCAAGACAAAGATGAAATCTTGATACAAGGGTAGGGGAAATTTAGAAGAATTGCAGTTTACACATGGTCAAGAACATTACTCCTTAGGCCACTGTTATGAACACGGTATTCAACTGTAGAATGGTTCATCAATTTGGTATTGTATGAGAATCCCACCACTGAGTTTCATTTAATCTGGTTTTAGGGTTAAAAGAAAAAGCTATGAATCCAACCCAAGTGTTGTTGAAAAGACAACTAAAACGTTTCCACAAAAGGCAAACCAGGACATGGTTTTTCTATCAGGAACAGGTGCTAGAAAAGAAATTGCTCTTGTTGAATTGGAGACAGCAAGGATCAAATATATGGACATGTGCCAACCTCACCCCCAAGAATCTTTCTCCAAAACTTTCAAGTTCTCTCCAAGTTCTTCCAGATGTTTGTGTCTGAGCACGATCAGTCCTACATAAAATTTCTCCTGTAGGCCAAATTAGACGGCAAATTTAGGTGAGAAGATCTCATTGCCAAGAAGCTCGCGTTTCAGGTGGGAAGTCTTCCGATATGGAATCTGCCTAAGGCTTTGGGCTCTGGTGGTGCATGCAGGCTCACAGCCAGACTTCCTACAGTGAAAGAGCTTTCAGGTGGTTCCAAGGATGGAAGGGGGAAAGTCAAAGCAGGACAACAAGGCATGAAACACCAAAGGGACAATTCCCGTCATGCCCAGAGAGCAATGTTGATTGCAAGATCTTATGGAGTTTGTAATTTATAATCCATACTAGATGATAACTTGGCGTATTTATTTATAGGGGGCGAAATGTCTGGACCAAACGTAATTTCTAATGTTGGATTTTCCCCCTTATCAGAGGGAGCCTCCTTGTGGAGTGCTGGGAAGCTGTTACCATGGCAACTCTACTGTGCTGTATGGTAGAAGCCATTTTACAGCAGTACTGTAGATGCCAATTTAAGGCACAACAGTCTATAACTTAACAGAACACCATCACCCCAAGGAGTTTTAGTATTTGTTTCCAGAGGGTAAGTGTGTACCAGGTTTGCTTGAAATGACACACACACACACACACACACACACACACACACACACACAGAGTGAACTTTTGGACTAATAGATTAAACAAATATGGGGAATTCTAGGACCTGCACATTCTTGTCTGTATGTTCTGATGGGCTGAATTTCAGTACCAGTCCATTGCTGGGAAATAACCTAGTAATTTTCTGGGGTTTTGTTTTTTTTGTAGAAAACAACAAGAAGGGATTGTGTATGCCTTGTATATTGAAACCAATGAAAGTTGGTACTGAGTTATAATTTAACTTGATTAAATTATAAGACAAGGAGGGAGAAAGCTCAAACAGCATTCTTCAAAATGAAAAAGGTCTTCTGCAATCATCTAAAATTGAAAATCAGGCTTGTGAGGTGTTATAACTTTTTCATCCTGCTCTACAGAGTAAAGAGTTGGTCTCTGATATAAAACCACTTGAAGAGACTAGAAGCATTTGAAATGTAGATTGACAGGTGGCTGTTACGTAGAAGCTGGGTTGACAAAATCAGAAATGAGGAGGTGATGAGCCCACCTGGGAAGCCAAGGGAAATCATCAAAGCCATTAAAAAGCGAAAGTTATAATATTTTGGATATGGGATGCGACACCTGGAAAAATACAGCATTCTTCACTTAATCCTCCAAGGAGAGATTGAAGGCAAAGGAGGTCCAGGCAGAGGAAGGACATTTTTTGTAGGAGGGGTGAAAGATACAGAAATGGACATTTTTTCGTATGGCTGTTGATAAAAATAGGATCGCCGACATCATTTCCAAAGTCCGATGACGCATTTCATTTTATTTCATTTTCATTTATTTAAATTTATATCCCGCCCTTCTCCACAGAGGACCCAGGGCGGCGTACAGGAAATTTAAAACATACCAATACAAAGATAAATATATAATTTAAAATAAATATTAAACAATCCTATCCTGTACTAAAACCAAATTTAAAATACCCAATTTAAAAACTTCCTAAAAGTGCCCATGGGAGGTTAGGCTAGGCCGGCTTGTTGGAACAAATATGTCTTTAGACATTGGCGGAAGAGGCGGAGGTCGGTGATGGTGCGTAATTCAGGGGTAGATCATTCCAGAGGGCTGGGCCCGCCACAGAGAAGGCTCTTCCCCTGGGTGTCGCCAGTCGGCATTGTCTGGCCGACGGCACCCTGAGAAGGCCCTCTCTGTGGGAGCGTATCGGTCTAAGGGATGTATGGGGCAGGAGGCGGTCTCGCATATATGGGGCAGGAGGCGGTCTCACATATGGCACAAGAACAAGAAGAAGACACCTGTATCTGCTGTCTGTCTTTTCATCCATCTTTTCCACATCCCATCTGTCTCTTAGCTCTTGTGGGCATGTTTTTAGTACAGTTTTTAGTAATATTTTAATGTCGGGTCATTTCAGTCTTTTTAATTATTTTTCGCCTGTTTCTATAATTTGCAAGCTACCCAATTATCTTGTAGAGGAGATGGGGACATAGAAATCCAATCAATTAATCAACATCCATCCATCCATCCATCCATCCATCCATCCATCCATCCATCCATCCATCCATCCATCCATTCTTTTTACCCAGCTAGGTGGCAGTGCTGAGCTTACTTTGCCCAATCAAAAAAACAAAGTGGGACTTGGAAAATAGGTAGATAAGAGACCACCAAAAAACTTTTTAAGTGTTGAACGACATTGGGATTATTTTTAATATTTTTTAAAACAATCCACGTTGTTCCCATGAAAGCTATTGTAATATGTTAGAAGAAGCTGTGCTCATTCGCAGGAGATTTTAACTTTAAAAAAAAACATTTTATTAAGTGAATATAATTCATCAGGGTTAATCACATTTAAATGCAAATTAAATTAATTTAGATGTACTTTTTGTTCGGCTTCCTCATCTCCACCTTCCACTGTCTCAACCACTTTTTAAAGGACAGGCTCTGTCCACTATCCCAAAAACAAGGCTGGTCACTAGGTTGAAAAAGTTGTTCATCCCAATTCTAGATTATAGATAGTGCTTGATTTATAACAGTTTGTTTAGTAACCATTCGAAGTTATAAGGACACTGACCGATTTTCACACTCATGACTGTTGCAGCATCCCCATGGTCGCATGTTCAAAATTCAGATACTTGGCAACTGACTCATATTTATGACGGTTGAGGTGTCCTGATCCCCTTATGTGACCTTCTGACAAACAAAGTCAATGGGGAAGTCAGATTCACTTAATAACCACATTACTCACTTAACAACTGAGTCAAGATGGGGTGTAAAACTCACTTAACATATGTCTCCCTGAACAACAGAAATTTGGAGCTGAATTGTGGTTGTAAGTCAAGGGCTACAATGAAACAAAATGTTAAAAAGGTAGGATATTTATGTAGATGCTTACCAAGCACATCTACATTATATTAAAGTAGCCAAAATATATTTACAACCCCAAAGGCATGTCACAACTTTTGAGCACCCCTAATATTTGGAAATTGAAAGCTGAAAAATTTGACATGCTGGTATATCCTCCTTGTTCTATGCCCCATTATTCTGTCAGACACACTCACAGCATCCCCTATTATTGCGGTCAAAATGCTATCTTTAACTGCCTGGCTTTCTGTCCAGACTGGGAAAGGGCTCCTGCTTTTTCAACTAACACAAATATTTGTTTCCCCTTTCCAGAAATAAGATGGCAGGTGGTTTAGGATTTAAGCAAGATTTTCTCTGCTTTCCCCCTTTTCATTTCAGTTGACATGCTGGAGCCTGAGTTTTGTAACAGACCTGTAGCCTATGGCATCAGACAGGGGAGATGAAATTTAGAGCAAACATGCACAAAATAGAACATGCACAAAACATTGAGTTGACAGCTTGCTGAGGTAGCTTTTTTTGGTCAAAGTTGCTCTAGCGTAATCGCCCCGCATTGTTGTACAATAGTTGACATAGCTCTGTTGCGATGTGATGGAATGGAATCACCATTCGGTATTTGCAATTGTCTGTGATTTACTCTGAGAAAGGAAGAAAATACCCCAGTCCTAACAGGCGTTTTAGTGAACCAGTAGAAAAACTTGATTTTATCTGTCATCTATAAATAGTTTTGCTATTTATTATATAGTGCTATGATATTTTTATAGCTACCTGGCATGACCTCCTGTATATAAATTAGTTGTCTCACTTCTGCTACCTTATTGAATTGGGAAATGTTGTAGCGGCTAAGGACCATCTTTAATGTTTTGGTGAGACTGGGGGATAAAAGCTAGAGTAGATATGGTAACGATGTGAAGAAGACAAGAAACCATTATTTACTTAATATGTCTAAAGAATCATAGACTCATAGGGCTGGAAGGGATCTTGGAGGTCTTCTAGTCCAACTCTCTAACCATGGGAGGAGACATTTATTTAATCTTCGACTATACTTACATTCCCATAGTGGGAAACTTTGCTATTGATCATTATGCTGGCAGATTTGCTAAGGTTCTGCCTTAGGTTTGCCTAAGGTTCTATTAATCAAACCAAGTGGCTGTTTCTTGAGCTATATTTAACAAGTGAGCCAATGGACTATAAGATGGGGAGAACCTGCCTTTATCTTTGCCACTATCTTACATGTTAACTATGTGTACAGTTTTCCACAAGTCTTAAAGATCCATCCTGGCACCGTGATTTAATAATCCCCGAAAAAGGCCTCTCCTCAAAGGATGGGAACTACTTCTGCCTGTCAATCCTGCTGTTCTTAATTGGCAGAATTTACATTTTTAATTTAATTACATTTTTAATTTGTTCTTTCAAGGTTCTTCTACACCACCCAAGAATATTGACAGTCGACAATGAGGAGACAAGAGGAAAATCTTCTGGGAAGATTTTTTTTTGGCAATGTGTAGAAGACCAAACATATAATACTATTATAATTATTCTATTCTATTATTATTATATATTATTATATATTATATTATAATATAATATTATTATCTCTCTCAAGAATGGATTGGACTGCAATTTGTCAGAAATGGTGTAGGGTCTCCTGCTTGAGCTATGGGTTGGACTAGATGACCTATAAAGTCCCTTCCAACTCTGTTAATCTGTTAAATCTGTTAAGATTATACCATGAAAAAACCATACAAATCATACATGCTTCTCTGCTTTCTCTTGATTAGAAGCTAGAGCCATTCTTCTATTAGCCAGAGAAAATAGGAAGAAGAACCTGCTTCATCTGAAGGTGTGAAGAGAGCCGATACATGCATGAATGGTAAATACAGAGAAATAATTATGCCCCTCCTTACCTAAAGGTTCAAACCTCCCAAATCTCATATCTATAAGAGCACCGGGTAACACAGACCTCTTTAAATTGCTGATCCATTTTAGATATATTTTGATATCACATTCCATAATGTCTGCATAATAATCGTGACATTATTATTATTATTATTAATCAGCCAAGGTTGAGAACCAATGCCATAGAGCAGGGATGTCCAAACTTGGAAACTTTAAGACTTGTGGACTTCAACTCCCAGAATTCCCCAGCCAGCATAGCTGGCTGGGGAATTCTGGGAGTTGAAGTCCACAAGTCTTAAAGTTCCCAAGTTTGGACATCACTGCCATAGAGTAAGATAACAAGATGGGGAAGTAGCCATTCACATGAATTACCAGATGAGAAGTTATTATTATTAATCAGGAAAATCGCTTCTAATATGTCCACCAGGCACCGTGGAGAAATCTGGATTATCTAGTAGCTCAAATATGCACTACAAGGTCTCCCTTAATGTAGATTCCCCATGGAATTTCTATCTTGGAATATTACCTTCTTGCATTCAGGCCCCATTACTTTCCATCTATTTTAAGAGCACAATGCCATGCATTATTTATTTATTTTATTTATTTATTTATTAGATTTATATCCCGCCCTTCTCCAAAGAGGACCCAGGGCGGCGCACAGGAATTTAAAATACATACAAAAACAAATATAAAATTTAAAAACTTATTAAATAGCCATCCTGCGCTAAAACCAAATTAAAAGCCCCCTAAAATAGAAGCTATCTAAAATAGTCACAGCGGAGGTTACACTAGGCCGGCTTGATGAAAGAAATGTGTCTTTAGACACTGGCGGAAGAGGCGGAGGTCTGAGATGGTGCGAAGTTCTGGGGGTAGGTCGTTCCAAAGGGCGGGGCCCGCCACATAGAAGGCCCTTCCCCTGGGTGTCGCCAGTCGGCATTGTCCGGCCGACGGCACCCTGAGAAGGCCCTCCCTGTGGGAGCGGATTGGTTGAAGGGATGTATGGGGCAGGAGACGGTCTCGCAAATAACTAGGTCCCGAGCCATGGAGCGCTTTGAAGATGGTCATCAAAACCTTGAAGCGCACCCGAAAGACCACAGGAAGCCAGTGCAGCTCACGCAGGATCGGTGTTATATGGGAGTGTCTAGGAGCTCCCGTAATCACCCACGCGGCTGCATTCTGAACTAGCTGTAGCTTTCGAGTGCACCTCAAGGGAAGCCCCATGTAGAGAGCATTACAGTAGTCGAGTTGGGACGTCACGAGTGCTTGAGTGACTGTGCGAAGGGCAGCATTAAGCATTATTTATCAGAATTATTTCTTCAAAGTTCGTAAAACATAGAAAGGCATTATCCTTCTATGTCGAATTGTGTATATGTGTAATGGAATGGGTGGATGACTGGGAAGAATGGGATTGTTTCCTGCCTAGGAAAGAAGAAGACAAGAGAGGAAGGAGGCCTCACGTACTTCATGGTCAGAGCAAGAAACTGAGGATAGACCTGACTTATTGGATCAGGTGGTTAAAAGTGGCGGTGGGCAGTTTGTACCTTCAGATGTCCAAGATAAATGTCAGCCCATTCAGGTAAACCAGAAAGGATTGGTAAACCTGAACAGGTCAAACAAATAAATCAGATAGAATCCCCAAGGTCATCTGCACACTCCATTCCTCTCCCTCTCCTTCCCTCCCTCCACCCCTCTCTCTGAGATCCTACTTTATTTTCCATTCATTTGATGATTAACTATCAAATTAGCTTTGTTACTCAATCATAAGAAGCCAATTTCTTTCCTTTGATATGAATTTAAATGCTGCTCGATGACTTTGATCACGCAACAGGTACAGCCTTAGTACATATGTTTTCTCCCAATATACCAAGCTTGATTAGCAGAAGCCTTGGTCACTTTTTGGGCTTTGTGAAAATTGTGAAAACTCAACTCATTGGTTGGTTATGATTTATTATATTATGCCCTCCTGACCCCATGGGTTAATTCAGAAATTAAGTTAAGTGCGTTGAGCTCTTTCAGTCATCTTGTTACTCCCATTCATTATTATGTTTTTGGCCTATTTTCTTCTGTTCCTTCTTTTCCACATTCTTTAAGCAATACTCACCAGGACTGTAGTGAAAAAGAAAAAAGCCAATAAGCCAAAGGTGGACAAAAAGCACAGCTAAGCTACCCAAATTATTCTAGGCACAATTTATAAATCCACCTTACTTAAATTATTAATTAGAGTCAGTTTGGTACAGTGCAGTGAAGGTGTTGACCTAAAAACCAGGAAAAAGTGAGCTGTAATCCTACCTTAACCATGAAACCCAGCTGTCTGACTTTGGACAAAGAACTCTCTCTCCCATCATAGCCCACCTTGCAGGATTGCTGTTCTGGGGGAAACAGGAGGAAGAAGGAACACTTGGTATGTTTGCTGCCTTGAATCGGTTATAAAGTAATAAAGGCATGATAAAAAAAATCTAATAAATACATAGTTAAAATAAAACTTGTTCGAATAGCATGAATGGAGGACCCTCATGGAACATTCTACAGGATCTTATTTTTATATTGACATCTTTCTGAGGACAGAAAGTTAGTTTAGAGCAGGGGTGGGCAAAGTTTGCAACTTTAAGTCTGAAGGACTTCAGCTCCCAGACTTCTCCAGCCAGCTTTGCTGGCTGGAGAAGTCTGGGAGCTGAAGTCCTTCAGACTTAAAGTTGTAAACTTTGCCCACCCCTGGTTTAGAGCAAACAAAATAGACTACAATACACTGCTTTCCACAAGCTAGCTTCTGTCACCTGGTCACTGAATAGTGGATAGAGGAAATGAGAAAAATAAAGAAATAGAAGCAAGAAAATGCACATGAATATAAAGCAGGGATTTTTAAGAAGGAAATTTCTTCCTTACTTTTATACTTTAACTATAAAAACACCTTTTTTTCCCCTTTAGGCTTTCGAAGAAACACATCTGAGAGTCCTCTGCCTGCTTGCCTTTTTCTTAATGCTAAAGGATAGATGAGGAGTTAGGATAGAAATGGTTTTTATTGAAAGGTGGAGGAGGACGAAGAGGAGAGAAGAAAGGAAAGGGAGGAAAGAAAGAAAGAAAGAAAGAAAGAAAGAGCACGTTTTAAATCATCTGCAAAGATCAAAATGGGTCCTTTCATTCCCCAAAAATATTTTTTTATTAATGTTGAACACAGTTCACCTCCTCTCTTTCCCTCCCTTTCTCTTTTACACAAACACACACACTCATTTCCAAATTTCTTTCTCTCTGTGTCTCTTGCACACTGGCACACTTGCTCATTGCAAAACCAGCTGGATCCAAGTGCTGGCTGAGAAGAAGAGCGAGAATTTGAATGGCAGCAAACTACCCCTCCAGTTCAGTGAGTTGATAAAGCTATTAAAAAGCAGGAGCAGGATGGAGATGACAAATGGGGGGCGTTGTTGGGCGGGACCCACCAATACCTTAAGGCTGTGCAAACAGAAAGAGAAAAAACAGAACAAGTCTGACAGGGTAATGATCTACAATAGCCTCATTCCCTCAAGGTTAAAATATGTGTGTGTGTGTGTGTGTGTGTGTGAAAGGGAGAGAGAGAAAACGAGAGAAAGAGAAAGAGAGAGAGAATGAATGAGGGAACGAGAGAACAAGAGAGGGAGAGAAAGACCACAAGCTAAACTCCTTTTCCGAGGTAGTTCTCTTGGCAAAAGTGTGCACTTAATTTTGTTTGCACAAACTTGACTTCAGAGTTTATTTATTAGCAAGCTGGAGAAGCAAGTCTTTCTTACAGGGTGGGAAACAAAAGAGAGATGGACTTGGTCTTTGCTGTAAGGGTGGGGTCCGAAGGGAGTTCTAACCAGCCACTGGGCCATCTGCTTAGCAACAGGACTCTGAAGGGGAAAAAAAAACGAAAGCAGAGTTGGGGGCAATTGTTGGGAGCCGCGAGAGGCCAAGCCGAGCATTTATACAATTGGGCTCCATTCCAGGCTCTTAGTGCCAAGGGCCGAACTTTGCTTCCAAAAAAACAAACAAGGACACTTTTACAAGACTCCGAAGAGTGAAAAGTTTCCTCCCTCCTCTTCCTCCCTCTTCTCTTCCAACTCCTTCCAACTCTTGTCTTGGCTGTGAAGTGACTTTTTTTCTTCCTAATATGGAGCAGGAGCTTGCAGGAGATAGACGGGGTTTTTTGTTCTCTCGATGGTGGACCCAAGAATGATTCAAAGATTTAAAAGTGACCGAACTATCTGTTGTTATTATGGTAGGTCGCACGGTCAGCCAGAGGTTATTAGACTGGATTTGGCATTTTTGCCCACCTATTGAGTCCTATTGACTTGGGATAGGCGGATGCAATTTTGATGGTATTAAAGGTACTATCACAGGATGAAAGCTGCCCAAGAAAAGCTGCCTTTTGCAATTGATTTATGGTGATTTTTTTTTCAATGGCAGTTTTACTGTTAATGAGTATTGCTACTCACATATTCAGGCAGATGTTTACAGTGGATTTGGCATTTTTATTCCCTTATTTAGTCTGTCCCAAGGATCCGGGATAGGATAGGCAGATAGTTGATAGTGCTAAAGATCCCATTGCAGATCTAAACTGTTCCAAGTAAAGCTACCTTTTGCAATTGATTGATGGGGTTTTTTTGTCAATGTCGATAAGGTGCAACTGGTGCTCCAGATGTTTTAGTACTATCTTTGCATTTTCATTGTATTATTATTATTATTATCCCACCTATGGAATTTGTTTATTATTTATTAATACATTTTATTGCCCGTCCATCATCAAAGGGTAACTTTGGGCAGTTTACAATCAGAGTTGTTGAGGAAATAAAATGATGATGATATTTGCCTTATGGCCACATACTACTTTTAGGCAACTTTCAGGCCAGGCTTCTGCAGGGGTTTTATAAGGAAACTACACACACACACACACACACACACACACACACCAACTTTTCATAGGATTCCTGGCAGGAATTCTGGCAAAAAGGCACTGGGTGCTTTTATTTTATGTATTTTATTTTATTAAATTTATACCCCGCCCTTCTCCTTGTTAGGACCCAGGGCGGCGCACAGGCATTATTTAAAAACACAAAATACAATAAATATCAATTAAAATGTATTAAATTAATAAACCCGTGCTAAAACCCAATATTAAAACCCTTACCAAATTATAAATTTTTCTTTAAAAAGTCAGAAACGGAGGGCTATCCTAGGCCGGCTTGTTGGAATAAATACGTCTTAAGATGTTGGCGGAAGAGGCGGAGGTCCGAGATAGTACGAAGGTCGGGGGGTAGGTCGTTCCAGAGGGCCGGGCCCGCCACAGAGAAGGCCCTTCCCCTGGGTGTCGCCAACCGGCATTGCCCCGCCAACGGCACCCGAAGAAGACCCTCTCTGTGGGAGCGGATCGGACGAAGGGATGTATGGGGCAGGAGGCGGTCTCGTATAGAGCTAGGCCCCGAGCTGTAGATAGCTAGATTAATTTACAGGGATTGTAATCCCTAAGGGGCCTGAGCTCTCAGTACCTGAAGGAATAACTTCCCACCTATGTTATAAACTAGGAAGTTTCATCATTTGGAAAGATTTATTATGGGCACTAACTCAGAATTTTTATATGATAAAAACATGTTTCTTTTTAAAGATAACTTTATTAAGTTTTTTTATACTAAAAAGATTAAAAAGCTAACAAACGCTAATAATTAAGAGAACAGAGAGGAAAAGGAGAGACCCAAGCCAAAAGTAAAGAAAGAAAGAAAGAAAGAAAGAAAGAAAGAAAGAAAGAAAGAAAGAAAGAAAGAAATAGATATATGATTTGTGATTTTGTTTTATAATAGTTGTAAGCATAAACTTTCTCTAAGATTACATTAGTTTCATCTTTCTATTTTAATTTTTTTTAAATGATCAAACCCACATGCATACAAACAGTCCAGCAAGGTCTATCATCTCCATCTTCCATTGTAGATACTGTCAAATCTTTCCACCATTGTACATATAAAAATCTTCTTCCTAACACTTACAACTGTTGCAGCATCCCCATAATCACGTGATCAGAATTTGAACTCTTGGCAACTGACATATTTATGACAGTTGCAGTGTCCTGGGATTATGTGATCACCGATTGTGACCATCTGACAAGGAAAGACAACGGAGAAACCAGATGCACTGAACAACTGTGTTACTAACAGCAGTGTTTCACCTTAATAACTGTAACAAGAAAGGTGGTAAAATTGGGCAAAAAAGTTACTTAACTGTCTTGCTTAGCAACAGAAATTTTGGGCTCAATGGTGGTCATAAATTAAGGACTACCTGTACTATCTCTTCAGTGTTAGCCTCTATATAAATGCAATAAATCTTAATCTTAAATCTTAATCTTAAAGTGGCACACATAGAAATAAGCAAAATTCTTAAGCATTCTGTGGATGAGCAAATAAGCAACAAACTTATTTTAAGGCCATTTTGGGAATTCTATTTTTATAATTCTTAATAGGAGTCATCTGATTCACACCTTTCAAATTAATATGCGCATAAAAGCTTTTCTTTTTTGCACTTCTCAGGTGTTGCTAGGATATACAAAATAAAATAGATCAATGTCTACTTTTAAACATGCCGATGAAAATAAATTTAGAAATGTCTATTTTGACAGCATAAATATTTATGTTTATTTTTTTCCTTCCAAATTTGGGGGTGGGGGAGAAGTGTTTGAGGATTGCTGAAGGCAGAAATAGGAAAGGACACCTATCAGTGACTTTGTAAAAGTCACATGAGCCAAAAATAGACTAAGAACGAAGCCAATGTTATGTTAATTATGTAGTGTGCAGTTCATCATCTGCTTTTTATTTGCTGTGACTTCTGCTCGTGTACGTTCACGGAAGCTCTTTGTTTGTTTGTTTGTTTAATTATTCTGTTTATTAAACTTGTTATATTATTGGCAACCAAAGTGAGCCTGCAGAATTCTGAACTGAAGGAGCTGGAGAGAATATTTAAGCCTTCGTCACGTGAATACCAAATGTTACTCTCTATTGCATTGTCACTTTCTTATTCAAGTGGGCAAAAGGAAAATGAGATTTGGCCTGATCCAGAACCTCATCTGGTTGACTGGTGGTCCTTATATCACTCATTAATTCGCTTCTTCCTGATCTGGTTTAATAGTCTACCCCAAATAATGCAGTATTGCAGGCTAACAATGCCCATGGTCCAGAGTTCAATCCTGCCTGGCTCAAAGTTGACTCAGCCTTCCATCAATAAAATGAATCAAAGACCTTGGAATACTCTTATCAAATGATCTAAGTGCCAGAGCTAACTGTAACAGCATTGCCAACAAGGCATTAAGAGTTGTAAATCTCATCTTGCAAAGCTTCTTATTCGGTAATATTGTACTGCAAACTAGGGCATACAAAACCTTTGCTAGACCAATTCTCGAATACAGCTCGTCTGTCTGGAATCCACACTGTATTGTGGACATTAATACAATTGAGGGAGTCCAGAGGTATTTCACGAGAAGAGTATTCCACTCCTCTGCTCACAGCAGAATCTCTTATGCCACCAGGCTTGAAATTTTGGGCTTGGACAACCTGGAACTATGCCGCCTATAGTCTGACCTAAATGTAATATTAAAAAAATTATCTACTAATGTCCTACCTATCAACGGCTACTTCAGCTTCAACCGCAATAATACACGAGCACACAATAGATACAAAGTCAAGGTAAATTGCTCCAAACTGGATTGCAGAAAATATGATTTCAACAACAGAGACGATGCCTGGAATGCACTACCTGACTCCGTTGTTACATCCTCAAACCCTCATAACGTTAACCGTAAACTATCTACTATTAATCTCTCCCCATTCCTAAGAGGTCAGTAGGGGCGTGCATAAGCACACCAGCTTGCTTAACGTCCCTCTTCAACTGTCCCCATCTATTTGTCCCCATTCCTATCCAGGCGTATGCTTATTTCTGTTATGGTTTATGGTTGGTTTATTAAATTTATATACCGCACCCTTTCCCAAAAGGGACTCGGGGCGGTGCACAGGCAATTTAAAAACATATATAAACATAACAATATACAAAATATAAAACCAGATTAAATTAATATCCCTGTGCTAAAAAATTTAAATATGTTAAAACAATATCCCTAAAATTTAAAACAATTTAACTGCACTCTGTGGGCTAGGTGATGTGAGTTAGGCCAGGCCGGCCTGTTGGAAAAAATAAGTTTTAAGGTTCTGGTGGAAGGAGCAGAGGTCCATGATCATTCTCAGTGTGGGGGGTAAGTCGTTCCAGAGAGTTGGGCCCTCCACAGAGAAGGCCCTTCCCCTGGGCGTTGCCCGCTGGCATTGCCTAGTGGACGGCACCTGGAGAAGTCCCTCTCTGTGGGAGCAAATCGGCCAAAGGGATGTATCTTGTACATGAGTGACAAACTAAATAAATAAATAATATAAATAAAATAAGATGAGGACTCCAGATTGTTGGGGTCAATATGCGGATTTTGTAAATCGCTCTGTAAAGCACTATAGAGCAGTACATAAGTCTAAATGCTATTGCTATTTTCTGAAATCCTCGACAGAAGTCTTTCTCCTTATCCTTTAATTAGAGATGACAGTGATTGAATCAAGGACCTTCTCCATTCTCAGTTTGTGTTCTACAAATAAATTATAGTCCAAAAGCTCCTTAGGTTGTGATTGATGAGCATTGGCTCACTGTCCATTAATTGGTTATTTCTCAGCATTAAAAAAACCAAAAACCTAAGCTATGAACTGTCAGAAATCTGGGTGGCAAAAATCATGTAGAGGGATGTATGCAAAATTCTATATTCCAGCATTTATTATTCACTAGACAATCTGTGAATTCAAAAGCAGTGAGAGTAGGACATCCAAGTTCCTTCTGGTTTGACTGTCTCCTGAAGCTGCTGGTCGGACCAATCCACCAAGTCTCCAGACGGCTGGAGTAAAACTTGTGTACATGATCTCCAGCAGCTGAAGGTGGGCTGGGACAGGGCAGATCTACTGAACTTCTGGGCAGCAACACAGTAGCATGGCAGCCCTGAAGCAACCACAAATTAAAAGCTTAAAAGCTTCTGTTCAGTCATTTATTAGCAACCTGTACAAAATGCTTCATCAAAGGGGACCTAAATTGCATCAATATTTCCTCGTGTATTCCCAGTTTTACTTTATGGTAACTGGTGAAGATCAATCACATACATTTCTCAGTCATATATCTGAGACCATTTCGTTAATTAATACTTGATACAAATCTGTGATTAAAAACTTAACTGGATCTGTAATTAGGTTTATAAATACACTTACATGGATTTTTGCAAGGTGGGAACAAATGAATGGATAAATTCTCATGCATGAACAACATCAAAGATTAAATCCTCTCCTTTAGAAGGAGTTGAGCTTTCAATGTGGCTTTGCTGAATATTTCAACTCAGAAAAAAATATCATTTGTAAAAAAAAATAAGGTGGTTACATACATCTAAAGAATCATTAACGGGACTGGTTTTTGTAAGTTTTGTAGCCTGTTATTTGAACTTTAATTTGAAATTAGTTTTATAAGTCACACGGGAGTTGACTTTGTGACTGATCTGGACATCTTAGAGGCCCTTCAAAAATGTATTACTATAAGGATAAAAAAAACCCACACATAAATATTGTAAATATGTCTTCTTCCAGGATCTGCTATCAGTGTTTCATCTTTTTATCATGATTCATGTTTCTTTTTGATATATTTTAAATTGTTAAGGACCATTATTCTTATTTTTCATCAATTCATTATGTGCCATCATAATCAAGGGTCAACTCTTAGTGACCACATAGATTTTGTCCATGTCTATCTGTCTCTAACCTAAGGCTGGTCTTTCAGGTCTTCCAATGGTATTTTATTTTATTTCATTATTTCATTTCATTTCATTTCATTTCATTTCTTTATTTTATTTTATTTTATTTTATTTTTTTATTTCATTTCATTTCATTTCAATTTTATTTTATTTTATTTTATTTTATTTTTTCAATCGCCTTCATTTTCATGCATGAGCCAAGGAAAATTTCATGGCACTAAAATGCACATAACTTTTACTATCAATTGCATGTTGCAATGCTACCACCCAAGTGTAGGCATGTATGGTGTTGCTGTAAATGCGGCTGCCAAGACTAGGTGCCCCTTAGGGAATTCTGGTACCCCAATGGCCTCTTTCCAAACCACACAATCATGATTTAACTTCTCCAAATCTTTCTTATGCACAACTTCATAAGTGAACAAATGGATTTCCTTTTTTAAAGAAACCCTAATTTTGTTCCTTCACTCCTTTTCTAGTGATCAGGCATCAGATAACAAAGTTCCTATTGGATCCTTCCCTTCCCAATACTTCCCTTCCATTCCCCTCCCTTCTCCCCTCCCCACCCTCTCCTCTACTAATGGGCAAGGAGAATTGGTGCCAGAGAAAAGTCAACAGACTTTACGGGAGAGTTTAAGTTAGGTTTCTTATGGGGGTATAAAGACTTCAAACTGATGATACATTTGATCCCACTTTCTGGCGCAGCCTGGATGTCTGCTACAAGAAAGTTATTCTATGAAAACTGGCTCAAAATCAATGAATGAGAATGCAACATAGAATTTATATCCTGTATGTTAGGCACACACTTACTGATGTGATTCTCAGCTGGCCCTAAACCTGGCTCCCAGCTGATGACGAAGAGAATGTCAAAATGCCAAAGGCATATCAAATATGACATTTGCTTTAAAAATGTAACCAAGAACAGAAAATGGAGATGGAATAATCTTACTGGTTAAAAAAATAAAGAGACAGTTTCAATGATCTTTCTTTCCATGTAAGAATAGGAAAATCTGCAAAATATTGGCAAAATATAGTATTAAAACTAGGAAAAAAACTCATGTAGTATTAAATCTACGGAAAAATTCATTCAGGGCTAATGCTGTTACATTTGGAAAGCCATCCTTTAGAACTATTAGCAAATTAAATTGTGGGACAAGTGAATTTCATTTCATCCCTTTTACTTAAATTCCTTGGTTCACACTCAAGGTGAAGCCCAACAGCAAGCCTTCATATACTTTTATATACCATATTGATAAATGATGCCAGGTAGCCAGGTTGGTGTAGGAGTTAAGGCACCAGACTAGAAGCCATGAGGCCGTGAGATCTAGCCCTGTCTTAGTCACAAAACCAGCTGGGTCACCTTGGCCAGTCACTTTCTCCCAGCCGTAGGAAGGAGGCAATGGAAAACCACCACCTCTGAAAAAACTTGCCAAGAAAACTGCAGGGACTTGTCCAAGCAGTCTCAAAGAATTAGACAACACTCAATGGGCTAAAGAGAAATGATATCAACCTATGAGTAAGGAAAACAGTATTAATAAATAAATCTTGGCTCATAAAAAGCCATCCAATTCATTATCACAAAAGCTTTCAGGATCTGCAACAGCCAATGGAAGCATATACTTGTCTAACATGAGTGCGCCACAGGATTGTGCACAATGTGTTATAAAAGATTAACACATATACAATGCTAATCATGTCTCAATAATGCCAGGTTACATTGTGACTTAGATTTTCCTTTTTCTTAGGGATAGAGGAACGACCAAAGATTTGGTGAGAAGAAACTTCCATTGACTGCAAGAGGCAATGCTTTACAGCAGGGGTTCCCAAACTTGGCAACTTGAAGACTTGTGGACTTCAACTCCCAGAATTCTCCAGCCAGCTCTGCTCTGCTGGCTGGAGATTTCTGGGAGTTGAAGTCCACAAGTCTTCAAGTTGCCAAGTTTGGGAACCCCTACTTTACAGAGTTGTGCTCCTAAAAGGTGCAAATACTGCTAAAAGTTCTTTAAATCCACAAATAATTACCACTGCAATGGATCTTTTTTGTATGTGACACATCCTGATCAAAACTGCAGCATTATAACACAATGAATCACTAGGTCCAAGGGTGCCTCTACCCCTGATCATTTTACAAATTCTGTAGTGGATTCCTAAACCTTAGCAAAATTGCTGCTTAAATACGTCCATTAACTATCTATCTACCTGTTCATCTTCGGGGGGAAATAATTTAGTTGCAAAGAGAGAAATGAATTGTACTGCTACTTGATGGGAATAACTTCTGTTGGATAAGAAGATGAAGACCCTGAGATTATGTTCATTATATTAGAAAAAATCTATGACATGCATGATGGGAAAATTGAAACAAAAAATGCATTTGAAGAAAAATACAAAAAAGGCTATAATTTTTAATTACTAATTTCTTTTCTTTTTTAAGAAAAGAAATCATAAATTGATATAGGAATGAAGCAAACTGAATTTAGAAGCAGAAAAATTAGAAGCCAATATTTAATGCACAAGGGATGCGGTAGCTCAGTGGCTAAGACGCTGAGCTTGTCAATCATAAAGGTTGGCAGTTCAGCGGTTCAAATCCCTAGTGCCGTGTAACGGAGTGAGCTCCCGTTACTTGTCCCAGCTTCTGCCAACATAGCAGTTCGAAAGCATGTTTAAAAATGCAAGTAGAAAAATAGGAACCACCTTTGGTGGGAAGGTTTTATAGTGTTCCGTGTGCCTTCGGCATTTAGTCATGTTGGCCACATGACCACGGAGACATCTTCGAACAACACAGGTTTTGAAACGGAGATGAGCACCATGCCCTAGAGTCAGGAATGACTAGCACATATGTGCGAGGGGAACTTTACCTTTACCATTTAATGCACACACCCCTATTTGAGATTTTTCTCATAGAGGTTCATGGGAGTTGACTTTAATGGTATTATATTAGGTTTATCCACTGTAATTCTTATTTGAATGTCTAACTATTACAAATAAACTAGCTTTTGTATTTCTTTTTAATATATTATCTTATATTTAGCATCATAAACATCATAAATCTTTGTAATTCGGTCTAGGCAAGTCTATTCATGTTTACTTGAGTAAGGGAAAGTGATTGGTGTAGACATGTGTGATTTGAAATACTCGGGGGGAATTTTATAACTTTTACCTTTGATGTTCTCAGAGAACTCTAGTAATACAGGTGCATATTAAACACCACCTTTTCCAGTTTTGTACAAATAAAATGTTCGGCTTAGATGTTGAAGAACCAGCCTCTAAACCATTCTCAACTATGGAACTGCTTGGGTGGCCTCAAACTAAACATCTCTGAAAGATCTCAGAAATTTCAGAGATTTGACAGAATTGTAAACTATGTAGCTTGTGCCCCAAATATTAATAAGGATGATCAGTTTTAATGACTTTAAAAAGTGGGGGAATTTAGACAACTTCATTTTGGGCTTTTTCATAGCTAGAAGTTATCAAGCTCCGGCATTAAAGACTAGAGTGCTGGGGAATTGAATCTTTTTTGTTGTTAGTTGCAAAGTTGTGTCTGATCCATCATGAGACCATGGACAATGTTCCTCCAGGCCTTCCTGTCCTCCACCATCCTCTGGAGTCAATTTAAACTCATGGCTACTACTTTAGTGACTCCGTCCAGCCATCTCATTCTTTGTCATCCCCTTCTTCTTTTGCCCTCAATCTTTCCCAGCATTTGGCTCTTCTCCAATGAGTCCTTCCTTCTCATTAGGTGGCCAAAATATTTCATCTTCAGGATCTGGCCTTCTATGGAGCAGTCAGGGTTGATTTCCTTTAGGACTGACTGGTTTGATCACCTTGCAGTCCAAGGGACTCGTAGGAGTCTTCTCCAGCACCATAGTTCAAACGGCTCCATTCTTTGGCACTCAGCCTTTCTTATGGTCCAACCTTCACAGCCATCCATTGCAGCTGGGAAAACCCTAGCCTTGACTATATGCACTTTTGTTGGCAGGGTGATTCTCTGCTTTTTAGTATGCTGTCCACATTTGCCATAGCTTTCCTCCCCAGGAGCAGCCACCTTCTGCAGTGATCTTGGATCCTAGGAAAATAAAGCTATCACTACCTCCATTTCTTCACTGAATCTTTAGAATTAGTTAATTATTTAGGATTTCCCTCCCTCCTCTCCTGTAAGTGAAGCATTAAGGAGCAACTGGTTGGCTGCTGTAGATCTTGGTTCTTATGAAGATCTGGGGTTCTTACATAGTCTTCTTTTGAGTAGTTCATCTAGTTTAAAGGTTAAACTACTTGTAATGTCAACCCTAAGTGTGTATATGAATTGTGAAGTTTTCTTACCTATCTATCTTGCATAGAATCACTCACTGGGACCTTGGTGAAAGGGCTCGAGTTTACATTAACCTTTTCTGCTTCCTATTATCATCCCAGTTTATGCCTGCTATTTGTTTGTTGTGGAAGGCATCCAAAGGGGAATGCTATTTCCTGCCAAAAGTATTAGGAAATTAGGAATTTCCTGCCAAAGGGTAGTTATGTATGTATGAACCATGAGCACAAAAAGGGGCAGAGGCTTAAAGTCCATTTATCTCTTCCTTCCCTGCGGGATCGGATCCTGCCTCATACATCCTCACGGCCTATTCGCTCCCACAGAGAGGGACTTCTCCGGGTGCCGTCCACTAGACTCTGTCAGCGGGCGACACCCAGGGGAAGGGCTCTCTCTGTGGCGGGCCCAGCCCTCTGGAACGACCTCCCCCCCGACATTAGGACCACCACGGACCTCCGCTCCTTCCGTCTTAAACTAAAAACACACTTCTTCTGCCTTGCCGGCCTGGGATAGTTACTCCTCTGTTTTTGGGTTTATTGGGGATTTTTAGTGTAGCTAGTTTTAATGGGTATTTTAGCGCAGGTATTGTTTAATTTATTTTTAATATGAATTGTTGTATATAGTTATTGTTTTTATCTTCCCTGTGCACCGCCCCGAGTCCCTGTGGGGAGAGGGTGCGGTTTATAAGTATTAAAATTATTATTATTATTATTAAACCCAGTTGAGCTAGGTCTTTCATTCGTTATTTACTTTCTTGTTCTCCTTGGGTTTTTTCTTTTTTTTTTTCATTCAGATTTTCAGTGGAAGCAACTCTAAATTAACTTTAGCGGGCACAAATAGAAACCAAGTGCAGAGACAAGATAGATGTACTTTCAGATATATGAATATATGAATCGTGCAAAAAGACAATTCTTCTGGTCACAGCCATCATGGACCATATAATTCTACCCCTTCAGTCATATTCTAGGAAAAAGGGACTCACTTCTTCTGTAATTCTCTAGATATTTTGGTATTCAGATGAGTCTTGCATTGACTTAAGGTCTTAGACCAACAGTTCTGGAAATTTGAAAATATTTTTTCTTGAAGCTATGAAACCAATTTGGACTAATGATTCAGGGCTGGCAACCTTCTTATTTCCAGTTATCTGTTGGTCTGTCAACAACCTCTTGGAGTGCAAAGGAAAGAAGAAAAACTGAACAATGCTATCTTTGCAGAAATTTAGTCTTTTCTGTCTAAACTTGCCTGCAGGCAATTATGGAATTATGATCCTTCTCCCATGCTACTAGATCAGACTATTAGGTTGATCCAGGAGAGCTTGGTAAAACTTTAATTTGAAGTTCAAAGGTGATTTGATACAGTCTCCAAACCAACATTTAGACCTGTATTAAAAATCTAAATGGCATAGTCAATTCAAAGGGGATGTGTTTTATTTGCTATCATGATTCAGAACAATTTGGAATCCAGAAAAGCCATTTCTTTGGAGCTGAATGGAAAATCCAATTTCCGGATTAGCAATTTTGGACTGAAACATTTACTTGAACTGATTTTCCTAAATGATTAGTATCTTTGGATACTAATAATTTCAACCAACAGTTTGAATCAAAGCATATTCGCCCCATACTCCTGATCTACTCTATATTTGTATCTTCAATACAATAAGCAGATCTAGCAATTCTCAACCTTGGCAAGCTTGAACATGTGTGGATTTCAACTCCCAGGATTCCCCAGCTGGTATGGAAGTTGAGTCCATAGATCTTCAAGTTGCCAAGGTTGATAAACACTGCTCTATCCCCCACCCCACATTTCTTTGGCAAATAATGTTTCTTAGGAACTTCACTCTCCAGAGATACACATTTAGTTAATTAATGTACTGTGTACTGAATTTTTTAAAATGTGCCCAAATTTTGTTCTGTTTCTAAAATTCACTCTGTTCATTCATAGTTGATTCTTTAGGTATTGATGTTGAATTTTGTCCTTTTATTTTGCATGTCATATTTTCATTTAAATGGAATTTTCTTTTAAATGGAATTTAGGTCATTGACCATAATGAAGGATTGATTGATTGATTGATTGATTGATTAATAATAATAATAATAAGAATATTTTATTTTTATATACCGCGTCCTCTCCCCAAGAGGACTCGGAGCGGTGTACAGGGAAAAATTAAAACACATAAAAAATATACAAAAATAGATACAATAAATAAAAACAAATTAAATTTAATTGTCCCTGAACTAAAATCCCCATATTAAAACTAATATTCCCTAAACCCTAAAAAGGTAGAGACTAACCTAGGCCGGCCAAGCAGAAAAAGTATGTTTTTAATTTCTGACGGAAGGAGCGGAGGTCCGTGGTTGTTCTAATGTCGGGGGGAAGGTCGTTCCAGAGGGCTGGGCCCGCCACAGAGAAGGCCCTTCCCCTGGGCGTCGCCCGCTGACAAAGTCTAGTGGACGGCACCCGGAGAAATCCCTCTCTGTGGGAGCGAATCTGCCGGGAGGATGTATGGGGATGTATTGATTGATTGGCTGACTGCTTTTTCTACTCCTCCCAACCATTAATTTAACCATTCAGATTAAGCTTGAACATCAAAGCAACAAATACAGCATCAGTTTGAAACAATAGCTTGTGTATACTTTCACCAAAATGCATGTTTCCACTCCCCCCTCAAACAGTATTGACTCTGAAGAATCCTGCAAGGGGACATCTATTTGCATATTATCTGTACAGATACATTCCATGTATTTCTTGGCATTGTGTTTGGCAGTAGATTATTCATTATTCATTATTACATAACCAAAACTATCTGCCACCAAAATAAAGGGGGGAAAATAATAGCAGTCAGCTGTCTTGAAATGGTGTTGCAATTTGATTCTTATCTTTTTTTTTTAGCTTCTTGCGCTTCTGTTTTTTTTTTAATTTTCTGACGCTGCCTTCTTTCAAGGATGACTCAGTTTCTTCTTTTCACACATAAAGGTCATTTCCACAGCTCAAGGTCTTTTCCACACCTATCTAAGCTTAGATGTGGTTTCTCCTGCTGGGGAAGTGATCTTTTCACTCTCCAGCATTTGCAGACAGGGTTTCTGAATGAAGATTCACTCAGCCAGTTGCAATTAGTGCAAATGCTCATTTGGCAGTTTGCTTTATCTCTAGGCCATATTCGAACTGTCAGATTGCAGCCAAAATACTCTCCGATGTGTCTTGCTGGCTTGCTTGTTCCAAGATCTTATGCTTCCTGGGGTCTCTAATTATAGTAACATGGCAGATGAAAAGGGTTTTAGGCCCAACGGAGAACTGGAGTAACTCTCGACCACTGTTTTTCCCTACATATGACCACCTGTCCTTGACTTCTTATCCCAAGAAACACAAATGAAGTAATACAATGTTTAGATGCATCCTTCTCATTGCAGAAGCAAATTTTATAAAGAATTGATTTTCACAAAGGAAACAACAAAATGGAAAATCAGATGGATGAAAACGTCTAGTTAAGTTCATGGGTTATAGTGGGGAGACGCAAAACATTAATGCAGGACAGGATTCCATTTAGCGGCTACTAATGCTCTTCGAATATCTACTTACATTGGCAATCCAGGAAATCATTCAGTAGGTAAAACAGAGGGTTTATCTTCCCATTCTCAACAGATTATCCCATAATATTAGTAATTGTCAAATGTTAGCCTTTTTTCAATAAAAGAAAGCTGCCCCCATTGTGTGGATGAAAAAAACCTCCCTCTTGATTAGCTCATTAACATATGAATCGATTGTGTGAAGTAGCAGATGGAAGCAAGCAAGCTCAAAGGATCCCACTGCCAAATTTCTTGCAGAAGAGTTTGAGAACTCCCCCTTAATTGGTTAAATACTGTGAAAATATTTATTTCTTCCACAATGGAGCAAAATGACGGACTCTGGGCTACAATCGCCTGCCTTTCTACACTGCAGTCCATGGAAAGTTATTGCTTAATTAACCCCTTTAAATGAATACCTGATAATTAATAAAGCCATGGATGTTACCCCAAGGCTGAAAGCAGAAGTCTCTTCTGTTCAACTATGAAACGAGAAAACATGCTGTACTAATGGGAAATAATTCCGGTGGAAGGCGAACCAATTAGGATTAGTGAATTCCATTTCATTTAAAGTTTCAAGATACAAGAAGTAATTTATCTAGGAAATTAATAGTGTTAGTGACTTTTCTAATATAGCAGCAAATGGTTCATATCAAATTAATGGAAAGCAAACTGACTAATGCAGAATGAAGCTTATTATGAAGGTATAAATGTTATGGATATGATAAAGTACAAATGATTAATATTAGAGGCTCCAGGTCTTCAAAATTGATATCTATTTTTAATTTTTCCATATGTTGGAGCAACTTAACTTCCTTAGTTAAGTAAATAAATAAAGAAGAGCCTGCTTACTTAATATCTTCCCCTAAAATTGGGGCTCTAAGCAAGGCCATTCATTTCCTGTTTTACATGACCCTTTTTGTACATACATGCAATTTTCATGTCTTTGAAACCTTTGCTCTGAAAGCATTTAGATTCAAAAGCTGAGTTTAAAACTACACGTTTGATCTTAGCCAAAAGGCAGAGATGTAAGATGCAATAACATGGCATAAATAAATTTTGTCACACAGCATTATATGTTCAGAAAACTTTATGTAAAAATACTTCAATGGCAGGAAGTTTATTTATACCTCTTTCTTTCTTTCTTTCTTTCTTTCTTTCTTTCTTTCTTTCTTTCTTTCTTTCTTTCTTTCTTTCTTTCTTTCTTTCTGTTTTTAGGGAAACTGAGTGTGTTCTCCCACTATAATGGGAATAACCTTGGGAGACAGAAGGAAGAGTCACAGCCAAGGCAACAGTCTGACAAGAGGTATCTCCTCCCACAGATAGGATGGAGTAGGGCCGGAGTAAGCATTGTCCCCATCTTTAAAATGTTTTTTTAATTGTTTTTAATTATTTCCCTTGCTTTTTGTTGATGTTTATTTGTCCTGTTATGGTCATTTTGTTGCGCTGTTTTTTTTCTCTTTTTGAATTTTGAACATCAGAGTCACATGTATGAGATGGGCACCTAAATTAATTTTCTAATTGAGTAAGTAAATTAATTTAATAGGAGGAATAGTTTCCTTCCAATAAGGTAAAGGTTCCCTGCACTTGTGTGCTAGTCATTTCTGGCTCTAGGGGGCAGTGCTCATCTCCATTTCTAAGCCAAAAAAAGCCAGCGCTGTCCAAAGACTTCTCCATGGTCATGTGGCCAGCATGACTAAATGCCAAAGGCGCACAAAGCATTGTTACCTTCCCACCAAGGTGGTTCCTATTTTGTTACTTGCATTTTTTATGTGCTTTTGAACTGCTAGGTTGGCAGAAACTGGGACAAGTAATGGGAGCTCACTCCATTACGTAGCACTAGGGATTCAAACTGCTGAACCAGGGAAAGTTGTTTTTGCCCTCCCTAGGCTTCAGGAAAGCCTCCAAAGCTTGGGAAGGGTGAAAAATAGGCCTAAGGGCCAATTGGAATTTCGGAAACGATCCATTTCTGGTTTCTGGAGGGCCTCCGGGGAACTGGGGAAGGCCGTTTTTTAAAAAATGGACAGAAAAAAATGCATTCCCAGAGGATGCATTGAGAAGAAATGTGATTAACCTTCCAACCAACACTCCCTTCCCCGTTCTTCAAGCAAGGATAGATGTTTTCTAGAGGTATTTAGAAGAGCCTTACAAAATTGGCTGCTGAAACAAGGAAATGAATAAAAACATACAGACAGAAGTATTTGAAGATCAATTTTATTACTGAGCATAATTGACATTGTGCCTAATTTTTAATATCCCTAGAAGGGTTGTTCAGCTAAGCAGATTAAATTAGTCAAACAGCATCAGAGGCAGAAAGGGTCCCCGGTGCTAGCATTTTCTACAATTTGTAGAACTAGATTGCAATTTTGGAAGTTTGCTGGAGTGGTAAGATCCATTCTACTAGAATCAGCCCTGTAAATTGTCCTGATGAATTTTATTCCCTAAAGTCCCTGGAATTTGTTCAAGCCTGAAATCTCTCAAGTTACTACCGCTTGTTCCTTTGGCGTCTGCAAAGAATCAACCATTTAATCCAATACGCTATCTTGGATCTGTGCCTGATTTAGTAATATGGATAATTCTAGCTCAAGAGAGCAATTATTAAAATGAAATTGTCCAGAGATGGAATGCAAAAATTGCTAGTGATTTGGCCATATTTCTATACAAGAATATCCTAGGCTTAGTGGTATGCAACTATAGAGAAAGGGATGTCATTACTGCACTTATTTTTTCATTTACTTATTTTTTAAAACAAGGTACAATGATGTGCAATAAAAAAAATCAAATATTTTGGGAATTGAAAAGATTCTGTACTTTATTTTATGCATTATTACTATTGATTTCATTGTATAATGAAAACTTTGGGGAGTAAGGGGGTTACCTTTAATGTACTGTAGATAGAACATAATTTTTGGGAGGAGAAATTGATTCCTTATTTATCCATTGATTACTGAAGTTCTGTACTTTAACTGGATAGCTATGCAATTATCTGGGTGGTTTTTTTGTTTTTTGTTTTGCATTTCCACAGATTATTCTAAATGCATATATAAAAGGGCTGCTTAAGGGGAGAAAATATACATAATTATATTTATAGAATGTAGGCACTGGAAATAACCTTGGAGGTCATCTATTCCAATTTACTGTCCAATGGAGAAATCAACTTCAGCATCCTCAAATACCTCCATTCACCATCTGTTTAAACATCTAAAGAAATGTTGTTGCCTCCTAAGGCAATCTGTTTACATGAAGACATGTTTTTCTGATGCCCAGGAAACCCTACTTGCTTCTAATTCAATTTTTTAAAATCATATCCTGCAGAAGGCAAGACAAGAAACAATGGATGGAGACTGACAATGAAAGGAGGGAAGCAACCTAGAACCAAAGAGAAATTTCACAACAGTGAGAACAATTAACCAGTGGAATGGCTCACATCCAGAAGTTGTGAATGGTCCATCACTGGAGGCTTTTAAGAAGAGTCTGGACAAGCAATTGTCTGGAATGGTACAGGGCAGTGACGGCGAACCTTTTTTTGGCTCATGTGACAAAAGTGGGGGGAGTGCAGGGGGGGGTCGTGCATGGGTGTGCCACACATGTGTGTGCTTTCCCCCTCTGGTTTGCTCCTAGGGTCATTTTTTGCCCTCCGGAGCCTTCAGGAGCCTTCAGCCCTCAGGAGCCTTCAGGAAAGCCTACAGAGGGTAAAAACGGCCTCAAAAGAGGGCAGAGGTCAGCTGGACATGCGCGCTGGAGCTGACAGGACAATGCCTAATGTGCCCTAACAAATGCCTCTGCATGCCCCCTGTGGCACCCGTGCCATAGGTTCGCCAACACTGGTATAGGGTCTCCTGCTACAGCAAGGAGTTGGACTAGAAGGTCTCCACATTCCATTCCAACTTCGTTATTCTGAAACAACTGTGGACAATTTAGAACCTCAAAGGCTTCATCCACACATCCTCTTTGCCTGCTGCCAAGCTGGCTTGCCAACTTTTTGTTGAGGATGTATCCTCATAATAAAGCCTCCATGTTGAAGACCTGCCAGAAAAGATACAAAGCAGCAGTTGTGGGATCTGCATGGAAGGATGATGAGATCAGGTCCATATCAGCATGTCCACCTCTCTTCTATATGCCTCATGCTGTCACATGCTCACCCAAAAGGATGAGTTGAAAGTGGTGGGTTCCTGTAGAAATTACTGAGGAATAAAGGGTGTCTCCCCTCAAGCAGATGCACAGTGTTGCTCAGAAGAGAATAAACTAGGGAGATGAGTATTTTAGCCATCACAGGTCCCCTTCCTTTGTGCACATCTTCCATGACCTCCACACTTTCTCAAAGTAGCCTCCCATAGCCACATTTGCATCCTCATGTAATGACAGAAAAATGTTTTCTCATCTTCAATATGGGAGGAAAGGACAATGCCTGAGGACATGGAGGAAAACCCAAAGACAGATATGGTTTCTCCCTACAGTCTTGTTCTCCAGGCAAAACATGCCCAATGCTTCCAGTCATTTCTCATAGATTTTCCTTCCTGTCCCTTAATAATTTAGCTGTTCTCCTTCGGACACATTGTGGTTTCTCAATATCCTTCCTAAAATTCAGTACCCAGATCTGGATACAACATTCATAGAATGGAAAGGACTGTTCTTATTTATATTTTTCCAAAAGAAATGGACTATAGGCGGAGATAGGAATGGAATGCTTTACGAAACTGACACTGCTTGGAAATAAACTAATCTCACTATCCATCGTTTCATATAGTTTTCAAGTGTAGAGCATTTGCTCCTTAAGCAAGGTTACACATACAGGTAGGCAGATGAGTGTGTTAAAAAATGTGGTTTCCCCTCCCCTCCCTAAAAGCAATTACTGATGCCCTTCCGGGCTTAGAGTAATAAGAAGGAATGTCAAAAGAACTTTCAAAACTAATGAAGACTATATCTAGTACAGCTTCTTATTTCCAGTCACATGTTTCTGAGATTTCCAGATATATTTTATATTATTTGATATTAATATTATATTAATTATATATTGTATTGTTCTGTATTGTATTGTATTATATTATATTGTAATACAATACTGTATTATAATTATTATAATATAATATTAAATCACATCACATCGTATCATATCATGTTATAGTATATAGTGGGAGCTAGTCTAGTCCAGTCCATCCCATTCTAATATTGTGTTGTATTGTATTGTATTGTATTGTATTGTAGTGTAGTGTAGTGTAGTGTAGTGTAGTGTAGTGCACTGTAGTGTACTGTAGTGTAGTGTAGTGTAGTGTAGTACAGTACAGTATATATCATATCACATTACATTACATTATAATATTATTATTAACTATTCTGTGCTAATACCTTACCCTACCATTGTATTGATCCTGATGGGGGTCAAAATTAGGGATAACTAAATTTTGATAGTTATCTGTTCTCACTAAGGTATTGTGAAATAGCTGGTGTGGCCAGTGGTTAGAATGCAGTCTTGCCAGGAGTTCAATCCTGACCATTTGAAGGTTAACTCAGCCTTCTATTCTTCAGAGGTAGGTAAAATGAGGACCCAGATTGTTGGGGCAATAGGCAACTAAGGCTTACATTGTAAACAGCCCAGAGAGTGCTGTAAAACTCTATGGGGCAGCACATAAGCCTAGATCCAGGATGGTGGACCTATGGCACATGTGCTGGAAGTGGTATGCAGAGCCATCTCTCTGGGCACGGGAGCCATTGCTTGTTGCTCTTCCAGGTTTTGGCGTGCCAGCCAGCTGGGCGTCACACACACAGGAGCACTGGAAACCAGAAGAGCAGTCGCCCAGTGTGCATGTGACGATCTTCCAGTTTCTGGTGCACATCCTTGTCCTCTTGTGCACATGCACGCACAAAGACAAACTGGCTGGTGTGCTTGCATGCACCAGAAACCGGAAGATCATGTTCTTGGCACGTGCATGTGCACCAAGTGGCTACTCTTCTGGTTTGTGGTGTGTCTGCACTCAGTGCCAAAAAGGTTCGCCAACACTGCTGAACAAACTTTAAAGACTGAGATTCTGAAGAACAACTAAGTTTTGATTAGCCTCGGATCAAACGAAACACTACAATATTATCTCTGCTCTCCTTCAAAAGCCCGTTTTCCCTCCACTCAAGTGCTAAAAACTAGCCCTGTCAAACTTCAGCCAGAACCTAATAATTACTAGTGAGAAATGTGTATTAGCTATCTGCTTACTGCAAATCTAATAATAATACAATGCTGGATAGATTTCTGCCATGTCCTCCCCCATAATCCCTTCTTTAATGATTAAAACAGGAGCCATTGCTCTTTCCCTTCACTTTTAAACATGGAAAACCAGACACAGACAGAGAAACTGGCAGTCCAAGTGCTATTACAGCAGCCTGAGTTGTCAGGTAATCTGATTAATCTGATTGGACTCCTAGATACACACTTCCTTTTCTCTCCAGGGATGTTACATCATTTAACCACCGTGGTGTAACTTGGTCTGTAACTTAAAACTAACTTGGCAGAAGGAATTTTTTTTTGGAGGAGTGGGGTAGAGGAGAGATAGGTAGTCTGTCCATTTTTGTTGGCTCAATACACCCTTTCTATTTTTGTCGGTTGTCAGTTGCCGAGCATAGAGGGTTAATCTGATTCATAGAAGAGCCAAGAGCCAAACTAGCCTTGCATTCTGAATCTCAGCAAGCTTTCAAAGAGAGACAACAGGGGACTTGTTTTCTTCCATTGTTTCCCCCCCCCCCCCAACAGTTCATGTTAGGGTTGTGTGGATTTGTATCGAAACCCGGATCAAAGTGTCCCTTTGAAGTGTGCTGCAAAACAAGATGGCGCCTCTTCCTGAAGAACAGACCAGCCGTTTTACGGAATAACAGGAACTTCTACACATTCATAGCACATCCACACAGAGCAAGCAAGCAAGCAAGGGAGATCAACCTTGCCTTAATATTTCATCAAGGTGATGCCTCCATAAGGCGCTTCATTGTAGTGAGGTTGAGCTACAGGCTTCCTCAAGGCAAAAGACCTCATAGTTTGTATTTGTAAGCCGCATATCCATATTACATGCGAGCTTGAAGATTATAAACAGAGCCCCAAAGCTGGCAACTGTTGACCATGCAATCGTCCGAGAATTTAATGCCATTTAAAAGAGTGGCCTTCATGGCATCGGATGGCAAGAAATTCCCCAGCTTCATCTGGGTTTTGTTAGAGCAGTATGTCAATTCTTACACTAATCTCCTCAGATTCCAATCTATCAAATATCACCCTGTTCCCCATTTTATTTATTTATTTTTATTTATTTATTTAATTGGTCAAACGTGTAGAAGATAACAGGTATGTATAAGCATGGACGTGAATAAAGGAAATGAGTACAAAAAAATGGGGACAGTAGGACAGGGATGGTAGGTACACTAGTGCACATATGCACGCCCCCTTGACGGACCTCTTAGGAATGGGGTGAGGTCCACGGGGGACAGTTTAAGGTTGAAACTGTGGGGGTTTGAGGATGTAACAACGGACGAGTCGGGTAGAGCCTGGTAGCATAAGGGATTCTGTTGTGAGCAGAGAAGTGGAGGACTCTTCTTGTGATATACCTCTTGACCCACTCAATTGTATTAATGTCTGATATACTGTGTGGATTCCAGGCAGACGAGCTGTATTCGAGAATTGGTCTGGCAAAGGTTTTGTATGCCCTAGTTTGCAGTACAAGGAGACCCATGGACAATTATTGGAACAGTTTTCGCTGTTTCTGTTGTCATCCTGGAGGTTCCACAAAGGGAATGTCAAAATGGTCTAGATGACTATATTGGTCCCATCCAACCCTGCTTCTCTTTATATGTGCTGGATGTAGGACAGGGCTTTTATTATCCAGATGCAGCCCTATTGATTTATTTCCCCCCCCCCTCCATCTTCACACATGCTTGCGTGCTCTCTTTAATAAGATAAGTTAATATTTGCTTGCTAAACTTTTTCTCACTAAACCTGGAACTATTAAAGGTGGAATGATAACGGAGAGTACGAAATAGGTAGACCATTTAAGTGGAAAGGCTGATTTTTCTCTGATTTATTGATTGCTACTAGGAGAGAGTAGAAATTGTCTTCAAATCAGGGTCTCAACTTTTGAACTAGAACTGCAAATCCTAGAACACTATTGATGATCACTCCTACAAAAATGAAGATACATTTGATAGCTCCCCAGCCCTCTACAAACCCGAACATATTGTAATGTAAAATGTTATCAGTTGCTACAAGAAAATGCTGACTGCAAACACACCATTCCTCCTAAATTTAAAAACAGGTAAACCATTCAAGAAGAGGAAACCCTGATTCTTGTCTGAGTTCCTCTTTCAAAAGAACACTAAGGAGTAAACAGTAAGATGAATATCAGTCTTTAAGATTGGTCAGATTATTTTTAAGAGTGGTATTTGTTAAATTTGTGTAAATGTATCTGAATTAGGGATGATGCAGCCCATTCACACTCATAATCAGATGGCCAGATGGGCCATTCCGACCATTCTAGGGCAGGGCATGTGATGATAGCAGAGAGCGGGATGACTCTTCTGTTCAATCCAATGCTGGTCATGTGGATCTCGTCATAGGATCATAAATTCTTCCTATTTAGTGCTATACTTTCATAGTCAGTTGGCATAATCATATGTTGCTTGAGCGTGGCTTGTTATAGGAATCCACAGTTTGAAGGGGTTTTTTGAAGTCTATGAACGCAAATGAGTTTTCTTTATATAAGTAACCATGCTGAAGCAAATCAGTCTTTCATTGTCCTTCTGTAAAGAACTCCTTGAGGGCATGAACTTATTTGAGCAATGTTTGGAGAAAGTGGTGACCAAATAAAGACATGTGACCTGTCAGCAGTTAGATCTTGGTGTGTCATTGAAGCTAAAGCCCTACGGATTTCAGAACAAATTCTATATATAGCTGCATTTAACATTCACGTTTCTAAGTCTACATTCTTGAACTGTAACCAGAAAGACATCCTTCCCTTCCCTTCTTGTTGCATCAAATTCTCCTGTCCAATGCATCAGTATGGGCAGAATTGCAAGCTGGATGGGGAGGTACTTTGACTTAGAAGGCATTTCTCCACTTTCTGATTATGCATCATTAAAGCATTAAACTTTTCGTACAAGGTTTTGTTTCCTCTCATAGAAATTTCTACTTCTCTCTTCTATTCTTTTTTTTTAACAACATATACAATTCAGCCTATCTCTGCTTTGCAGAACAGTGCTAGAAGTTTTCTTTCAGATCTGCTGGCAACACCACACAATATCATACACTAAGAAGGGATGAGATAGGTGGAAACTGAAGGTGCTGCCTCCATAGAGAAAAAGAGGGGGGGGGGAATCCCAGTTCCACTCTTTTGGGTGGTCACTGGTCACAGAACCAAAGATGAGTTGGAAGGTGTCATGGAGGCCAACTTTCACATCACTCCATCCTTGACAGTGTTGTAGATGTTGCTTGAATATATCCAGGAAAGAGAATCTCAGCTTCTCCCTAAGAAGCTGTTAAGAAGATATTTTTGAACAATAAAATGGAATATGAATCTTAAATCCCTTCTTTTGTGTCCTGCTCACTGGAGAAATAGAGAATAGGTCTTGCATGATGTCCCTTCAGATATTTGCTATCATTATTCCTCAATTTTCTCTTCTCAAGGATAAATATTCCAGTTCCTTCAATATTTCCTGGTCATTTCTATGATCATCCTCATTGTTTTTCCCCCCTTTTCCTGGACACAACTGGACCCAATCCTCCAAGTCGGTTGCCCAATCCAGAGCAAAGCAGAACTACTGCTGCCTGTATTTTGAAGGCTATATTTCTATCGGTACAGATTAAAATTAGATACACAGTTTTTGTAGCTATATCATATTCACATTAAACCAAACAAGTCAAAAGGGTAAGAGAAGTGAACTCTGTTTGCCTGTTACTTGAGGCCCTCCACCCACAAACATGGAGGAACACTATGAGATGTTATGCATTACAGTAAAATCTCTGATGAACATGATTCTCTTATCTTATCTACCCATTATCATGACTTTATCAGGTTTTTCACAGAAATGTCACACACTAAACCACATGCCTTATCGTGACCTTTCAGTTCACATTTTACCATTTGCCCTTCCTACAACTTAGATGAACAAGGTTGATTTTTTTTTTTTTGGGTGGACTGACACTTGGCTTTAATGTGTCCTGTAATGAGTTGCCCTCCGAAAAGTAATGTGCAGGGTCAGGGCAAAAATCTGGTTTTTAAACGTCATTCAAATTAAATGCTGTTACTCTTTCATTGCATTACGCGATAATGTTCCCCATCGCATTAGCAATAACAAGTAGATAACAATTGCTGCTGGTTCTTAGGTTCAATACAAGCTTTCCAGGAACTAGATGTGTCATTGAAGACAATTCTCTCTGTTCTGAAGTTTAGTTATGAGACAATGGATATTTCCTCTTCATGCTCAGAAGAAGAGTGTGCCATGCATATTGCTTTGACCGATTCAATGAAAGGTAGGCTAAGTAAGTAAGCCAGCATCAATAATTTTTCATGGAAGCAATTGTTGCATCCAACATTGTCCACAGGAGCTCAGTTTGGCCTGGACAGTTGGAGAGATCGATGTTTATTTTCTTCTATCCAAAAATACTATTTGCATTTCATATCAGAGTTTACAACTTCATAATTCCTTTCTCGTCTTTAAGGTGATGCAAAGATCCATTTTGTACAGAAATGCAGGAGCATTTTCATGGATATGTTTTGTTATTTTCCTTCAGTGAAATTATAAAGGCTGACATTTTTTTTTATTAAACTGAATTGCATTCATTTCACGATCTCTTCATTATGAAGGCTTTCAGTTTGATATCTGTATTCACATTCTTCTGCATCTCTCCCTCCTTTTGTTCCTTGGTTTTGATCTTGGAGAAACATTTTTTTTTATTCTTGATGGACAGTTTTGTTTACTCATTGTTCCAAATGAAATGTATTTTAAACTAAGGCAGGGGATCTCCCAGATTGGCTATATCTGGACAAGCTCAGAAAAATCAAAACGGGCTGCAAAACATTCATTGTCTACCTGAACAAAGAATAAATGGGAGTTACAAAGAATGCAGTCCTCCTCATGGATTTTAGCAATCCAATAACGTGTTGTGGGAAATAATCAAAAGAGATGGTTTTATTTATTTCAAAATGAATATACCTTTTTTGGTGAATGATCAATCAATCAGCAAATTCAACTTTTGAAGAAAATTATGCTTAGCTAGTTCGTAGCAGCAGAACAATCATTTTGTGATGGCTTTACCCTAGCGTTCCTGACTTTAGGGGGCAGCGGTGCTCATCTCCATTCCAAAGCCGAAGAGCCAGCGCTGTCCGAAGACGTCTCCGTGGTCATGTGGCCAGCATGACTAAACGCCAAAGGTGCATGGAGCGCTGTGACCTTCCCACCAAAGGTGGTTCCTATTTTCCTACTTGCATTTTCACATGCTTTCGAACTGCTAAGCAGGGAAAATTAACAGGCACTCACTCCATTATGTGGCATTAGATATTTGAACTGACGAACTGCCAACCTTTCTGATCAACAAGCTCAGCGTCTGAGCCACTGAGCTAAGACGCTCAGAAGATAGCTTCCCTAGCTACTAAGCTAAACTAAGCTAAGCTAAGCTAAGCTAAGCTAAGCTAAGCTAAGCTAAGCTAAACTAAACTAAACTAAACTAAACTAAACTAAACTAAACTAAACTAAACTAAACTAAACTAAACTAAACTGGCATTCAAATCTGGGCAGTCAATGATACTTCATTCACTGAAGTATTCAACGAATGAATACTTCATTCATTGAGTGCCATCGCCTTTCAGCCCTCCTTGTAGCTGGGGAGGATCAAATAGGGCGGGTGGGGGGGAGAGAAAGATAATAGTATATATTTCTGATACTGGTATGTAAAGACATTATATGTAGTTCTCTGTCAAGCTTTTCACTAGGTCATGGATTGCTTGTACAATAATTAAATAAGCAAAACCAATATTGCCTGGCTCAAAAATGGAGTGTTGCAAAGTGCTCAAGAAGCTCCTTGGCTGATTATCTGTAATTGACATTTTCTGATTAGTTATTGCTTCCTGATTGGCCTTTTACATATGATTGGCATTGGCTGTGTGTTGCCCCTGCTCATCTGTATCTGCGGTGGTGTATGGGGTTACGCCAGAGAAAGACCTCTCAGGCTGGGACACACATTGGCTCAAATGAATTCTTACTAATCTATTTAATTGCTTTTATATTTATCTTATCATCTTCTTGTAAGACACCCAGAGTCGTTTTAACAGTGAGAAGAGCCAGTGGCGTAGCGTGGGGGGTGCAGGGGGTGCCGGCCGCACCGGGCGCAACATTTTGGGGGGCGCAACCTTCGACACGCCGCCCACGTGATAGCCGCGCTCAGCTCATCCTGCAGCCGAAGGAAAGCGGCGGCGCCGCGGCGGCGGCCGTTTGTTGCAGGTGACTCCGGCTCTGCTTCTTTGCTGTGGGCTGCCTGCCCTAACCCTTTCCCTGCGATCCCATCCGCCCGTTTCCATTAAGCTCTCCGGTTGTGTTGTATGAATCAAATACAAGGTCAGCTATCTTCCTTTTCTTCTCGGTGAAAAAAGACTTGTATGGGCGGCCACCGCCCCCCTCCCTCTCCCCGCCGATGAAACAACGGGGCTGGGGAGAGAGAAAGAGGGAAGGCGCCGAGCTGGGGGTGGAGGAAGAGTTCGCTTTGCAACAACCCCCCCCCTCAGCAAAAGAGCTTAGCCCCCCACACACGTTAAAAGACGGTTAAACTACTAGAGGCAACCAGATGCCTCGAGTAGTTTTGAGAAGGGAGGTGGTGGCAGAAAGAGGAGTCGTCCCTCTGTACGGTTTGGGGGTTTTAGGTCGGGTTTCCTAAGCATCCATTCAGAGGTCAATCACGACATCTACAATCCGTATCTACGAGGCAGCTTTTGTGGCCCTTAGAGAAGATGACCAGTTGTGGAGTAAAGCCCATTGAATTGAAGGACCCTTGTATAGGGTTTTAAAACCAAGGTACTCAAGTTAGCATCCCCTAAAAGTGTTAAATAAAAAATGTCACCAATTCTGAAGAACATCCTGATTTGCTGATGTTTTGCAGTAAGCACATATATTTTTAAAAACAAATTTAAAAGTACAGTATTTGAAACAATTTTTTCAAAAAGACAGTCTGAGCTCAGCAATCCTTGTTCTTCCTCTCAGAATTTCATGCCAATATGAAGGAACTTGCATTGGTTTCATTGTTTTTAAGGTGGGAACTTACACCTTTTCCTTAAAAGTTTTTATTATTGTCCCTTCTGACATTTTCTGCCTGAATACTTTTTTTTGACTTGGGATAAATGAAAATTAGTTTTTTTTAAGACTTTGAGGTTGTGTTTTAGTCGGTTTTCAGAGTAACCTAGCAGAAATGAGTCATAACTTGATTACTTTGAGGCTTTAAAGGCATGCCTATTGTTGTAGATATTTACCCAACTACACTTGTATGTGCTATTAAGTTTGTGATATAGATAAGTAAGTACTGTGTACTTTGACCACGCCCATTACTTGTACTGTACTGTTCTATATACCTCCCTTGGTAAGGTTTGAAAGGGCAGTTAAAATTCCAAGACGCCACCATTATTTTAATTGCTAGGCCTATGTAAATCCTGAGTATCCACCATGAAACAGAAATTGGACGATACAGCCTACAAGGACACAAATTCTGAATGAGCAGACTGTGTTGAAGGTGGGGTTTCTGAATGGGAAAGAAGCCTTTCTTTTGCCTCCTTTGAAACGATAAGCTCTATCTTGTGAACTCTGTTCTGGTGCTTTGAATGACTTCTGTGAACTTGCTTCTTGTAAACCGGTCAAGTGTTGGTGAACTTGCTCCTTGTGATAAAATGGTTGAATGCTGCTTGGGTAACTACAGAAAAATGATGCATTGGTTCGGTGGTCCTTTTTCCTCCTGCAGTATGCCACCATGTCCCACTGCTCTCATGTCCTCAAAAGGTCTAAAAATTCCAGCTGAAGAATGTGCTGTTTTTCCTCTGACAATTGTCATAAATTGAGGACTATGCCAAACTCATTTTCGTAGTATGGAAATAGTTTGCTATTGACTTCTTCTGGAATTCTGGTCTACTCTACAGTCTTGATATCTTCTGGTAGTATCTTATCTCTGAATGATTCAGGCCTGATTCTATGTGCCTCTGAGCTCACACAAGGTTGGCTAAATGGTTGCCTCCTCCTGAGACTTGAAGTCAAATAATGAGAGTTAAAAAACCACTTCGATGACTGGTCTAGTTTATGAACTTTCATAAGAGCTTACTTCATCATACTGAGTTACTGCCGAAGTGTCATCTTTTCTTAGACTGCATTTTAAATGGGCATTTCAGTATACTTGACTGTTTATAATTGGTTGCATGCATGAAGTTTTGAATCTAAAAGTATAACGTGAATTATATCCCATGTCACATGCTTCAATTTCTACTTGTAGAATGTACATACCCTTCCTATGAGAAGGAATTGCAGAGATTATAAGGAAAATGGTTATGATTTTTCATAATGATTAGGTTATTTTTTGTACAATTGTAATGTTTTTAACAGGGGACTGTATTTAAACAATGTCTCTTTAAAAACAAACCATTGCTAGCTATGTACATTTTAGTATCTATAACATTATGTTTTCTTGACCTAGCTTTTAGCTACATATAAATAGAGATTGCAGTAATTTTGACAGCTAGATTTGATACTAATCATCCTTTTTATACATAATTAATATATTTGCTTGATGTAAAGTTCATCATCAGGATGACCTGATTTTGGGGAGAGAAAAGCGCTTCGATGTCACAGTTAACTATAAATTTATATCAAGCAAATAAATCATATTTATTTATTTACTAGCCGTTCCCAGCCACGCGTTGCTGTGGCCCAGTCTGGTTAAAAGGCCAACCAATCAGTGTGTAGATCTACACCTGCACAAACAAACACGTACACACAACCACCATATAACCCCCAACCCACCTACCTACCTACTCCCTTTCTCCCTCTACCTATGAGCCAAGAAAGACTGAGTAATCTAGCAATACTGTCCATTGAGAGAGACTTTAATGTAGATTTCAATTCCGTTGTTGAAAAATTTGCGCTAATTAAAAGCAGGCGAATTTAAATTAATCTGTATATTATATACAGATTGATATCTTGCACTTCTATTAAAGAATTACAATTAGAGGTACAGGATTGAGAAAGTTGGCTCCATCTAGCCCAGTCTTGGATCATCTCCAGGGCATGGTTCCATTTTGATGTTTGGTTTTTGTTCTTGATATTGATATCATCTTGATATGATGGTTGTGAGACGACATATAATAGCATGGCCCATGCTAGGTTACTACATTTGTAGATTTGTATTCATAGACCTGCTGAAAATGTGGAGAATGTGTAATGCATGTTCGCACTCAATAAAGTGTTTGAAAATAAACTTGTATTTAGATGCATTTTACTTTAATTACATCAGTATTTTCATAACAAACAATACATGTGCTTAGGGGGTAAGGGTTTCTTTAACTAATCTAGTGGAAGAGACTCGAGTGCTAAAATCCACGGGTTAGGGGGCGCAAATTACTTGCCTTGCCCCGGGTGCTGACAACCCACGCTACGCCACTGAGAAGAGCAGCATATAAATGTGACCAACAGAAGAGACTATTTGTAGCTCAGGGTTGAACTAGGGAGTCCTTGATGTGGTCTCTGAGCTTGGTTGTTTTCTTGCAGACGTTTCCTTACCAAGCTAGGTAATATCATCAGCACTGAAGACATCAGCATGAAAACTACCAAGCTCAGAGATCACATCAAGGACTCCACAATTTAATAAATAAATTGTTCCCATGCTGCTGCCGCCCCTTTCTCAGTGCACAACACAAATCCTGCTTTTCCTTTTGCAGGCCAAGCCCCCTTGGAGGGAATGATTTGGCTGGTCCCCTAACGTGACTTCTTAAAAAGGGCAGGATTAAAAAGACCCACCAAAAGGTTTAAAATCAATGGGTCCTTTTGCTTCCATTTGTGCGGCTCTCCGTGTTCGTTTTCTTCCTGCCCCAGTCTACATAATCTAAGTAACACTGATGTATTGCCTGTTTTCATTCTGCTCTTTGAAGCACAATCCACTTAGCGATTACAAACCTCACACAATTTAGCAGATACCATCAGGGCAGAAACTTGCTACGAGCATGTCCTTTAATAAGCAGAGTGAATATTTGAAATGTGGTTTGCGGTGGCAGGTTTTTGTTCCTGGATTAGAGGAGGAAGAGAGGTACTTGATGGCTACACTTGATTATCTCCACTCGGTTCTTGTGACTCAGACAGGCTCTCCCATTCGGTGGCTAAGGTTTCACCCCCTGTTTATCCATTTCTAACCAAACAATCATGAGAGGGAAAAAAAAATAAGTGAAAGCATAATAACATGGCCATTATCCTCCTTTTATCTTTCTTATAGTTTGTTTTGCACTCCATGCTGAGTCTAAAGGAACCTTCATCCTCCTGAACTCATGCAAGAACTTTCCTGGCTAAACTGATTCCTAATTGGATGGGGGTGGGGTTTTTTTTTATGGGAGCGGCCAGTACGCTCCCCTAGAGAGAGGGTCTCCTCATGGTGCCATCAGCTAGACAATGTCGACTGGTGACAGCCAGGGGGAGAGCCTTCTCCGTGGGAGCACCTGTCCTCTGGAACGTGGGAGCACCTGTTCTCCGGAATGAAGAACTATCCCTGACTTACGCACCTTCCGCCGTGCTCTCAAAACCTTTTTTTTTTCCAACAAGCCGGGCTGGCATAAAACATAATTTTTAAATTCAAATTTTTATTAATTTTAATCAGGGTTAGTTTGAGTTTTTTCCCCATGTTTCGGCCAAGGTTTAATATGTTTTTTAAAAGCTTTTTTAACTTTTGCATATTTGTTTTTATTCTGGCTGTACATCGCCCTGAGTCCTTCGAGAGTAGGGCGGTATAAAAAAACCAATAAAACTCAAAACTCAAACTCAAAACTATGTAGGAGAACAGAGTGACAGAACCTGGGGGAGACTGAAAAGAGGTACCAACCTAAAGAATCACAAGTGGTCTAAATTTAACCCCCACCCCTTAAATTCAATTTCCAACAGGTGCTAACTGTTAGTTTAGAAAATTCCTGTGCATAGGCTTTATAGCAATAGTTCAGTTTAATTGAATAAGAGAATGACAGAGTTGGAAAGAACCATGGAGGTCTTCTAGTCCAACCCCCTGCTCAATCAGGAGACTCTATACCAGGGGTCTGCAAAGTTTGCTCTTTTAAGACTGGTGGACTTCAACTCCCAGAATTACCCAGCCAGCCTGGCTGGCTGGGTAATTCTGGGAGTTGAAGTCCACTAGTCTTAAAAGAGCAAACTTTGCAGACCCCTGCTCTATACCATTTCAGACAAATAGCTGTCCAATCTCTTCTTTAAAATGTCCAGTGATGGACATCCACAACTTCTGGAGGCAAGCCGTTCCACTGATTAATTGTTCTCACTGTAAGGAAATTTCTCCTTAATTCTAGGTTGCTTCTCTCCTTGAATAGTTTCCATTCATTGATTTGCTTCTTGTCTTGCCTTTGTGGCGGTCCATTAAATATTAGAAGGGAGCTATTGTGTCACTTCAGTCCTTCTCTCTAAATTAGACATACTCAATTCCTGCAACTGTTCTTTGTATGTTTTGACTTCCAATCTCCTCATCATTTGTGTTGCTCTTCTCTGCACTCTTTCCAGTCTCAACATCTTTTTTATATTGGGTTGACCAAAACTGGATACAGTATTCCAAGTGTGGTTGCACGAAGGCTTTGTAAAGCAGTACTAACTCTTCATATGATATTGATTCTGTCCCTCTGTTAATGCAGTCTGGGATTGCATAGCTTTTTGGTAGCTGCAGCATACTGCTGGCTCATATTTAAGTGATTATCCAGTAGAACTCCAAAATCACTTTCCCAGTTACCGCTACTGTGGCAGATTCTACCTATTCTCTATCCGTACACTTGGTTTTTCTTATCTAAGGATAAAACCTTACTTTTCTCACCATTGAATTGAATTTGAAATTCAAATCCGATTTTGAAATTCGCGTTAGAATAGCCAATTAGCCAAATTTAGTCCAGACTCTGAATACTTTCCTTGCTATTTAGTTCGAGAAATGCTCAAGAGAGAATTTTCCTCAGCCGTTCGGACCAGCAGACTGAGAAAGGAATGGGGAAGAAGGAGGAGGCGTGGCCTAATTAAGCTTCTCAGTCTGATGGACCAATAGGCATTGAGGATTTCCCTGTCGTGATGCCTCCCGCTCCCCATCGCAGAGAACCTTACTTTTCTCACCATTGAATTTAATTTCCCGCCCTGGGTCCATTTGGAGAAGGGCGGGGTATAAATTTAATAAAATAAAATAAATAAATAAAATAAGAAAGGGCCTAGTTTTCAACTGGACTTTCATTGCACACGTTTCCAATGTATCAGGTTGGTAAAATAAAAAAATCAGACTCAGTAATAAAAATATAACTTCCTTTCGAAAATTCTTTCAAAGGATTGGGGAGAATTATTTTAAATTATTTCAAAAGATTGGGAAGAAAATTTCACAGTTGGTGTGATGTTCCTGGGAAGATCCTGTCTTCTCTTGCAGAGATGACCAGACAGCAAAATCTCAACGGAAGACATCTTCAGAAGGAAACTTTCATAACTACCATCTCTAGAAATGCAACAGAGCAGACCTTGAAAAATTATTGAAGAATTTTTCCTAAGCCAGGAGAAGTGTGCAGACATGGCTACATAATTTGGTAGAGAATTTTGACAAGCTATTTGTCTCCTGCAATGCACTAGTCTAGTCATTAGAGGGAAGATACAAGGACAATTTAGAGAAGGTTGTGGAAACTACAGGAAGAATTACTATAGCCTAAGTTTCAGGTTAGATGTGATAACTTTTGAAGGACATCTGAGGTTGTTTGCTTTTTTAAAGCATTTTCACTTAACTCTCCAACTCGAATTTCCCAGGCTGGCTGTTATATATAGTCAGTAAAGACAAGATAATCCCTTTTCATATAGATCTGATCCCAAGCAACTTTTTCAAGATCAGACAAGATCAAATAGGGGTTCCCACCTGGGCTGCTCAGCTTCCCAATTTTTTTAAAAAATGAGATCAGGGTATTCTGATGAAACTTGATAGAGCTATGCTGCTTTAATCATGTTATCATTTTGGAGAGTAAGATTTCTCCCCGGGAATTCTGACTTGAAATCAATTACATAGGTACACAAAAATCCAGGAACTTCTGATGACTAATTGGAGAAAAGCCAAGCAGTTTTAATGAAAGAATCCCAACGATTATTGTATATCAAAATGTGTGTGAAATGTGAATTATCATATTAGACGGCCTAGACATTGGTATCTGAAGATAAATCTTTTCAACATTCATATTTTATTGTGATTTTTTTGATCTAGGTGAAATGTTAATATATATTTCAAGTTCAGGTATGAGATGCCATATGCTAAATAAATAAATACTAAATTCAACATTTTTGCACATCTTTCTCCAGCCAGCTTTATATAATGGGCTATAAGCAATTCTCTTTGGGTGGGAGATATAGTTTTCCATCTGTTCTTTCCCTAATGGCCTAATCTAGTATTAGGTGGTTTACCTTTGACCACATGAAAACTACACTTATATCAAGATGCTTATGGATCGTTAGTTTCATGTTTTACTCTAGCAGTTAGATGTTGGACCTATTACTCTGTAATTCCTCAGATCTCCCCACCTTCCCACCCCCCAAAAAAGAGGGACATTTTCTGCTTCTGGCACTCCTTTGCTTTCCAGGTTTCTTAAAGTTAATATATAAACATTCAGACAGGTCATCAGCAAATTCTCTACATCTGTTAATGCAGCATTACAAATAAAGTAGCATTCACTCATCTGGCCATATTTTCTGTCTAATTTATGTGGGCAGTCTGACGAAAGCTGTCTTAGATGGACCTTCTTCCTCTTGCTCCACACTGACTAAATTAACAGATATGGCTCTCCAGGTTTTTCCATTCTTAACTTAGAGAGTGGCCCAAGATCATCTATACACAACACAGCCCCTCTTCTATCATTGATATCTGAGCAGTGAACATTTAAAATTCTTAGATTTTAGCTAAGGATTAAGTATGCATTGATTTCAAAAGTGCTAAGCAAGGTCATACCTACTTGATGGGAGACCAAGAGGGAAAACCAGGGCAGTGTAAGTGCAAAAGCTAGCAAGGCAGTAACCAGACAGAACTACTGAATAAACATTAGCAGGTGTCTTCCAATGTCAAGGCTGTGGAAATAACAGCCCCAAGTTCGTTCATTGACTTGAAATAGCGGTACAAAAGAAGGTTTAAATTCTGAAGCTGAGATAGGTAAATAAATCACCAATCTTAACACAAGGTAGATAGGTAGGTATAGGATTGGTGGATAACCAGGTAGGATTTTTCTATATACAATGGTGTTACTAATTGAACACAATCAAGTCTAAAAAGTTATGCAGTTCTTGGAAACAGGGTTGAGACGTTAGAAAGAAGAGATTTACAGTTGCGCTTGGCCTGAAATTTGACAGGCTGTGGATTAGATTGGAGAGCTGAAAAAATTCAGAGAAGGTGGCAATGGTAGACTATGTCTGTACTGCATAAATGCCAAGAAAATCAAAGGTCACAAACATGAATATATCAAGAGTTGTGATCAATTTGAAGGAGACTGTATCTGCTTTTAAGGTGATCAGGTTCATTTCAGCATAAAGTGCAATTAGCAGCTCAGAGTGTTCCTTAAAATATTGTGCTTATATCTATATATAAGCCAGTGGTGGGATTCAAATAATTTAACAACTGGTTCTCTGCCCTAATAATTTCTTCCAACAACCAGTTCATCGAACTGCTCAGAAAGTTAACAACCGGTTCTCCCAAAGTGGTGTGAACTGGCTGAATCCCACCACTGATATAAGCCCATATTTTTCTTTCCACATGTCGTACACATCCTATGTAGATATCAAAAATGTTGGTTGACCATGAGGTTGCAGCAAAAGGTTAGAATTTTCTGTATTTCTTTGATGCCATCTAATGGCTTCCCAGCTTTTTCCAACTATATGTTACAGCTTCTAAAATTCTGTAAAGTTTACCTATGAATTTACCTATGGGAATGAAATGTCTCTTATAGATCTTTTCAAACCTTATCCTGTTGTCAGCCTTTGGACAACTATTCCAGGCAAGTAGAAAAACCAGCAGTAGTCACTCTATCTTTCTTGTAAGGTTGCATTAACAGAATATTTCAACACTAAAAGTATTTCTCTCCTTTTCTTTTACTCTCTGAAAAAGTAGGAAGAGTCCCTTCTGAAATGAAATTGGCGAAAGTCTCTTCAGTTAAAAACAATTGCAATCAGACATCATACAATGATTGTCAAGCATAAAGAATCAGGACCATACATTAAGTTGCAGTCTAGAAGATGTATTGCTCAAGCCTATATACAAGTATTTAACCAACTAACATTCAGTAGCAGTAGATAAGGGTCAATATCTGACCTCCGCCTCTTCCGCAAGTGTCTGAAGACACACTTATTCCAACTAGCCGGCTTTGTGCAGCCTCCAATACCGACTCTTAAATAGTTTTAAAATGGGGATTTTAATTCGGTTTTAATTCCATTCGGAGAAGGGTGGGGTATAAATTCAATAAATAAATAAATAATAAATAAATAACGGAATTCAACTGTTGGTGGAAATGTAATGACTCTAGGCTAATGACTTGCTTAACACCTCCCCTTGCCTCTGCCTGTTCATCTCCCACAGTGTTAGAAGATATCATTTACCGGTACTGCACAGAATGCAAACTCCATCCTCAACTGAAGCTGGACAGAAATAATCAGAATTTTAGAGTCTATGACAATATGTAGATACATTGGTAATCATTATTAGTTGTTCACCAAAGATGCATTAACATAGATGTTTTTTCATATGGCTAGATTAGAGTGGAAGTTAACAAGCCTGTCTGGAGATAAAACTGTTTATGAACATAAAATGGTTTTTCTAAATGTATAAAACAAAATAAAAACGTACGGAAAACATTTGTTAGCCATCTCTCAAAGTCCAAGAACAGAGGCAAAATCTGTTTCTATTTAAACTTGATCTGAAAACAATACTTTAACAATCCTGCTTGCACAGTACCATAAAGTACACATGTGGAAAATGTAAATTGCCTTTTAAAATCAAGAATTGTGGTAATGTGATTTGGGCCTCATTAGTATGTGAAGAAGGTTAACTGTTTTTCTGTTGCATTAAACTCTTTGTGGTTTTTCTAGAAACAACAAGTTATTCCCAAATAAATATCCACCCTTCTAATACATATTAACAATGGTGACCTTTAAATATGAAAGAAAGAGTGGTTTCCCGTTGCTTTACTCCAGATAATGCACAAACCACCCCACAAGGCTGGAGGGGAAAAAAAAAGACTTCAGGTCCTCAAGCAATGTTTAGATGTTTGTTCCAAGAAGGCCAGATGCCAGGATTCGTGAGAGCCCTCATCTTAAAAACACAGAGTCTTGCTTACTTCCAGCTTTCCTAATTCTTCACATTCTTTCCTAGCAGGGAGAGAGAGGGGAAAAAAAGCTGGCTCCATTAAGAGCAGAAATATTTGGAAGGGTAAAAACAAACAAACAAAAATAATCCATTTTCAATGTCCACTTGCAGATGGGTGGAATTGTTTATGAAACATTTACCATTCATTTGCAAGAGAAAATGGTGTAATAGCAAAAGAGAGGCCCTCAAGATAGTGGAAGATTATTATTTTTTGCTCTTCTTTCCTTCCCATCTCTACCACTGCGTATGCATTAGAATATGCTGTAGAAAAAGAATATGCTAAATTCTTAAAACATCCTAAGTAAGAAACACCTAGCAGCTCCAGAAGAAAAAACAGGAATCATCTACAACCAGAGGTGGCCCAGATCAGGCAAACTAGTAGTAGCGATGGTGGGAGGCTCCGCCCACCCGACGCTTTGGTGCATGCGCCCGAATCAATAGTAAAAAAAATTGACAACCCATCACTGTCTCCAAAATGCAGTATGAGGACTGTAAGAGCTGTCCCAAATGTTTTTCAAGAGATAACTGGACTTTCTTGTTTTTCTTTGAAGGTGTTTTGCTTCTCTTTGGATGAAAAGCAAAATGTCTTCAACCCCCCCCCCCCCAAGAAAGTCAAGTTATCTCTTGAAAAAGCACCTTTGGGACCTGGATGACTGAAAATACACAATAATACAATAGCAGAGTTGGAAGGGACCTTGGAGGTCTTCTAGTCCAACCCCCTGCGTGGGCAGGAACCTTATATCATTTCAGACAAATGGCTATCTAACATCTTCTTAAAGACTTCCAGGGTTGGGGTATTCACAACTTCTGGAGGTAACTTCTGTTCCAGAGATTAATTGTTCTAACTGTCAGGAAATTTCTCCTTAGTTCTAAATTGCTTCTCTCCTTGATTAGTTTCCACCCATTGCTTCTTGTTCTGCCCTCAGGTGCCTTGGAGAATAGCTTGACTCCCTCTTCTTTGTGGCACCCTCTATAGATAACTGTAAAAGTCACCATTAAGACAAGCAGGCAGAAAACCAGCAGGGCACGTCCATGAACACCAACTAGCAGAGAGAAGACACGATGAAAACTTCTTAATTGTACAAACCATAGATAGATTTCACAGTAGTTTCATCTGTGAGCATCTTAGACCAAGCCAAGTCTAAAATCCCTAGAGAATTCCTGGAAGGCTGGCATTAGACAAATCAACCATCACCAGGCACATAGAGATAAATCACGTCTACATGTCATTCCAAGGAGATAATCAAAAAGCCAAAAAAAAAAAAAAGAACAGGAAGACCAAAACACCTCCTCATCAGCAATCGGAGATAAGAAAAGACTAACACCAAGATTAATACTAGACCAACAATCATGGTGTAAACAATGCCCCAACCAAAGAACTACAACGCAGACAAGTAAAAGTAACAGTAAAAAAACAACAACAGCCTAATCAAGGAATCATCTCCAACCAACACTGACAGGACAAGCCACTAGTATATACAATGAGAGCAGACCCCACTCTCTTTTAGCACTGATAATGTTACCTAGTTGGGTAATTAAATGTCTACAAGAAAACCATCAAACTCAGAGCGCAACAAGGACTTCACAGTTCAATGACAAACTAAAATATTATCTTCTATCAATAATATGCTATTTATTCAGTTTGCTGGGGGAAATGGAGTTTTGGAGCAAGTAGAATTAGCCAGGTAGAACTCACATTATCTCTTACTAGCTAGAGATTAAACAGGAAGTTGCGATTTCAACCACCTATTGTTTACCAACTGATGGAGAATGGATGATGTCAGATGCTCAGCCCACTTTGATCTCTACTCCATTCCACTCCCTCCTCCTTTTCCCCTTTCATGTTTCCAAGGCAGCTCAAACCATATTATACAAGCTTTGTTCCTATTTGCAACAAGTCCACAAACATAATAAAAGTTATGAATATAAAAGGAAAACAAAGAACTACAGATAAAAGAACATTATTATTTTTTAAAAGAGGCTGTTTAGCACCTTCAGCACTCTGGTTGTAGCATATATTTCCATATTATCTTCAAAGTTAGCATCATGTTCCTATAACCAAAATGATATGTAATTAAGTTATGTGTCGGCTCTGAAAGCTTTAGAAATGGGTATCACTGGTTCATGAATTTTCAGCTGAAGAAGTGCTATTGCCCAAGTTTAGGCATCATGACCTACATGTGAATGCAGGATTACATTCCAGCTACAAGCCTGATCCTTTCAGGAGGTTAGTTATCTCATTTATAACAGGGCAAAATCCAGTTCCTTGGCATGTGATGTTACAGAATATAGAATAACAGAATGGAAGGGACCTTGGAATACTTCTAGCCCAACCCCCTACTCAAGCAGGAGACCCTACACCATTCTGGACAAATGGTTGTAGGGTTATAAGCTTCCAATGATGGAGCACCCACAACTTCTGAAGGCAAACTGTTCCACTGATTAATTGTTCTCATTGACAAAAAAAATTCCCAAAGAGAGGTAGGTTGGACCTCTCTTTGATAAGCTTCCATCTATTACTTCTTATCCTGCCCTCTGTTGTTTTAGAGAATAGATTTGCCCTCTCTTCTATGTAACAGCACCTCAAATAGAAGACTGCTTTCCCGTCACTCCTAGTCCTTCTCATTATTAAAGTCAACATACCTGGTCCCCGCAATCATTCATTGTATGCTTTAACTTTCAGTCTCATAATCATCTTGATTGCTCTTCTTTGTACTCTGTTTCCAGAGTCTCAACATCATTTTCGTATTGTGGTGACCAAAACTAATTCCAAGTGTGGCCTTACCAGTGCAGTATAGAGTGGTAGTAACACTTCACATGAATTCCAATCTCTGTAGATATAGTAGAATGCAATGTAAAGGTATATGGAAATGACCCTGGGGGATAGGAAGGACCCACAGATTGGACAACTGGCATATAAAAGGTGTCTCAGCTCACAAAAGGATAGAGCTCACGGGAAGTGTTTCAGAAGGGACCCTCTCTAGTTTTCCAGTTTAATTCTGTAACTCACTCCATCAGGGTAGGGATGCAATGGGATCACTGGGAGGGGAATCCTACTTCCCCAGATCAGTAGACCTCATTATGATACCATGTCCATGACAAGTGTAGGAGTGCGTACATCCTATAAATTGCACATTGAAAATGGAAAGCTTATGCTTTAATCATCACATCTGCTATCAGCTTGTCTCAATCTTAGCTGTAGCCCTTGCAAAAGGGATGATTACAAAGTCTGAACAAATGCGACAACTCTCAAATCTGAAAAGATAAAATGACCAGTTTTACCGAAACTAGATTTAGTACAGCAATCTTGTTGAAATTATCCAGCAGCCCTCAGGGATGTTAATCAGATCAGTTTGCATCTCTTTCCCTCTCTCTCTCTCTTTCTGGGTGTTCAATTGCACAACTCCTTTGCATACAAACTGCTTGCATGAATGTACACAAAGAAAGCATTTTCATGGGCATGTAATTAAGACAGATCCTATCTGACAAGCAAATCCCATATAGAATAAGCACTAATTACATGGTTACAGTAGCATCTAACAGCATCCTGGGGTTTAACAGAACCACATTTTTTCAACTCTAGCCATGACTGGGTGTGCCTTGTTGTCTGACACATCTTCTTCATAGTCTGGCCCTGTTTATGGTTTTTCAAAAATGGTCCCCAATTTGGTTGATGCTGTTCCCAAAAAATGAAGGCAAAGCATGAAATAAATCAAACATGATTAATCTCATCCAAGTCCAGCTTCCTTGTGGACTATCTATAGTCTTTGGAGAGAATTCTCTGAACTGTTAAGAGGATGAGTTGAAAGTTTGCAAAATGTTTTTACTGATCTGTTGTATTTTAATCTGTATTACTTTGCCAATGGATGTTACTGTGGACCATTGAGGTTTGCATACAAATGTCTCAGGAAAGTGTTGGACCATAGAAAGAATGCTAGCCAGGCTAATTTCTGAGTAAACACATCTTGCACTGCAAATGTGACCTTTTGTTAATTTTGATTTACAATACAATACAATACAATACAATACAATACAATACAATACAATACAATAGCAGAGTTGGAAGGGACCTTGTAGGTCTTCTAGTCCAACCCCCTGCGTGGGCAGGAACCTTATACCATTTCAGACAAATGGCTATCTAACATCTTTTTAAAGACTTCCAGTCTTTAAACACATTATCCTAAATGGTTTTCCAATTTTAGCCATCCAATGCTCTCAGTGTTAGAGCACCAACCTTTAACAGGGCTTACTGTAAGAAAATCAAGTATTGGGCTGCAACTTACATATGCTATATAGAAAAGCAAAACATAAATATATAGAAATAAAGGCAAACAAATGAATTAAAATGGCTACACCATGATTCCTTGCAAATAATTGGAAGGTTTTTTTCTACCAACCCCATAGCCAAGTGCTGCTATCATTTCAGTAGCCTGTATTGACGTTTATAGTTTATTAACCAGTTTTAAATGCACATTTTGCAATCCAGTTTATGAATTGGGCCAAACATTAAATAATTAGCTAGGATAACCTACTTGCAGATATTCAGCTTGCTAATAAGAAACTGGTTCTTTGCATTATGAGGATATTTATTTCTGTCCATACATTTCTATATAAACAAAACCCAGATCTTATTGAAGCCATCTAATACCCAACTTTCCAAGTCAATATAAATAATTAAATCTGTCTTTTTTTCCCCAAACAAATTATCAGCAGGGAAAGCTTTGCAAAATATTTTCTCATGAAACATGGAGCTATTTCTTTAAATAAGAGGGCCTGACAAAACTAGGAAACAGTTAGATTAGCAGCATTAATAGAGAGCTCAGTCTACCAGCATTTAGTGAACTCTTGTTGACCCTGGAAGAAAGCAGTGACTTTAGCTTCTCCTTATGAAAAAAAAATATGAATAAAAATAGAGTTGAAATATAAACATGATTCATGGGAAATATTACAGTGGAAAAGGGTGTGGCATTTCAGAGCCTAGCACAGAAGGTAGAGATCCTAGAGAGATGGAATGGACTAGATTTATTTTTTGTACATAGGGGTGGAACCAAATGGTTTGCGGGCTTAGAGGAGACTTTGACTAGTGTGACTGTCTCATTGAACACAACCAATTATTTCAGTGTTTCAATTGAATACTGAGATATATACATAATTGTTGGAGAGCAACCATCCTGAGTTGGGAGGAAGGGTCAAGAGAGGTATCAGGCTGGAATCCATGTGTAAACGCAAGAAACCACCGCCTCTGAATGCTTTAGAGCAAGGTTGTCAAACTCCATTTCATTGAGGGCCGCATGAGGGTCTTGACCTTGGATGGCTGGGATGGACGTGGCCAAGGTGGATATGACCAGATTTTATGTCATTCATGTTGTGGGGTCCTGTGTTGGCCTGAGTGCTCTTCCAGTGAAAACGGGTTTCCAAGCTCCATTTCAGCTGCGACGTCCTCCTGAAACCCTCTGCCAGAGAAAATAAGACCTTGGGACTGCTGCCCATGGCCCTTGCAAGCTCTGTTTTTGGCTGCAATGGCCTCCTGCAACCCTCTGGCAGAGAAGGAGTTTGAGAGGGCCACACCCAGCCCTCCTGTGCTCCGTTTTCATTGGCAGTGGCACTGTAAGCCGGTTCTTCGCTGTTTTCAGGGTGGCCTCATGGGCCAGTTCTAAGCTCTCCATGGGCTGGATCTGGCCCCCGGGCCTTGAGTTTGACACAAGGAGGCTCCTGGAGGCTTGAGGAAAGCCTCCAGAGCCCAGGGAGGGGGAAACGTCCCCCCCCCCCATAGTGCAGGAAACCAACTAGGCCACGCCCACCCAGCAACTGGACAGAGAACCCCTTGCCAAATTTTTTGAAGCCCACCCCTGTTTTATCCCCATAATAATTCTCTGAGATAGGATGGACAGAGAAAGAGAAGGAGAATATGACTGTTTCAAAGTCATCCAGTGAGTTTCCACCTCAAAGGGCGGCTGCTTCCTTACCCATATTCTGATATCGTCCCTAATACAGTGGTTATACACAATGCTACCCTGCTATCAACTGACACGAATTCTGCGATAACAGACATTTTAATAGCCCAACTCCCTCAGAAATCCTGGCAGAGTGTGTGACTTGTTCCACTTGCCATTTTCCTCGTTTGCAACTATTCGGTAGCTAATGTTTGTGTCTTAGAAACATTGGGGTTGTGCAGGCATTCTGGATACCACATGAACAAGATAAATGGCAAGCATTGATTTGAATTATTGCTCAGCTGACTTGCCCACAGAAGCAATAAACAAAAGCAAAACCCAAACCAAACAAATCAAACACCTGAGCAAAAGGGAGGGCGGGGGAAATAACCCGTGAATTTTTGAACGCACTAAATCTTTAGCAGTAAAATAAATATGATCACAAGTGTCCTTAATAAATTGTTTTTGGAGAAGCGAAGAAGGCAAACTCTTTAGGCTTATTGCAGAGACTGTAGAGTGATGGAGAGAGAATGAAAAGCTTTGAAAATCAATGCTTTGCAAAATGCAAGCCCACTTGGCTTTGAAATGGTTCCTGGCTTGAAAAATCAATGTTGTTTAAACTATCGCTCCTTGCCCTAAGTCTTTAGAATTTCAACCCAGCACATTTTTATGGCTTGGGGCAGGCAGCCATCCTAACATCAAGCAAACACTACAGCACTGATTTTCAAACCCCAGGATTATTTCCTGACCAATTAGGGATATTAACATGCAGGATATTTTGTTTGTTTGTTTGTTTTGTAATAGTGTTATTATACTTTGCAAGTACAAACATAAAAATCTGGTGGAAACTAAAACAAAATGTAAAAGAATAATAAAAAGAAGAAAAATTAAAACATGCAGAGAAAAGAATAAAAAATTATATAGTAAAATAAGGGTAAAAGAGAGAGAGATTAATTCTTCCTTCAACACAATAAGTACAAACAATTTCAGTAGCTTCTCTGATTCTACAAAAAAATCTCTATTCTCCCCATATTTCATCTCTTATCTATAAACAAATTCTTAAAGTCTCCTCATTGAATCCTAAACAGCAAAAGTCCATAAAGAGTTATGGGAAATAGCAACATATATATTTTAAACTTAATTAAATAAATCAACTTTGCATTCCTTCTCTTTACTTTCAGCACAGTAACTTATAGTTTTCATTAAGATTGCTATTTGTATATCTCTTTTCAATATTATTCATCCGCTGGTTACATTTCCAATGTATAATCTTGATCAATATAATTCTTGTAACCTGTCATTTTTAAATTCACATTCAAATCAGTTTTGATTTCTTTTAAATCCAGTTTTATGATAGCAGATAATAATTTCTGCATTATTCCCAAATATCCTTAAATTCAGCCCAAATTAAAATCGTCAAACTAACCTAAAGCCAAGTTATCGTGCACTGAAGGGTATTTCATAAGGAAAGTCTACACTTAATAGCAACAATAACAAGAAGAGTGGGAAAGAAGCAAACAATCACAGAAACATACCACAATAATAACTGATGATGCAGCAACTAATAAAATAATCAAATAAAACATTATCGTAAATCATGTCTCCCTTGAAAAATGCTTAATATCAAAAACATCTGGTGCAGAATATATCCACACTACTTAAAGTCTTTTGGACAGTTTAAGGAACTGCGTTTCTAGGTTGCTGGAAGAATGCTACATGAGTTCTTCTGAGAAGAATCTGTTTTCCAACTTCATCCAAGGAAGTGGGGATGGAAATAAAAGGGATGGACTCTCTTTTCATTGTCCTTTGAACTCATTTCCATGTTAAAATTCAGCAGGCAGATAATTTGACAATTGTACTTTAAAGGAACTGTGCCAAAATTGCTCACGGAGAAGATCAAACTACGATATCATGAGAACCTGTTTGATCTAGTGGTTAAGGCGCCAGTCTAGAAAGTGGGATACTGTAAGTTTTAGTTCTGCCAGAGCCACGAAATCTCACTGGGTCACTTTCAGCCAACCACAGAAAGACAGTGAATTCAAGAGATGAAAGGGTGGCCGTGGGCCAGTCACTTTCTCTCAGCCCAACCTACCTCACAGGGTTGTTGTCATTGGGAAGACAGGGGGAAGACAGGGGGAGGAAGTGTTCACCACCTTGAGTTATTTGTAAAAATAATAAAGGCAGGAAAGAAAGAAAGAAAGAAAGAAAGGAGGGAGGGAGGAAGGAAGGAAGGAAGGAAGGAAGGAAGGAAGGAAGGAAGGAGTCGCGGGTGTCTTTTTTTTCCAGCTGAGACTTCCATTTAAGGATTTTACACTTCTTCTTGTAACATTTCAATCCAATGAAACATAAGAGTATACATCTCCATGTATTAAGTTTATCTAGTTAAGGAGCTTCTGATTTGATTTATTCATTTACTATATAGGCCAAGTAATACCATAGTTATAATTGAGTACAGATTCATCTGACACCCCCTCTCTCTTTCTTTCTTTTTTTCTGTCTCTGTCTGTCTGTCTGTCTCTTCCTCTCTCTCCCTCCCTCCCTCCCTCCCTCCTTCCTTCCCCTCTCTCAATATCTTTCCCCTGCCCCCTCAATACTTTGGTGTATTTTATGTAGAACATCTGTTTTTTAAAAAGTGTCGCAATTTCTAAACATATTCTAACACCCTTGGGATTGGAATATCAACAACTGTCTATTGCGGTGAACCACAGGTCTGGAAAACGTTCCCGAAAACTGAGTTCTTAAATAAACATCATGCATCCATAACACATAATGCCAAGCAACATTTCTCCTGGCTTTTCCTCTCTGCCTCCTCCCACCACCACCATAAGCTCAATATTTAGACCAGATGAAGTGCAAAATAGGAATTCCAGAACAAACACCAGAATATAGTGTCTTCCCCCCCCCTCTCTGTACGAAGAAGTGTGGAGGATGCACCAATAGAATAAGTATTCTCAATTGATTGGGTTCTCCCTTCAAGCAGAGGGGTATTGGCTTGTTATTAAAACAAGATGTTAAAGAAGGAAGAAGTGGATGCTACACTTGAAATGGTCTGATGTAGAAAGTGGAATTCTGCAGGGACTATTTCATCTATTCGGCTGCCAGATCCTGGGCTCTGGAAGTAGCCTAACCCATCTTTGGGAACGGTGGCTAGAAAATTCTGTTTGGAGATTCATTTTAAAGATGATTCAATCAAATGTCCAAATTGAATCAACTTTCTGAATGATTACTAGCTAGATTTGACTACAACAATGCATCCGAATTGATTCAATGCGGACATATTTAAATTGCTATTGTGCTTATGAGTATTCATTCTGATACACCAAGTGAAAGCAAATTTGTGTATTTAATGATTAAGTTGAATAGATTTGATGATTTGAATCTGGTCAATGATCTTAATTGAATCAATATTTTAGACTGGCTTGATTATCAAAATCAGGTTGAAATTTCAATCTGATTGAAGTTGACTCCTTCCCTTCCTTTCCCTTCTTTCTGTCCATCGATTTACTCCTTCCTTCCCTATTTCTCATTCTTTCCCATTCCTTTCTACTATGTTTCTTTCCTTTCTTCTTTCCTTCCGCCCTCCCTCTCTCCCTCTCCCCTTATCTTTCCTACCACAGTCCCCTCCTTCCCTGCATTCTCTTTGAGTGATTAAGGCCAAGGCAAAAACTATCCAGTATAGGGGAAATCCACATGAACATTTTACAACATGTTGCTGCCTGTCTCACACGGATAAGTCTCTAGGGCAGTGGTAGTCAACCTGGTCCCTACCGCCCACTAGTGGGCGTTCCAGCTTTCATGGTGGATGGGAGGGCTTTTGTCCGATACTGAAACACTTTCCTTTTTTGAATTTAATTGACTTCCCTACTTTATAAATCACCATTCCTGTGGAACCGGTGGGCGGTTATAAAATTGTACTACTAACAGTGATACAAAAGTGGGCGGTAGGTATAAAAAGGTTGACTACCCCTGCTCTAGGGGAAGGAGGAATAGGTTGGTCCGCTTTTGGAATGGAGGTGAAAAGAAGAGACTACATTATTCTCCTTAAGCCCCATTTGACCACACACCTCTAGATAGTGGAAAGCATCTGTCTCCGGATCCATGTTGCAATCTTTACTTGGACTCAATCATTTGCACATCTTTCAACTTAGTGGCTGCTTCCTGAGAAAAGGAAACGTTTTAACAGAATAACAGAGATGGGAGGAATTTCGGAGGTCTTCCAGTCCAACCGCCTGCACAAGCAGGAGACCCTACAGCATTCTAGACAAGTCGCATTTAAGAAGATTCTGGAAAGCCACTTTGGAATGGTATACGGCAGGGGTGTCAAACTCAAGGCCCAGGGGCAGGGTACTTAGAACTGGCCTGCCACGCTGTCCTCAAAACAGTGAAGGATGACTGGCAGTGCCTCTGCCAGTGAAAATGGAGCCCAGGGCAGTCTTCCTGAACTCCATTTTCACTGGCAGTGGGTTGCAGGAGGCTGTTTCAGCTGCAAACGGAGCTTGGGAGCCCGTTTTTACTGGCAGAGTGCTCGGGCCACCACAGGTGACCCTGACATGAGTGATGTCAAGCTGGCCATCCTCCACTCCCCCCCCCCCAAGGTCAAACACAATCTTGATGCGACACTCAATGAAATCAGCTTTGACACCCTTGGTATAGGGTCTCTTGCTTGTGCAGGCGATTGGACTCGGAAATGTTGAAGGCTTTAACTCTGTTAAAGCTCCTGCAGCCTTAGAAAAGGAAGTTAAGGGCAATAGCAAGCATCTATTGTTTGTCGTGTCTACCTGTAACTTTGGGCTTTCCAATGTCAAGCAATAAAGATTTAAGAACTAAAAGTTGGCATTTAAATAGAGACAATCTATAATCTGCAGCCCGGAGGAGTGATTGGTATTAAAAGTGGCATCGCTATTGAAGAGGAAAAAGATGGTTTCTGAAAGAAAAGAAAGGTGTTTGGGGAAACTGTCTTGGAAGAGAAAAACAAGAGGCTGATCCACGGGTTCGCTTTTCAAAATATTGACAAATGGAAACCGAGAGATGGCTCTGTTCATAAATGAGAGCACTATTAACCATGATGTGGCTTTCTCCTAACAGTAATGTGACAGATTTATCTTTGTTTTAAAACAAAAAGGGTAAAACTGGTAAAAAAAAAAAAAAGTTGATCGCTCCAAACCTCATAAAATATTAGTGTTTGCTGCTATAGCTATTAAAATTAATGGTTATGGATTTCTTTCTTTTCTCCATTCTTCTACTAATCTTTAGTGTGTGTGTGGGTTTGTGTGTGTGTGTGTGTGTTATTGTGTGGTTCTGGCTTTTAAGAACTTTTAAGGGTTTATTAAGGGGTGATGAATTTTTCAGGATGGTATAAGGCTGTGATGGCGAACCTATGGCACAGGTGCCACAGGTTTCTTAAGAACCATTTCTTAGGGCACGTGAAGCATTGCCCTGTCAGCTCCAGTGCGTTTGTGTGCGCTGGCCAGCTGATTTAGACCTTCTTTTGAGGTCATTTTTTGCCCTCTGGGGGCTACATCCTCACAGCCGATTCGCTCCCACAGAGAGGGACTTCTCCGGGTGCCGTCCACTAGACTCTGTCAGCGGGCGACGCCCAGGGGAAGGGCTCTCTCTGTGGCGGGCCCAGCCCTCTGGAACGACCTTCCCCCCGACATTAGAACAACCACGGACTTCCGCTCCTTCCGTCTGAAACTAAAAACTCATCTTTTCCGTTTGGCCGGCCTTGGGTAGCCTCTCTCTACAGGGTCTAGCTGTTTTAATTGGGTATTTTAGCAGGTTAAGGGGATTTTAGCACAGGTCCAGATTTAATTTGTTCTTAATTGTATTTGTATATTTATTGTATTGTGGTTTTAGTTTTCCCTGTGCACCGCTCCGAGTCCCTACGGGGAGAGGAGCGGTCTATAAATTAAATTATTCTATTCTATTCTATTCTATTCTATTCAGGGAAGCTCCTGAAGCCTTTGGAAGTGGGGAGGGGAGGCTGTTTTCACCCTCCCCAGGCTTCCTAGAAAGCCTCTGGAGCCTGGGGAGGGCGAAAAAAGCATTCCAAATGCAGGGGGTCACGCACATAGCATTATGGGTGTGGCACGCCCACGCACGACCCCCCCCCTGTGCTCCCCCCACTTTTGGCACGCGAGCCAAAAAAGCTTAGCCATCACTATACTATAAGGGCACTATGTCAGACGCAGGCTCACTGCCCCAGCAAGATGCCTGTTTTGTTAATCAATTAACAGCAGCGCAATGAGAAATGATCCACAGAGCCATGACACCATTCAATCTAGCATCTCAATTCGCATTCATTTCAATTTGGTCCGTGTGAGGTAGCTTGGATTTGCCCCCCCTGCTCAGACCTGAAGGCAGCAACATCCGTCACTGATTGCCAGGGTTTTGAGTCAGCTGATCTTGCTGGCTAGGTGAGTGTCCTCTTCCCCCCCTCACCGCTCTATGTGGATCCCTCCCAAAGCTGTGACCTTGGTGGAAGAGGGTGACCCTCCCAGAGAGAATGGGTGTACCAGTCTCTGGTCAAGAGTATATGGTAGCTGCTAGAACCTCCAACCAAGCTCAAGCTTTAGGATTGGAATCAAAACAATCGCCTTTTCTGATTGATGAGGAGACACACTTTGCCTTGAGGGAGTTATAATCCTAGTTGTGTCTTGTTCGATTTGAACAGGAGTGGAAGACCATAAGTAGGAAGTTTCTCCTGTGACCTTTTGTCAGATCAAGGAAGGGGGGTCAGAGGAAGAGAGTTTCTGTAGTGTGGAGAGATCTGAACAGAAACAACACTAATATTTTCACTCCTAAATGGAATGGAATTAATTTTCTATTACCACAAATAGTATGAATTCTCATGGTCGGCTATAGATAGTCTACGGATCCTTTAATTTTGCTTTTTTTTTTTTTACTTTTTTTTAAAAGCAAAAAGTATTGCAAAACTCCCCAATACCTCCGGCTCTTTCTGGCCTTTCATTCAAAAATGCTTTGAGAACCACTCAATTTTGCTATTTGCATCCTCTTACGTAAGAGGACTTTGCCCCAATATTTAATCAATCATGCTGAAATGTCTTTAATAACCTTTGGGAAGGCCTCTGGAAAGCTAATATAAATGGACCCAATCATCATTCCCCCACCCCCCGATTTTTGTAATAAAACAACCTCTAAAAAGTTCCATCAAACTGAGTGAATTTTAAAATGTCCACGCAAGGAAAGACACCAGATTAGACTCGTTTTGGGTCCTCAGTGGCGGCTGGGCTATTCATCCACATTTTTAAGCCTATGTGTCCATAGCTTAATTTTATTTAATTTCTGCTTCAATTTAGATTGGACTTCTATTTCTATTTATGTTACTTCTATCTTCTGTTGACATTACATTGGAATCACTTGCATTGATTTTACAATACAATAGCAGAGTTGGAAGGGACCTTGTAGGTCTTCTAGTCCAACCCCCTGCGTGGGCAGGAACCTTATACCATTTCAGACAAATGGCTATCTAACATCTTCTTAAAGACTTCCAGGGTTGGGGCATTCACATTGATTTTGTTGGCTTTGATTGTTGTTTGCCTTCATCATGATTTTGTCCAGCAAAAATACTCATTCCTCAAAAAACATTTTTTAAATAAAGATTTAAAAAAAATTATATATTTAAAGATTCATAAAATAAAAAATAGAAATAAAATAATATCCATGTTCTTATATTGCCTCCCCTTTCATTTTAGCATTACAACAAGGAAAGGTATCTTCTCCTTTAATTACAACTCGATTTTTTTTATTTTTCTGTGCAACATATGAATGGTAGGAGACTTGAGAAAAACTCCCTAATTTCAATTTCATTGTTCAAACTCCTGGTTAATGTTTCTTAAAGGGCCAGCCAGGAATCAACTGATCTTGGCCACTGAGGGCTGGCGAAGGGAACAAGTGGTTAACCCATTTTGTTTCTCTCTTGACCTTAAAACCAAATTTGAACTTTGAATGGTCAGAAAGCTGAAGCATATCCCATCATCCTGCTTTTAATTCTCCCCAGACTTTTTATTCTTCCTAACTCTTTTTTGTTTTTGCCCATGACCTATCAACTATGAGGTAGTGTCTCTGCATTTGGAAGTGGGTAGTACCCTCAATTATTTAATGATGGGGAACAGCAAATTTGCTGAGATTACAAGTTGAATTTCTAGCTTTTGATTCCAACAGTTCCAATAAACTAAAGCTGGGTTTGTACATCTTTATTTCACTAGTAAGATTTTTTCTTTTTCTTTTTCAGGGGCATTTGTGTTTCCAGATGTGATCCAAGTCTGACCTCTGGAGTCAGTGGCTTTCTAAATGGAAGCATGTTTAGATGTATGCATGAATATGTTTCATGCTAAAGATCTGAAAGAGTTGACTTTGGGGTAGACTGGATGAATGTTCAATGAGAGAAAATGCAAGAGATTTTTTTTTTGTTCTGAATACTCAAATCTGGGCCAGAAATGAAACTAAAGCAAGGATGGACAATACATGGCTCTCAATCATCTTTTTAGAAGCCCTGGAACTCCATCTAGCATTTAATTATATGAAGGCCAACATTATAACCATGGCTTCTTGGCCTGTTAAATGGGAAGCACACTAATATGATAGTGGAAGGTTTAAAAGAGACTTACCTCTGTTCTTTGAAAGCAAACAGGTCTCCACTCCAAATCTAGATTGAAAGAAAGGAAATTCAGTTGTCACTGTGTGATTGATGATGGCCAGTCTATATTATGTTCTCTATCCCACTGGGGACCCCTTTGCTTACCCAAACCATGAAGTATAGTCCCATCTTCCCCAAAGCTGCCCACCTCTGCCCTAAGGGATGAGAACTTATTTCAAAATAACATATCATTTCCGCATTTGTTATATATCTATGTGGGGATAGAATTGTGCATGAGAATGATATCCCCAGTCAAATCCATAGGACAACACACTTAATAGCCATGCCCTCAGCATGCTCCTATTCAAAAACGTTATGGTTGTATTTTTGTCTAATGGCAGAATTGGTGTCAGGGTTTCGATGGATGCCCTAATTAATTAATGAGCCTCGAGTCAAATTTCAAAAGAAATCCAGTTATTTATTAGGAGCAACATGTCAGCACTGTTCCCGATTGAAGTCAACTCTGCCACACGTGATTTTTGGTTCAACTGTGACCCTGTTTTCCCCTACTCCCAGAATGTGTCATTAATCACATTGCCCAACGATGCACTTTCATGGGCTTTAAAAACACACCTTTCAGGTGGACTCCAGTAATCTGAGATCCAACCTTGAGAAAGGTATGCATGGAATGTGCTTCATCAGTTCTCCCCCCTTCCTGTCCACGGCAACTCAAGAGCAGGCCATGATTAGGCCAACTCGAGACCAGGCCATGCACACATAGTTTGAATGAGGGAGCTACTATACTAGGGATACTGGGTCATCTGGAGCTGGTTAATATGTTCTGAACCCCCCCCCCCAAATCTGCCCTATGCAGGGAGATATAATGAGTCACAAAGCTCTGATTTACCAAAATTCAAAGAGAAAGAACGGCTCCAATCTATCCCAGTTCAACTTTCAACCTCTATCCCTTTTCCTTATCTTTCCTACTAACCCAGTTTATCTTGACTTGCATTTCATTGAAGAAAGGAATTAGAAGGAACCATTGGAAAACTCAGATCTAACCCCCTGCTCAGTTCAGCAACCCAAAGTAAAACATCTTTGATAGCAATAGCAATAGTACTTACACTTATATATGACTTCACAGTGCTCTACAGCCCTCTCTAAACAGTTTATAGAGTCAGCATACCGCCCCCAACAATCTAGGTCCCCATTTTATTGACCTTAGAAGGATGGAAGGCTGAGTCAACCTTGATCCTGCCTCTATGTGGTAAATAGTCTTAAACAAATTTTATTTCCAATAAAACTTACAAGGTCTCTTGGGGACCCAAGAGACATTCTTGGAAATACAGTTGATGCTAATGGCTACTACTTTATTTTGCAACACGGCATATTCTCCTATATTTATGTATGTTTAATCAAAGTGGTTTTAATGTAAAATGTCAGAGGGAGCAAGTAATTTGAGGGTTATTTTAAACAAACATACTGGGACCTTTGATTTCTTCCTGGAAACATCAGCCTTTATATAACTATGTTCATATACAGCTGTTATGATAACACAAAATGCACAGTTTGCCAAGTCGGGGGGCAGGAGTTGGTATGAGTCAGAGGCAGTGCTGGGATACAGCCAGTTCACACTATTTGGGAGAACTGGTTGTTAACTTTCTAAGCAGTTGGGAGAACCGGTTGTTGGAAGAAATCTCCTTTTGTTTTTTCTACAGGGCTAATCCTATAAGGAAGGCAGGAAGGAAACATCCTGGTGTTGTTTCTAGCCTCATCTTTATTGCCCTGCCTCTCTGGTTAAACCTGTTAAACATTGTAACCGCTAAGGCGAAGCGCCCATCGACCTGAGTTGATGTTGAGTTGGCCACAGCCACCTAGTCACATGACCACCGAACCATGCCTACTCATTTTTTTTAAATCATATTTATATCCCGCCCTTCTCCCACCCAGGGCGGTGCACAGGAATTTAAAAAACATACAAAAGAATAAATACATAATTTAAAAACATATTAAATTATTCTAGTCCTATGCTAAAACCAATTTTAAAATCCCCAATTTAAAACTCTCTAAAATAGTCCCCACGGGAGGTTAGGCTAGGCCGGCTTGCTGGAAAAGATGTGTCTTTAGACACTGGCGGAAGAGGCGGAGGTCGGTGATGGTGCGCAGTTCAGGGGGTAGGTCGTTCCAAAGGGCAGGGCCCGCCACAGAGAAGGCTCTTCCCCTGGGTGTCGCCAGACGGCATTGCCCGGCCGACAGTACCCTGAGAAGACCCTCTCTGTGGGAGCGGATGGGCCGAAGGGATGTATGGGGCAGGAGGCGGTCTCGCATATAACTAGGCCCCGAGCCATGGAGCGCTTTAAAGATGGTCGTCAAAACCTTGAAGCGCACCCGAAAGGCCACAGGAAGCCAGTGCAGCTCGCGCAGGATCGGTGTTATGTGGGAGCATCTAGTGGCTTCCGTAATCACCCACGCGGCTGCATTCTGGACTAACTGTAGCTTTCGAGTGCACCTCAAGGGAAGCCCCATGTAGAGAGCATTACAGTAGTCGAGCTGGGACGTTACGAGAGCTTGAGTGACTGTGCGAAGGGCAGCCCGGTCCAGTAAGGATCTGGTCCTTATCTGGTCATTAACTAGGTAACTAGTTAGATAACTAGTTAGGTAACTAGTTAGATAACTAGTTAGGTAATTAGTTAGATAACTAGGCACGGAGCCTAGTTATCTGTGAGACTGTCTGCTGCCCCATACATCCCTTCGACCGATCCGCTCCCATAGAGAGGGTCTTCTCCGGGTGCCGTTGGCCGGGCAATGCCAGTTGGCGATGCCCAGGGGAAGGGCCTTCTCTGTGGTGGGCCCAACCCTCTGGAACGACCTGCCTCCCGAACTCCATGTCATCTCAGACCTCCGCCTTTTCCGCCAGCGCTTAAAAATGCATTTTTTCCACCTAGCTGGCCTGGCGTGAACCACCCTATACCGACTGAGTTTTAGTTTACCAAAGTTTTAATTAGTGGGATTTTAATTATGTTTTAGCACAGGGTTTTGAGTTTAATGTTGTTTTAGTATAATTTATAGTATTTTGTATATTTGTAGTTGTTTTTAATTTTCCTGTGCGCTGCCCCGGGTCCCTCTGTGAGAGATGGGTGCGGGATATAAGTATGAATAAAACTAAAACTAAAACTAAAACTAAACATTAGGGCAGAGAACTGGTTGTTAAATTATTTGAATCCCACCATTGGTCAGAGGGTCTTAAAGGTGGTTCTGTTGATGCCACTTACATCTGATGGTGAGGCCACTTCATATACATGGAATATTTGGATTGTTTTAAATGGCTGAGCCTTTTGCTTGTCCCCTCACACAAAAGCATCCACACAGACTCAGGGCCAAATTTCCATAGCAAGCCTCTGACGCCCAAGATGTTAATTAGAACATTAACAGCCCAGCCAAGAGAACAAACTGGCAACTGACCCAAGACTCTTAAGGTTTACCCTCTTGGGTTTTTTTTAGGACGTGCCATGAAAATTATTGATCTGAGATCTCTTTGTTTAAACAGCCCCTACTGTATTTATTTGTGCTGTTTTTCCTCAAATCGGACAAAAGGAGATGGTTCGAAGCCAAACGCAGCATGACATCCCTGCTTTGTGGTTCGTTCACTCCCTATACAGATGTTTTCAATCTGCAGAGTTTGCCTTGCACATCCATATGAGATGAAGCAGGCTTGATTTAAGCTGGGACTGATGCCAGCAAGGAAATCAAGAGGGGGGCGGGGCAGAGGAAATACAGCATTGACCCTTAATAAGCAACTTATAGAGAGCTCGTTTGAGTTCTTCTCAAAATCTCAGATGGATCAGGACCATGCTTTGCAAGAGTCCAGCCCCCCCCCTTTTTTTTAACCAAAGGCTCATGCCATTTTAAAGCTGCTTGCATGGGCACTCAATCTTGGAATTCTAAAAAGGAAAAAAAAATGTTGTTTGCAAGCCCAAAAATAAATAAATAAAAGTAGTACCAGCCTTAACTAAACATTGTGGGCAATGGCCATCAGCCAGTCACTTTGGAAGCGATTATTTTATTCTAAGCAATGATTGGCCACTCCAGCCAGAGTTATATCTTTGCTTCCTTTTGTTAAAGAAGAGAAAGGCTTTTTTCTGTTTGAAGAGACACTTGGTTATCCAGCCAGGCAAGACTGCAAAAGCTTCGGAGTCCCACTTGATTTGATAGATCCTGCTTAGGAACGCTGCACCTGGACTGCAAAATGCCAGACCATGACTATTTTTTTATTTTATTTTATTACATTTATATACCGCCCTGTCTCCCTGACGGGACTCAGGGCGGTGCACAGGAAATGATAAAAGCAATAACAATAAATACAGTAAAAATGGTAAAAATAGATTAAATTTGAAAGCCTGTGCTAAAATTGTAATTAAGAACCCTTACTAAGATCACAGTTAAAACTATGCCAGGCCGGCCACATGAAATAAGTGTGTTTTTAATGCCCGGCGGAAGAGGCGCAGGTCCGTGATTGTACGAAGGTTGGGGGGGCAGGTCATTCTAGAGGGCGGGGGCTGCCACAGAGAAGGCTCTCCCCCTGGGAGTCGCCAGCCGGCATTGTCCGGCAGACGGCACCCTGAGGAGGCCCTCCCTGTGGGAGTGGACAGGTCGAAGGGAAGTATGTGGTAGGAGGCGGTCCCGCAAGTAACCAGGTCCCATGCCATGGAGCGCTTTAAAGATGGTTACTAACACCTAGATGAGAGAAGAAAGCGAAAGTTCAGCATTGAAGAGAGAACCCAGAAAACTCAAGTTGGAAGGGACCTTGGAGGTCTTCTAGTCCAACCCCCTGCTCAAACAGGAGACCCTACATCACTTTAGATAAATGGTTGCCAAGTTTCTTTTTGAAAACCTCCAGTGATGGCACATCAATACTTATGAAAGAAAAGCTATTCCATTGGTTGATTGGTCTCACTGTTAAGAAATGTCTCCTTAAGTCTAGGTTGCTTCTCTCCTTGGTTAGTTTCCATTCCAGCTATACAGAATAATTGGTTTTATTTTTTCAGCCCAGATATAGAAATCCTAATCCTACCCAATGTCATTAGGGAGTTTACTGAATTCAGAACTGACTCCAGAGATTGGAACAACACAATGAACTTATATTACTACTACTACTACTACTACTACTACTACTACTACTACTACTACTACTACTACAATGGTTAATACTTTGTTTATCTTTACAAGTAGTTCTTAAGTTACAACCAACCATTCATTTAGTAACTGTTTGAAGTTAAAATAGCATTGAAAAAAGTGACTTATGACCCATCCTTGATCAAGACAATCATTGCAACATGATAGAAAAATTTGGGCTCTTGGCAACTGTCAGGTATTTAGACTATTGCAGCATCCTGTGGTCATGTGATCGTCACTTGCAACTTCCCCAGCCAGCTTCCGACAAGCAAAGTCAATGGGAGAAGCCAGATTTGCTTAAAGACGATATGATTCACTGAACAATTGCACTGATTTACTTAACAGCCATGGCAAAAAGATCATTTAGTGGTGTGCCATTCATTAAACAACTACCTTGCTCAACAACTGAAATTCTGGTCCCAGCTGTGATTGTAAGTCAAAAACCATCTGTATGCTGAGAGAAAATGTCACACTTCTTTTTCGTAGTTATGTAGCATTTAAACATTAAGCATTAAGCATCGGGATGTGGTGGCTCAGCGACTAAGATGCTGAGCTTGTCGATCAGAAAGGTCTGCAGTTTGGTGGTTCGAATCCCTAGTGCCGCATAATGGAGTAAGTTCCTATTACTTGTCCCAGCTTCTGCCAACCTACCAGTTCGAAAGCATGTAAAAATGCAAGTAGAAAAATAGGAACCACCTTTGGTGGGAAGGGAACAGCGTTCTGTGAGCCTTCGGCATTTAGTCATGCCAGCCACATGACCACAGAGATGTCTTGGGACAGCATTCTGTTTCAGCTTTGAAACGGAGATGAGCACCACCCCGTAGAGTCAGGAACGACTAGCACATATGTGGGAGGGGAACTTACCTTTAGCATTAACAATTTCTATGTACATAGATAGCAAACCAGCCAGACTTTCTACTGACCATAACTGACTATAAACCTAATCTTTCAAACCAACTTATGCATGCATGGTCTTCCTTGTTGACCAACAGCAATAGAGGCCTCTATTATGTGTGAATTATTAAAGTGTTCGTGTCTTGCTCTTAAAAAAAGAAAGAAACCAAGATACCTCAAATCAGAACCATGCACTTGCTTTGAATCCAGGTTATTAGAAACATCTGGTGATTCAGTGAGACTAAGAACATTATTCAGGCTAGCTGGCTGGCTTACTCATTCACCCCCACCCACACACTTTCAAAATTATTATTTTATAACTTGTATCTAGAAGAGAATGTATTATCTATCAACTGCTCCAGTATAGAATTGTTAATCGATGCAACTGTTAGCAAATCAATCAATTACTTGCTTTATTATTGACACGGGCAAAGGTTTGCTAAAGATTTGTAACACTCCTCACCAAGACTTAGGTCATTAATTTACAGCAGGCAGCTTAATGTGGCTTGGAAATACATCATCATTGCCATCATGATGATACAATAGCGATTAGAAATTGCAATGTCTCCAAAATTCACCTTTAAGCAATATTTTTATTAAAAGTAAGTAAAATGCCACAAAGGAGTGTCTACCCCTTTTGGTCTTCTGAGCTAGATGAGGCAAAATGCAAGCACACAGGCACATCAAGACTTATAAAATGAAGAAGGGAGAGTCGCAGGAAAGTAACAGAAAAGTTAGAATTGTATGTAATGCAAAGATCTGAAAAAGCAATCTAGGGGGAATAGTGTAGATCCGCCCTCTGAAATTCTGATTGGCTGTATTTCCTCATACGATATTTGAGTGACATTTTTAGCCTCTTTTTACACTGCTGTTTTCCCAAGCAAATATACATGGAGATCCTATGCCAAAAATTGGTAATGCAAGCATTACCCTGAAGCACCAAGATATTGAGGTTCTCCTGAAATATTATCCATGACTCACCCACATTAATTAAAATTTCCACGGGAAAGAAGAAAACAAAAGAAACAAATCTTGGAAGACTGTCCTATATCATAAATCTATTTATTTATTAAATTTATTTGCTGCCTATCTCATTGTGACAGCAACTCTGGGTGGCTTACAGAATGATAAAAACATAATGCAAACTAATTAGAATTAAGATGATTAAATAAGAAACTAAAAATCAGGCCACATAGAGCTGGGGACTTTTTCCTCTACAGTAGGGGTGTCAAATCCACATCATCACAGTGACTTCATGTAACATATCAGGACTTTCCCCCCTTTTGCTAAACTGGGTGTGGTTGTGTGGCCAGTGTGTGACGGATCTGATCCATGGGCCGGGAGTTTGACAGCACTGCTCTACACCATCATACTGGCAGCCAGTGCAGCTCACATAACAGTGCAGTGTTATGGGTGCCACCCCAGAGGTCTCCAGAACTGTTTGGATTCTGTACCAGTTGTAGCTTCGAAATACTCTTCAAGAATTACTCTCTGTAGAGCGCATTTTCAGTAATCCAACCAAGACGTGACCAGGGCATGAGTGACTGAGCGCATAGAGCTGAAGTGGCGCAGTGGTTAGAGTGCAGGACTGCAGGCTACTTCAGCTGACTGCTAGCTGCAGTTCAGCAGTTCAAATCTCATTGACTGAAGGTTGACTCAGCCTTCCGTCCTTCCAAGATGGGTCAAATGAAGACTCAGATTGTTGGGGGCAAGAGGCTGACTCTGTAAATCGCTTAGCACTATGAAGCGGTATATAAGTGCTGTTGCTATTCCTATTCACTTCACATTTTGGCGGTCCCATGAGATTCTTGAAAGATGATGATGGATGATAAGAATTTCTGTAATTTTTACAAGACTTGGGACAACATGCCTAGATATTTATTTTATTTTATTTTATTAAATTTATACCCCGCCCTTCTCCTTGTTAGGACCCAGGACCCTTGTTAGACCCAGATACTGGACCGGATGCCCACTAGGGCTCAAACAGATTTTTGAAGGAGCACTTAGCTATGGCGATGAACTAAAAAAGATGCCTCCATCTATTTCTAAACCTCTGAGCAAAATAGACACCTTGCCCAGCTTGTCAATAGCATTTTCTGCCCACGCACACTTCATACCCAAAAGCCCTTCTCTGTAAGATGGGATGGCTGATCCACACAAGTAGCCCATGTTCTGCACATGCTTAACACTGACCCCTGCCATGTGCATCTGCACTGGGAAAATGAGTGGATACAGCAGAGAAGTCCGAAAGGGAAAGATTTGTCATAACAAGAAAGCTCACAGCTAGATTAGGCAATCAATAAACTCATCTTAGGCTACAGTCTGCATTGACTCAGAAAGTCTTCCTTGCACAACAGCTTGTAAATCAAGCCTTGTTTCCCCCTCCCCATTTTTTTTACCCCTCTCTGCTTCCCCAAGCTGTCAAATCAAATTGATTTCCAGTCATTTTAAACTGGTCAAGCTCAGCAAACTGGTCCCACAGGTGACAAAGTAGGACAGTGAGGGGAAAAAAAATGACTGGATGGTTGATGTGTCCATCCTCTTTCAGAGAGACAAAGAAGATGTTTGTCTTGCTTATGAGGGTAAGGATTAACTTTCAAGGCCAAATCCCTCATGATTCCTCTGGTATATTCTTCACACTTTTGGTATTGATACAGATGGCAGAAAAGTTCCCAGAGCTAACAGTGCAGCTGTCTGATCAAGAAGGGACCTTAGTGGGCCAAGACATGTTGGGAAATGATTTCCACAGATCTCTTGAAAGGTCAGTCAAGGGGTTAACGTGTGTTCTCTGTGCCTCTGTCTTTGCTAGAGGGGGAAAAGGGGGGAGGGAATGAGAATTGACATACAAATAAAGAAGCAAAACAAGATAGGAAGAAGGAGAAAGAGGAGGAGGTGGCAGAAAATGCAGCTGAACCTATGCACAATGTTAATAATAACAGGGACACCACAAATTATTTTTGGATGTTCGTGCTATGGGTTCAAGAACTCTGAACTTTGAATGACTCTGGAGCTGCAAGGAAGCAAAAGCAGGTTCTGTGATTAGGAATGCAGGGAGCCTTAAGGAACTGGAATCCAATATACTTGCCTCTAGTTTCGTCCTTCTATAAATGTATATTAAATAAGAAGAAGAGCAATACCTTGCAGACCGAGATGTAGCTGCTGAATGTGTTCCACCAATGCAAGAGAGCAGAGTAGCTGTGAAGGCATTGCCCACCGGAATGACTTGGCTACATTGTACCCCGGGTAAATATGCATTTGACGGCTTTATGGAGGGGACATCCCACTCAATCTATGAGGATCAAATGCTCCCACTCAATCTATGAGGATCAAATGCTATTTTGTCTTACCCTTAAAGTTCTTAAAAGTTCTACTTGGTAACTGAGTAGATCCTCAGGACTCTTTTATTGATAGGATAGGATAGGGTAGGGTAGGGTAGGGTAGGGTAGGGTAGGGTAGGATGGGATGGGATGGGATAGGACAGGACAGGACAGGACAGGACAGGATATATTGTCCCTTGTAGTTAATGTTGACTTCTGGTGACTACCTGGACAATTCCCTACAATTATCTTGAGAAGATTCTAGAAGTCCTTTTTCCTTGTCTTCAGGCACAAGGTCACCCAGCTAGCTTTGTGCCTAAGGTGAAACCAAAACTCACAGTCTCCATTTTCCTATCCAGGTATTTTAACCACTACAACCAAACTGGCTTTCATGCAGACTTTCAGTCCGCATAAAGCAAGTGGAATTTATTCCAAATAAACTCTCCCTGTCCGATATGCTCTATGAGGGAAGGACTCTTGGTGATTTCCCCTTTCTAGACTTTCTCCATGGCTGCTCTGATGGTTAAAATTCTCCCTCTATCCCCCTGCCCCCATTCTCAGAGCCAGAGAAGTCAAATTCACATTATCTTATTAACTACTGAGGTGGCCCAGTGATTAGAGTGCAGCTTTCTACTTATGGATCTGTGGCCACAAATGGCGGGATGTTCCTAAAGTCAATTAGTTGCTTTTTTTTGTTTGTTTCCCATGCAGGTGAAAAGATCCAGGGACTTGTTTCATTTCCAAATGTGTTGCAAATACTCTGTTTTGCAGACAGATTAGTTTAAGCCAAGTAAAAGGAGGAACTCCTGCATTATTGCATCAACATCAACACGTCTCAACCTTGTCTAGGATTTGGCAAATGATCACAGCAGCAGGTAATAACATTTGGCAGGACGAACTAGCAAAGGCAGCTCACTTCTCCAAGTAAAATTATTTGGGAACCACTAAGAAATTTTGCTGTTGCATTTTTTTCTCCCCAAAAGTTGTGCTCACTTTCTTGCCTTCTTCCTCTCTGACCTGCTCTTTTCCTATCTTCTTTTTTGAGGGTGGAAGGGAGCAGTGGTGGGTTTCTGCAGGCTCGCACCTACTCGCGAGAACCGGTTGGCGAAATTTAGAGAACCGGTGAGAGGGGGTTCCACCGGTGTACCTGGAAGTAAATCTGGCCCGCCGCTGCCAGTGACCCAACGGGAAGGAAAGGAAAGGAAGGAAGAAAGGAAGGAAGGAAAGAAGGAAAGAAAGAAAGAAAGAAAGAAAGAAAGAAAGAAAGAAAGAAAGAAAGAAAGAATTTATCATCACAATTGAGTCCAAAATTTTGGTTGCTAAGCAAGAGCGTTGTTAAATGAGTTTCCCCACATTTTAAAAGGTGGCCACTCCCACTCTGTCACATGACTGCCAAGCCACGCCCACAAAATAGGCCACACCTACAGAATAGGTTCTAAAAAATTTGAAACCCACCACTGGAAGGGAGGGTCCCCTTCCCTGTAATTAGAAAATGACAGTGTTGCCTCTTCAGTGTTATTGTTCTCCTCTACCTGTGAAAGCATTAAGAACGAATTCTTTTATTACACGTGCAATAGTTGGGGGGGCAATTTTACCCCGGAGGGTAAGCTGAACAGCCAATGCATTTGATAAATAAAAAAATTAAACAAATTCCGTCAAAAGAAATTGCATTTGGCATGGTGCCTTATAAAGAAATGAATGGGAAAGGAGTAGGCATGAAATCCTCTAAGCTTCGCTACCAGTTCAGAACCAGGAGTGTGTGTGTGTACGTGCACTTGCTCCACTCACGCATGACACTTCTGGGCATGTGAAAAACCTTCTGCACATCCACAGAGTGTCTGTGATGGCATCTGGGCAGGTGGGTGGAGCCTCCTGCCGTCGCCACTACCGGTTTGCCCAAACTGGGACGAACCAGCAGAATACCACCTCTGGAAAGGAGGCAAGCAATTGAACATTGCAATGGAGTCAGTGGTGGGCTGCTGTATGGATGCGCTAGTTTGGGTGAACCCTTAGCTCTGATCACTGGCTGGGCCCACTCACCCTCTCTTGGGTGTGCTTTCCACTTATAACTCACTTTTTTGCTCATTAGCGAGTTCAGATGTGATCTGCACACACACACACACACACACACACACACACACACACACACACACAACTCACTGGAGCTGCCTGAGTTGATTAGAAGCATGTTCAAAGGTCCATTTCTCTCCCAAAGGGTTGTGTGCACATGTTCACAACCATCAAACCCATTGCGAAAGCGAGTGCAGCCCACCTCTGAATGGAGTTTATTTTGTGCACTGGAAATTCAACCGTTGTAGAGGGAACCAGCAAACGTGTAGAGCTGCAGTTTAATGCTCATGAGACTTTAGGTTTCACAAGCTGAATACCATGATGAATTATACCAAGGGCTGGTCCTACTAAGGAAACTAAGAAGGGAGGTGAACTGAGAACTTCAGCTGTCCTCTTGGCTTAAGACCAAAGTAACCATTTGACCCACTTCAGTACTATGACATTGTTTTGAAAGTCTATAGTTCTCCCGAACTGTTCTGGTCAGTATTAGAACAACCTATGAGACAGACATCTGTCCTAGAAGTTCAGACCAGTCCAGCCAAACTGGTAGTAGCTTGGTGGCCTGGATCACTAAAACCGGTAGCAACCCAGGTCTGCCATGCTCCCGAACTGGTTCTCCCAGTGGCGCCATAGGTGCAGCCATCTTGTTTTTTGTTTCTGCACATGCACAATTTTAGCTGCACTGTTGATGCATGCACAGCATGCATCAAGCACGTGCACCCATCCCTGAGCAAACCAGTAGTAGTCTCTGCCGGAACCCACCACTGTATCTGTCGATACATCAGTTGGCCTGCAGAGCCATCTCACCAAGATGGATCAAAGTACTAACTTAAGCATGATTCCTGTGCTCCTTTATTGGGTGCTGCTTTGGCTCATGGAGAATCCTGGGTTTTCCCAACATTTTGTGATGTTCATACAGATGTTCTTACAGATGTCTTGAACCCATTGAAAAGTTCCTTGGGTCTTCTACTCCTAATTCCGATTTTCCTTCCGCAAATTACAAGGAGAGCTTTGGCAGTGGCCCTCTCTAACCATTGCATATGTGATGATTCAGCTATGAGAATCTCAGCTGAGCCGAGCTAAGGCACCTTCTCAGCACTGTCAGAAAATTCATCAAGCCTACATCTCGGGAGCTGTTCCACACCATCTGTGCCTTTGCCCCAGGTTAGCAAAATTGCACAAGATGTGGGGCAAAAGAGTGGCGCCACAAGGTAAAAGGGAACGAAGACTAAGAGCTAAATGCTGAGAGTTCAAGACAGTTGAAGGAAAGCCTGGAGACAGGAAAACTTAGATAAATGCACAGTGTGAATCATGTTGCATTAATTGAAGACAGAGATAAGTGAATAATCTGTTTGCACAACTGCATTTGTGGGTAAAAAATGCTGGGATGCATACCCAAGTGGGACTTTGTCTATAGGAGACTTATTGCTCTAGGTCTTGGGATCCTTCTACAGCACAGTTCCATTTATTTAATGGATATATAGCTCTCTTTCTTTCTCTCCTGAATCTCAAAACAGCTTGCACAGGAATCGCCCTCTTTTATCTTACATCAATCAGTTAAGTAGCATATGAGTGATTCTTTTCTTGGTTCAAAGTCTCTCGCTGACTATCTATAGCTGTGTAGACTTGAATCTGGGGGACACGGTGGCTTAGTCACTAAGACACAGCTTGTCAATCAGAAAGGCTGGCAGTTCAGCAGTTCGAATCCCCAGCGCCGCATAACAGAGTGAGCTCCCATTCCTTGTCCCAGCTTCTGCCAACCTAGCAGTTCAAAAGCACATAAGAATGCAAGTAGAACAATAGGAACCACCTTTGGTGGGAAGGTAGCAGCATTCCGTGCACCTTTAGCGTTTACTCATGCTGGTCACATGACCACGGAACCTTTACCTTTACCTTTAAAGTTCCATCTTCTATGGTATTATCCTTTCTGCAGTGGTTGCAGCTTCCGTAATTTCCCAGTAGACAACATTGGGCCAAAACTTCATTTGTGGGTGTCGTCCCAAATCAGTGCCCTTATTGCTGCAGTGAATATTGCCACTGAGAAATGGTTGGAGAATTTCTCCTTCTTGAGAGAAATTTGCAGAAATTGTCCAGCAGAATTATGAATGGTCATTGGTGGATAACTCTAAAATGACAGTGGTTTTGACAATCCAACTGGCACATCAACCAAACTCTTTCAACACTTGGGTATAAAAAAATTAAAGAGTTTACAGTTAGTTTCCTTGGGAGAGCTGGAGAAAAAATATTCTCTGGGCTGTTTTCCAAAACTTAAAAAGCTATGTATTCAGATTTGATAACAAATGATTAGGAATTTCGGTTCAGGATACAGCAAACACACAACTGATTCTACAAATTTCTTGTTTTCCTGTTAGGGATGCTATTGTTGTCTAAAGGTACCTCTTTCTCCTTGGCCCAAACTGATATCACATATAACAGAGTTTATTTACAGTACAAAATTGCTCTGCTGACTATGTGGTCAGAGATAAACCTGGACTTTTAAAAACTGGCTCTCACTTTCCTATTGTATGATATAGATGCTTCAAAGTTCAAGGTAAGGCCAGTGTGTTTAAAGCCTGTTTTCTTTGCACCATAGGAACTAATTTTGTTCTACTTTTCCCCTAATCTGGGAACAACTGGGACAGGTTGAAGTGTTTGGAATATGAAGTCAAGGTTTTCTGAGGCACACGCTCTGTGCCTTGGCTGTGAGCACTGAAGAAACCATAAATAGATTTTTGGGGTTATTGTTTTTGAATGAAATGCTAAAGTATATCACATAATCTGAAGAAACAAATTGTATTTCTTTCCAAGGAGATGAGTCCTTATTACCGTGTTCCCCCCAAAATAAGACAGGGTCTTATTTTCTTTTGATCCCCGAAATAAGTGCTTGGCTTATTTTCAGGGAGGCCTTATTATTTTTGAGGTGCAGGAGGCGACATGCATGGTCACCTCATGGCTGCTGCTGCATTGCAATATTTTCACAGAGGGCTTATTTTTGGGGGAGGCTTATTTTAGCGCATGAGCTCAAAAGCTCACTTGGCCTTATTATCTGGGAAGGTCTTATTTTCAGGGAAACGGTATGGAAACCAGTATGGAGAAACTCCAAATTTCTCCATCCTGGTTTTATTCATGGAACATGCCAAAGCAGGTAATAACCGTGTAGCTATGCAACATGCTAAATGTGGTTAAGCTTTTTTTTAAAGGCTTAGTTATGGGGCAACCCAACCTATTTAGTTTGGGATTCAATGTATAATCTGTACCAAGAAAATGGTTAATTCTACTGTCAAATGAAGTGTGTTGAATGAACAGAGCCATTACATTAGTTCAGGGGTCTGCAAAGTCGGCTCTTTTAAGACTGGTTTTACTTCAACTTCCAGAATTCCCCAGCCAACCTGGCTGGCTGGGGAATTCTGGGAGTTGAGGTCCACCAGTCTTAAAAGAGCCGACTTTGCAGACCCCTGCATTAGTTAAACTCTATAGTTTAGGAGAGGGGATGGGCACTCAGCAGTCCAAGTTGCTCAAAATTGTGTCTGTTTTGATATAGCAATAGTTTAATCTTTATAAGTTTGTCCTATGGATTTATTTGTTTTTAAAAGTATAGAAAAAAGTAATGTTGGCAGTATCCTGTAAGATACCGCGACTTTGCTTGGTATGCTTTGCTTCTTCTAATGTATGTAACCATTGATACAAATTGCCCAAATTCTTTTTAGAAAAATTCAAATCGATGTGTTGGATTGCTTGATGTGTAAATTTTCCAGCTGCTGTCTTTTCAAGCCAAATTTTCCTCCATGTATACTCTTTTTAGAAATATAACTGCAGTTATTTACACGTGCGTTTTCTTTGTCACTTTTGTTTGGCTGGTTTTTGGTCAGGGAAGTTAAGAACGCTTCATCTGTTGCCAGAATTTGTACATCTATGAAGTGTAATAAAGACGAAACCAATCAAGGAGAGAACCAACCTAGAACTAGTCTCTTCGGAGAGAGGGGGCGGTCAATAAATAAATAAATAAATAAATAAATAAATAAATAAATAAATAAATAAATAAATAAATAAATAAATAAATAAATAAATAAATAAATACATAAATAAATACATAAATAAATACATAAATAAATAAATAAATAAATAAATAATAAATAGAAATTTCTTGAAAGTTAGGAATTCCAATTAATACCAATTGGGATTAACCTCCTGATCCAGGTAGGCGTTCCAATTAATCAATGAAATGACTTGACTCCAGAAGTTGTAAGAGCTCCACCACTGGAAGTTTTTAAGAAGAGATTGAACAACCATTTGTCTGAAATGGTAGAGTTTCCTTCTTGAGCAAGGGGTTGGAGTAGAAGACCTCCAAGGTCCCTTCCAACTCTGTTATTCTCCTTTTGGCTTGTAGCTATTAGTTGAACCAATACTTTCCTGAATTATATAGACTATCAATGTGTAGATCATCAAATCTGCTCTACTGTAATCAGCGCCATTGCCAGAAATGTTTCATTTAGATACAACCAAAACACTTTTTTGTAAAAGGGGGGTGAGTTTTGCCTACTCCCCATAATACTCTTGACTCTCAGCTCTGACACTCAAGTATAATTAAGTCAACGGAAAGCAAAGTCTGCATTATACATGCACAGCAACTACGCTTTCAAAATCTGAAGATATTGAGTTCCTATTTCTTTGTAGAGTATATTAAGTTAATGACAGTGCTTAATAATATCTTACATGAGATGCTTTAATCCCCCAAATAAATACTTATTTTCTGCTTTTCTGCAATTTTGTTAGGATTACATCATGTCAGATTACTCTAAGTCTGCTCTAACCCACTTTGAAAAACACTAATTATTCAAAGGTCTTTCATGTTCTTAACGTCACTTTTATACTGCAGGCCTTCTGGGAAAAGTGGGATCTGCTGAAACGTAGAAAAATGTGGTTGGCAGGACAATAGGGGCTCACGGCTAGGGTCCTTCAGATGTATTAGGACTACAGCTTCACAAACGCAAAGTTAATGCAGCCGGGGAATGCATTTGAAATAAATTGGATGAAAGAAGTTGAGATGCACCACTCAAAGTTGAGTGGTACATCTCGACTTTGGCAATTTGAAGATGTCTGGACTTCAGTTCCCTGAATTCTCCAGCCAGGCTTCAAGCTGCCAATGCTGAGAAACCTTGCTCTAGACTGTTGTTCCCATTTGGGTCTTTTCTTTACTAATCTCTAATCTCTAGGACTCTCTAGGTCTCTCTAATCTCTAAATCTCTAATCAGAAGTGGGTTCCTACTGGTTTGGCCTGAACCGGTAGTGGCAGCTGGCCTGGGTTGCAGAACCAGCAGTGGCCCAAGCTGGCCACACCCCCTTACAAGTTCCCTGGTTGCCGCCATCACCGGTGCCATCTTTTTTTTTTAGTTCTGTGTGTGCGCAGAACAATTTCAATTGAATTGCGCATGCACATGCATGCAAAGTGGGCACACAAGCAAACTGGCAGTAATGCCGATTGAAAACCACCCCTGTCTCTAATCTCTAGGACAGCTCACATTTACTGGTAATTTATAAGACCCTAAATAATTTGGGATTGCATTGCCTGGATTTTGGATTAGGGATCATATAGAACAGGAGTCTCCAAACTTGGCAATTTTAAGATCTGTGGACTTCAATTCCCAGGATTCCTCAGCCAGCCTCGGTAAATTTGATAGAAGAAAGTCTTGTCTGTTGTGACAATAGATATGTGGCATACTCTTCTTATCAGGCTTTGAAGTCTTTCCACCAGACTAAAGTTGCTGGTTTTTTTTTTCTTTTCTTTTACCTGTCAGTTACTTTAAGTAGTTTTAGAACCATAGTTTTAACTTTTTATTTATTGTCCAAAGAGGTGTATTTTTTCTTACAATATATAAGAATATTTTGAGCTTTCCATGAAAAGGAAAGATGGGATTCTGTCTTAACATAAACGGATATCTATTTTTTTAAAGAAAAAAAATTCACTCATCCCTTAGCATGCTACTAAGGGATGACTGAATGATGACATAAATAATAATGGTCACTCCTAGATTCGGAGAACTGGAAAGACCCTTATTCTCTATGTAGCCCAATATTTTGCATCGTTAGATGACTGTCCAGGTATCTCTCTAAAATTTCTAGCTAGGAAGCTCCGTGTCCCATGCTTTTGTAAAGTCCTTCTTCCCAACAAAAACTTTTAAAAGTTGCTGATTTATTAGGGATCAACAATGCCTGGGAATAATGACTTGGTTTGGCCCTCTTATTATGGCCCCCTTATTATGGAACTCTTGGGTTGAAGGTGTGCCAGATGCCTTCAGAAACCTAACTGATTCAAAAGCTTAAGGTGCTTTTAACTTCTTTTGCTGCTGTCTATTTGGAAAGGTGGGACCCCAAGGCCAGATGAGATCCCTGAAAATGTTAGGTACATTTTAATCCAACCAAAGGAAAAATTGATTACATACATAGCAAGTAATCCTATTAGCCGCACTTCATTAATTTATACAGAATATAAATAAAACATTAGTTTCATATATTCTTTTGTCTTCCTTTTTTATCTGGCCTCATAGTTTTTTCTTTTACTCTCCTTTTAAAAAAATGGAGGGATATGGTAACAGATTTAAGAATCTCAAGAATATTTGCATGCAGTCTTAAACTTGGGTATCTAAATAATCTTTCCTAAAATTTCACACTTTGTCATAATTTTACCTTACCTCTACAGATACTTATAAATATGTCTCCATCCCACCATTGTGTCTATAGGTTTGGTTCAGTGTCTAAATGATCACAGAAAAACAAAGTGTATTGATAATTGTGATCATTTCTCAGTGTTCCTGGAAAATGATAAATGGCTGAGACCAGAGGTGGGTATTCAGCAAGTTCTGACCAGTTCTGGAGAACCGGTAGTGGAAATTTTGAGTAGTTCAGAGAACCGGTAAATTCCACCTCTGGCTGGCCCCGCCCCCATCGATTCTCTGCCTCCCGAGTCCCAGCTGATTGGGAGGGAATAGGGATTTTACAGTAACCTTCCCCTCAGTGGTGGGTTTCTGCAGGCTCGCACCTACTCGCGAGAGCCGGTTGGTGAAATTTAGAGAACCGGTGAGAGGGGGTTCTGCCGGCGTACCTGGAAGTAAATCTGGCCCGCTGCTGCCAGTGACCCAACGGGAAGGAAAGGAAAGAAAAGGAAGGAAGAAAAGAAAGAAAGAAAGAAAGAAAGAAAGAAAGAAAGAAAGAAAGAAAGAAAGAAAGAAAGAAAGAAAGAAAGAAAAAAAGAATTTATCATCACAATTGAGTCCAAAATTTTGGTTGCTAAGCAAGAGCGTTGTTAAATGAGTTTCACCACATTTTAAAAGGTGGCCACTTCCACCCTGTCACATGACTGCCAAGCCACGCCCACAAAATAGGCCACACCCACAGAGTAGGTTCTAAAAAATTTGAAACCCCCCCACTGCTTCCCCTGGAGTGGGGAGGGAATGGAGATTTTACAGTATCCTTCCCCTGCCACCATGCCATGGCCACCAAGCTACGCCCACAGAATGGCTAGTAAATTTTTTTGAATTCCACCACTGGCTGAGACACTATTTAAAAAAGAAGGGAGTCCGAAGTGGAAATGTATGACAAACAATGGGTGTCATCCCCTAAACAACCTAAATATCTATTTTTCAACATTCTTTTGCTGGGTTTGCTTTTTTATGGCAGAGGCTTGCAACACACACTTCACAGATGAAATTAATTCAAAAGTATGCTGCTTATTTTTAAAAAAAATAGAAAAGAGAGAGAGAGAGATGTGCCAAGCTTAGTTCTTCAGCATTAAAAGGAACAAATCCATTTGCAAAAGAAATGTGGTGGCTCTATTTTCATTCCATCTGATAAACAGCTGCATTTCCTAAATCTCTCAGAAAGAAGGTCTTAAACATTGCACGCAGCCTTGTTAGCCTAATTGCACATGAAAACTTCTCAGTCTCAGCATATTTGTGGAAAATTCCTAAGAACAGAAAGGAACAGTTACTATAAACCTATGTGCTTTGTTACAGCCTTCTTTTTAAAGACCAGGATCCATAGATTTGGAGCACACAGTCTGTGTGGATTGATTGATTATGTGTCATCAAGTCATTTCAACTCATGGCGACCACATAGGTGAATGTTCTCCTTGATCATCTGTCCCTAACCTGATCCTTCAGGTCTTCGGTTTTACAGAGGAATTATTGAGTCTGTTGTCTACATCTCCATAACTGTCTGGATTGGCTCTGCAACCCAACAAGACAAACATAAAATTCAACGGATAATTAGAACTGCAGAAAAAAACCAGTTACTACCAATCTGCTTTCCATTGAGGACCTGACCACTGCACGAGTCAAAAAGAGGGCTGTGAAAATATCTATAGACCCCTCACATCCTGGTCATAAATTGTTTCAACTTCTACCCACAAAATGATGCTACTGGACATTGCACACCAGAACAACTAGACAGTTTTTCCCCGAATGCCATCCCCCTGCTTAACAACTAATTCCCACAACACTGTCAATAATTTACCAAAACTGTATTACTATTATTCTTCTCTTCCTTCCTAGTATCTATCTCTTCCCACTTATGACTATAACCATGTTGCTTGTATCTTTAACATTTATATTGTTTTTATTTGTTTTCTAGTACGATTTGATAGCTTATTAGTAACCTTGGCTATCACTAAGTGCTGTATATCTTTATTCTTGATCTATGTATTTTATTCTCCTTATGTACACTGGGAGCATATGCATCAAAGATGAATTTCTTGTGTGTCCAATAAAGGATTCCATGTTAAACAATTCTATTCTATTCCAATGCTGCACTCATCACAATTATAACTGAGTTTCTCCTTTGCTATTGGTTATCTTCTTCTTTCCTTTCCTTCTATCTTCCACACCATTAGACCCTTTTCCAGAGAGCTGGGCCTTCACAGGATATGTCTGAAGTAAGAATAATTTGAATCTGGTAGATTGACCTTTTCTATTTCTTTTCTTCTGAGCCCAAAACACCAATTTGGTGTCCTCCAGTTGAGTTGCAGCAATACTTCTACTGACATTCCTGACTATTTATATAGTTTTTTTTGTATGATTATCAAAAACACAGATGTTAAGCACTCCCATAGCCCAGGTTAAATACTCTCGATTACCCATATCAGTGGTTTATGGAACTAGCACTTACTTAAGCCATCCTTTTAAATCAGTGGACTTAACCTTGGCAGAAAGTATCCCTATTTTAAGATGCCTGAAATGGATTTTCCTTGTTTCTTGTGAAAAATTCTTATGAAGTTCCTTTACAGGAAAAGAAAAAAGATATGTGATCATTTAAGAAAGAAAGACAGAAAGAGAGAGAGAGGGGGAAGGAGAGAGAGAGAAGGAGAGAGAGAAAGAAAGAAAGAAAGAAAGAAAGAAAGAAAGAAAGAAAGAAAGAAAGAAAGAAAACCCTTACAATTAGTTAAAATATTCAGATCTGAAAGTGAGCAACTTTATTTCATTAGAAATGGGATAGCAGGAAGGCAGGGTTGTGGGAAAGAGACCTTTGTCCTATAAACAATGAAAACTCTGCTAGATACTAGGAAGTAACCAAGAAATTTGGCCTTGACTTCCTTCCTCAGTGTTCCTTGTTGCCCTCCCAAGTGGGTCTTTCCTGAGAGATATCCTTTTTTCCCTCTCTTTACTGTTTTAGTCATCCTGTTTTAAAGCAACATCATAACACTGCAGTTTACATACTAGAATATGAATAGAATGAACAAATGTTACAAGGTCTCTTCTTGCTTCGCAGAATGAAAATGAATATAGATTTTCAATTGCCGCAATATGTATGTATGTACTGTATGTATGTATAATTTTCAATTGCTACAATAGATACAAGCAAATCTTTACAATACAGATACACAAATTGTCCATCCTCACAATTATTGTAAAATTTACAAGAGAAAGAAATGGATGGACAGATGGGAGGGAGAGAGGAAAAGAGGAAGGAAGGAAGGAAGGAAGGAAGGAAGGAAGGAAGGAAGGAAGGAAGGAAGGAAGGAAGGAAGGAAGGAAGGAAGGAAGGAAGGAAGGAACTGTTCTCTCATTTCTGATTTAAGAGAAACAATAGTGATTCATACAAAGGAATGTGCTGGATTTTATCTTTATCCATTATTTTATTATAGTTACTTACTTTCCAACCAGCTATATTTGGTATAGGACCTCTCTCTATGTAATATATGATATACTCAACCACAGAAGGTGGTTTCAATTATTATAACACTGAATTATGACATGACACACCTTTTTTTTCTGGATTTTATCTAGTGAATGAATGGCATTCTCAGGCATTAAGCCGAGGCAGGACAAAGGAAAGGAGATACTGTAAGTTCAGAACTAAAACCAATTGCATGTAATTCCATTTATAATTAAATGTGATTGAAATTATAGAAAATATTATTAGTACAATTACACCTTATGTGTATAACAATGTCCTCTTCCTAGCCAATTATGATTGCAAATTGCTGACAACTTTGGATAGTGTAAAGCATGCGGGCCCTCCTCATTTATCAGCAGGAAGACTCACATTCAGGAAGCTCCTTCTGGCACTTGCCCAACATCTGCCCAACAACTTTAACATCAATTCCCAATAGAAAGCCAAATGGGTCACTGAATGCCCAACTATAGGAAAATGTATGAACGACCCCACAAAAAGAGATGCCAGGCTTTCAACTACCATGTCAGCAATGGACAATCTTGAATGGATTTGCACCTTACATGGCATCTGCTGAGACTTTATGTATAAACGGGCATACTATCCGCCCCTCAGTGTGACTGTGGGATCCCATGTCAAACTATAGATCACATCATGACAGACTGTAAGCTGAAGGCATATACCTGTCCAGGTACCTGATTTCTTTAAAAAATATAAATGATGTTGTGCTTCAATGGTTAGATGGCCTAGACCAGTGATGGCGAACCTATGGCACGGGTGCCACAGGTGGCACGCGGAACCATTTCTTAGGGCACGCGAGACGTTGCCCTATCAGCTCCAGTGCGCTTGTGTGTGCTGGCCAGCTGATTTAGGCCTTCTTTTGAGGTCATTTTTCGCCCTCTGGAGGCTTTAGGGAAGCTCCTGAAGCCTCTGGAGGTGGGGGGGTGGAGGCTGTTTTCACCTTTCCAGGCTCCTAGAAAGCCTCTGGAGCCTGGGGAGGGCGAAAAAAGCGTGCCAAAAGCAGGGGGTCATGCACATAGCATTATGGGTGTGGCATGCCCATACACAACCCCCCTGCACTCCCCCCACTTTTGGCATGCAAGCCATAAAAGGTTAGCCATCACTGGCCTAGACATTGGTATTTGAACACAGATCTTTTTAACATTTATATTTTACTAGCCAATAACCCAGCATTGGCCGGGCATTTATTTATAGGGTGAAAATGTCCGACCAAATGCAATTTCTAATGTTGGATTTTCCCCCTTACCAGAGGGAGCCCCCTTGTGGAATACTGTGAAGCCATTACCATGGCAACTCCATTGTGCTGTACAGTAGAAGCCAGTATGGCACAACAGACAGTATCTTAACAGATACCCTGAGAGGTGTTAAGGGTGTCTTACCCCCACAGTATTTTTCTCCAGAGAGTAAGTCATCTGTGTACCAAGTTTGATTGAAATTGCTCAAGGCGTTCCAGAGTTCTGCTGGAACATACACACAGACAGCTGTTTTTATATATATAGAAGATCGTGTTTTACTCATCTAGGTGAAATGTTAATATATTGCTAGTCCATGTATGATAGGGCATATGCTAAATAAATAACAATGGCCTGAAGGACAACAGGAAGAGGCTCCATCAAGGCAATGGTCAGATAAGAGAGTCTTCAGCGTAACTTGTGACAACATCTCAGACAAGCATCTACCTCAGATATAGGGAAGGTGGGGGGATAAGCACACTGAGACTTGCAAAATTCTGTTATTGCAGCAGAAGTGATCCACATAGCATTTTTTCTTAGTTTGGTCCACCTCGTTGGGCTGACAGATGGGCTACAGGCAAATCTTCCAGGGTCCAGATGGATTACTGATACATCAAATTGTGCAAATCAGAGTTAATGATATCTGTTTCTTTGCTGAATAATGTGTTTTAATCTATTCTGACAATTACAAGCTATTTGCAAGCAGAACCATTTTAACCGCTATTGGTCATGCATATCTTTTGGCACTTAATAAGTATACCGTTTATAAATTATTCTTTGGAAACCTCTACTATAGCATATTGCATAGGATTACTCATCTGTTTATATGAGGTTGCTCACCAACAAATAGCACATTCCTTTTTCCTGAAAAGAAAATTGTTGATGATTATTGAGCAAGTTAGCTTTTATAACATGGTCATTGAAAAGCCAAAAATAAATGAAGAGTACTTCTTTTTTTGGCATGAATGCATGTTAAGCTAGTTACTTTTGAAGGAGAGGACTCCTGAGATTTTCTCACAAAAGGATAGTTACAGAAGATCAGGACCCCAGTCAGCTCTGAAGGAATAAATACCAGAAAATAGATAGCATATGTTGCTCTAGCACTTGCTTGGAACTAGCTGTGAGCTCTTGTGTCTATGTGGACCTTTGAGTCAGTGTTGACTTTTAGCAACCCCTGGCAATTACCTTATGCAGTCATTTGCATAAATGGCTTGCTATTGCTTTCTTTCTATGGTTGAGAGAGGTGGGGGGGACTGACTCAAAATCACCCAGCTGGCTTCAAGCTCCAGGAATATGAATCTCCTAGTTTCTAGCCTTGTGTCTTAACCAATGAAGGCAACTATACATGTCTCAGCACCAACCATATGCCACACCCTACCATACCATACATCAAAAACCTTTTGGAAGTAGAACACAGCTTCCAAGATTTGCAACTGGGCATTGCAACCCACCCACCCCTCTGAGGCTACCATATGAAGACAAATCATACATTACAATGATTGGTTGGATGGCTTCTAATGTAATCTACCAGTTCCCAATTCCTCTGTAAGGATTTCCCCTGTGACTATATAGGACAGAATGAGAGGAAGCTGACCAGCAGATTTCAAGAATACAAGCAAGCAGTCAGACAAGGAGATTCAAACTCATTGGTAGCCTTAGACTGCAATAAACAAGGACATACATTCAATTTTGGAACTATTAAGATTGTTGGCAAAGCAGGGACAAAAATAGCCAGGGAAATGATTGAAACCTGGGAAATAAGCTCCTGTCAGTCAATAGGATTACTCATTTACCACCATCTTATCAAGTACTTAGGAGTCAAGGACTTGGCAGCACAAGGAAACAACAGCTAACAATTTAATAGCCGACCATCAACATCCCAATCAGCAACTAAAAAGCCACACGTAACCAGACAGCAGATAAATACTACACATGGAATAACCCAAAGCCAATATTCTTCTAGAGAGAAGTTCCCTGAGAAAAAGCTCCAACACCTCTCATACTGGTGACCAACCCAGATTAGATCCTTGTGCCTTAACCCATACCTTAAAAAGGCTCTTAGTTGAGTAGTTGTAATATGATTCTACCCTGTTGTGAAAGCTAACTAGAACTAAAGATCTGTGATTATAGTTGGACAATTAGTAGGAAGTTAGGGAAGAGCTAAAAGTTGTCCTAGGATTGCCATTATTAAGTGAAACAATCATATGACATCACACATCAATTAGCAGTAGAAATTCTGGTGCCAATTACTGTTGTTAAGTGAGGACTACTTGTAATGCATTTAAAAATTTCATTCAGTAAAATAAAATCTTATGTAGCACCATAAATATATAGTTTTCAGGATCCAGAAGTGATTTCATCAACTGAACTGATGTAATCCTGAGTTGGCAGATATAAAGGAATGCAAGGATAAGAAAAAACAGTGATCTAGGAAGAAAGCAATGAAGTACAAAATATACAGATACATATAAAGCTTAGATATACATCGAAATTCCAATGACCATTCACATTGAGAAATATCCTGGCACTGATGTTCATTAACATCTGCAGCATGATTGAAGAAAAAAATACCCCAATCACTATTATTTCAATTCAAGCCACATTTAACCGAACCAAACTTCTTGATAATTCAGCATTTTTATACTAGACCCTTCCTTTGAAAGTCCTTTCTTCAATAATAGTTCATCTGGAATAACCAATGTTTATTCGATAATGTTATTAATCAGCCAAGAGAAAGAAAAGAGACAGCACTTCCAAACATCACAAAATCTTGCCAGGTTGTCATATGAATTGTGACATGATGTGGGGTGGGGAGAGATAGTAATATTTGCTGGCATGTCAGATACCAAGATTGTCCTATTTCTCTAAGGCAGTGGTAGTCAATCTGGTTCCTACCGCCCCCTAGTGGGCGTTCCAGCTTTCATGGTGGGCGGTAGGGGTTTTGTCCGATACTGAAGCACTTTCCTTTTTTAAATTTAATTGACTTCCCTACTTTATAAATCAACCATTCCTGTGGAACCAGTGAGCGGTTAGAAAATTTTACTACTAACAGAGATACAAAAGTGGGCGGTAGGTATAAAAAGGTTGACTACCCCTGCTCTAAGGAAATGGACCCTTGTGGATTAAAAAGTAAAAATGTTCAGGACATCTGGTACAACTCATGACATCAGTTTAAAGCTCTGACAATATTTGTGTATTATTTATGTATTGCTTATCATGCATGCGCATTTCCAAGTGAATATGTAGAATTTAAGAAATGAAATAAACAATAGCATGCAATTATATATTGTCAAAGCCTACACGGAAATAGGAAGAAGTTGTATATGTTCAAATCTCAGTGTGCACAAATGCCCAAGAATTGAGCCCGTGGCTTTTTAAATTTCTTTGTAAATGACTGACATTAGGGGAGGCAGGGGGGGAAATCTGTCTATATAGTAATTGCAACCTGAATTAGACTTTCAGCAAAGCTTCAATTTTTTCATTTCTTCAACCCAAGTTGAACGTTTTTTATTCAATTAGCACTTAGCAATTAACAGGTTACTGTTTTGGACCTCAAAAATAAATAAATAAAAATAGCCTCATTTATCTTGTTAGCACAACAGTGAAAAACTAGAATAACAAATAGTTGATTGCTGATTTGACTTCTCCACTAATATATTTGCCCACTTTTTCTTGTTTGCTGCATCATTTAATGTCTGTGACATTGATTGCAATGTCCTACCACATGGGTCCTTCATATTTAAAATAAACTGTATATGGCTTCATATATGTGATGAGAACTGGAGACTGAGAAGTAAGTTTACAAGAAATAACATTTAAGGAAGCCTAAATTACTCTGTTTCTGGGATCTTGGTGGTATAATCAAGTGATTCAGCCAACTAACCAGCTTGGCTGTAGATCTCACTTCTCTCTCCCCCTTTTTTTATTTTATTTTCATGCCCTCTCTGTTGTTAGTGGTTTGATTCTTGTAGAAGCAGAAGCCGACTCTATCATTACAAAACTTTATTGTAGGATGTCCATACCAAACCAAGAAGAAGATACACAAAAACCTATAATTTTCTGTGCACACTTGCCAGCAAGGCCCTCTGGGTCGGTGCCCTCTCTGAGGCCCAGCATAGCTCCACCCAGTGAAGTCTTAGATATATATTGCCTGTAGCTTCTCTGAGAAAACCCATCTTGAATTCTAGCTCTGAAGGTTTATGAAATACAGAAATAGAATGTCGCTTTCCTTGAAAATGTGGCCCATGTGTAATTAAGGAGGCCAACTTCACAGTTAGTTGTAACTGCAACACGAGGACTATTTATGGAGGAAAGTGCTGGATATATGAAGAGAATGCCAGCACAAAGTTGGTGAAGAAAATAGGAGCATTTTAACAGAAAATGTGTCTTTGGTTGCATTTAAGAATTAGAGTTCTATAAATTTAAACTTATGAATGAATGAATGAAGAAGGAATGAATGAATGAATGAATGAATGAATGAATGAATGAATGAACAATTGATATAAAGTCAGAGAAGTAAAAATGCAGAACCTTAGCTTTCAATCTGAAGCTGATTATCATTGATAAACTAGAGTTCTGATCATTGCTGCATCTTGGAGAAAAACTGCCCTGTGTCTCATAGGGTTGCTTCATTACAGAAATAGGAGGACATTTATAAATGTGGAGAAGGTTGGAAATAAAAGCAAAAGAAATTGTAAATCATATAACGGGAAGCTCACGTCATGGTGTGGGACCTTAACTGTGGTCAGAACAAATCGGGCTTTAGCATGCTGTCTAAATTTAACCAATCATTCAGTAAAATATAGGCTCTGTCACAATATTGGGGGCATCAAGAAATAAAAGAATAATTTATCTAATGAGTTAGAAAATGGAGCAGAAAGTGTGACTGACAGCAAACAAAATGTTTGTTCCAAGTATTTCTCAGTGAAAGGAAGATTTCAAAAGAACCAGCTTCAGTTCTAGAACCTCTTTTTCCTTAGTCTCTTATGTGGGTCTGAAAAACAAGCTAACTGAATTAAGGTTAAAGCATTGTGTAAAATACGCATATATGTTGACTTGAAAAATGGAAAAATGATAACAGAAAAAATGTTTATAAAACATGCTTCCACATTAAATTCGAATGGTTGCATGAAGCAACAAAAATGTTATAAAAAGGGGTATATTTATTATCTGTGCCTCTATTTTGGTATCATGTTGTGTTTTATTATGAGACACAGCAAAACCCATACATTAGTTTTTCATTTCTATTTTCCAGTGGAAATATAGAGGCGAAAGCTGTTAGCATTAATTCTAAGATGGTGATTTAATCAATAGCTTCATCAAACCTTTTGTCTCCCTAATCTAGGAGAAAATTGCAAGAGTTTTAAGGAAAGGAAGGAAAAGAAAAAAGAAAAAGAAAGAAAGAAAGAAAGAAAGAAAGAAAGAAAGAAAGAAAGAAAGAAAAGTCTCTTGTTCATACTTCAGTGTGGGTAGTCATAAAGCTGTTTTTGAGAGTAAACAAATAAAGAATTGAGAAAATAAGGAAGAAGCTGGTATTTAGAGAATGTGACTATTTGGAGAATGTGCAGTTTTGAACACTGAAGGAGCTGTTCATTTATTGGTTGGGTTCATTATAACAGGAACTGGTTTAAGTATTATTTTTAAGAATATATACAGTTTCTTGAGATAAATGGACATTCAAATGCTGACTGTTTCCCACAGGCCAAAATTAATAGAGTGAATGGAAGTGATTTTGTCTAGAGGTCAGTGTGGAGGTTGATTCCAACAACCTTCTGCATCCTATAATGATAGACAACTCTGTTTGTCTTATGTTAGCCACAAGTTATTTTTCATTGTGAAGACAACTGTGGGCGAGAACAGTTAGAAAGCTTGAGAAAGAAATGAAATGACTCATCCAATAAGTAATCTACCAATCCTATCCTGACTTCTTAGTGTTCATAAAATATAGAATAGCAGAGTTGGAAGGGACCTTGGTGTCTTCTAGACCAATCCCCTGCTCTAGCAGTGGATCTTATAATATTCTGTCCCATTTCTTCTTAATTAATTTCATCTTGCCCTCTTGAATTTGGCTTGGTTTCAACCTTATCCTGTTATTTTGTTTGAAAGTTTATTAGGTATTGTACTATTTTTATTTTATTTTGCTCACTTTATAAATTTATGTGTACGAATCCTTAGCTAAAAGTGAAATATTAATGCTCACTGAGCAGAATTCAAGAATTTGAGAATCATTGAGTTGGCAACGTCTATCCAGACTTGTGTACCTGAAATATATAATCTGTGACTCCAGAGTCAAATATAGCTTTGATTGATTGATTGATTTCTTATTTAATAAAGCATGTTGATGTTGTGCAATCCCAATCTATCTTGAAAACTTTGCTCTTGATCTCTAGAGTCCTTCCAAAAAGTTGCCACTGCACTGTCATTTCCAGCATGATGGAAGGGGAAAACTTTTAAATACCACGGGGAATATTGGTGCTACCTCTTTTTAATTAAGTTGATTTATTTTTTGAATTAAATGTAAATATAAATTAATTCAGATTTAGTCCTTGTGCATTTTTTGTCCTGGCAGCAAAAACCTTCTGGAAGATAGTCCTCAGGGTGCTGTTCAACTTTTAAGATGTTGCCATCCAGTTGGAAAAAAAACCTGCCAGAAATGCACACCTAAGAAATGCAGAATCCAATGAAATACACTACAGTATGTTAAGAAGTAATTTTCGGGGGTGGGGGAAGATCACACTGACTTACTTCATACTTTAAAATCAGAGTTTTCTAGACCTTAATAATATTTATACAAAAAATGTGTTAGACATCTTACTGTAGGAAATTGTCCCTGCTGGTTGTAGTTTATTCTGCTAGTTGTAGCTGACTTTAGGGAGTAGTGCTCGTCTCTGTTTCTCTAAGCCATTGTGCCAGCACTGTCTGAAAATGATTCAATAGTCATGTGGCCAGCATGACATCACTCTGAAGTGCAGAGTGTACGGCGAAACATGGAATATTGTTAACTTCCCACCAAAATGGTACCTATTTATCTACTTACATTTCAAACTGCTAGGTTGGCAAGTGATGGGAGTTTCACTCCGTCATGAAGTGGTAGGATTTGAACTCACAGAGTATAAACATACTCTGGCATCTATTAACACTCCACTATGCTTTGTAGTTTGTTTATAAATCCATTTATACTCCAGTATGATTAGATAATAAAATTATGTGAAACGTAGACTTCAAGAAAACATTTGCAATATGAAATGGTTTTAAATCTATTTCCACTTTCCCCTTAGCTAATAACAACTCACTTCTTGGGTTTTTCTCTGAAATAAGGATCTTAAAAATAGATTAAGTCCTCCCCCGCCCTCCCATTTGAGAAGCTGATAAACTATTTTTAAGAATTGTGTAATGCAGGTGGGGTATGATAATTCCTGAGCATTTGAAGAGTTAACTATGGGCTTACAGCCTTCTTAAACTGTGAAATAAATGGCTAATGAAGATAATTCATTGCAATGTGCTTTTAAGGCTGGCTTAATACACAAACTTCTGTTTGTTTAACAGCTTAATCTTTAAAAAAAACCACTATTAAAAGTAAGAATAAAATTTTTAATTTTAAAAAATAAACAAAAATATTTGATGAAAATGATTATATATAATTGATCGAATAATCCATCTAGTCTCTTGGAAGATGAGAATGCTTGAGAAAATTGATTATTGTGGTTTCTGATACAATGGCAGGCTGCACATTTTTGGAAAAATGTGCAGAACAGAACAGAATAATTTCTCTGTTCTATGCATTTAGCAGTGAAGTTCTTTGTCTGATGATCATGATATGACAAATAGGTTAAAATGATGTTTTGTGGGAAATAGGATATTGGATAATATTTATTTAAAATGTGTATTATAAAACAAATAGATTTGAGAATATATATTTCGCGTATTGGGCAATATAAAAATTTAAATGGTGGGAAAAATCATAAGAAAAATTGAGCTGGAGCAGAAACTGACTGCTTTGTCCATCTCTACTTGAATGGAGAAATTATAGAGTTTCATTGAATGAAGTATCCTTAAACTGAAATGCCAGAAGGGATTTTAAAACTGGTTGAAAATAGATAGAGAAGGGGGACTGTTTATGAACATCCCACATCTATCACAGTGGTAGAGTTATAGAGGGACATTGTCAGAAGAGAAAACAAACAGAACTGGCATGATGCAAAGATACACAAAGGCCCCCAAGCTGTATTAAATCACCCCAAGACATTGCCATTAAACAGAATTACTGTCCCCATTAAGTAGCAGTCATTGCCATTTAGTGTCACTGACTATTTAGTTGCTTCCCCAGGAGACATTCTGATTAAGCAGATGTCATACTTGGGTATCTCCTGGAGAAAGGCCTTGTCTAGAAGAATTTTTACTCAATGGATAGCGCTTTGTTGGTGACTAGCCCAGCGACTCCAAGAAGAAGGTAGTATAGACCACAAATGGTCTGGACATTTTCCACTGCAAAATAGTGAGAAATCAAGCTATTGATTGTCTTGCATTGTATCTGAAGATCATCTGGAAGTCACAGATGCATAAAATTTGGGAGTCAAATCTGGTAGATTTAGTGGATATTGATCATGTTCCTTAAGCCCCAAATGATTCATAAGTGACACTGTTAAAAGCTTAACAAATTCCTGATAGCATTGAAGAGAAAAATGGGGGGAAGGGAGGAGGACTTTCTCCTAAAAGATAATTAGGCGATGGAATGGGAAATAAAACTGATTAGGGCTCAAATAATGTAAGCTCCCTGTAAGTCTGGAATGTGGCTATGTATATGGAGAGCCCTCAAAGCAATGTAGAATATTTTCTGCTATGTGCTTATATATCTGTGCACACGTCCAGGGTTTTAAGCACGACAGGTGTCAGGAAGTTCTCCTAAATGTGTGAAAAGAGCCCTAGCATGCCATTTATTGTCACTTAACATTTTATCCTAAAAGCAAATCTTAAGATTCGGTGGCCACTTTATCTGGTTCTCAAAAGCTTTTCAGAAATTTCCATGACATATAACCATTTATACGTGGTCCAGAACATGTCAACTCAAACAGTGCAGGGTTTTCCCTAGTTTGCCCAGCATCTACTGTGTGATCTGTCTTGGCTTTTAGTGTCTTCCTGGATAAATTTTAAAATGTGAGAGCTTTAAAACTGTATTTAATAGAGCTTTCATCATGGGACCACCTCTCCATGGGTCTACCCAACTATAAACGTGGCTATACCATGATCTCCCAGCAACTACTATCTACACATGTGGGTCTACCCATTCTACTCAGATCAGATAGTAACCTAGGAAGTGTCTCTTTTCTCTATCTTTTCTCTGTCCTGGTGAACATTCTACCCCATGGACTTTAGAGTTGTCTTTTGCAAGGTGGCAAAAGGTAAAGGTTCCTGTCACACATATGTGCTAGTTGTTCCTGACTCTAGAGGGCGATGCTCATCTCCATTTCAAAGCCAGTGCTGTCCGAAGACATCTCTATGGTCATGTGGCTGGCATGACTAAACGCCAAAGGCGCGTGGAATGCTGTTATCTTCCCACCAAGGTGGTCCCTATTTTTCTACTTGCATTTTTATGTGCTTTCAAATGGCTAGGTTGGCAGAAGCTGGGACAAGTAACGGGAGCTCACTCAGTTACATGTTGCTAGAGATTCGAACCGCTGACTTTTCTGATTGACAAGCTCACTGTGTCCTTTTACAAGATGGATGACCACATAAATCTTATTTTAAGTAAATGGATGGAGAATTTCTCCTTTTTGTAGCTTTGACCCCACCCAGAAAGGTTGGGGAACCATACTACCATATTTCATCTGAAATATGGTAGAAAATGAAGGGCCAGCAGGTAGTCCTTTTCATTCACTTTTCCAGCAGTGATCATAGAGGACATCTGCATTCAATTTCTTCAATTCCCTCATGCTGCATTTCTGTGTGTGTTTATGGATATGTGTGTCCCCAGGGTGGCATATGGCACAGTGCATATCATCCATTCTGGGTCCCATGACAGGTGAAAGAGAGATTCAGAATGGGCCATGTTGCCACCAGTCTAAGCATTACCCAGCTGCCTCACACACACATCACATTTGGTTCAATATTCCCTGCGATATTTTTTCTGTGTCCTTTGCAGAATTCCTTTTTAACTATCTTCGATTGAAAAACCAAAAACAAAGTGGGATAGTGTTTGTGAGATCCCTTCTTTGGAAATATGAGGAACACCAGATTTGAATAAGGAGGCCCGTAAAATGTTATTGCCATACGAATAGCTGCCTATATTTTCTCCTACTCTTCAGCGAATGCCAATGGGAGCTGCAGACATACTAATTTTATGTCTTTGACTCACTTGGTGCTGTAATTACTCCAAGCTGTGAACCATCTTGTAATTATTCTGGACCCCCATATGGCAGTTGAAGATAGTCAGAATTATTTCATCTCTGTAGGAAAAGACATCCTTACCTTCTCATGCTCTAAGAAAAGCATCAAATGAAACAATATTGTAAAGCAATCATCCTTTGGCAATAAAATGCTATGGCACTGAAGAGGTTACAAACCATTTTGTTCAACCAGACTATTTACAAGAAGCAACAGAGAATCTGTTTCCTGTCATTTCCATCATATATCTCAAGCCCAAGAGACCAGAGCCCAATTACAGCCTGATATCTAATCAATACACACCTTACTCCTAGAGCAGGAACTAAAGGAGTAGGCCCTTGGGAGACAGAGTTCAAATTACTCTACTGACAATTCCAGATAGCAGCTAATGATAGCACATACTTCTCCGAGAAGGGGGTTGAGTTAGGAAGATGTATGATGCAATGCAATAGTCCAGAGCTTGATCCCATATGCAGATTGCACTGTGCTTGACATTCCAGCTTTTCCATCTGTAAAAACAGCTGGAAAGATGGGATTGTCCCCAAACACTTCAAACTTTATATGAGATGTGTAAAGGCTTTTTTTTGGGGGGGGGGGTTTATCCTGGCAGCTTTACTGCTATGTAAAAGTATCTTTCCAAAAGAGCTCGCACTCAAAAAAAATTCCAATATTTCTGGGCGAAAATTGTAATATATTCTTTTCTAAATTGAACATCTGGGGTTACCTCTTCTGGTTAATATGGCAACAATGCCAGTTTTGCCCAGTCAACAAGCCTGCAAATGGTTTGGTTTATGACAAAGAAAATTATGCTGGTGGATGATAGATATTGTTGTACATTTAACTTATTTTATCAAAAGTATTGAAAATTTCCTCAAGATCTAGATAAAGCGGAAACAAAACCGTACATTTACATTTGCAATTTTGTTTTTGCAGCGATGAAATATTACAGCTATTACTTCAATGATACAGACATATTAAAATTCCATGCACACCCTTATGAGTGGTCTGTGCCTTCCCTCAATCTCAGGTCCTCTACCAAAGGCATGAGAGTTTGAGGTTGTGCACAGGCTCTTAGCTGTTCCTAGCACTGGACAGAGAAGTCATTCCTGGGGTCTATTGGAGCCGCTCTTCCACTTTAGGAGTCACAGCTCTGAATGCTCCTACCACCACTCGGGACTTTTCTTTCCATATCCTCTTCGGTTCCTTCTTCAAGTCCTGGTACTTCACCAGCTTCTCATATTCTTTCTTTCTGATGTTGCTTTCACTTGGCCCCACTACATCTATCATTACCATTGTCTTCTGGCCCTTAACTACTACCGTGTTGTCTTGTTGATTGACTAGTACCTGTCTGTCTGGATCTAAAAGTCCCATAGGATCTTAGCTTTCTTATTCTCCAACCTTTTGTGGGATCTTCAATCTGGATATATATATATATATATATATATATATATATATATATATATATATATATATATATATATATATATATATATATATATATATATATATATATATATATATATATATATATATATATATATATATATATATATATATATATATATATATATATATATATATATTATATGTATCTTTAACTTTGAAGAACAATTTCATGATTAGTGAATAATTAGTAGGCATAAAAACTTTGGACACATAAAACCTAACTTTATTACCAAATATTTGTCTCATGTGCACAATAGTGAAGAGAGTTTGATGACATATTTATCATTAATAGATTGATCTAAAGAAAACTTGTGTATATTATTGTAAACTTGCAAACTTGACAATCCTACAATGATGTTATGATAGCCATAGGTTTATGGTTATGTAGTATAACTGAAACCCCTGAAAATATCACAGACAGTCAAGAAAACAAAGAAATGGAACAAATCAACCCGGGTTCTAGTCAAGGCATAAATAACCATGGCTCAAATTATCCCACCTTAGATAAATTATGAGAGACTTTGTTCTCTGGAGAAAGATATAATGCTGGGATAGGTGGAAAATTGAAGAAGAGGACAACCAGATACAACGTGGGGGGGAACCCCATTAAAGTGATGATGAGTGCTCCCACTTTTGGGAGGCCTGAAAAATGGGATATATCAACAAGGAGGAAATCTGTATGATCAACAAGAATCAAGCAACACTTTATGGCATATAATCAAATTGAGAAGACAGAACAAAGATAGTTATTCTTTGGTCCTGGTGATCTGCCATCTTCAACCCTATGGCAATCCCTGAAATCTTTAGATATAGCCACAAAGATTTATGATATCCCCAGAAAGCTGATGTGGCATCTGACAATAAATTCAGAACTTCATTTTATTCTTCGGTCTTCTAGCCTTTAACTTCCAGCACAATCCAAAGAGAGGTGAACAAAGCATGCACGCAAAAATGAAGTGAGGAGGTCTTAATACTGGAGCTGAAAGAACAACAATGCCTGCTTTGAATGGATCCACACTCCTTTTTGAAAATCTGCAATCAAGCTGTTTATCAGATAATTGTGCCATTAGATCAACCCGGAACTTCCAAAAATATCCTTAAATGGGCATTCTGCCTCCAGCTGTGTTTATGGCAGATAGCATCATGTATGTAAATACATTCAGATGTTTCCTGAATTATTTTAAAACAATCATTTTAACTCTAATCATTTGATAGACATGAGTCTTTTCTTCAAGGAGACGATGTGAGTGAGCAATGTGCAAAATCAGAGAGTTTAGCTCGGCACTCTGTAAGTAAATACCATATAAAATGGAAATGGAAGCTCTTCCACTTTCTTTATCGGAGAAGCCTATGGAAGCAAGAACCATCGTTTCTTCTTTTTCCTGATGCTTCTTGATGAACAGTTTAGGGGGACAGAAGAAGTAGCAGCAGTACCTGTATAGCATAGCCTCTCTCCCAGATGAAGACATCAATTGAGAAGTCAACAGTTAATGAAACTGTAGTTCTAATCAAGGGTAGTTTGTTGCTTAGTCACCAAATTGTGTCTGACTTTTCATGATCCCCCTGCATCAGAGCATCTAGTTCCCCCTCCACTGTCTCCTGAAGTTTGCTCAAATTCACATGTCGATGACACTATCTAACCATCTCATTCTCTGCCATGCCCTTCTCTTTTTGCCTTCAATCTTTCCCAACATCAGGATCTTTTCCAAGAAGTTCTCTCTTCTTATTTGGTGGCCAAAGTATATGAACTTCACCTTCAAGATAACCGTCCTTCCAAAAACCAGTCAGGGTTGATTTCAGGACTGACTGATTTGATCCCCTTTCAGTGCAGGGAATGTCAAGAGTCTTCTCCAATACCACAATTTATAATCATCAATTCTTCAATGCTCACAACCTTCCTTATGGCCCAACTCTCACAGAAATGTCCTCAAATAGAGAACAAGTACTGTGTTAAGTGCAGCTGCTGCTCTTGAATAGACTCCTGAAAACCTTCCCACATCTCCAAATGTTAAATAGCAATAGCACTTAGACTTATATACCACTTTACCATGCTTTACAGTCCAGTCTAAGTGGTTTACAGAGTCAGCATATTGCCCAACAATCTGGGTCCTCATTTTATTGACCTTGGAAGGATGAAAGGAAAATGGTGCAACAGGTCCATCACAAACTGGCTTCTAAAAAAAAAAAGTCATAACATCCGGTATGACTGACTTAATAACTGCCATGCTTAGCAACACAAATTTTGGTCCCAGTTGTGTTCAGAAGTTGAGGATTACCCTATTATCTTTAGCATTATAATATGGACACATTTGTATTAAAAAAAATACTTGCCGTTGTTAGCATTTGGTTGTTCAATTGATTGTTGGGAGTGTGGAACAGACAGCTGGGTTACCTTTTAGGACTGAGGGCTCTGTTTTATAAACACAGTCCATCCAGACAATTTTCCTTCCTTCACTTCCCTGGACTAAGTTACAAAATCAAATTCAAAATGGCTTGAAGTACAGATATACAATTCTTTATATGTGATTGAAACAAAGACCCAAATCTGTCTGTCACACATGTTGATTTCCAGGGTGGCCAGATTGAAGTCTTTCTTGGATAATCTGTAGAATACACTTATGCTGGAATGTTATTTTTCTTGTACTTTGCATGTGAAAACATTGCAGATGCATTAATTAAATCTCCCACACTGTCTTGGGAAGCTGCGCTGTTGAAGCAAGGTCTGTGGAAGAAACAGTGCGCACTGTAATTTCTAAAGATGACTTAATGTCTTACTTCAGTTCTCTCTGTGGCTTAAGGAGCCTAACTGTTAAAAATGGATGAGGTGAGATTTAGCCATCATCTGTGTTCTAAACACTGTTTTCTTCCTAACGGCTGGCAAAAATAGATAGCAATTTTCACATTAAACTTTCCAGCTAAGCATTTCATTTGAAATGAAAACCAATACTTTTACACCAAACAACAGGGTGTAACTTCCAAAGAGTGGAGTGGATTTAGATGGTCCTGTGTGGTCATGCTGCTTTGGTATAAACATGCCTTCCACATCCAGAGTATCTTATTTGCAGGTACAAATTGAAAGAAGGAGACTGTGTCATCCAAGGTTTGGGAGATCCATATTGAAGTTCTAGTTCTTGACACATGTAAAGCCAAGTTCCATAGAAAGTTTAGCCCTTTGGGTCTTCACAAAATTCATACCTTTTATCACATAAATTGGACCACAATTTGGTCATTCATTTATTACAAATTTGGTATACTACCAGTTTCCAAAATGGCTTCACGTGGTTGTCTGGTCTATTTTTGAAAACCTCTTGTGATGCAGCACCCACAACTCCAGGAGGCAAGTTATTCCACTGATTAATTGTTCTCACTGTCAGAAAACTTCTTCTTGAAATACCTTCTTGTAAATCTAGGATGGTCTTCCAAAGCTCATGTATTATAGATTAGAATTGAAACAAAGAATAAGGTGGCTTTTTTAAAAAAAAAAATTGGTCTATGGGAAAAATGAGAATGATGTTGGGTAATATTCTTATTTGGACCATACGTGCCAGTTTTTGTGTTTTCTAGAATACGTCTTCAGGCAGAGAATGAAGTTAGAGAAGGCTGTCCTAAAGAACAGTTATCTTCCGTCTTTTTAATTTTCTGCACTGTAGACGTATAAATTGGAAATTATGGGAGTTGTGGAGAAGTTGTGAATTATGAGACGCCTGGAGAAGTCAGAACAGCAAAAGGTTACTAGCAAGTTATAAGGATCAGAAGTCTGGTTTAATTTAATATTCAGCAATGGTAGCACCCAATTTATCTTATCTGGACCTGGAAGCTAAGGGTACCTCAAACGGTGACTACCAACAAATACCAGGATTAGATTAGATTGGAAGGAAAAAAATCTTAGAGGAAAAGAGTAACAAAATACTGTATTCCATGTTAAGAAAACCTCACTAGAAGTTGAGCTTGATTCAAAGAAGTTTCTTTTCTACTATTTAAGAAAAAGGAGAATTCAAATCTCCCCTAGATCTGTTTAACCATGGGACCAACCAACCTTACATCCATTTTGTCTTTACAGCATTACAATTTGTGAATGGCATTTCCATAAAGGAAGATGTTCCCAGGGAAAGAGGGTGATGGAGAAATACACCAGGGAAGATTAGATTAGCCACACCAATCCCTGTCAATATTTATGTCTCTGTGGAAATGTTCTTCCCTTTATTGACTTGGGACCTTAATTTTCAGAACTGCGTGGGAAGGCTGAAGGTGGCGTTTTAAGGGCTTTAAAGGAATCGCCTCCGGCGGTTTTCTTGATTGAATTATAAACCTGAAATGTTGCATCATGCCTGCAATGAAGGTAAATTCTACTGCTGTTCCCATCCTTTGCCTCTTCTTGTTCTTGGATCGGCCTGTCTCCCCATTCACAGAATCCTTGAGCCTGACATCAGCACATATTTTTGGTTTCCCTTGAAATCAAACGTGATTTTATTAGATCCAGATCGTTTTTCAGTGGGTTTGCCCAGACAGTTAACTGACAATTAGATGAAGTTAATAGCAGCTTTAATAGAGTTTAGAGGTTATTGTTCCCACTGAAGTGAGAACTTTCTTAAACATATATTAAACTTGATTGATATGAAAACTGGAACTGACTGAGGTTTCTTTCAGGCTGGTTGAAATTATGTGATTCCCCTTCTTTTCTAGTTTAGTCTTGACCCAATTTTAATTTATAATAATAAAATAATAATAAATTTTAATTTGTAGACCGCTCCCTCTCCCCGAGGGGACTCGGAGCGGTGCACAGGGAAGGTAAAAAACAATAAATATACACACATAATTAAAAGCAAATTAAACATTATCCCTGTGCTAAAATTCCCAGTTAAAATTCACTAAAATCCCCAGCTAAGTTTACTAAAACCCCCATAGATAGAGAGACTACCCTAGGCCAGCCAAGCAGAAAAGATATGTTTTTAGTTTAGAAGGAGCGGAGGTCCGTGGTTGTTCTAATGTCGGGGGGAAGGTCGTTCCAGAGGGCTGGGCCCGCCACAGAGAGAGCCCTTCCCCTGGGCGTCGCCCGCTGACAAAGTCTAGTGGACGGCACCCGGAGAAGTCCCTCTCTGTGGGAGCGAATCGGCCGTGTGGATGTATGAGGCAGGATCCGATCCCGCAAATAGCTTGGAGAGTGAAGCGGACTTCAGGAAAGTGCTATTTTCCTGAAGCAAAAGACCAAATCCATATTAAAAAGGGAAGCAGACAAGATAAATCAGGTCAATGTTAAAACCCTTTTTCCAACCCTTTTTCCTTTAGGATCTTGAATTAAATTAAAAATTGAGATAGGTTGCGATGAATATGGAGAACATCTACTTCAAGAGGCCCTGTCACTAAAAGGCTTAAAGAAAACCTGCTGACTTGTCCTTCCAGGAAGAAATGCAGCACAATTAAACTTTGAGGAGACAATCAAGAGAGTGAGGTTCATCTCTCAAGCGAATTTTCCAAGTAGGAGTGCAAATCTCCATTTGATCTTCACTGGGGTTCATTTGTTTCTTCTCCCTGGATGTGTCTGGAAGACAACTAAAATCTAACTGGCAGCAACAGAATTGGCACTAGTTATTTAGACTTCACGTTATTAGGTTTGATGAAGATTATGGTGAAAGAATTTACGTGGAACTTTATGGAGAACTTCTCAAGTATGTAGGTCTTTGGTTGTTCGGGTTTTCTCCCGCGTAGAATTGGAAGTATCTTCACGACGTTTCAATGAAGTCTCATTCATCATCTTCAGGCTGGTGCTTTCGGCTTGGTGCTTCCAGGAGCAAAGTATGTGTCTACTAAGTTCTAAGAGAGCCAGTTTGGAGTAGTAGTTCAGACATCAAACTAGAAACCTAGGAGACCATGAATTCTAGTTCCACTTTTGGCAGAAAGACAGCTGAGTGATTTTGGGGCCAGTCATGCTCTAGGAAGGAGGCAATGGAAAACCACTTCCAAAATCATGCCAAGAAAACTGCGGGAACTTGTCCGGAGAGTCACCAGGAGTCAACATATAGAACATAGAGTCATAGAGTTGATAGAGAGCTCCAGGTCTTCTGGTCCAACCTCCTGCTCAAGGCAGAAGACCTTATACCATCTTGGCAAATTATTGTCATGCCTATTTTTGAAAATCCCCAGTGATGAAGCACCCACAACTCCAAGAAGCAAGCTATTCCATTGGTTATTTGTTCTGTCAGAAAAATTCTCTTTATTTCTAAGTTAAATCTCTCTATAACACACTTTCACCCATTATGTCTTATCCTATCCCCAGGTGCTAGGGAGAATAAGTCAATCCCCTCTTCTCTGTGACATCCCTCAAGTATTGGAAAACAATTATTATGTCCCCCCACAAATCCTTCTCTTCCTAGCTTTCTAGCTACTCACCTCTCATCATAAGTCCCTCATGTGTGTGCATGGACCATTAATGCCACAAAAATATTGAATTTCTCTTTGCAGATGCACCCAGCAGCAAAAAGTCTTTTTTTTCTTTTTAGCTAATAAAACATTTATTTTATTTATTTTATTTTATTAAATTTATACCCCGCCCTTCTCCTTGTTAGGACCCAGGGCGGCGCACAGGCATTATTAAAACCACAAAATACAATATCAATTAAAATATATTAAATTAATAGACCCGTGCTAAACCCATGTTAAAACCATACCAAATTAATTTATTTTTAAAAAGTCAGAAGTAGGGGCTATCCTAGGCCGGCTTGTTGGAATAGATACGTCTTAAGACGTTGGCGGAAGAGGCGGAGGTCCGAGATAGTGCGAAGGTCGGGGGGTAGGTCGTTCCAGAGGGCCGGGCCCGCCACAGAGAAGGCCCTTCCCCTGGGTGTCGCCAACCGGCATTGTCCCGCTGACGGCACCCGGAGAAGACCCTCTCTGTGGGAGCGGAACGGACGAAGGGATGTATGGGGCAGGAGACGGTCTCGTATATAGCTAGGCCCCGAGCCATGGAGCGATTTAAAGATGGTCGTCAGCACCTTGAAGCGCACTCGAAAGGCCACAGGCAGCCAGTGCAGCTCGCGCAGGAGAGGTGTTACGTGGGTTTGCCTTGAGGCACCCATAATCACCCGCGCGGCCGCATTCTGTACTAACTGTAGCTTTCGAGTGCACCTCAAGGGGAGCCCCATGTAGAGAGCGTTACAGTAATCCAGCCGGGATGTCATGAGCGCTTGAGTGACTGTGCGAAGGGCTCCCCGGTCCAGTAAGGGGCGCAACTGCCGTATCAGGCGTACCTGATAGAACGCCCTCCTGGCCACGGCCGTCACATGGTCCTCCATGGACAGCCAGGAATCCAGGAGGACGCCCAAGTTGCGCGCCCTCTCCACGGGGGCTAGTTGTTCGCCCCCAATGGCCAGTGTTGGACTTATCTGGCTGAACCGGGGTGCCGGAAACCACAGCCACTCGGTCTTGGACGGGTTGAGTTTGAGTTTGTTACTACCCATCCATAACATATCCATGTACTGAAAGCATCATCAAATAATTTCATTGGATATGGATACTAATAGAAGCACACCCATATTCACTATGCTGACATATGTAGATGTATGTTTAGATAGATATAGATATAGAGAAATAGCTAAATGCACATGAACAAACACACACACACATATTTGCTGGGCAATTTGATGTTTTGACATAAGTAATTGGAATTAATCTATTGGATTGCCTTCTCGAGTTGCATATTATTGGAGCCTTTATTGTCTTGTTTGCAAAACGTCCTGTCTAAATATTTCAGTGGTTTTATTATTTGTTTGGATATACAAAAAAAAAAAAGACGAACTACGTAACTGAGCCTTAAAGTAGATATTGTATTCAATACATTGCGAACAACTCCCTCTTTCTTCCTCCCTCTCCCTCTCTCTCTCTCTCCTTCCCTCCTCCCCTCCCTCCTCCCTCACACATGGACCTAATCAGCCTCGAGTACAAGTATAGAAAGTTTAACAGCAATAACAATAACTTCTGTTGGCATAATGCAACTCTTTTTTTTAAAAAAAGTATTCATACAAGGAGATGAAAAGAGGGTTGAGGGTAAGTGGCAGGAGGTAAGAACAATATCACTTTGGCACATCAGATGCAGCTATATATTTTTACAGGATAATGTAGTTAACCTGGAGAGACATTGGCAGAGAAATACTGTGGGAGGTTGCAACAGTTTGGACTCTTACTGAAATTAGATTCAATACTTCACAAACCTCCAATTTCAGGGTGAACTAGAAGTGTGCGGGGGTAGACTCGCCTAATCTGAGCTATAAACATCTAGACCACTAGTAGATAACCACTTAAAATAGATAGTGCTCTAACTCTCCTCTAACCATTAGTCATCATCTGAATTTTTGTAGTGATGAACTGGTAGAGATAGACTATATTTGGCAACCAAGATTTGCTAGTTTAAGAATAATGATAACCTCTTCGGTACATTTTCCCAAGAAATTGACTGAAAGGGGGAAATCCCCAATGGCATAAGTGCCTAAAACCTGGGAGAGAATCTCAACAATTAGAATAATTACTTGGGAGGCTCTTAGGAACAGAATTACTTGGGAGGCTCTTAGGTAGAGAAATAAGTAAAAAGTTGTAATTTGCTAATTCATGTAATCACTCAATAAACACCTAGCCTCATTGCCTATTTAGTTTATAATCTGGTGCTGAAAATTCTGCCTTCCAATTTCTCCTTTTCCTGCCTCACTCTCCAGATGTATAGAATTCATTAGAATATCAGTTTCAGCCATGGTTTTGCCCTTACTTTACGATTGTGAGACAGCTGGAGCTATGGGCATGTGCTGATGTTTCTTTCTGTTGCCCATTTCTCTATCACCCTACAACTTTTCTAATTTGCAGATCTAAAAAAACCTTATAGGATCTCTAATTCTGGGATTTAAGTGTAGCCCAAGAAGCTCCAGCAAATTACTGGGGATGTTCCATCACAACCACAGAAATCTACTGTCCATTCTTGAAAATGTCACCAACACTTTATTCTCTGATGAATATTTGTAGCTCAGGGTTGAACTATGAGGTCCTTGATGCTCTCTGGGTTTGATTATTCTCTTGTAGACATTACCTAGTTTGGAAATGAAATATCTGCAAGAAATTTCAAGTTCACAGTACACCAAGGATATCAGGCCTTATTCTCCTTCCTTCTTCAAAACAAAGGAATATCTAATTTCTACCAATAGTTCCTCATCTAACTTTGTCAATCCAACATCCATTACACTTCACCAGTATTTGAAACATACTAATCCTTTTATCCTAGTTCCATGATGGCGAACCTATGGCACATGCACCAAAAGTGGCATGCAGAGCCATCTCTCTGGGCACGCCAGCCATTGGTCGTTACTCTTCTGCATTCTGGCATGCACATGTGCGCTAGCCAGCTGGTCTTTGCATACATGGGAGTGCCAGAAACTGGAAGGGCAACCTCTGGAAACTGAGCTTCCAGTTTCTGGCGCACGGCTGGCAAGCTGGGCTTTGTGCACACATGCATGCCAGAAACCAGAAGACCAGGTGACCTCTGTGCATGCACACACTGGAAACTGGAAGCTCGGCTTCCTGGTGTGCACATACATGCCAGGGAACTGCTCTTCTGTGCACTCCTGTGCATGCGCACCGGGGGGATGCTCTTCTGATTTCTGTCGCTCCTCCGTGCGCATGTGCATGCTCCCATTTTGGCACGGTGCCAAAAAGGTTCACCAACACTGTCCTAGCTCATATACATAAATGTATTTGTTTCTTTAATATGCCACCCATTTCACTGCTGGAGTTACTCTGGGAGGCTTACAAATTGATAAAAAGTAAATACAAAATAAGAATAAGAATTAGAGAATAAAAACCAAGTAGATGGACAGCGTAGGACTGTGGTCTTCACTCTCACCATGTCAACAACCTCCAGTGTAGAGTGCCCCACATTGGGCTCCCAGGCCAGATGGCAGAGACAGAGTTTGATACCTTTCCAGAAAGCCAGAAGAGGGGGGGGAGGAGGTGTGGATCCCACTTCCGGTAGCAGAATGTTCCATAGGCCAGGGGCCACAGCAGGAAAGGCTCTTCTGAAATTCCTTGGGTAACAGGGGCCATAACCAGCCCTTTCCTCTAGAGCAGGTGAGGTGGGTCAATCCCACCGGGGCAAGACAGCTCCTCAGATACCTTAGATCCATCTCATAAAGGGCTTCAATGGGAATTGCCCCATTGGTTCTCCCCCCCACTTTTGTAATGAGTTAGTCTTACAGGCTTGCAGTAGAATGCCAATGGTGTAAGTGATGAATGAATCACCTTCCTAGCTTTAGCATCTGTTAATTCCCATTTGTTTTTCCTTTGCCATTTTACTATTAACCACCGTTATGTGAGTGTCTATTTGTCCAATGCAATCTAAGAAACAATCACCTAAATTGATCCAGTCTTAACCTCTGAAAGCATGCAACCTAGACTGGTTTTATTTTATCTATTGCTCGGTCTCAGCTGCAGCATTAATTCCCTATAGTGCTCACATGTCTTTGTCACTATCTATACCACTATGTTTCCATCCTGCCCCCCCAAACCTCCAGCCAGGGAACAAAGTGTTTTCATAAATAAATGCTACTGTAAACAAATACAGAAACCCCAACTTGTTTTGAAGACGGCGATGCATACATATAAAAATACATAAAGTGATACATTTGAAAGAGGTGTCAGTTTTTTTTAGAGGTTTGTAAAGATTGATGGGGGGGAATAGGGTGATCCATCATTGGAGGCGGGGGCAGGGTATGATATTGGAATTTCAGAAATCTGTTCCCAATCACATCCACTGCTGGGTGACTTGGTAACGACCCTATTTGTGAAGCGTTACTGAAAATCAATATGCCGCATTCAAGGTCAATGTACTGTTAGAAAACTCTTTAAGCACTGATAGATGGATTGTGCTCATTCAGAATAAATGTGAAAAGAAATTGACAGCGGAGTGTCCAGATCTTGGTGCCAAAACTTTGAGAGCTGGCTCTCTTGATAGAGAAATTTGATTCCCTGGGGGAATTACGTCAGTCGGATTCCTTTGTTGTTTCGCTTTTGGAGAATTTTGGTAATTGTTTAATGTATTTGTCTTCACAGAGTTAAGAAACTTCAAAGGCTTGGGATCACATGTTAATGATCAACATTATTCCCTGGACTTCACAAGCTGAATAATATAATCATTGCCAAGTCACTTGAAAAGAGTTTCTTAAAGTTTGTAAGAGTAGTGTGCATATTAAATGGCCCTACAAGAAACTGTTTGGTTTTTGAAAGAAAGCATTTTTAAAAGCTAGATTATCTATCTATCTATCTATCTATCTATCTATCTATCTATCTATCTATCTATCTATCTATCTATCTATCTATCTATCTATCATCTATCTATGTAGTGGCCATAAGATATTGATACTTTTTCAAAATATGCAATTTTGCATTCTATCAACATTCCAAAAGGCATAGTACAAAAGGAAAGAAAACTTCCTAAAATTACTACTAAATGTTCTTGCAACAATTTGATGTAGTAGAGCTATCTTTTGACTAATGGCATGTTTGCTAGTTTTCCATCATGGCTGTCATCTTTATTTATTTTTTAAAAAACATGCCTTTGTATACCTGAGGTGCATAGAACCAGTTAATCTGCCTTGAAAGGCAATGCATAGTTTAACTATGGCTAGATTTCAAGAAGTCAGGAATTTCTGCAGTTATAACTATTTGTTGACCAAAGAATGGCATGCTATAAAGTTTAAGTGGGTCAAGTTTTTTTTCAAGAGAGATCTTCTCTTTTGAAGAATCATTCAGCTAGGTTCTTGGATTAATTTTGTCATTGTTATTTTCTGTGCCAAAACTCAGCTTCCATTGCTTTGAAGTGCTTTAAACATTTGACATTTGAATAAACTTTGCAAATATATATATATATCACTGATAGCGACTATTAAAATCCTGAGAGGACTTAAAATAATAGAATTAGAATAATAGTTCTACTTTTGTTCGTCAGATGTAAAGGAAACAGTTCTACTTTCAAAGATTTGTTATTGTTGGCTTTCTAAAGGAGAGGAAGTGCAACTTAATCAAAGAGGAAATGATGAAAGAGTAGAATTTAGCATATGGTTGGACAACAGTTTAATCTATGCAGTTGACACAATAAATTATGTCAGAATTCTTCATCCACAGAGTCAACAAAATGGATGTTGTCAAAAACAGTAAGACATCTTATTGACAAACTCTCAGGTTTTCAAAGTGGTTTTGTCTTCTCCCTAAAATTATTGAACAGGCAGCATTGATTCATGGGATATGTTGACACCTCAGCAAATGCCTTCTGTGGATATTTGGAAAATGACTAAACCCATTAGCCAGATGGGTTGCTTGATCCACAAAACTGATACTCTGGGAAATTAATTTAAGATGGTACGTTCCCATTGAAACGTATATTGACCCAATCCACTAAAGCCTTACTAATGTGGTTTGGTAAATATGCGATTCCAGTCACATATCTTCCTTTGTCTCCAAATGGGATGTGTCCTAAGAAATCTCTTCCTTCTTGTTGGCATGTTGATTTTTTTTTTTAGGATAGCCATGGACAGTCCCTTGACAGAATGTTCATTATATTCACCTTCTACTTCCATAATAGAAGAAAGGTAGGTCACTTATTTGTTGTTACTCCAGTTTCTTTGTCGGACTGATGATAAAACCAAATCATAGAACTAAACCCTGGAAGATTTGAGACTTTACTGTCAGTAGTTAAGTGAATGTCATCGTTGTTAGACCACCTCATTCCCTTTAGACTGGATCTTCTGAAAACCAGGTTTTCAGCAAAATTATGATAAAATGTGGGATGCTAAAAACAACCATAAATAAAGGGTGGTTGCATTTCTCCTGAAATGCAGTCATGTGACTATGGGGGAGTGGGGGACCAAGCTGTCAGAACTTCAGAATTGGATCATAAGCATTCCCAGGAACATCCATCGTAAATTTGAACAGTCAATAATTTTGAAAGTGCCAAGTCAAACATTGTTCTAGACCCACCCAAACTTACTGTCCAATGTCCTTGAAGAGGTTTTGCTTATCATCCAAGAAGCTTCTTCAGTTCCAAAGAAGCCAAATGTCTTCAAGGAAAAACAAAGTCCAGATGCCTTTTGAAAAAGCACCTTTGACCTGGATGACTGAGAAGCTCCATAGACATTTAGCTATACTGTGTAGTGTATTAAGAGACCATCTGGCCACTGTGACTTTGCCATCTATTATACAGCTGTGATTAAGCCACCCAATAGAGTATTTAAAACATTTATCCCCACAAAATTTATGGATCTGCATCAAATATGAATTAACATAGCCAATAATCAATTCTAAAAATACATTGTGCAAAGAAAGTTGAAGAAAAGAGAGATACGCTGTTTATTAGCATATAAATATAATTAATTTAGTGTTTGAGTGGAAATCTTTAACACACCATAGTTATTTCTTCCATTCCACTTAAAGTTTAGGAGGCCTCCTTACATAATTTTTAAATGCAGAACTCCAGAAATACAAAATAAGGTGTCAACGAAAGGGAAATTTATGAATTCAACTACAATAAAGACTGTCCTTTTTTGGTCAGCTGACTGGAAGTATCAGAGATTGAATAGTGGAGCTTCACTATAAAGAAAAGAATGAGAAGATACTGAAAGGGGAATGTTTGTTACATTAAAAGAGTTACACCAATTTCTCAGAAGACTTCTCTAGCTTATATTATAGGGAGCTGTGTTTTAAAATCTACATTATATGAAATTATATTCAAGAAAGAGAGGAAGATCTAGGGTACTTACATAGGAAAAGTATTATACAAATTTTATTGAACAATATATGTAGATTTTCTTTCAGTTTTATAACAGTTTATTAAAAAAAAACAGCAATGGAACTTTGAATAAATATATGTCATTATTATAGGCTAGATTTAATTGTTCTGCATTTACTTATTTTTCTCTTCTCAACATGATTCCAAACATCAGTTTGGAAGATAATTTCTCTTGGCACATGGATGGAAGAAACTGGATCTTTGACTGATGTGCCACACCTTTGCTTCAATGGATCTATATCAAATTAAAAGTTGTGGCTTAAGGCCATTTTTTTTCTTTTGTCTCTGGCATGTTCTTTCCTGTCAATTCCAACTCATCTTAGTTGCAAATATAGGGATCAAATGTGAAGTATAATTAATGTGGTCATCTGCTTTTTAAAAGCCTTAATTTGGGGGGGGGGGGGGAAATCCTTATATTTATTTTTTTTAAAGAACCTGTGATACTTACACAGCGTGCCTCCTAATTTTCTCTTAGCATTATCTATAGAAAATGTATAACTTTTTATATGTTTCTTATCATTGTCAATAATCCTTCATATCAAAAAGTAGTTATATCAGCAAAAACAACAGTGTACTGTTATGTAAAATCTGAAAATACAATAAGCATAAGTGTACAATTTTAATTACATAATATAAAAAAGCAATCAGTGTAAGGTGGAATACATTTTTCTAAATTTTAGTAAAACCCCATTATAATGTTAGGTTGATGTTTCATATAATACCTGCCACTAATAATAGGTCATTCCCAGCATTTAATTTTTTTTTAAAAAAATCTATATTTATGTAACATATTCATTACTAATGTTGGAAGGAGGAGGAGCTCCACCTAGTATAAATCCATTGTGGTTAGCTTGTGAATTTTTCAGGATACCCACCTAATTCTTCCAAATCTTAATCAATAGGGATCATTATTAATTTTAAAAATGCAAAGGAAAAAATGAAAGAAAACGTGCCCCATTAGAAGGGCCTAAGTTCTGAAGCACACTTCTCCAATCTGATTTGCAAATAGAACTTCGCATGTGTTAATGAAGTGATCTCTTGCACCTTAGGCTACACATCTATCTCTCATCCGAAGTTACACTTGGCCACGCAATATAATGCTGGGGGGGAGGGAGAGCACACCCCAAAAGGTAGGTGGGCTAGTGCAAAAAACGAGGAGGGCCACAACAAAACTTAAACCTGATTTCATTTGAGTCCATTTACATTTGGGGAGAGAGAGCGGGATATAAAATTAAATTATTATTAAATTATTATTATTATTATTTAAATTGAATTAAACTGCATTCAATTAATTTAATTTAAACTAAATTAATTAAATACACTCGATATGATTACTATTTAATCATTTCCTGCTTCTGGCACATTAACAATTACAATGTGATGGGAATTTTTGCAGTGCTTTGTAGGGTTTATTTCCAAAACTTTCAAAGGTGGGGTGCCTGTGATTATGGGTTACAGACAAATTGTTTTGTGTAGAGAAAATAATTTAACATTTCTTTCATGGAGAGATACTTAGGGAAAGTCTCAGTCTTCCCAGGATTTAGTTCCATGGAGTATCATCTATTTTCCTGCGTGTGCCTTTTGCCTTCATCGTCCATCCCATGGAGACGCTGGCCTAACTCCAAATACTTTAAAAGAGAATATTGGTAGTTCAGGGTTGAAATAAGGGGTCCTTGGAGACCTCTGACTTTGGTTGTTTTATTGCAGGCATTTCATGACCCAGCTAGGTAACATGTGCTAAAAGGATGTGGGATTTGAGGAGGAGGAGGAGGGAAGAACTGTGAGGTCCCTGAAGGCCTCTGACTTTGGTTGTTTCTTGCAGGCATTTCTTGATCCAAACTGCTTCTCTATCTTTTATGAAAAGAGGTCACATGGTTTTAATGTACTAAAATGGCTTCAGATGTTTTGGAACTATAACTGTGTAATCCCTGACTTTTGTTATTTCAAACTAATGGAAACAAATTATCTGAACAACACCAGGATGGGGGAAAGTTATTCTTGAACTAGAAGTATCATTGACGTTCTAATATTCTAAGACAGTGGTTCTCAACCTTTCCTTCACCACAGTCTCCCTTTTATGGCCAGGACCCGTGGCCACAGACCACCAAGACTTAAGATTGAAATCATAACATTTCTTTAAGCTTTCATGAACTCTCTGAGACAACATCATGCCCCCACCCAGTGGTGGGTTTCTGCAGGCTCGCACCTACTCGCGAGAGCCGGTTGGTGAAATTTAGAGAACCGGTGAGAGGGGGTTCCACCGGCATACCTGGAAGTAAATCTGGCCCTCCGCTGCCAGTGACCCAACCGGAAGGAAAGGAAAGGAAAGGAAGGAAGAAAGGAAAGAAAGAAAGAAAGAAAGAAAGAAAGAAAGAAAGAAAGAAAGAAAGAAAGAAAGAAAGAAAGAAAGAAAGAATGAATTTATCATCACAATTGAGTCCAAAATTTTGGTTGCTAAGCAAGAGCGTTGTTAAATGAGTTTCATCACATTTTAAAAGGTGGCCACTCCCACCCTGTCACATGACTGCCAAGCCATGCCCACAAAATAGGCCACACCTACAGAGTAGGTTCTAAAAAAATTTGAAACCCACCACTGCCCCCACCCCTCCAGGGTTCGCAGATTTAGAGGTTGAGAACCAGTGTTCTAAGAAACACTGCTTACTAGGAAGAAATTGGGGCTTCTCCCTCTAACTTTGAAGTGGAAATTCCAACATATCCTTCAGTTATGGTTCCAGGAACCATAGAACTGCTTCCTTGTTACTCTAATTCCTTTTAATTAGAGGAAACTAATTGTGAGTTTGCTTTTGCTGTAGAAATGGATTGCCACATTTCATTCTTCCCTTTCTGCTGAGGTCACATTAACTATTGGACATTTCCATTTGATCTGGTTTTTCCAATGCTTAGAAGTTGGTAAGGGCTTCAATTCATGTTCTGACGGAGTTAATGTATTAGAAAAGGAGAGAAAACTGGCAGAAAAATGAGGGATGGGCTGTTGTGCCAACAAAACACTTAGCCCCAAAGGTTCATTAAAGTCATGGGATTTCTTGAATTGCCAAGATAGCGATGTAGAAGTAAATGGAAGTAGGCCGAAGTGAGAAAGATAAGACTTTGAGCTTCACTACATCTGAAGAATAGCAGAAGGAAAGTGCAAAATGATGTCCGTGTTGAAGTAGGGGTGAATTTCAAGGAAGGCTTTGAATCTTACTGTTGGCTATATTTAACACTGAAGGTGTGAAAGAAGCAATATTTGGTAAGAGTTTTTGCTGCAGTTATTAATGCTTTGGAATCAACAACAATATGCATGTTCTGAAAAAAAATAACAAGCGCACCAAACCTGAGAGACGGATGAAGGCAACCACATTCAAAGCAATGGTTTTCAGGAAGTGTAGGTAAAAGGAGAAGCTAAACAAAGAAAAAGCAAAGTGAGGGATGTAAATCAGGGGTGGGATTGAAAAATGTTAGCAACCGGTTCTCTGCCCAATTGCTGGGTGGGCGTGGCCATGGTGGGCATGGCCTACTTGGCCTCCTGCACCACAGTGGGAGGGGCATTTTCAACCTCCCCAGGCTCTGGAGGCTTTTCCTGAGTCTCTAGGAGGGCCAAAGCAGCCTCTCCTGGGTTCCAGAGGCTGGAAATGGGGCCCTTTCCAGACTTCCAGGAGGCCCATTTTTCGCCCTTCCAGAGCCTCCACGTGGGCCTGCACTTACCTGGCATGATGAATGGGTCACGTGGAGACTCCTGGGAGGGGCGAACTGGGGTGGGCAGGGCCAGCAACAACCAGCTCAGCGAACCAGATGCAAAATTCACATCGGGTTCACCCTAACCAGCGCAAACCAGCTGAATCCCACTCCTGATGTAAATGCTTTCACCCTGGTCTACCTACAAACATTTGCGTCCTGATTTCTAACATCCAACGTGTTTCAACTGCTCTTCAACTGAAGTTGTTAAGTTTATTTATTTATTTATTTTTTTATTAAATTTATACCCCGCCCTTCTCCTAAAAAAGGACCCAGGGCAGTGCACAGGCATCATTAAAAAACATACACAGTACAAAAATCCAAAATTTTAAAAACTAATTAAATAATTCCTTGTGCTAAAATACTAACGCTCTAAAATTTAAAATTATCCCTATAAAATCAGAAACGGGGTTATGCTAGGCCGGCTTGTTGGAATAAGTAAGTTTTAAGACGTTGGCGGAAAAGGCGGAGGTCCACGATGGTGCGTAGATTGGGGGGAAGGTCATTCCAGAGGGCAGGGCCTGCCAAAGAGAAGGCTCTTCCCCTGAGCACCGCCAACCGGCATTGCCCGGCCAACGGTACCCTGAGAAGGCCCTCTCTGTGGGAGCGGATCGGTCGAAGGGATGTATGGGGCAAGAGGCGGTCGCGGATATAGCTAGGCCCCGAGCCATGGAGCGCTTTGAAGATGGTCGTCAGCACCTTGAAGCGCACCCGAAAGGCCACAGGCAGCCAGTGCAGCTCGCGCAGGAGAGGTGTTATGTGGGTCTGCCTTGCGGCACCCATAATTATCCACGCGGCCGCATTCTGGACTAGCTGTAACCTTCGAGTGCACCTCAAGTGGAGCCCCATGTAGAGAGCATTACAGTAGTCCAGCCGAGATGTCACCAATGCATCTTATGCGTTTAACTAGGCAACCATGTATAAGCAGTTTAGTCTAGTGGTTAAAGTACCAGGCTAGAATTTGGGAGACTGTGAATTGTAGCGGTGTCTTAGACACAAAGCCAGCTGGGTGACCTTCGCCCAGTCATTCCCTCTCACAGCCCTAGGAAGCAAGGAAGGGCAAACCACTTCTAAAATCTTGCCAAGAAAGATATCCAAGCAATAGCTCAGACTCAACACTATTCAAAGGCACCTGCACACACGTACAATCTATTTCCATATATCATCTATTTACATAAATAACCTTAGGGTCAGACTATCAAGCAAAACCTGGAGATCTTACAACACAAGATCTTCCAAATTCTTATTCCTTGGTACAAAAAAAAAAAAAAAAGATTGCCCTGCTCTGCTATATGAGTACCTGGTGGAACAGAAGCATTGGGTTCCACAGGGATTGGAATTGTGGCTTATACACAATGCTTGTACCTAAACAGGCTTATACATAAAACACAATATGCACAATATTTTAACTCATCCCATCTCACCTGACTCCGAGAAGACAGAATGTAAATATTTTCACACTTGGAAAGGGTGGGGGGAAATCAACAGGAGGGCAATCATTTAACAGAGATAACAGAAAAAAAATATACTATGCAAGGAGACAGATTGGTGGTGCACAGTTCTGCATGCACCAAAGCTGCCGTTATCGAGTGAAGCAAAGCAGTGAAGCTGCTCCAGTCCGCCTTTTAGAACAAAAGTGGGTTTCTCCCCCACCCCCACTTTATAATTTTGCTTCCAAGGGCTCTTCACAGACTTTGTCACTTGCCCCCTCAAAGATCTAGAGCAGTGGTAGTCAACCTGGTCCCTACCGCCCACTAGTGGGCGTTCCAGCTTTCATGGTGGGCGGTAGGGGTTTTGTCCGCTACTGAAGCTCTTTCCTTTTTTTTAATGTAATTGACTTCCCTACTTTATAAATCACCATTACTGTGGAACCGGTGGGCGGTTAGAAAATGTTACTATTAACAGAGACACAAAAGTTGGCGGTAGGTATAAAAAGGTTGACTACCCCTGCTCTAGAGCTTCTATTAAAAGCAAAGCACAAATGACCTAGACAATAGGGAAAATTGCAAATGAAAGCATGTGGGTATTTCGTAAATAAAATAAAAATCCATAAACACACTAAATGGTCAGAAAAGTTACTCTGCTAATAGGTGGATATAAATGAAGCAGATTTATATTGATCTGTAGATTCCATGTGGGGTTTTTTTGAGGGGGGGGGGTTTGTGTGTGTTGTTCCTGCATGCGTAGGCAAGTAACCAAACTGTGCCACATGAGTTTTCCAGATTCTGCACCACCTTTAATTCTGTTACATGTACCAAGCGATGAGTGAAATTCTGTATAATTTGCATGAAATATTAGCACATGCCTGTGGGATGCTTTAACATGGCAATTTGCCTTTTGGGGGCCTCAACTGATGAGACATGTCAACTCGCCTCTCATTGATCATTTTATGGGGATTTAATTGAATCCCACTTAAAAGGTATCAACTAACAGTTCTTCATGAAGTCATCCAAGGCTGTTACCACAAGCGCATAGTTGGGTAATTAAAAAAAGGACTATCAGCTTTTACATCTAAAATGAGTTATTTTCACTACAAGCTCATTTCCTTTCCCTAAATAAACTGTGCTGTTGGAGAGGTATTACTAAATTATTTGGTTTGATTAGAAGACGCTGTGTGTTGATATGGGTATAAAGATCACAAGTCGTATGCAAAAATGTCATATGGTATTGATTCTCCAGCCATAACAATTTATGATTAGTACAAATCTTGGAATACAAGAAAGGGAATAATCTGAATTAGCAACCTAGAAATAGCTTCTAGAAAATTTGCTGTTGTTCAGATTTTCTTGCTCGTGTTTTCTTTAGATGTTGGCATCAGCTTGTCTTCTTGGTCAATTGCATGAATATGTACCCTTAACAACTGTTTTTTAAGGTTTTGGAATCTGGAAGGCCAGCCTTCCTTTTAGATTTTTATCAAAATAGATTTTAAAAAATATGTTTTGTCATATAATGCAAACCCCTCCAGCTCAACTGATTCTGTACTTTCCATTGATTGTGTAGTCAGGGATAACAATGTCCCATTGATTTTCATTGTTCCATCAGTTTTCTGATATGCCTTCTATGCCTATATTTTCTTTTGACTCAAGGCTCTCTAATTAACCCATTTTAGCTTTGGATTTTTTCGAATTTGCACATAAAACACCAGAATTCATTCCTCCCAATCATGTTTCACCTCCTTATCCTCACTAAAATTTCATTTCTATTAGTTATGCATAGAGATAGACATTAGACCCAAGAAGAATTTCCATACTGTGATACAGAGAGAAGAATCTCTACAATTTGATGAAGAAGCCATAATAGCCTCTTTAACATAAAAGGTAATGGTTCCCCTAGCACATACATGTGCTAGCCATTTCCGACTCTAGGGGGAGGTGCTCATCTCTGTTTCAAAGCCGAAGAGCCAGCGCCATCCGAAGACGTCTCCGTGGTCATGTGGCCGGCATGACTAAATGCTGAAGGAGCATGGAGCGTTGTTACCTTCCCATCAAAGGTGGTCCCTATTTTTCTACTTGCATTTTTTACGTGCTTTTGAACTGTTAAATTGGCAGAAGCTGGGACAAGCAACGGGAACTCACTTTATTATTTATTTATTTATTTTATTTTATTAAATGTATACCCCGCCCTTCTCCTTGTTAGGACCCAGGGCGGCGCACAGGCATTATTAAAACCACAAAATACAATATCAATTAAAATATATTAAATTAATAGACCCATGCTAAAACCCATGCTAAAACCGTACCAAATTAATTTATTTTTAAAAAGTCAGAAGTAGGGGCTATCCTAGGCCGGCTTGTTGGAATAGTTACGTCTTAAGACGTTGGCGGAAGAGGCGGAGGTCCGAGATCGGGGGGTAGGTCGTTCCAGAGGGCCGGGCCCGTCACAGAGAAGGCCCTTCCCCTGGGTGTCGCCAACCGGCATTGCCCCGCTGACGGCACCCGGAGAAGACCCTCTCTGTGGGAGCGGAGCGGACGAAGGGATGTATGGTGCAGGAGGTGGTCTCGTATATATGCAGCACTATGGATTCAAACCGCCGAATTGCCAACCTTTCTGAGCGTCTTAGCCACTGAGCCACCGCGTCCCTCTTGCTTAACATAACTGTGCTCCAAATAAACCAGATCATTATAAACCTGCAAATTATTTTTTTAGAAGACTTTTTGTTTCTGAATGAATATGTAAGAATTGGTCATCTTAGCTCCTCTATCCTTGCAATGGGAAGAAGGAATAACCTTGAGGAAGAGGAAGAAGATCCAAAGACAACACAATGGTCAAATAAAATAAATTGATAAAAGACAAGTAGAAATGCAATTAGAGAAAGCTTCTAAGGCCATTCCAACGGGGAAGATTCTATCACCATAACCCTATAATAAAAGTAATATTAGCATTCATAACTTTGGTTTCCCAGTCTGGTCTACCTTGAAGGGCTGACACTCCTATATTACAAGGTACCATTTATACCCATGTCTAACTGAGAATTATCTTCTACTCTATTTTCCCAACAAAGTCTTTAATGTATATAATTAGTATTTCCCACAACTTTCAAATCTGGTAGGCAAGTTATTGTAACTCACAAACATATGTACAATACTCATATCCACATCCACTTCTCAAGAGAGTAATGTGGAGCAAACAGATTGATATCTGCATTCAGAGAAAACAAGCACTGTAGAAAGATTTCATGGATTTGTCTTTCTAGAGCCAATCCCCGAATTAAATGGTGAGCATGACAGTAGTAATATTCCATCAACATTTGGATGGACTCAAGTTGTCTGAAGGTAAATCACCATTTGTTAACAATGGAATCTGTTGTTACTTATCTCATTTCACCCCAAGCTTTGTTGAATGCTGATATACTCTCACTTTCTTCTGGCCATCAGTAGTGACAGTCCTTAATAATATGGCAAGGTTTACAACAATTTCTCTTAGGAACTAAATTAGTGGATCACATCACCACATTTTTCAGTGTGAGCCTTCTATAATGCTTTGCTTATACAGACTGCCTGTATGGAAACACCAATGCTATCATTTCCCTACCTCTCTCAAAATATACTTCTTTAAAACCCTGATAGTGTTGTTGAGAGTTGTTGGTTCTGCAACCCAACAAGACAGACACAGACTTCAGAGGATAATTAGAACTGCAGAAAAACAATTACTACCAACCCGCCTTTCATTGAGGACCTGTGAGTCAAAAAGTGGGCTGTGAAAATATTTACAGACCTCTCACATCCTGGACATACATTGTTTCAACTCCTGCCCTAAAAGAGAATCTATAGAGCACTGCACACCAGAACAACTAGACACAAGAACAGTTTCCCCCCCAAATGCCATCACTCTGCTAAACAAAAAATTCCCTCAACACTGTCAAACTATTTACTAAGTCTGCATTACTATTACTCTTCTCATCGTTCCTATCACCAATCTCCTCCCACTTATGACTATATGACTGTAACTTTGTTGCTTGTATCCTTATAATTTATATTGATTGTTTCCTGGTATTATTTGATGGCTTATTTGTACCTATGACTATCATTAAGTGTTCTACCTTATGATTCATTGTGAATGTATCTTTTCTTTTATGTATACTGAGAGCATATGCACCAAAGACAAATTCCTTGTGTGTCCAATCACATACTTGGCCAATAAAGAATTCTATTCTATTCTAAAAATAATGGCATATAAATATAACAAATTAATAAAAAATGAAAGAAAAGCTCCCTGAAAGTAAACATGTTCTTATGAACAATGAGGTTGAGGGATGGGATTTGAATCTTTCAAAGGAATCATTATTAGACCCATTGACTTGGGGACAAGAATATCTCCTTGATTCTAAGAAAGTGAAGGAAATGCGTGTGTGATTATCCTGTTGTTCATTATAAAATATTCTCCCCAGTAAATCAGCACATTCTGGATTTGCATGCTTCTCAAGGGAAGAAATTAAGAAAGAATTCCCCTAGATTGGGAAATTACACAGCAAGGGAATCCTTAGACCACCACAGCAGTTTACACTTTCTGCCATTTACAAGTTCCATTTGAAGAAATGCAAATTCAAGCATCCCTGACGGATGGCTGGTGTGTCACTCTTGAGATGTAGGTCATACTATCTTTTGTCATGTTTAAATTGGAGCTAGAACTTCTGACCACAGCTGGATGATTGGTCCTCCAGACGCCAGAATGTCTATGAGGACTGGGGAGCACAGGACATCCTTTACAAGGAGTTTACTGATGGAAGACACCCACAGGCAGGGAACTGGTGTAGTCTTGAGGCAATGATAATTGAGAGACAGGAAATTTGGGGACAGCAGCCAGTTCGACTAGACTTCTTCCTGCTGCCTCAGGAGAAATGTCCTTCAAAGTGCCACCTCGCCTCAAGTGGCTGGAGGATGTTGATGACAAAATCAGTTCTGCTGTATCCTGAAGGTATCTTCTTCCTTGTCCTCCTTTCAGTTCTCCAGCATAGTTTATATAATTGGCAAAGAGGATGGTAGTACAACAAGAAAATCCAGCGCTACAGTGGTAGAGAATATTTATTTACCCTTTTCTTGTGTTCCTGATACTCCACCCACTCAAAACTGAAGTTTCGCTTTTTCAGAAGTTTATTGCTTGTCTACAGCAAGGAAGGCAATGGTGAGAAGGCTGGGAAGAAAGATTCCGTAATATCTGGAGGTCACATATTGATCATTTCTAATTATGGTTGAACTATTGGTTGAAGGAGAGGATATGGTGGTTAAAAGACATTCCAGTTTAGAGTCTATTGGGGAAAGGTTTAAGACGAAACCTTTCGGTCTATATATGCCATTTTTCACAGGAAGGTGAATAGTCTGGTGAGATTCTTGTAGACTGGTGATCAACAATAACCTATTTGACCAATTCATGGAGCTATTCTGCTTGCTTGCAGATATTTATCTGCAATTATTAGATTGTTTGCATTTTCCTGGGAAATTAAATCAGTACCAAGTACCTAAGGAGTTTCCTCTCACCACTTACACTCTCCTCCATATTTATCTCCTAAGATCTGAGAAGTGTTGAAAAGCATCCTCATTCAAAATCACGGAGAGCTGCAAACTATTATAAAGCAAATTACCCCAGCCTGTCTCTGAACAGGTGAGTTGGGAGTCTCACTCTTTCACCAAAAAGGGAAAGCTGGTATAGACAATATTGAGCTAAATATAAAATGGGGAAACCCTGCCCCCCCCCCAACCAAAAAAAAGACCATTTATTGGTTATTTATTGAACAAGACATAGTGGCCCTTTTTCACAAATAATGCAATGTTACAACAGATAGCATAAGTAAACGATGAACGCCCATAGTGGGTTCACCATTCAAAGCTAAAACTAATCCAAGACCTTGAGCCCTTTGACTCAATCCAGCCAATACTCATTGTCTTCTATAACAATATGGTCAACTCCTTATGCTAAAATTCTCTTGACCTATTCTCTTCCTTCTGCTTCTATTATCTTTTAGGGGGAAAAAATGTCCCTTTAACATTTTAGCAGTCCTTAGAATCTTCTCTATTGGATTTTGAAGATGATCTGTTTTTATTTTTACATTGAGAGTCAGTTGGGTGCAGTGAATAGGGCACCAGGCCAGTAACTAGGAGACTGAGAGTTCTAGTCCTGCCTGCTGGGTGACCTTAGGCCAGGTCCTGCTCAGCCCCAGGAAGAAGGCAATGGCAAATTACTTCCAAAATCTTGCCAAGAAAGCTGTAGGACTCGTCCAGTCAGTGGCCAGGAGTCAACACTCACCTGAAGGCACATACAATATATAGACACATTTTATATGTGACTTTGATGAGTTAATAATCTCTTATTCGGTATACTCAGAAATGGAATTTTATCAATGAAAGAAACAAGGATCTATTCAAATTGGCTGAAGTAGTAGCTCAATGAACAGAACATTTCTTGCATATATATAGTGTCTCATTAAAATCAGGACAGCATGAAGGAGCCAGGATGAAAAATGTGTCTTCCAGTGAAGATAGACACGACAAGGCTCAAAGAGCAGACAGTTGGTGTAGGGTGACCAGATTTCTGGCAAAAGCTCTTTCCATGTTATCCCCCTACCCTCTGCCTGGCAGGCATAGCTTTGCAATCAAATATTCTCTGGCTTCTTGGGTACCTAACTGAGCCTCTTTTCCCCTTAATTTCCTAATACGTTCTAAGCTAAGGCAAGTTAATAAGCTCTTCTTGAAATTCACAAGACCTTATTCAATTTTGCACGGAAGGCCTTTGCCTTCTAACAGGCTCAGGGCTCAGCCTCAATTCTTTGGCGCTCATTTTTTCTTATGGTCCAACTTTCACAGCCATACATTGCAACTGGGAAACAGTTGAAATTATCCCTGATTTCCTTTTTTCCCCAGGTGTTTCCTAGTAACATCTATTGTCAAGCTCAGTTGGATGTTCCTTAAACTCTGACACCTCAATAGTCTTTGAACTGGACATACAATTAATTCATAGCCTGCTTGCCTGATCCAAATGGAGCCTCATTCACCTGGCCAACATCAACTTTCCTTTCCTTTCTCACCAGCCTTGCCAGAGAATGACAAACTCATCCTGCCACCAGTCAACAGCAAGGATGATCATCGCTCGAGACAATTCAATGATGTGGTGAGAACTACATTTGAATGCCACCTTTATGTCACTCTTAATCTATTCTTTTTTTAATGAGGTGGCTTCTGCTGAGCTCATCTGATTGGAGACTAAGGTGTAGCCCAAGAAGAACAATGACAGCTTCCTCCTATTGCATTTGAATATATCTTCCCCTTGGCGGGACACACAAAATTAACCTCCAGAGAGGAGGTGCCTATTGCTCAGAGCACTAATTTCTTGAGTGCAATAATGATGTGCAAAATGGAACTGGAATTGACCTCCATCATTTTACTGGTAAATACTGCCCCAGCTTTTAACACCAACAAAAGAAGCCTAATGGTCAAAGAAAGGAGTAAAGAGTGACTCAACAGTTTATAAGGATTTCCCTCTTTCCCTCTTTTCTTCTTTTCCTTTCTTTCCAGACTCTTCTGTTAAGATCAAGCAGCAGTAGACAATCTATGTCTACTGTTGACGTCACCCAATTCCTAAGAGTTCAGTAGGGGCATGCATAAGCTCACCAGCATGCCTAACGTCTCTGTCCTACTGTCCCCATTTATGTGTACCCATTTTCTGTGTTCTTACTCATGTTTATTCTTATTCCTGTTATCTTGCACACGAGTGACAAACTAAATCAATAATGATGTATAAAAATAAGAGGAGAATCAGCAGCAAAAGATGGAAGATGGAGAGCAGATAGCAGTTTGGTTATCTATCCCACTGCAGACATTCACCATGAAGTACTCTAAGGCAGACCTTTTCTACTGCGGGAGTCCCCCTACTCGCAGGTATGGCCCTCCGCGTCAACGAGGGCCCACCTTGATGAGGGATTCTGTATCAAGAGAGGTGGCGGGTCGCAGTTCTAGGGGTGTTTGAACAAAATTCTTAATTTGGCTTTTAGGGGGTTCCAGGGAGGAGGGGAGGAATAGTTTACAATTCAAATGGGGGATTTAATCTGGTTTTAGCGCAGGTTTTGTCATTTAATAAGTTTTTAAATTATAATTGGTACTATTTGTATATTGTTTTAAATTCCTGTGCGCCGCCCTGGGTCCTCTCGGAGAAGGGCGGGATATAAATTGAATAAATTGAAATTGAATTGAATTTCTTTTCTCATATAAACTGTTGAAGACCACCACATTCAATAGACCACAATTCCATCCATTTTTGCGGCGAGATTCTCAAGAATATTATCTAAGATTGCTGCAACTCTGGTGTCCCTGAGTCTTCTATACAGGTCCCCCCTCCCTTTATTTTATCCTCATAACACTCCTCTGATGCAGGCCAAGTAGAAAAATGGTAACTGACTTAGTTTTATGCTCATATAATGGACTCAAATCTGGGCAGTGGTGGGTTTCAAATTTTTTAGAACCTACTCTGTAGGTGTGGCCTATTTTGTGGGCGTGGCTTGTCAGTCATGTGACAGGGTGGGAGTGGCCACCTTGTAAAATGTGGGGAAACTCATTTAACAACGCTCTTCAATCAATTTAATATTTGTAAATCAATTTAATATTTGTAAACCGCTCCCTCTCCCCATAGGGACTCGGGGCGGTGCACAGGAAGAATAAAAAACAATAAATATATACAAACATTTCTTTAAAAAACAAATTAAACCTAAACCTGTGCTAAAATTCCCCATTAAAACTAAGCTATACTAAAAAACTTCCCAATAAAACCCCAGAGACAGAGAGACTATCCTAGGCCGGCCAGACAGAAAAGATGTGTTTTTAATTTAAGACGGAAGGAGCGGAGGTCCGTGGTCATCCTAATGTCGGGGGGAAGGTTGTTCCAGAGGACCGGGCCCGCCACAGAGAGAGCCCTTCCCCTGGGTGTCGCCCGCTGACAAAGTCTAGTGGACGGCACCCGGAGAAGTCCCTCTCTGTGGGAGCGAATCGGCCGTGATAGATCTCTTGCTTAGCAACCAAAATTTTGAACTCAATTGTGATGATAAATTCTTTCTTTCTTTCTTTCTTTCTTTCTTTCTTTCTTTCTTTCTTTCTTTCTTTCTTTCTTTCTTTCTTTCTTTCTTTCTTTCTTTCTTTCCCTTCCTTCCTTCCTTCCTTCTTCCCTTCCCTTCCTTTCCCGTTGGGTCACTGGCAGCGGCGGGCCAGATTTACTTCCAGGTACACCGGTGGAACCTCCTCTCACCGGTTCTCTAAATTTCACCAACCGGCTCTTGCGAGTAGGTGCGAGCCTGCAGAAACCCACCACTGAATCTGGGTTATCACTTAAGAGCTTGTCCTCACTGGATTATTAATTAAGCAAAGCAATATTAATATTAGTTTTGTGTGTTAATGTTGTATACAAGGAAAAAAAAAATGCTCACAGAAGGAAACATTGAAAACAATAACAAAAAAATTATATACCAAAAAATGAGGTTTAGCTTTAAACACAATATGAAACAAAAATTAAAACAAAATATTAAAATAACACCGATTGTTCTTTCTATTAAATGCGTTTATACACAAAAAAGTGAAAATATATGATTGACCCTAGATTAAGATCTGGGGATCATTCTCTCTTTTTATTTTTACTATAACCATACTTGGTAAATCTCTAGTTCTACCACTGATAAACTCTGATTTTGGTTACATAGTCCCCAAGTATAATCAGATCTTTAAATTATACTGATCTTGTAGTTTTCTCTGGCAAGCTGAGGACTATTAAATCAGAATGAGAGGGACATCTCTGTAAATATATCTTATCATCTATAATAATAATAATAATAATAATAATAATAATAATAATAATAATAATAATAATAATAATAATAATAATAATAATTTTAATATTTCTAAACCGCACCCTCTCCCCACAGGGACTCGGGGCGGTGCACAGGCACAGTAAAACAATAAATACATATAAACATTTCATTAAAAATAAATTAAATCCAAACCTGCGCTAAAATTCCCATTAAAACTAAGCAATATTACAAAACCCCAATAAAACCCCAAAGACAGAGAGACTATCCTAGGCCGGCCAGACAGAAGAAATGAGTTTTTAATTTGAGACGGAAGGAGCGGAGGTCCGTGGTCGTCCTAATGTCGGGGGAAAGGTTGTTCCAGAGGGTCGGGCCCACCACAGAGAGAGCCCTTCCCCTGGGCGTCGCCCGCTGACAAAGTCTAGTGGACGGCACCCGGAGAAGTCCCTCTCTGTGGGAGCGAATCGGTCGTGAGGATGTATGAGGCAGGATCCGATCCCGCAGATAGCTAGGTCCCGAGCCATGGAGCGCTTTAAAGATGATAATCAACACCTTGAAGCGCACCCGGAAGACGACAGGCAGCCAGTGCAGCTCGCGCAAGAGCGGTGTTACATGGGTAAACCTAGTGGTTCCCATAATTGCTCGCGCGGCTGCATTCTGGACTAGCTGAAGTCTCCGGGTGCACCTCAAGGGGAGCCCCATGTAGAGAGAGTTGCAATAGTCCAGTCGGGATGTCACGAGCGCATGAGTGACTGTGCGAAGGGCGTCCCGATCCAATAGGGGGCGCAATTGGCGAACCAGGCGAACCTGGTAAAACGCCCTCCTGGCCACGGCTGTCACTTGATCTTCCATGGACAGCCGGGCATCCAGGAGGACACCCAAATTGCACACCCCATCCACAGGGGCAAGATGTTCGTCCCCTATGGCCAGCGATGGAGTGAGCTGGTTGAATCGGGCAGCCGGAAACCACAGCCACTCGGTCTTGGTCGGGTTGAGCCTGAGTCCGTTACTTCCCATCCAGACCCGTACGGCTTCCAGGCACTGGCACATCACCGCTACGGCATCGTTGGGGTGGTTTGGGGTAGAAATATACAGCTGGGTGTCGTCAGCGTATAGATGGTACTCTACCCCAAAACCACGGATGATCTCACCCAGCGGCTTCATGTATGTGTTAAACAGGAGAGGCGAGAGGACCGACCCCTGAGGCACCCCACATGTGAGGGGTCTCGAGGTCGACCTCTGCTCTCCTGCCAACACAAATTGCGATCGGCCAGAGAGGTAGGAGGAGAACCACCGTAAAACGGTGCCTCCCACTCCCAACCCCCCCAGCCGATGCAATAGGATACCATGGTCGATGGTATCGAAAGCCGCCGAGAGGTCTAATAGGACCAGGATGGAGGAACAACCCCCATCTCTGGCCCTCCAGAGATCATCAACCAACGCGACCAATGCCGTCTCAGTGCTATGCCCGGGCCGAAAGCCGGACTGGCGCGGGTCTAGATAATCAACTTCCTCCAGGTGACGGGGAAACTGTTGTGCCACCACACTCTCAACAACCTTCGCCAAGAAGGGAAGGTTGCAGACTGGACGATAGTTGGTTAATAAAGCTGGATCCAAAGAGGGCTTCTTAAGGAGGGGCCTCACCATAGCCTCTTTTAGGGAAGCAGGCAAGGAACCCTCACTTAAGGAAGCGTTGACAACCTCTTGGAGCCAGCCTCGTGTCACCTCCCAGGATGCCAGTACAAGCCAGGAGGGACACGGGTCCAATAAACATGTGGTGGCTCGCAGTCGCCCACGTAACCTGTCCATATCCTCGGAAGTAACGGAGTCAAACTCCTCCCAAACAAGATCTGCCTCATGGCATCCCACTGGGCCATCAATGGGGGCTAACTCGTTCTGTATCTGAGCGATTTTCTCCTGCAGAAAAATCACAAATTCCTCTGCTCTACCCTGTAGCGGGGCTTCCCGCACCCTCTGTTGAAGGAGGGAGCGGGTCACCCTAAACAGGGCGGCAGGGCGGTTTTCTGCGGATGCTATGAGAGTGGCACAATGATGACGTTTGGCCACTCTCAGCGCCACAATGTAAGTCCGTAAATGGGCTTAAGTCTATGACAGCCAACCCGTTTAAAACATTTTAAGACACTACTTTGATGAATTTCATCTAAAAAATTTAAGAAACATGGTTAAAACATTTTAAAAATCCTTAACCACTGAATTGTCCATAGGGTGTTCCAATTTTTTTTAATGTTCTTGCAAATTACCAATATTTTCCTTAACAGTACTTTGGTGTTTTTTTTAAAAGTACCCTGGTGTTAAAATCATCCCAAATACGGTACATGCCAATACTAAAAGTACAGGAGTTTTAGATGTTGCTCATGGATCTGAATCAAATGAAAAATCAAAAGACATTTTAATGGCATGTACTGCCTTTTTGCAAAAACACTTGCAATATTACAAATGCCAGTGTTTGAAAAGGAAATTACAGTACATAAGGAGTACACTCAATGCTTATCTTAAAAATTGTCTTGCCCCCAAAAGAATATTAAATTCTGCTGTAGGTGAATGTCTGTCAGGTTTCATTCATCAGAAGGTCTGGACTACCTAGGTATTCTCAGGGGGGAAAAAAGAATGGATTTCTAACAAGTAATATTTATTGGGGGGAAAGAGAGGATGTGGTAATCTAAGAATTTAGCAACTGCTGTGTTTCAAAACACATCCTATCTACAGAAACAATGTTTAGACACTCGTGTGTAACTTTTCCTTATCACATATGAAATGGCTAGATGGTCACTCTTTTGAATGGCCCAGTCTATTTCCATCAGTTCTTTGTTTCTGCAATAATTTCCTTCCTTTCTCTCTCCCTCCCCTCCCTCTACTATACAACGTCCTACCTGTCAACGACTACTTCAGCTTCAACCTCAATAAAACAATCGATACAAACTCAAGGTAAACTGCTCCAAACTCGATTGCAGCAAATATGACTTCAGCAACAGAATGGTCAATGCCTGGAATGTCTTCCCAACTCTGTTGTTACATCCCCAAATCCCCACAGCTTCAACCTCAAACTGTCTACCATAGACCTCTCCCCATTCCTAAGAGGTCCATAAAGGGGCCGTGCATAAGCGCATCAGCATGTCTACTGTCCCTGTTCTTCTATCCCCATCTATTTGTTCTTTTGTTCATGTCCATGTTTATACTTATACCTGTTATCTTGTACACATTCAAACTAAATAAAATAATATATATATAATACCTTCTTGTGACATAATTTTATTTCTGACCTACCTCTGGTGGCCTGGGTCACCCTCTCAATAAAGATTGCGTGCAAGTCATAGTTTCCTGGGTTTTAAATATTTAAAGATGTCATGCTCTAATCCTTATATTCTTATGTACGCTCAACTGAAATGTCTTGCTCTTTCTCCAAGCCAGGAACTGCCAGGTCTCTGATTGACAGATCATCTCTGCAGCGACTGCAGAGGTCAGTGGGGCAGACTTGAAAAAGCTAGATCATCTTAAGAGTGGTACAGATTCTAAATGTTAATTAAGAAAACTTAATATAGTTGTCAACTCTGAAGTGAACCTGGCTGGGACCAGTGTTGGAGGTTTCACAATGCAAAGAAGGGATAGAGGTGGACTGTAGTTAGATGGCGATTTTGTAGCCAAAACAAAGTAGTTTCCTGTTGGAATCAAGGACATTTCAACAGGTGGCTGGAGAAAGGAGGAGCGAAGTAACCAGGCAACTGGCCAGCATCTTGATAGGATAATGTGACTGATTGTTTTGGGGAGAAGGGGGGAACGTTCATTTTTCTAATTTGGTGAAAACTGCGGAAACTTTCAGAGTTGATTTTCACCAGTTTGTGCCAATATGATAACTCCAATAAAACTGTTCTTTGAGGAATCTGCCTGCCTCAGAGTTCTGCTTTCTATGGGGCTATTACTTGGAACCCTGACAATAGTATGATTGTATTTATGTCTATATTTCATTTATTTGTAAAACTAGTTAAATGCCCCTCAGTTTAGTTCAAAATCTGTCCCTGTGCATTCAGTAATACCTGGTCACTCATTTCCCAAGTCACCCATGAAGTAGATAAATGTCAAAGCAATAAAGGCTGATAAATTCTTATTAGAAGCAATAGTCATCTCCACATGATGCTATCACTTCATTAGATAATTTACCAGTAACTCAGCTCACAGATGATATCCTTTTTGTACACTGGAAAAAGCCAAAGAGAACAAACCTTTTGCACATGTAATGAGCTCAGTGTAACAGTTCATTACACAGAACATTAAAGTCTCTGGCTTAAAACTAAACAAACTTTGCGCCTTGCAGGATGCTTATGTTGATTTAGCAGAGGAAGGCTTAGACTCAAATAAAACTCTAAACTAAGCTGTCATCATCATCATGCTACGTCCATGTTATAATACAGTGGTGTTCATGTTATAACCCAGTAATTCATGTTTCATGAATGGACGTTAGGTTGGATGGATGGACAGCTAAACGTACTATATATATCTACTATTTATTGTGATGAACCATGCATGGAGAGATCACAGGCCAAGTCAGAGGTGGTATTCACCCAGTTCTGACTGGTTCTGGAAAACCGGTAGCAGAAATTTTGAGTAGTTTGGAGAACCGGAAAATAGGCTGCACCCACCCCTGCTGCCTGCCAGCCGCCTAGCTGGTCTTCTTTTGTTGCTCTGAACAGGAAAACTGAGCTGGAAAGCAGATTAATGGGATGGGGAGGAAATGGGGATTTTGCAGTATCCTTCCCCTGCCACACCCACAAAGCCATACCACACCCACAAAGCCATGCACACAAAACCAGTAGAATTTTTTTTTTTGAATCCCACCAGTGGCACAAACCCTATGAAAATAAGATCTACGGGGATAGTTTAACAAGCTGGAAAATCTCAAAACAAGATTAACAATCAGTAGATTGTCCAGTTTTGTAGTTTTAGATGAAGACTGAACTATTTGCTTTACTAAATAAAAGTACAGTTTGCTAATACATACTCCCTCAATGAGAGAAAGCACTGGGGAGATCAAGGCAGGGGAGGAAATAGAAATGTCAACAACTCTGGAAAATAACCTCTGTCCTTTGACAATGCCACCTCAAAGTAAATATGCCAAAGGCTTTCTGTTTCTCCACATCTGGGAAATGGAATTTAGCTTCTCCTTTTTACTCCTTTCTACATTCATTTCATACTTCCTGTTTTTGATGTCCTCTGGAAAGTTTAGAGGAAATTGGAGTACATTTTCAGTGCTGGAAAACAGAAAACATTCCTGAAGTCAATATAATATTAGCTTGACTTTCTCTTGGATGCAGACTTGACTGGGTTGCATAAGGTTTAAGCCTGGGGCATTGAAACATATTTATTTATCAAAATAGTGAGCTCTGCAATCAAATGATACTAGTAAATTCTCCTTCTTTTAGTTTGTTTGATCCACTCCACCACCTGGTTCCAAGAATATTTAAGGTTTTATTGGTTTTGAAGGATTCTGCTTTAAAAAAAAAAAAGAAGTTCTCAAAATCTTGGAAGTATAGAGATTTCACTGTACTATCTCATTGTGTCTATGTGATGCTAAAACAGATAACAGATGATTGATAGATGATAGATGGATGGATGTAGAGGTAGATGAGTAGGTGGGTTGGTTGGTACGTAGTTACTGTAGATCGATAGAACGATAGGTAGAAATCTAGATAACTAGATAGAATCACCAACTGTAGCAAGACATGCTCACTGGATCTAGACTTAATACATTTTCCATCTTTCTTTCATCATGTCTATGCTAGAGGAACAACAATATGAGAGAAGATGGACATTGACCTGCCCCCATATAGACATGGGCACCTCAAAATCAAACAAGGACAAGCACACTGTGCTCCATCCCTCAAATGGTCCCCAAACTCTCCTCTGAAATGCATTTCAAAAACAAGCTCTCTTCCACTGAAGAGAATCAGAACGGCTAAGGGGGGGAAATAGTGCAAGGGGAGGAAAAAACCCTGGTAGAAGTGAAAGAAATGTCTTTAGCTGGAGAAGGCAAAAAGCTTTTGAAAAAGCAGAGAGAGTTTTCTGGCTCTTGGTTAATAGGAAACAAGACTCCCAAAGTGAGCCTGGAAAGCGTGCAAACAGAAGAAAAAAAACCCCTATGCTAATGGCCATGCTCGTCTCACAGCCAATGGAAGGCCATTTATTTCCCATCCGCATTTACAAAGCTCAAATGTAATCTAGTTCCAGACTGAGCTGCCCCCTCCCTCCCATGCACCACGGAGAGCGAGAGAAGAAATAGCAGTTGGGGGTGTCTACAAACTTTCTTATTTATTTGTCTCTTTTTTTCTGGGCAACAGAAGCAACTCTGTCCATTGAACGGTGGGTTTTGTCTGCCTCAAAGTGAGAAGAAAACAAAAGCAGCATTAAAACTGGAACGCCGTGGTCATCCCCGCACCATACTGGCTTGGATGACTCTCCGTCTATGCGGCTTTTTGTATTAGCACAACCATCAATAGTCTTCTTGTCCTGTGTTCCCCCACAGGGTTACATGAGTACTGTGTCATTCAATAGCATCCCCCTCCCTACCCCGCACTTCTCTCTCTGCAACGGCCTTTCAATATACATTTATAGTCTTCAAGGATTGTTGTGGCATTATAATCAGTCATAATGTCCAGCGGTTACTGAGAGCTCATTGGCACATTGAAGTTGATGGCCCATTGTAAGCAGGACAAAGCTATTCTTGTTAAGAGCTGGATTACAAAAGGCAAACACAATGTATGCATTTCTTGGGGATACAAAAGAGGAAAATAACACCGGGGGAAGAAAAGGGCGACATTCGGGGACCGAAAATGAGACCTTTGGCCTGGCGAAAGCACTCCTGATTTTTTTGGGTCCGCCCTAGTGTTGGTGTGAGAGAGTGTGTTTGGACTGAGAAAAAAATAGGTTTTTAATGGAAAGAAGAGGGAGGGAGGGAGGACATTAATTGCTAAAGGGGTGCAGTTCTATGCTCCATTCCATCTCAAAAGCAATCAAAAATTGTGGTCCTTCCTCATTCCTCAAAACAAATGCTATTCTATTTTTTATGTTTCTGGAAGCTTTCTTCTTTACAAACTAGGTCTTCCTTCCTTCCTTCCTTCCTTCCTTCCTTCCTTCCTTTTCTCCCTCCCTCTTTTCCTTCCTCCTCCCTCCGTCTCTGCAGAGAATATTTATTTATTTAAATATTTTCAAACAGACATCTCTGGTTCAAATTTTGGGGAAATATTTTTTGAGAAATTAGTGGCAGCACTTTAGAGATTTTCAAATAAAAACGCCTACAGTTTTTTTGGGTTATTCTGCTGATTCCAGACGTTACTACTTAGGTCTTATCTAATTCTCTTGAAGTGTAGAAATTATCTATGGTACTTTTGGCAGAGAAGCACCTATACACCAAGATATAGATGTCTTTGCACTTGAGTTTGTGTTTAGGGTTGCTGGAGGGAAAAGAAGAGTGAGAATCCCTGGATGTCAAAGCAATGAAATGGTATTATTATATTGTTGTTATTATTATTCCTTCTCTAATGTAGCAAGCAAGGTCATTAGAAATAGAGAGGTAATATAACACTGGAAGAAAAAATCAAGAAGAAAAAGACGGCATGGAATCCAGTTTTTAATGCAAAATACAGGACCAGAATCATATACTAGCTACAGTTAGTACAGAATGCGGCCGCGCGGGTGATTATGGGTGCCCCAAGGCAAACCCACGTAACACCTCTCCTGCGCGAGCTGCACTGGCTGCCTGTGGCCTTTCGAGTGCGCTTCAAGGTATTGACGACCATCTTTAAATCGCTCCATGGCTCGGGGCCTAGCTATATACGAGACCGCCTCCTGCCCCATACATCCCTTCGCCCGATCCGCTCCCACAGAGAGGGTCTTCTTTGGGTGCCGTCGGCCGGGCAATGCCAGTTGGCGACACCCAGAGGAAGGGCCCGGCCCTCTGGAACGACCTACCCCCCGACCTTCGCACTATCTCGGACCTCCGCCTCTTCCGCCAACGTCTTAAGACGTACTTATTCCAACAAGCCGGCCTAGAATAGCCCCCCGTTTCTGACTTTTTAAAGAAAATTTATAATTTGGTAAGGGTTTTTAATATTGGGTTTTTAGCACGGGTTGATGAATTTAATTACATTTTAATTGATATTTATTGTATTTTGTGTTTTTTTAAATGCCTGTGCGCCGCCCTGGGTCCTAACAAGGAGAAGGGCGGGGTATAAATTTAATTTTAAAAAAAGAAAAAAATATTATCAATGGTTTAATTGATATTATTTATGGATAAAACATCACCACCTTTTAACTATTATGTTCTACTCTATAGAAAGTTTCTTCTAATGTTTATTCCAAATTTTCTCCTTTGATTTTTACTAACTGATTCTTATCCTTTCTTAATGACGCCTCCTTCCTTCCTTCCTTCCTTCCTTCCTTCCTTCCTTCCTTCCTTCCTTCCTTCCTTCTTTTTTCTCTCCCACTCTCTCTTCCTCTCTCTCTCTCTCTTCTCATTTCTATTGAACAAGATCTCCAACACATCTCTTCCACTCCAAAATCTAATAATTTTGAATTCTATTTGCTAATCCGTGGGTTAGAATTACATCCTAGATCTCTTTCCTCGACGTGCCAAATTCTTGATTCGCATTTTATATTTTCAGCTTGGCCTTTCTCCCTCTTCCTCTCCCCCCATCTCTTTCTTCTATCCCTCCTCATTCTTCAGTATGCGATATTTTTGAGATGTGTTTTTCATTGCCTACAGAATAGTATGGAGGGAGGGAGGGAGGCTCAAACTCAGGGATCTGTTTGGGCAGAAGCACAAATTATAATGGAGTCAAATGGATGTGCTGAGAGTTGGAATAATACTTAGCCTATTTTTCAATTTGTAGTCAAGTCTTCTTGCGTAAATTCTGGCAAGGCTGTGGTCAGAAATGGGAGCATTTTTTCCTGACTTCCAAAATGCTTTTCTAGTTAACTGTACATTTCACTTTCAAGAAAATGTTTCCAGAAAAGCAATAAACGATGACAGCATTTTTTGCCAAATAATTTGGTTGGTGTTTGTTTATTTATCAGGGAAGAAAGAAAACATGCTGGAAACAGGGCCTCATTAGTCACTTCTTGGCACTGCCTCTGTCAGAATCCTCAGGAGAGGGAGATGATACTTCGCAGCAGAGCATATGGTTTCTGCATAGGAAGATCATCACGTCTCTAACTCGAAGTATAATTAACATTAAAATAGAGGGATTTCCATGGCTGGATAGCATGAGCCAAGCACAAGCTGAGATTTGATCTGATGGGGGGGGGGGGGGGGGGGAATTGATCCGCTTCAGGCATTTTTTTGGGGGAGATCTATCAAGGCATTTTGAATTTGGAGAACAAAATGGCTGTTATGGTAGATGTTGTGAGGCACAGGCAATCAGAACCATTCAAAGAGGATTTATTCAAGCCTCTGCAGCAGTGGTGCCTATGTGGTGGCTCAGTGGCTAAGACACTGAGCTTGTCGATCAGAAAGGTCAGCAGTTCAGTGGTTCGAATCCCTAGCGCCACGTAACAGAGTGAGCTCCCGTTATTTGTCCCAGCTTCTGCTAACCTAGCAGTTTGAAAAAATGTAAAAATGCAAATAGAAAAAAAAAGGAACCACCTTTGGTGGGAAGGGAACAGCGTTCCGTGCCCATTCGGCATTTAGTCATGTCGGCCACATGACCATGGAGATGTCTTCAGACAGTGTTGGCTCTTTGGCTTTGAAACGGAGATGAGCACTGCCCCCTTGAGTTGGGAACAACTAGCACTTATGTGCGAGGGGAACCTTTACCTTTTTATGGAGCAGAATCTGGTCAACTAATGATCAGCACTGAACTGACACCAAATTAGGATGAACAGAATTCAAGGGGAGCTGGATTTAGATCTTTGCGGCAACACAAAGATTCTAAACTGATGAGACATTTAATTCTGCCCCCTCAGCAAAACCTGCTCTTCTCCTACAGATGTGGGTAGACACCAAATCCACATTTCCCAGAAAGCAGATAGTGAAGTTGATTTCTCCCACTCAGTTGAGCTTTCCAAGGATGTTTTCCACTACTGCAGTTAACATTTACATTTTTTTTCCAAGTGAGCACACTTCCAAATTTAAAAATGGGCAGCTTCAACCTGCTCTTTTGACTTTGAAGAATGCCAAGTTCCTTAGTCTTTTGCATTTATTTTCCCTCCATCATGACAGAAGTGAAAGTAGAGACATGCCTTGCAATCTCACTACAATCCATCCTTGTATTAGAGAATATTTCACACATCTTATTCTCCATTAATATTAATTAATTGCTAACAGATTGTCTCCCCCTTCCAAGCAAAATTGGTGAGTATTTTCAGTCCATGTCAATAGTACATTTCTCCACTTGTAAATTCATTCCATCCAAGTTCCATATGTGTGTGTATGTGTGTTTGTGTGTGTGTGTGTGTGTATTAATTTATTGATCAGCTCATAAAACTAACACACACACACACACATATACACACACACACGCACACACATATAATATATAATAAACAATTATATATATAATTGTTTCACAATACCCTGTTAGAACCCCATTAAGGGAGGAGACATACTGTTTCCTTTTCTGCTTTTTGGCTCATCACCAGAGACCATCTAGACAGAAAGTCATGAGTTCCGTTGTGTTAATTTTTTAATATGTGTGTTAGTTTTATGAGCTGATCAGCTCATAAAACTAACACACACACGCACACACACACACACACATATATATGCATGCATAATGTGTGTGAGAATCTATATATTCTCACACACATTATGCACGTCATACATATATGAATATGTATTAATCCAATGTATACACTTCTAAATATAATTCATCCCACCTAGGCATTTCAAAACACTTTTGAACTTGAGGTGTGTTTGTTATCTGATAAAAATTACATTGTGACACACAGAGAATGTATTACCCTCACATTGTTTTGGGAAGGTGTAGGCCAGACAATGTGTGACAGAATTCAAAATCATAACTTCCAGCATCCTGAAACTGAAATCAGAAAAAGATTGTGTTCCAAAGTGATCAGGGATTCAGATCAGGCCACAAACAGTGGCCTAATTCTAGACCAGTGATGGCAAACCTATGGTGCCACAGGTGGCACGCGGAACCATTTCTTAGGGCACGCGAGGTGTTGCCCTGACAGCTCCAGTGCACATGTGTGCTGGTCAGCTGATTTAGGCCTTCTTTTGAGGGCGTTTTTTGCCCTCTGGAGGCTTCAGAGAAGCTCCTGAAGCTTCTGGAGGTGGGGGATGAAGCTGTTTTCACCCTCCCCAGGCTCCTGGGGAGGGAGAAAAACATGCGCCAAAAGCAGGGGGTCATGCACCTAGCATTATGGGTGTGGCACACCAACGCACAAACCCCCTGTGTTCCCCCTGCTTTTGGCACGCGAGCCAAAAAAGGTTAGCCATCACTGTTCTAGACTATTCAGGGGCCAAACCCAGAATTTCTATCAAAAACATAGTGCCGGAATAGAGTTAGCTTCTGCCCTCAGAGGACAGTATGTTTGAACAGAAGAATGAATACTGAAGGAACATTTGTGGCAGGAGAAGAGGCTATGCAGCTGTTTCTAAGCTCTCTTATTATTTTTAGCCCTTTCTCAGGAGCTACATTCCAAACAAATAGCCCATGTGTCCAGGTCAAAAATAAATCTTATTTAACGTCTTTAACATTTAAGCTTCACTGAAATTAAAATGGAGATAATTTTCCCTCAGTCATTTGTCTTTTTATTTGCTTTATATTCAGCATCTTCTTAGAAAGCACAAAATCACTCACACAGGATATGTGGGATAGTCTCCTCCTTTGATATGTTATTGGATTTGTTAAAGCTACTCAACTCCAAGGCATTGTAAGATGAATTGGACTGAGAAAATAATAGCTGGGTCAAAGTCACCCTAGATCTCCACACAGTCTCTTTTTCCCTTCTGAAGCCATATGCATTCTAATTTGATTTCAACTTTGGGGAATCTTTTTTGCTTTGAAGATTTTAGCATTGGTTTTCAAGTTGTGAAGATTTGATATGGTGGACAGAGATGATGATAGACTTCGGGGTTCTTACTAGAATGCTTAACCAGGCTGGAGTGAAGGGAGAAAGTAGTTCTGAGACTCAAAAGTATAGCTAGTAGTCCACCCTTGTTTGGTTCTGAAACATACATGCTCCAGCCCCTGAATTTTGCGCAGTACATTTTCCCAGCAATATCAGTCACAATTCTACATTTAAATATGAATAACTAATAAAACTGACTTGAACCTACTCATTTAAGTCAATATCATATTGTTAATTTAGGGAGCTTGGCAAGAATGTTTTCTATACAGAATTAGTTCTGACCACCATCACTATGAATAGAGACTATTTTATCTATTGTTGTACATTTTTTTCTGCAAAAGTTTGTAGTCTGCCTGGTTTGCCTTGGTCCATGGTATCCCAGAGGATGTCTAGAGCAGCAGTTACCAACTGGTGGTCTGTGGACCACTGGTCTGATGAAATAATTATCCCATGCGCTGATGGAATGGATCCTTCAGGCATTTATCTTGGCTGCCTGTTTAATAGCTCCAGCCCTTCCCTCCCTCCCTCAAAATCCAGGTGCTTCAGTGAGGGTTGCACAAAATTTTGGCAGGGCTGGCTACAAGACATTCATTCATTGTTGGCTATATTTGAGATTCCTAGCTGCAATGGACAGCAAACCTAGGGCTGACCCCTGGTGCTTCTCAACACTAATAGGTGGCCAAGCTAAGTGCCCGAAGGACCCCATTCTGTCACTAATTCATATTAGTGGTCCACAGGATTTAAAAATATGAATTTAGTGATCCTTGAGGTCCAAAAGATTGGTGACCCTTGGCCTAGAGGACACCTTCTGAGATCAGAAATCAGGAACAGACCAGGAGGCTGCAGATTGGAGGAGTAACAGGATAAAATGAATCTCAACCTCAAGGCGCCCCTACAACAATGGAGTATGTTAATAAAGATCATCAAAATAATTTTTTAATATGTTCTTAGCAGGGGATGCTGCTTTATTATGGGATGCTGGCCATTTCTTCATAACTCTGATTTTCCCCAATCATTATTTCCTCTGTTGGGGAGGATAGATCTTTAGATGAAGATGCTCCTGAGAATTCCATATCTTACCCTAATCTCAAGGCATTATTTAAACCTAACCCATTTAAGCATATTGAATCCTAGTGTAAAATCAAACTCTAAATTAAAAAAAATCCCTTTCCTGGGTGGGCCCATTTTAGAAGAACAAAACAAGAATCTTAGATAAGCATGTGAATGATAAATTCCCAAAACCTAGCCCAGTAGATATTGTCTTCTGAAGGAGCTGTTCAGTGCTCTTCCCCACATCTTGGACTTAATAACTACCTCAATGGGCATGACTCAGAAAACCAAATAAGCAGAAACAATGCCACCTTCCCACTGGCTTCTGGAAACATAAACAATAATAACATAAATATGGCTTACCGAAGACTTAACTAAAGCACAAAGGAAATCTATATTTTGGTATAAACAGCAGTTGTTTGCTGATGTCATCGGGACAGCTTAACTTTGAAGAGCTGAGAATGATCCCATTATTGTATAGACCAAAGAGATTCACTCTGTGCCATTATGATTCAGTACAGAAAACGCTGGCTCTGATCCAGTTCTAGAAGCCAGAAAATAGATGGATATCATGATTAGAGATCTGAGTTCAATGGAATTTCCTACCAATTCAGCGGCATCTGGATCAATTCAAAGCATCTTCCTATTCTGCAGAGGGTTTTTCTGTTTTAATATGAAAGCATTTTTAGATTACATAAGAGAACCCCTTCCTCAATTTCACTTTCATACTATAGAACTCAAGGGGTCCTTAGTGATTTCTGAGCTTGGTTGTTTCCTCACAGACATTTCATTACCCAAACTAGGTAACATCATCAGTGCTACTAAGGAATGGGGTTTGCTTTCAGTTTATATTCTACTTGCTTGCCCTTCCAGTCCTCTTTCAACCCAATGTCAGGGTACCAATTAACACCCTCAACAAAAGAAGACTCCGAGGCTTGAGTTTCCTCAATTTTATTAGAGAGGTCCTATTGGTCCATCTGGGAAAACCCAAATCTGAAAGCTTCCAGGTTTTCCCCACCCAAAAGAAAGTTAAAGTCCCTGCCCAGCACCCACATGTCCATCACATGATCCAATCAGGCACCATCCAAACCAGAAGATATCTCCCAGTCGCCTCATTGCAGCTGCAGGCCCAGTTGACCTTGACATTCTGAGAAAGAATGTTATTATGGCTACATATCGCCCACACTCTGTATAATCTCCCCTCCCTGTTTCCCACAGTGGAAAATGTGGCAGGCCTGAACTCCAAAAGGTAAAAGATAGCTTCCAGGTCTGACATCCTCCGGGTACAAATATTCTCCTTTATTGGTGCTATAGAATTTATTAAAAAAAATATTTTGATGATCTTTAAGAACATACTCCACTGTTGTAGGGCACCTGGAATGGAGGTATATTTTATTCTGATACTTCTTCAGTCTGCAGCCTCTCTGGCTATTTCTGATTTCTGATCTTAAAAGGTTCTTGTAATATCCTCTGGGATTCCTTGGACTAAGGAAAACCAGGGAGACTACAACATTTGGGTGGGGTGGGGAGAAGGAACAAAAATAACCAGAATAGTCTCTACTCATCAATGTTATTCAATTCCCCCCCCCTCCTTTGGGGAAAAGAGCCTGGAAGCAAGTTTCTTTCCCATCATCAAATTGAAGATGTTGTACTATCCTGTCACGTGGCTTTTATATATAACGAATCTGTGAGAAAAAAAAATGTGGCAATCAGGGATTAGTTGACCAGGATATGACCTCTCCATATCACAGTCAATTTTTAGGAACAGCTTTCTGATTTCACCAACTATTGATTTGTTTTATAATGCAAAAATCAGATCCATTCACCTACAAAGTGTGTATGTGTGTCCAATTATTTTATAAGCTGTAAAAGGCCATTTTTAGTTTTAATATTTTTTAAAAAAAGCAAATGTAGCAGTATTGGAATTTTTTGATCAGTCCAAAAACTGTTTAGGAAAATTCACAAAAGGTCTGTTTCTCTTATATAAGAATGGTAAGGAATATTGGAAAAGGAGGTCCAGAGATTTATTTTTGGATGAGAGGAGTTAACAGGGCAGGGCAGGGGAAATATTTAGAAATATTTTCAGGAATACTGCTTTTGAAAAAAAATACTTTGAGATGCATTTCTAGCAAGTGTTAAAGCTGAATACACGTAGGATTAAAGGCTGGCTGGACCTAGACCAAGGTCCTGTTTTAAGCAGTTGGGAAGTTCTCGGGTAGAAGATTATGAGGATAATTAAACCCTTCCATCGTGTTCCTTAGCATCTTATAGTCAAAGAATACAGGTGGCCTCCTTAATAATCATCATTGGTTTAAATTCAGGGAAGCTATTTAATATTCTGTAAATTTATTTAGCTATTGAATTAAATTCCTTACTCAATACGAGAATCTAAATTAAAGCATTCCTAAGAAATGTCTACCCAGCCTTTGCTTGAAGATATCTATGAAAACATGTGAAGAACAGTTGCAGGAATTGGGTATGCCTAATCTAGTGAAAAGAAGGACTAGGGGTGACATGATAGCAATCTTCCAATATTTAAAGGGGGGTTGCCTTAAAGACAAGGTGGCCAACCTATTATTCAAAGTACCAGAAGTTAAGACAAGAAGGAATGGATGGAAACTGAACAAAGAGAGAAGCAAACTAGAACTAAAGAGCAATTTCCTGGCAGTAAGAACAATCAACCAGTGGAACAACTTGCCTTCAGATGTTGTGGTGCTCCAACGCTGGGGGCTTTTAAGAAGGGTCTAGACAATCGTTTAGCTAAAATGATATAGATCTCCTACTTGAGCAGGAGGTTGGACTAGAAGACCTCCCAAGTCCCTTCCAACTCTATTATTCTAACTCTGAAAAGTGAGCCCATCAACATTCCAGATTGTTGGCTCAAATGTTAAATTGTTTGCACAATTGAACAATAGAAAATGTGGTGGCAATGAATTGTATAACTTAACTTCAATTGACCTGCTATTATTTAACTGTGTAATGCTTCCGATAAAAGGAAAGCAAAAACATTCAGCTTTGAAGAGATTAGGATATTTCATGGGATTCCTTGCAAAGCTAAGCAAATTTAGCAAACACATATGAACATGCACACAAACACAGACATACATTCAGCTCAGTGGAAAATTGTTGTAATTTTCTACTTTTTTTCTTTGTTAGTTTGAGGGCTGCAGGAAGGTGTTTTCAAAAGCAATGATAAGTTTATAAGAAAAGAATTACATTAGACAAAAAGTGGGAATGTTGAGTATAAATATGATTTAAAAAAATAAAAAATACACTAAAAATCATGCAGTTGAAAAGTGGCAGGGCAATCTTAAGTATTTGGGAGGGGGAGGATACAAAGCATAATTAATGTACTGAATTGTCCATTTCTGTCATAATGTAAGAAGAAGTGCAACATATAAGCGATGTAATCCTATAAATACCAGAGACAGAACATACTCCCTTCAAAGTTTGCCTGGGCTTGTAGCCCAATTGTAATAAAGCGTATAACTTTATGTTAGATTATCAACTAAATGGGAAATAATTTCCAGCAAAGAATTTTAGGTTGCAGAGTCTCTCAGTGATTAGTAACAACCTGAAGTCTTTTTTGGTGTCTTCTGTTCTTTCTATGTGTGAGGTGGTGGTGGTTAGTATTTATTCATTTGAGCTATTACATTATCTAATTAGTTACATATCTACCTGAAGCATGAACTAGCAAGAATATTTAATTTGTGCTTGTTTGAGCATTTATCTAACTAGATGACATGCCAGGTCTACACAATACGAAATACTGATTCTTTTAAAGACTTGCAGGAAATTATCGAATGGAGGCAGAAGAAGGACTTTTGGAGGGCAGATAAGGGTTGTTGTGACAAGCAATATCAATAAAGGAGAATATTCATATCTCAGGGTTGAGATATGAATATATAAGGGTTCTTACAGACATTTCATTGCCATTCAGAGTTCACCTTTTGGGTAAAGTAAGAATTATACGTCACAGGGAGGGCATCAGGATTTTAGAGATGCTTAGGTGGGGCATGGCCCCCCTTAGGTGGGGCATGGCCCCCCAAAAAAGGTTGGGAACCACTGCTATAGACAGTGAACAGTGTACTGACAACAGTACACGCGAAGGAAAGAATTGGTAGGAAAGAATTCTGCTCTAGGGTCTCTCCAAAAGTTGGAGATAGTACTGCATATATTCTTTCTTAGGGTTACTAGCTTTGCAATGTCTAATAGTAATAGGAAAGGGTCAACTACTATTGTACTACTATTGTAATATATTCCTCATTTTAGATTCATCCATATTTCTTGAATATAGGGAGTATTCTTAGGTAAGATGCTAACAATCTGTGCTTTGGTGTTTTGTGTTTTATCAGGACAGCTTTACCCGCTGTTCTTTTGATTCAGACAAGTACACTTCCCCCCACCCTCTTTCTAGTGAATCTAATTAATGCACAAGTATGCTAATTACATTTGCCTGTGGCCATTAGTGAGATACCTGAAATTGAGATGTTGCCATCTTTCTCAGGAATGCGTCATAGTGACCAAATTGGATTGTTATTCTTTTTTTTTTTTTTGGGCATTTGATTTAACCAAATGAAATCTTCAAATCACACACATCTGTTCCTTAATCTTCTAATAGATTAGAATGGACCTGTCTAGTCATCTATCTGGAGCAGAATTTCTGCATTAATTGTTTTCATTGGAAATATTTAGTCCACTCCTCATTAATCAATAGAATTCCATTTTTTCCCCTTGGGTGAACCCCACTACATTTTCTATTTCATGCAACAGGCAGCCTTTTTGCCCAGATAAATTATTCCCATGTGCTTCTTGGTATTTTTGCCATAAAGACTAAGCAGCCATTGAAATTATTTGCATGCAATCTTGTCTAGACAATCAATCCTCGCTCTGATTATCCAGTCATGAAAGAATTGGAAGCTACATAGGTCCACAAGCTGAACACATGTACACCTAAAAACAGCCCCCTTCTTTCCCTTATAAATTGAACAAAGAAGCATTCAGGTTTAGCTTCAGAAGAATGAAGGGCAGCAGTTTTTGTTGGTGTAGATCTCAATGACTTTCTGAAGAGAATTTGATTAAATTTTCAGACTATCAGCTAGTGCAAATGGGTAGAATAACTGATAGATTAGCCCGCAGGAACCATTGATGTTTGAGACATCCCAGATGGGGTTGGGTGAACAAACTGTAGAAGTCAAGTGAAACCAGTAAGGCTTGTCAAAATTTAGACTATATTCTTTCGCAAACACTACCCATAAATTAGTAAATGGTTCTTCCCTTACAGCTCTTTAGACCTAAGAAATACTCTTCATATTTAGCTAAGTTAAATTAAGAGCAATCTCAGAGAACAGCAAGTGGAGAACCTTTGCTTTTATTTTCTTTGGCGTCTGAACAAACAAAACCATACACAGAAATGAAGCAGAGTGAAAAAGTGGGTTTTTCCTATTAAGCTTATCCTTGCCGAGTGGCTTATAAGAGACAATAAATTCAGTAACAAGGACCAGCTGTCTGATTTGGTTACTATATATTGAGGAAAGGTCATCATCGGAGTTCCATCTGTGCTTTCTCCCACTTAACAGGACATCTGATCATAATATGATTCTAAATGAACCCCATATGGGAAATGTATTTCTATTTCTGTTTCAACAGCAATAAATATTATCTCAGGCCAGTTTCCCCCCAAAAAATGATTTAAAAAAACCTATATTACAATCTTTCCTTCCTTCCTTCCTTCCTTCCTTCCTTCCTTCCTTCCTTCCTTCCTTCCTTCCATCCATCCATTTATTCATCCATCCATCCAGGATGGCATATTTTGCAACACCTGATGCAGACCTTCCCTTATCCAAGGCAACTTCTTCCTCATAACCAGAATCTCCTGCATCATCAGAAACAGATGAACCTACCACCTTGGTACCCCTATTAAATTCAAGAAAAACACTATATATATTACACAGGGACACACCAAAAACATAATGTTTATGGTCCACAGATCTCACTCTTCCAGATCCCACGTTTGTCCATATTGCCCTTCTCCTGGGGGTTTTTGTGGAAGAGGGGCTGATAGTTGGGCTGCTCAATAAAATGCACTGGCTGAGTCACCCACCTAATTTCGGTCTGAAGAGCACAAACTAAACACTATAAACAAGCAATCTGTTCATGTAAACTAGCAATCTGCATACAAACAAGACAATATCCAAACTTAAAAAGAAGTACCACAAAAACAGCTGCACAACAAGCATTGCCCTGGACCAAACCAGACATCCTAAAAATAAAATTACAAGAATCACTTACCAAGGATGAATAACTGCTGTTTTCAAAGTAGTGATGCTTTTAAGAATACCCTTTTGCTCAGATGCATACTTTCGGTCAGACGTTCAAACAATGAGCAGCTTCAAGAGTTCACATAGTAACTTCACAGAGTCTTAGTTGCAACCAATGGCTTACTTCCCAGGCCACTAGCCTGATCCACTGGACCAAGCCTTAGTTCTATTCAGCTTGTGATGAGCAACTCCATGCTCTCCCAGCAACCTCTGGTTATGTGCAAATACAACCAGCAACTCAGTTCTCAGGCTGCTAGATTCATCCACTGGACAAAAACATAGTTCTTTCCAGTTTGCAGTGAGAAACTCCTTGCTCTCCCAGCAATCTCTAAAGCTTTGCACCCAGTGACTTGGTTCCCAGGCCACTAGTTTGGTCCACTGGACAAAGCCCCATTCTCTGTAGGTCACAGTGAGCAACTCCTTCATCTCCCAGGAACCTCTGGTGACTAGCTTGGTCCACTGGATGAAGTCTCAGTTCTCTTCAGCTCATAGTGAGCAACCCATTTCTCTCTGAGGTCCTTGGTCTTCCATCTAGAAGAGAAATAAAAAGAGGAGGTGAAAGCAAAGAAGGAGAGGAAGGGGAATCCCAAGATATTCATATTTGAATGTGGAAGCAAGCATGGGTCATGTATGCAGTAACTAAATGCCTTTCAGTTCCATTCCTAATATAATGGTCAGTAAGGGCATCAATCCACTTGTTCGGGAAAAATGCACTTTTTGGATTCCTGATTAGATGAAGAATGCTCATAAATCCAGCTCTATACAATTTCATTCTTGATATACAAGAAAATGATATTTGGCCATCAGAAATAGCCCTGCTACTTGAAGGATGGAAGATGGAGAAAAAATACCTTTGGACAGTAAAGACCCACCTGCTAGGAAAATCTGTTATTCAAGATCCAAAATTACAGTTTTTTTGGTTGTTGTTGGCATTTTTCTTTTTTGCTCAATTTCGTCCATTCCTACCGCCGACCTTTCTGATTGAGAAGCTCAGTGTCTTAGCCACCGAGCTACCTCAGCACCAGACATTACGTTTAACAGTTTATACAATTTTACACTTCGCCCTGGATTCTTTCTTTTCTTAACTCAAATCTTTCACCCAAAATGGAGCCATGGCTCAGTGGAAGCCTCCACATGAAAATACAGCCTGGCCTTCTTAGATCCTGTGACAAAACCTGCATTGTGTCAGCAGCCCATTGGATTTCAAGCCACACAATTATTCCATGTAAATATTATGACAACCTTTTCATGGTGTCCGAATTCCATTTGCAAATGGCCAGCCCCAATTCAGTAGGTTAAAGAATTGCTGGAGGTTCCATGAAATTCAGTGATTCAACAGACATCATCAACCCAGAATTACTAGAATAGCAATTATAGCCAGACAATTCTGTGGGTAGGAAGACTGTATAATTTGCAGCTGTAATCATTGACTATTCCTTCAGTTGAACTTTCACTCAGATCTAGCCCAAATATTTGAAGAAATGTCTTCTCCTCTACCCAGATAATTCCTTAGCTCAGGATTTCATGCAAACAACTTCACTTAAGCAAGCTTTGATTCTGAAATCAAAATTTGCTGGTGACAAAAATATTATGCATACGTGGATGACTATCTCTGCGGAAAGTTATAATGTAAACCAGAGATAAGCAAGATGGGATATCCCAATGTTTTAACTCCAGCTTCTGCAGTCTCATGCCAATTGCCCCTCTGCATGCTGACTCAGGCTGATGGGAGCATGTCCCATCTGGGTGGGACATGCCCAAAACATCTGGAGGGCACCAGATGTCCAAAACATCTGGAGGGCGTCCATTTGCCTGTCTCATTGTTAATCTCCTTCCATGCTAATTTGTGCTACTCTTAAAGTTTCCCACCCAGTACAATTTGTGCATACAGTATGTAAAGCAGTGGAAACTTTTTTCTTCTTTTTTCAACCCATTTTCCCCATCAAAAAAGGCAAAAAAATTAAAAAGGGAGACGTCTTGCAATTTTTCATCGGAATATTGTTTACCACTTTAAAGGTGGCATTGCTATTCACCTTTTGCTCCTTGGCAGGGACACATTCAGACAGACAATAAGCATACAGGTAATCTTAGAATTTTATTTTATGGTAAATATTTCTGGACTTGTACAGCTAAGCTAACTCAGAAATATCTTTATTTAAAAGTTGATGGGCTGTTTTGAGATGGCTTTAATGTGAAAAATATCAGTGTGCTGTAAACATAATGAATTCTTCTGATGGTTCATGCAAAAAAAAAGTGGGCTAAACAATAAAGACACTGCTATATCCTTATAAGCAAACACACACACACACACACCTATTGGCAAAACAAGAGTATACAATAACACAGAATTCTCTTAACCTGATGACAAACCATTTGAAGGAAGGTACAGACAGAAGAAAACAGAATTCAGGATTTTGAGCCACAGAACAAAACAACCCTGAACACAGTAAGGTAGAATATTAATTATAAGACTGCAAAATTAGTTGCTCTCTGTTGTGCTGATTAAGAAGAGGACCAGAAGGTTTTTCTACCACCACTGCCTGAGCAGAATATTAATGAAAAATAGGTGAGTCTATAGTGGTACAGCCTGGCATTCTACCACCTCCTTCTGTCTGAATTATGTGTTTATCTTATTTCATGTAGAGACTGCACTCTCTAGAAATTCATGAACTCTTGTGTCTATCAAGTCAGAAACCAGCATAGCTAATAGCTGTGAAGGTTAGGAGTTAAGATTTAGCCACATCAAACAAGTTGCAGATTCCCTTTGTGCCCTATGGGAAGGCTTACCCCAAATATATCAATAGATTGCCAACAATACATGCCACAACCTCTGGAAGCCATCACAAAGACAATCTACACCACAGTAAAGTCTATTCTGCTCAATATATCCCACCACTGGGTGGATAGGGTTGAGCCTATATCTGGTGATTTGAAGAGCTGCCTTCCTAACATCTAAACCATATCTCAGTTGGAGATACAAAATTGTGGAACACATTTTAGTCCAGATACAGCGGCTTGCCACTTTTATCTGAGATACATCCATCTATCTGAGTAGCATCATTATCTTGCCTCTTCACATCTTTGGAATAGTTGCCTATGAATATAAAAGGAACTGTGGTGGATTGGATTTAAAAGCCTACTTTGACCAGCAGAAATACTTCTGCTCAGCAAAAATTCCAGCACACTGAAGTTTAGTTTAGTTTAGTTTAGTTTAGTGGTTTTTTATACCGCCCTACTCCCGAAGGACTCAGGGCGGTGTACAGCCAGAATAAAAACAAATACAGTGGTACCTCAGACCACGAACGCCTCTCATCACGTCCAATTCGCTTCACGACCAAAAATTTCCCAAAAAATGTGCCCCGGTTCACGAACACCGTTTCGCTGCACGAACGGAAAAGTTCGTAAAAAATGCTCCGCTGCACGAACTCTGCCTCACTTCACGAACTCCGCCCTCGCATCACGAACGGAAAAGTTCGTAAAAAATGCTCCGCTGCACGAACTCTGCCTCGCATCACGAACTCCGCCCTCGCATCACGAACGGAAAAGTTCGTAAAAATGCCCGGATTTACGACCTCCGTTTCGCTTCACGAACCGGAGCCGCGGACATTTTAAAAACAAGGTCAGAACGGATTAACCGGATTTACATTGAACCCTATGGGAAACTGTGCCTCGCATCACAACCAAAAAACAAGGTCGGAACGGATTAATCGGATTTACATTGAACCCTATGGGAAATTGTGCCTCGCATCACAACCAAATCGGATCGCGACCAGAGTCATTTCACGAATTAAGTTTGTGATCCGAGGTACCACTGTATACAAAAGTTTAAAAAGTTTTTAAAAAACATATTAAACCTTGGCCGAAATGTGGAAAAAAAACCCAAACTAACCTTGATTAAAATTAATAAAATTGATACGGCAAAGCTTGGCTTGACCTCATCTAAAGGCACTTGGACACATAACTCAGCATGGCTAGATAAACATGTGCGTTGCAAACTAAAATGCTAACTAAAAAGCAATTGATTGCAAATTTTCTCATGCCTCTGCAGTTCAATCCCATAATCTTTATTTTCTGCCACCGTTCCATGGACTGTTGGAAATTTTCTTCATGGGCTTGAAGTGGATTGATCATTGATTGTTTACATAACTGAGCCTTCTGCCCTGAGAACGCCTATCTCTTGGCTTGACTCTTAACAATCTTGCAGTTGAGTTAGGATTCATTCAAGAATATTATTCTTGAAATGGAATTCGAAATTGTTTTCCACTCAGTCATGGAATGTAGAATCTAGTAGTGACCAAATTATCTGGCACTTTAGAGAATCTCCAAAAGCAGATTTTGGGAAATAAAATAAACAACAATACACTGTAAAAGAAGAATCCATTGATAACAAATGATGCCTAAAATCATTGTCTGAGAAAACAAGAACCACTTTATATTTCTGAAAATATAATTTTATTGTTTGTAGAGTAAGGTTCAGAATTCTGACAGCCTGATAAAGTAATTCTTCAGATGAAGCTATTACCTATTGCACTTTTGCACTCTCTCTCTCATGCTGGAATGAGATATCTCATTTACATTGTTCCAGTTTATTTCTCCATTTCCATGGCCTCTCAGATATTCCATCGCAAGTAAAGAGGCTTTATATTACCACGCTATTCTATTTTGTAGCACTGGGTTCTATAAATCCATTGCTCGTGGGCAAACAGTTCTCAGATTTCCATAGCAAGTCCCAAAGGTGTTTTTTCAGGAGGCAACTGGACTTTCTTGTTTTTTTTTCTTTGAAGACCAAGAAGCTTCTCATCCAAGAAGCTTCTTCAGCTCTGACAGGATAGTGCAATATAAATGGTATGATATAACCAGAGAGCAAGGATGGAGTCCAACAGTCGCTCAAAATGGAAAAGGCTATGCATAAAGAAACTATTTAGAACTCACCAGAGAACATCTGAGAAAATAAGAAGGATCTAAAATGGTTGGGCTTGTTAAAAGAAGAAGAAGAAGAAGGATGTAAGAAACGTGTGGAGGCGCCTGGAAAATTCTCAAGGTCAAACAGAAAGCAAATGCATGTTTTGGCACTTAGACTCAGATTGGCTAACTGATTCTTTGTGGTTTTGCATTTTGTATTTGACTTTCCGTTTTGAAAATCCGAAAAGCACATTTCCCTGCGGAAAAAAAATCCAAAAAGCACATTTCCCTGCGGCCGATTCGCTCCCACAGAGAGGGACTTCTCCGGGTGCCGTCCACTAGGCTATGCCAGCGGGCGACGCCCAGGGGAAGGGCCTTCTCTGTGGTGGGCCCGACCCTCTGGAACGACCTTCCCCCCGAAATCAGAACAACCATGGACCTTCGCTCCTTCCGACAGAAACTAAAAACACACTTCTTCTGCTTGGCTGGCCTAGGGTAATTTAAATTTTTAAATTGTTTTAGGGGTTTTTAGGGATAGTTTTAGTTTTATAGGAGTTTTTAGTGCAGGGCCAGTTTAATTTGTTTTTAATTTTGTATTCTGTCTGTTTTAATTGTTTCAATTCGCTGTGCCCCGCCTCGAGTCCCTTCGGGGAGAGAGAGCGGGTTATAAATAAAATTATTATTATCATTATTATTATATCCCATGTAGAAATGGTTTTGATCGTTCATTAAAAATCATTTAGGCTCGATCCTCAATGATCTACAATAATTAAATTATCTTGCCAAAGAGTGTTAGGCAGAACCCTATGGAAATTGCGTTCACATTTCTAAGACAGAAAAAAAAAGAGGAACTTTGATTATAATATTTTTGACCCCACTGGCAAATGCTCCAATTTGAGGTCCTAGAAACCAAAGGGTTTTCATATTCTCTCCTGTAATTTAGTAATTCATACCTCAGAAGGATTTTTCTTGAAACTCAATGCTTCCATTTATTTTCTCTATTTCTGGGCATTCTGGTGTGTTTTCCCCATGTTTTCCATGGGTCTTGTTGAGCTTTCTTTAAGATAACCAAGAGTTCTTGGTCTGTATTATAATTTTTGAACCAGGCTCCTATCTAAGTAATTGGAGCCAGGAATTACCTCATTTGGATTGTAAAAATTCTGAATGGCTGAAAGATAGCATCAAAAAGAGATGCAATTCATTCTTCCCTATGGATGGCTGGACTTTTGAAGGCACATTTTGTTAGTTTCATTGGAGCTTTTTCTACCACCAGCTCTTTTTCTTTACAGTATTTGAGATTGCAGCATAACCAATTTCATTGTAATTTTAGTACAATGACAATAAAGATGATGATGATGATGATGATGATGATGATTATTGTAATTCAACTCCAAAAGAATGAGTGCATAAATTTGCCATTGTTTGAATAATGATACAATGTTTCATTTGCTTTCCACTTGTGGACACTTCCTTTTGTTAGTTACAAGCCACATTATTTTGCATCCCATTCTGATATTTTATAGCTGATAGCAAGATGGCGTTTGGATTACTTTTGATTTGTGAAATTAGGATGGCTTAAAGTTAGAAACGATAAATCCAGAGGCAAAGCCAAGGAATTGCTCAGCAGCTGTCCTGAAGATATAATAAATATATACATATATTTTAATATTGAAGTTTACAGCAGTCTTTGTCATCATTCAAAAAAGAGAAACCCAAGATAGTCAGGAACACAGGACTGTCGTGAGGTAAATCAAACAGAACACACAGAAGAAAAAGGCGGGAAAAAATGGAACCTCGGCCTTTATACTTGCAGAAACCAATCATAGCGTAGATTGCCTCATGTATGAATCAGCACTCTTTAAATAATCAACTACAGCTGTGCATTCTGGCCTATTGTACATTTCACTGTTCCAGCTACTAATTTAAATATTCTAACAGTGCATACTTCTAAAATAACTTTATGGTAAAAGAACTTCGAGCTAACTAAGTCAGCTATTGATTAATCGATGTGAGAGACCAAGTTTGGGGTAGTGGTTAAGGCAGCAGGCTAGAAATGGGAGGCTGCAAGTTCTGGTCTTGCCTTAAGAACAAAGAAAGTCAAGGTGTCAGTCTGACTTTCTGCCAGACACATTTTTTAGCTCTAGTTAGAAGACAATGGCAAGTCTTTTTTTTGAAAAACCTTGCCAAGAAAACTGCAATCACCAAGAGTCCACACATTGACTTGAAGCAATGCACATCATTTTGCATTTCTGATGCTGGAGTGAGATTTCATGGATGTTTTCATATTTGTAAATTGCAAGCTGCCAAGGAAGCAGCGTAGGACGATTTGTCACAATAAAAGGATTTTTAAAAAATCACTTTGCTTCAGCAATGTTTTCTTTGCCATAGAACCTAGTTTATTTTATTTTTTTTACAGTGAAATTAGAGATACCAAAATCATCGAAATCTTCAATAGGAAATCTCTTTGCTGAGTTTACAAAACATGAAAAGTTATAGTGCGTCTTTCTCTCAAGAAAGCAATGACAAACCACTTCTGAAAAACTGCTGGGATCAATCCAGACAGTCATTAGGAATCAACATCACTGATTAAAAATATTCTGATATTTATATTGATATTGAATATAGATGTTTGGAACCCAATATAACAAGTCAGTCTAGCATTCTAGGGAACATGAACAATGATCACACTAAAAAAAGAAATCAAGGAAAAGTTTGGAAGAAAATACTCCATTTCAATTTATTTCTGATAGTGTTTAGAATTTAGAAACCAAGACAGCTAGTAAGGAAGTTACAAGCCAGGGTAATTTATTTGGCCCCCTAACAGAGCTGAGTTCTTCTAATAGTTTATTCATGTCAATGAAATAATTAGAATGGACTTTCTTATATGTGATCTTGAGAAAATAGATGCTTATCTAACTGTGTCTTAAGGGAGAGAGGCATGTCAAAAATGTGGATTTGTAATAACACAAATTGAACAGATTTCCTTGACAGGCCCATACAATATCCAGACTGTTATGATAATCTAACATTAAAACTCGGGCCTGAGCTGTTATTTAAACTACAGCCACAAAAACTCTAATCCTTAAATTGGCATCTCTTCCTAAAAAGGAGAAAAGGGAAGGAAAATAAGGAGTTAAATCCACTAAAATCATAATTATTTATGTACTTGAGAGTAAGTCCCTTGAGTGAAGCTTACTTCTGAGTAGCCATGTATAACTTCACATTTTAAATCTAGTTTTAGTCTCGTAGCTAAGAAAGACTTATATTGGGGTGGGTATTAACATCAAATAGCGAAATCTATTTTAAAAAAAAATCAGTTGAAAGTCATGAGTAAATACATCAAGACTCAACTGGACAATGTTAAAAATAGAATTCACTCAAATACTGCTTTATTGTGTTCAGATAGCCAGTGCTTTTAAATGTATTTTACACTGTGTGAGATCAGCCTGAACTATTTTGCAGAGGCTTGGATTTCCCCAAAGCAATTGCAAAATCGGATGAAAGTTTATCCAAGAATTTTGAGCCTTGATTAGATGGATATATTTAGAGGTTGGTTTAAAGCATAAGAAAAAAACTGTCTCTGACTGTCAGTCTGTCTGTCGGTCTATCTCTGTCTCTTTCTCTCCATCCATCCTCCCTCCTTCCCTCCCTCCATTTATCTCTCCTTCCAAACATCCACTTTCCCTCTGTTTTTCTTCCTTCCTTATCTGCCTGCCTGCCCGCCTATCTCTCTCTCTTCTATCATCTCTCTCTCCCTCTCCCTCTCTTCTTTCTATCATCTCTCTCTCTCTCTCTCTCTGATCTATCTATCATCTATCTATCTATCTATCTATCTATCTATCTATCTATCTATCTATCTATCTATCTATCTATCTATCTATCTATCTATCTATCTATCATCTTCCTCTCTCCAATAACAGCTAGAACATTAAGTAATTAATATTGTGTCTAATATTAATGAATGAATGCTCGGTTGGTATTGTTACATTCAGTATTTATGTAAAACAACATAACTTATTCTGTACATGTTCTATGCTGTAGAAAAGTATGTGATCAAGTAACACTATGATAGGGCTGCATGTTGAATTAACTACTTATTCCAGTATTCTCTCCCCCCCCCCTTCATTTTAAATTGCTTCCTACCTTAAGCTTGATCCATATGGAAAAGTCTACCAGATCCTTCCTACAAAAATCCAGATGGTCACTAGATGACAGAAACTCAAATTCTACATTCTGATTTTCTTTTCTTTCTCTTTTCTTCTGCCCAGATCTAATAGCCGTGTGCATACAGCTCAGGGAGATAGATAGACCACCCTAGCCTAGAACATCCAGGGGGTGCACAGCAATTCCCTTCCCACCCCCCCAAAGAATTTCTGAGTGGTACGGATTGGCTTTGTTAAATCCCTGAAGCAAAATCTCTTGCCACGTTTTGTTATTTTTTTGTTTCTGTTTTTAAGACTACTGCTAATTGGGGGGGAAAGCATGCCTTTAAAATAAAGTGCAAGCTTATTAAGCAATTAGCATAGCCAATTAGAGTTGCTGGCACATTTTCTTCAGGAAACCAAAGGCACCAGAGAGAAAGGGAATCTGTTCAATGGTGTCTTGGGCCACATTTGACCAATTCAGAAACTGGCTATTTGTGTAGACCCAGGAGCATCCCTGCGCTCTGCTATACTAGCTCTTGCAAATGTTTCAATTCTGTTGTTTTCCCAATTAAAAATCCTTCCCTCACAAAAGCTGTGCACATCCCCAAAGAGATGTTCATTAAAAAAAAAAACCTACAGCAATCTATACTAGGAAATGAGAGAATAATACCCTATGAATTCATATGTAACTGAAGCAATGGCTAGAAAACATTCAAGGTGGGGAGATGATGTAATTGATGTTTTGGTGATCGGAAGCCTATGGATTGTTTGCGCTTCTGTGAAAATGGGAGACACTCAAATCTCTCTCTCTCCTCCCCCCCTTTTGATCACCATTTTGATCTTTATTAGAATAGGAAAAGAAGTACTTCAAGAGGCAATGGATGGAAACTAATCAAGGGAAGAACTAACCTAGAACTAAGGATAAATTTCCTAACAGGGAAAACTTGCTGCTGGGGCAGTGTAAGTTAGCCTCAACGTTGAATCTATATTTTATGCAAAGCTCCAACCTTACAAACTTTCATCCTGTAAAGCAGGGGTCTCCAACCTTTGCAACTTTAAGTCTGAAGTCCTTCAGATTTAAAGTTGCAAAGGTTGGAGACCCCTGCTGTAAAGGGAGAGCAGACTAAGACACTAGAGTTAGGAATGCTAATACTATGTTTGTTATATAGCTATAGTAAGAGAATCTTGCAAGCCTAAATGCATTTCCTCTCTCCTCTTTTTATCTTTATTAGAAATAGGGTGGGCCATATCCAAGACACTTTCTTAAATTATATTTCTGTTCCAAACTCAAATTTCTGTTATCTAACCATTGCCTTGGCTGTGGTTCTTTGCTCAAGGTTATTCCTAATGCCCCTATAAAACGTGAGAAAAAAACACTAAAGGCAAAGAAGATTTTTCTTGCAGTTTTACTCTACGTCCATCTTCAACACAACCGCTGATGCAAAGACTTAATGCAAGGAGTCATTGAGCTTCAGTTTTCCATCTTTAGGATTTTTTCAGATGGAGAAAAGAATGCAAATCCTTAGAAGAAATATTGTCACTAATGTGAACCATAGTAGCAACTTTAAGAATGATCGTGATATTAATTCTCTCCAACCAACATTCTGTGCACCATAATAAGATTGTACAATTGGGAGCATAAAAACAGGGAGCATCGTGGTCAGTCTGAATTCCATAAAAAACAGAGGTTTCCTAGTCCAATTCTTGCTCAAGGTAGAGCCATAGTCAAGTGGTTCTCCAATCTATGTTTGAAAGCCTTTTTTAACTTTTACTTTAACTTTTATTAAATTTCTATCCTGCCCTATCTCCCAAAAAAGGGACTCAGGGCGGCGCACAGGAACTTAAAATCCAAAAATACAAACAATACAAATTCTACAAAATTTAAAACTACAATTAAACAGTTTAACCCGTGCTAAAAGAGGAGACAATTAATTTAAAACCCAGCTCTAATAAAATATGGTTGTAGCAGCTATGCCAGGCCGGCCATATGGAAGAAATAGGTTTTTAAAGTCTGGCGGAAGAGGTGAAGGTTGGTGATAGTCCGGAGGTCTGGGGGGAGGTCATTCCAAAGGGCGGGGCCTGCCACAGAGAAGGCTGTTCCCCTGGGCGTCGCCAGCTGGCATTGTCCAGCGGACGGCACCCTAAGGAGGCCCTCCCTGTGGGAGCGGACAGGTCGAGTGGAGGTATGCGGTAGAAGGCGGTCCTGCAAGTAACCAGGCCCACTGCCATGGAGCGCTTTAAAGATGGTCACTAAAACCTTGAAATGCACCCGGAAGGCTACCGGCAGCCAGTGCAGCTCGCGCAGGAGAGGTGTTACATGGGAGTATTTTGAAACTCCCAAGCCTCCAGTGATGGAGCACTCACAACCTCCTCCAAGTGTGAAGACCAGCTGGGCAGTGCACCAGAATCTGGAAGAGCAATGGGTGATGGCTCACGTGCCTGGAGAGATGGCCCTGTGTGCCATTTCTGGAATGTGTGCCATAGGTTTGCCATCATGGCCCTAGAGCAAGGGTGTCCAAACTTGGGAACTTTGATACTTGTGGACTTTAACTCCCAGAATTCCCCAGCCAGCCATGGACACCCCTGCCCTAGAGAATAAGTCAACCGACTCTTCTTTTTGACAGCCTCTCAATGGAAGAGGACAACTTTCATGTCCTCCCTAATCCTTCTCTTTGACAGGCTAGATCCACCTAGATCCTTCAACCATTCATCGTATGATTTAGCCTCCAGACCCTGTCTTGTTTTTGTTGTTCTTCTCTGCACACTTTCCAGGATCTCAACATTTGGGGGGATCATGATGACCAGAACTGGACCTCAATATTAAAGAAAACATTTTTAAAGAGTTTAAAAAAATGCCCCAGACACTGTTAAACCTTGCAAGAATTCAGGCAAAAACAGGAAAACTCATAAGATGTCTGGGTGAGATTGGTGATCCTGCATTTAGCTCATTTAAAATGGTTAATTAAAAGAAAGGAGGCTTTTTAAAAAATTCCTTTGTGAAGTAGTGCCTGAAAGGATGTTGACCCCAATGTATTATTTGGAATCAATAGAACTATCTACTTGCTGCACATAATCTATTCACTTATTGTATCTTTCACAGTTTAAATGCAAAGTATATTCCAATGATGCTATCAAAGTCATCATTATTAGCTCAGACATTAAATCTATAGGTTTGGAATGAGCCCTGTCTTTGATTCTATGATGTGTCATTGTTTTTTTTTTAATGTTGATTGCCATAATGAACTGTAATGGGGCATTATTTCCATGTTGTGATGGGTGATAGCTTTATATTAATTCTGAAAGAACTGAGCTATCCTTGTGTACAATTAGTTTTATGCTATTCTATTAGAGGGGATGAAAACATTTCTCTGTAACAACATCTCAGATGTTTGCAGATGGCAAATTTCTGAACAAAAGACCGAGAGGATCTCAAGAGAAAAATTCCAATGACAGTAACAAAAGGCCTCTGGTGGTTTGAAATATCTTTACGTTGTCGCTTAGATTCCATCCCTGCCAATTTGAAAGTAATTCCTTAGGATAAAAGATTGGGGAAAGATTCCCATTTTCAAACATTGGATTATATTATTCCTCTATTTTTGAAATCATGAACAAAGCACACACCACTTTTAATCAATCTAGACTTTTTAAAAAAATATATCATAACATTCATTTTTTAAACTCTAATATTCCCTATTAGATAAAATTTGCAAAATATTTTCCTGATACAGTTCCTTTCTATGTATTGCTTTCACCAGTGCCTGCATACTTGTGCAAATTCTATTATTAAAGTGGAGAATTGCATTACAAAATCAGTGGGACGATGGCCACAAGGCAGCCTTCCACCACAAAGTAAACCTGTAGAGGATTCCCTCTACATTAAAAAAGAAATTCTCACTCTGGAAGCCCTGCATCAACTGATAGAATTCTTTCAAACCAAGCATTGGCTTGGCCTTCCTTCCTTCCTCCCTCCCTCCTCGAACATATATATTTACGATATTTCCTTCCTTCCTTCCTTCCTTCCTTCCTTCCTTCCTTCCTTCCTTCCTTCCTTCCCAGAATCCTAGACAAGAATGGAAATAAAGATAATATTTTGCATCAGCCAGTTTCTCATTGGTTTCTACAGCAACTCACAGTGTAGCCAAAACAACCACCGATGCCTGGTGATATCCTCGGGCAACAGCCACCCTTATGGATTTGCATCTCAACATTTGACCCAATTGCATAACCTGTGACATTTGTATAATGATGTTGTTATTGCACATTCCATCATTTCCTGCATTGCCTCCCCTGTGGGTTTCCCATTCTCTCTGTCGTTTTTTTACAGCAAAGGAGACAAAATATATATAAACAAAGCTGAGCGGCAGAGAACTTGGAGTGTACGAAAGGACTTTCCTGCTTGTCTCTCTGTGATGCAGAGATGTAATCATACATAAAGAGGGCTATGAAAATCAATGGATTCTGAGTTAAATATAGATGGGCTGTTGAACTTGTTTTTCACCATGTTGGGTTGACACACAATTGGCTCCACTGTTATCTGCCTTCCAGTAACAGGTGAAGACAAAGTATTGGCAGAGGCTGTTTGTGTGTGGACACCAGAAATTGTTCTTGGACTGCCTTCAGTACGTCTTTCGTTATCGACGTTATCTGTTGTCTTTCTGTCGGCCACTGTTTATGACTGAAGAAAAAATACACATTGGATTAATAACAAATAATTCTAAATTTTTCCAGCCATTGCCCATGACAGCTAAAATGTTTGGAAAGAATCCTTTATGAAAAAAATAAATAAAGTAAGATTGCATGTTCATTGAGCAGTCATGAGATTGCTCATTCCAGAAATGACAATCAGATTTATGTAATCTGCCGTACATTGTCTAAATCGGTGTCCTTTGAATGTTAATCACAAACGCCAAATCTTTTCTGGCCTTGTCATCATACTCTGGTGCAGTGTCACTTTGGTCTCATGCTATGGTCATCACCGTCAGACCAAGTTAGCCTTTTCGGTAGTGATAAGGAATGCTGGACGATCTATTGTCATCTTTTGCTGACTGTGTCATTCTGCCGCCTGGACATTTTCGTCCATCTCATTGAAGATTCACAGTGTTATCCCAGTCATAAAGGATCACAGCATCTTGGCAACTTACTGTCGTATTTGATTCAGGTTATGAATGCTTTACTTATTTTCAATCACTGTTTGTGCAGATTTTTCTCTCTCTCGCAAAGCCGCCAAGGACATGAGTAGGATTTTGAGTTTTTTTAAACTCTTGATACTAAACTTTTCAAAAGTTTTTTTTTTAAAAAAAATATCAAGGCTTTTGTTGGACCAATTTGGAAGCTTTAAGAATGTTTGTGTTTATTCCTTAACAGGTCACAAGAAAAAAGTTCAATTGCTCTACAAAGAATGTTCACTCTCAAGCCAGCATTTATTTATTTATTTGTTCATTTATATCCCACCTTTATTATTTCTACAAATAACTTGTGGTGGCAAACATATCTAATGCACCTTCTTCCTATTTTCCCCATAACAACAATCCTGTGAGGTGGCCTTGGGCTGAGAGAGAAGAACTTGCCCAAGGTCACTCAGCTGACTTTCAAGTCTAAGGTGGGACTAGAACTCACCATCTCCTGGAGACTGGCCTAAAGTCACCCAGTCAGCTTTCATGCCTAAGGTGGGACTAGTACCTTCCTGTGATTGGCCAAAAGTAATTTGGATGGTTTCCATGGCTAAGGCAGGACTAGAACTCACTATTTCCTTCTTTCTACCCCTATGACTTAATCACTAGGCTAATCTGATGCTATGACTATCTGGCTGCTATAAGTAGAACTATCATTAATGGTGCAAGAAAACTTAGTAAGCTGGACAAAACTGCAGCAATTTGTTACATACAAATACAGGCAGAGGTGGTATTCAGCAGGTTCTGCCCAGTTCTGGAGAACCAGTAGTGGACATTTTGAGTAGTTCAGAGAACTGTTAAATACCACCTCTGACTGACTCAGCTCCCATCGATTCTCTGCTTCCCAAGTCCCAGCTGATCAGGAGGAAATGGGGATTTTGCAGTAACCTTCCCCTGTAGTGGGGAGGGAATGGAGATTTTGCAGTATCCTTCCCCTGCCATGCCTACCAAGCCACGCCCACAGAACTGGTAGTAAAAATATTTGAATCCCACCACTGTACATAGGTTTTTAAGATGAAAGAATACTTTTCCACCCACAAAGTCAGAAAGTCTTTCCATTGCATATCCTCTCCCCACAAAAAAAAAAAAAATACATTTAGGAAGCGAAAGCAAGGACAGTTTCCAATGACAAGGTCAGCTTAGCTTCTAGACCTCATTTTTCAATTCATAATTCATTGCTTGTTTTTCCTGTTTCCTTCTGTCCATTGTTCTGCTGGGTTGTATCATCCATACTTTTCTTTTCCAAGGCTGTGTTTTAAGTTCAGGGCATAGAAAGCTGGGACTGATGTGTCATAAGCATATAGGAGGAAACAATTCATAATGTTCTCCATCTGGATGTGCAGGTGTACTGAAGAGCATGTCTACTCCTTCAACTAAACTGGGATTGTCAAATAAAATAGATTTTTTTAAAAAAAGCATTCACATGTTGCCAAGAGAACTGATTTGTTCAGATACTCATTGGGAGATGAACTCAATTCAAATGAGATCAACTTGCTGATCTCATCTGATCTCGGCAAACTGAGGAATATTGGACTTGGTTCGTTGAATAAATTACCAGTAAAAAATCCCAAGGCTATAAACTAGACTGGAAAGTTAAAAGAGAGATAAAATGACAGAATGGAGCAAGAGTGGAATGAGGCAAATCCCCACCACGTTGCTGTCAAGAAAGCTATGCAGATAGTTCTCTTGGTAGACATCAAAATTCAAGTTCACTCAGAGGAGAATTTCCTTTTAACTCTAAGCAGGACAACTGAAGAGGGACCTTAAGTACAGGTAGAGCCAAACCACATGTATATTTCATCAGTAATTATGTTTTCCCCCCTGTTATTTCCCAGAAGAAATAGTTCATACTTGAATGATGCTAGTTATAAAGAATGGGGAATCTGAAACAATCATGGTTTGAACAGCTTAAGACCCCGGCTATCTAACGTGTTGAGTTTTAATTATCATTGGGTTCCAGTAGGAAAAAGTTTGGCTGCCAGTTTTATTTTTAAAGCAAAGTATGGTATTTCCCTCCCACCCCACCCCTTAGAAATATCTTCCCATTGTCCAAGTTGTGACTTAAATACATATTTAACAACTTCCCGACTTGCTTTATTGTTGAATCCAACATTCTGTAATTGAAGAAGCATAAAATCATTATAGTTTCATATAGGAAAATACAAGATATGTTTGGATAGTGGGCAAAGCTGGTGGATTTAATTAGAAGTAAGCTGCTCTTGACAGCTATGTGTTGGCAGGATAATAAAATGATCCAAACTATAATTAAGGGTCTGTGTTAGAGAACAGCATCTGAACATTTCACACTTAGAGTGTTGTTGATGGTTAAGTCGGAACAGATTCGCCGTAGCTGTAGACGAAAACAGAAGGAACAGAGCTAAATTGCAAATGGGAATGAAATCCAATTGTTCCAGAGGCAGCTGATGTCATTTCCACCCCCCCTCCTGCTTATGAAGCCATCGAGATACCCCACACCTTGCTGAATTAACAATTTCTCCTATGCACAAAGTAATGGCATGGTGAAGCCTGTCCTTTCAAGTTCTCAAAATAATAACAATAATCCCTACCAGTCAGTTGCAAAAAGGCAGCTTTACTTCGAACAGCTTACTGTACATCCTGCAACAATACCTTTCACACCATCACGCGACAACATCTGCCTATCCGAGGTCCTTGAGAAGGGCTGAAAAATGCCAAATCCTGTTTAAACCTCTGCCTGACTGTGCGAACAACCGTAATAATAGCAAATTCTCTGTGAAATTTTCTTCTGTTTTTTCCGTCTTATTTTCAGGGCATTGGGTTTATTTTTGGACGTCTCGTGAAGATATTCATTTAGCTTATTCTATTTTGAACTGCACTGTATTTTCCAGTACCATCACCCTGTTATACAACTCTCTGTCTTCCAGGAATCTCTGTATTTGCTTGCATAAACTAAACTGGGGGAAAAAAGTGTCTATTTTTCTTGGAAAGAAATTGTAAAGGAAAATCAAGAGGGGGGAAAAATCCAGAATTTGAAATGAAGCTATGCATATTCTATTCTGCAGCTTCCCTTCCACTCCAATATATAGTGAAAATATTCAGAGTTATTGGCTGGAATATTTCCTTATTCTTTTCGTTTCTTATTTTAGGACATCCGTGCCTGCTTCTGACTTAAGGATGACATTGATCGCATCTAACAGTACTGTTGTTTTACCAAGCATGTTTTCGAAGCAGTTGGGAAGACCTATTTGAAGCATCTGCTGGCCAACATAAAACAAAATATCAAGAGTTGAACATGCACTGAATAATATTTTAATCCATGTGGATTGTTTCCTCTTTACATGCAGAGATGGGGTAATAACAAGAAAACTGATTGACTAACTTTCAATGAAATTGGTCACAATTACAGAGAAAAAAAATAACAAAGGTCAGGTTTTCAGCTCATCTTTGCTTTCTGGTCTCTAAGTTGATATTTTCTGAATCAAAATAGCATTTTACTGATAGGAAATGACATTTTGCATTGTCAAATAAAAAAAAAAAGCTACTTGTCTCAAAGTTCCTGTTGGTAACACGCCCATTTCCCAAATTTTGCTCTAAATAGTCAGAAATGTATGGAAACCATGAAGGAATCTTCACCTGACACAGCAGTTAGATTTATTTGTAAATTGTGTGGTCCTGATTGGCATCAAATATAGGTCCAATTTCATCTCATCCTTCATAATGGAAATCTGTCTTGGTTTATTTACTACTTCATTGTCTGGTATGTGATGAACAAATCTCTTGATTTTGCTTCCACACTTCACTCAAATTCTTCATTTGTTCACTCAGTGCGTGTGTGTGTGTGTGTGTGTGTGTGTGTGTGTGTAAACACATACAGAGAAAGAGAGAAAGAGAGAGGGGGGGAGATCAATGTATATAATGACCAATCCCTATCTGAATAAATGCATGTTAACAATGGTTCTTACTATATTTTACAGAATGAAAACAAACACTGCAATTTAAAGGATGGAAATATTATTATAAATTCCTAGCATTTAGAAGTTAAAGATTGTTAGTAAAAAGAAGAAAAAGGCAATCTTAATCTGACTTAGCAACATTATGAGGTGTTCAAGTATGCAACTTTATGCCTGGATAGCCATTCAAATTTTTAAAATTCCAAGTTCTTCCCATCTTTATTATGAAGAAATTTCTAAATCCTTATTTGTTCTGATTTCTGAAAAGTGATTTTTTTTTAAAAAATGAACTGAACAAACTTCCCAGCCATCTCTCTACATCATATTCCCTTTTTCCCCACTCTGATTAGTGCTTGCATGTCAGCGTAACACAGATTTAATTATTAAGATGTCATAACAAGCTTAGGAGGCCCTCAGAATATTAAAAACTGTCTTCTTAAAAAGGTTTGGAGTGAATCCTGATTTAGTTACAATTAGCGCTGACTCATTGAAATTATCGGGATAAGAAAATGGTGACCAGCTTAAATCACGTTGATTTGATTAGTTCTATGCGAAACATGACTAAACCTGGATTCTACCCTGTTTTCAACAGCCAACTACTTCTGGAATTGCAAACCAAGATAGAATGTGATGAGACCTCACTGTTATTAGTCTTCTAGGACTATATGTTGGCTTTTATAGATAGAATAAGTCCAATTTGCAGGCCTTTTGAAAGCTTTCTCATCTGTGTATCTAATAGTTCAGTATTTTTCTTTTATCAGAACGTGCCTCTGTCAATAATGGTGCACATATGTTGTACTGTTGTTTCTTATCATCTAGAATGAATGGGTGTCTTGACTCTCATCACCTCGATTTGCACACTGGACTCAACTTTTTGGCAAAGCTCAAGTAGTTTGTATCTTTCCATCTGTTCTTCTATCTCTAGTCTGCCAGGGTAGTAAATCTTACCGAAGGTTTTGGAGCTGAGGTCATTCTGTAGAAAAGTACAACCAATAGGCTGATCTAAGAATGACTGCCCTATCTAGGGAACCTCCGTGACTGATGGCGGCCTTGAACCTGGGAGTTCCCAATGCAAGTCCAGCTCCTTAACTTCACACCACATTAACTCTTACTGAAACAATCACATCAACTCAACTTGATCTGAAACATCAGTCCAACCAGAATGGTCGAATCCATCAAAATGCCTTATAAAAGATAAAGGTAAAGGTTCCCCTCGCACATATCTGCTAGTCATTCCTGGCTCTAGGGGGCAGTGTTCATCTCCATTTCTAAGCCGAAGAGCCACTGCTATCTGAAGACGTCTTCGTGGTCATGTGGCCGGCATGACTCAATGCCGAAGGCGCATGAAACACTGTTACTTTTACACCAAAGGTGGTTCCTATCTACTTGCATTTTTACGTGCTTCGAACTTCTAGGTTGGCAGAAGCTGGGACGAGTAACAGGAGCTCACTCCATTATGTGGCACTAGGGATTCGAACCGCAGAACTGCTGACCTTTCTGATTGACAAGCTCAGTTTCTTAGCCACTGAACCAACACATTATAAAACTGCCTTATAAAACACATGTTTAAACCTTTGTTTGCATCTTAGTTGAACTCCCCAGACCTTGTCCATGGCTGGCACAGAAGGGCACATGGCAACTTGCGTACTACAAGAGGAGGTCTTGACCCACATATTCTTGGTTGAGGGGCTGTCACACTGATGGAACCTGGTAACTTGAAAGGAGCAACGACAGGAGCAGCCATACCTTAATTCATTTTACTTCTTCAAATTTATTAGAGCCTCCCAATTCCAACGGAGTCCTTTCAGGATTAATCAGAAGCTGCTGCTGTCATTGCTGCGGAAAAGGAGAAGCTTCCCCAGAATGATAAACGATGTTTGGCAAACCCAGGTTACTGGTGTGAGACCCCTAGCAGCTGCCCTAGAGTGCCAGCTGCTAAGGCAAAGCCTTGTTGGAGGAACAAGAGGGCCAGAAAGCTACAAGAATTGATCGTGGGCTCCCTTCAGCGGTCAAATGCTGTGTGAGGTCTATTCCTGGGCTGTCTTTACCAGTTTCATTTATTCTTTCATTTTTGCTGTGCAGACACAGGTTTGGGCCAGTTCCAAGGTGGGAAACCCAGACTGGTTGTAGGTTTAAGCCAATGAAGGTGCTCGGAGCTTTCTTAACACGTCAACATGAGATTGCAATGTATAGAATTTCAAGTCAGATTATAACTTTTAAAGAGGCTATTATGATTTTATCGCAGCCTCTCTGGTGATGATTAATGTAGATCACCAGAGGCCAAGCGCATGCTATCATTGCTAACATGTACTTAAATTTTGCCTCCCTCCCCAGGTTCTGTAATTTTGGACTTAAAAAGCAACATTCCCTCACAAGAGTGCAGCCCTCGTAAAATACGACAGACGTGTTATCATATAAATGAGGTTGCTTTGACATGATAGCACGCTCATAAATCCAAAGGGAAGATTTGGAGACAAGATATGTCAAAAGTAAAACCCGGCGTTGTCTCTTAATCTTTGACATAAACTGTTTATGTTTTCTGAGTTCAACAATCATAACGTGATAGGTTGGCTTTGATGATTTGCAGATGAAATGGGGGCGTTCTTCAGCCCCTCAGCCCTCATCCTGGTTCATTTCAAAGGTATTCATTCTTTTTTCTTCTTTCCCTTTGGGTGGGGGCTGTGAAATTAGACTGCGTGACTTGTCAAGCCCTAAGGACAATCTAAATCAGAGTTTTATATTACCTTCCTGGGATTCAATTTTGGAAAAAAGAGGGTGGACTCAAAACACATTTCTTTATTTTGTACGAACTATTTATACTATTGGACCTTTTGAATCATTGAATTGTGAAAAGTTGTTTGGCTGCCTGATCAGCTGAATCTCATTCTGGGCAAACAGCACTTCCGAAAATCAGTCTGGTCTAGTGGTTAGGGCAGGCATTGGCCTAGAAAGCAAGAGACGGTGATTTCTAGTCCTGCCTTAGGCATGAAAACTAACTGGATGACCTTGGGCCAATCATCAGGAGACACTGAGTTCTAGTCCCACCCTGAGCCATGAAAGCTGGCTGAGTGACCTTGTGCTCTGCCCAACTCATCTCACAGGATTATTGTGGGGAAAATAGGAGGAGAAGGTGCCCTGGATAAGTTTGGTGTCTTACGTTATTTGTAACAATAATAAAAGTGGGAGATAAGAGAGAGAGAAAGGAAGGAAGGAAGGAAGGAAGGAAGGAAGGAAGGAAGGAAGGAAGGAAGGAAGGAAGGAAGGAAGGAAGGAAAGCCAGGGCTGTTTTTTTCTTCTGACGTGCTTAATGACCCTGCACTTTAATAATTCTCTTAACAACCATGGCAAAAGGGTCATTAAAGTAGGTGTGCCTCACATAATAACCACCTTACTTAGCAACAGTAGTTCTGGTCCCAGTTATGATCATAAGTCAAGTACTACCTGTCAAGATGTAGAGAAATTGTTCTAACTGGACTTTTCCAGACCCAGCAGTTTGAGATGGAAATATACATAATGGTGGAAAATATCAGGACCCTCAGCCACTTGACAATTATGGAATAATCTCAGACATCATTGAATATATTCAAGTCAATAAGATACATACGCTTCTTTTTGCAATGAAAGGAAACATTGTAGAAATTGGAACACACACAATTTGGTGGAATGTTAATTATTCCTTTGTTTTCTTCTTTACAATGGCTTTTAAAAACTATCATTTCCCCCCCTACAAGTTTGTTGGAGGCTAAAACATTTGAAGAACGGTTGGAGGATTTGGGTTTGGCTAGTCTGGAGAAAAGTAGGACATGATAGCAGTGTTCCAATATTTGAGAGGTCGCCACAGAGAAGAGGGGATCAATTTATTTTCCAAAGCACCAGAAGGCAGGGCAAGAGCCAATAGATGGAAGCTAATCAAGGAAAGAAGCAATTGGGAACTATGGGGAAACTTCCGAACAGTGAAGACAATTAACTAAACAGCTTGTCTTCAGACATTGTGGGTGCTTCATCATTGGAGGTTTTTAAGAAGAGGCTGGGCAGTCACTTGCCAAGTGACAGATCTCCTGCTTGAGGAGGGAGCTGGACTAGAAGACCACCAAGATCCCTTCTAGCTCTATTCTAGTCTAACTTGAGCTCTCTTTTGATTCAACTGATTTAACTGATCAGGTAGGGGAATCTGTAAGGAAGAGTAAGAACAGGGACAAATTCTTGTACAAAATGTGGGTGGGTGGAAACAAGGCTGTAATCCCATAGTTGTCATCTCAACATCGTTTACCCCTCTTTCTCCAAGCACTCCTGGACAAGGTAAATCTTGATTTTTGGCCCTCTTAAAAACAGTCCTGAAATCAAAACTATGGAATTGTAACTTGCAAGCTTCATATGACCCACCAAAATGGACCACTTTCCTTATTCCCATCCTTTACTTACAAATCTCGGAGATGGAAATGAGAACTTTCATGTTAAAAACACAGTCGGGATTAATTAATGGGCCATGTCTGCAGAGGACATCCAACAACTGATGGAGAAAATAATTGTCTGCAAATACTAATACTATATCACTTTGCCCCAGAGAAAGACCATGGATTACAAGTCATTCCCCCCCCCCCAGTGCATTTGTCTTCAGAAACTCCCATAATAATCTTGCCTTCTTTAGTATCCAAGTTGTCTCCAAAACTATTTTAACATTGAGATAAGGAGCTAAAGGCCCGAAAAAGCTTGTTTCACTAAATAAGAGCACATTTCATTGCAAATATTTCATCATAATTATATTAAGAAATATATATATATATATATATATATTGATCAGCTCATAAAACTAACACACAAAAAATTCACACAATGGAACACATGGCTTTCTGTCTAGATGGTCTCTGGTGATGAGCCAAAAGGCAGAAAAGGAAACAGTATGTCTCCTCCCTTAATTGGGGCCCTAACAGGGTGTTGTGGAACAATTATAGATACTAATCCTCCTGTCACAGCTGATGCAATGGGAGAGCCTGGTCTGGCTGAATGGCTAAAGGCTCTTGCCTGATATGCAATACAGCCCCGGTTCAAATCCCAGTAAGGGTATGGCTAGCTGATGAGAGCTAAAAAGCTCGAAATAGATCTATCCTAGTCTCTCTGATTTATTTATTGATCAGCTCATAAAACTAACACACACACACACACACACACACATGTCACACACACACACACACATATATATAAAGTTAAGCAATAAAAATTAAACAGGATGGAGCACGCAAAGGGGTGGGGGAAAGAGGCAGAAAGGATTAAGTGGAGTCATATACAGAATAGATTCTATTTAATGAAAATTTCCTTGGTGTTCAACATTTTTATTATACTTAATAGCACTGCACTTCATTTTTTGTCTCTGATAATTGTGTATGCTTAATGAATGTCCTCTCTTATTTCCCCATTGAGCCATGACAGAAATTAATAAACCCAATTCTGTAGGTTTAAGTTTAATTCGGTTGAAATCTATAAAGTGGCTACGTTTTCACTTAATGGAAAACTGAATGAAATGAGCTTTAGTTTCTAAGCAACTCAAGAGGTAAAATTTATTGGCCTTACTTTGTTTCCTTCTCCTTCAAAACTCCTGCTTGGTTTTAACAGTATAGAACAGCGCTAACAGACAAAGTAGATCACGAAAACCAAAAGAAATTAAATTATCTTTTTTTGATTTTTTTAAAAAATCCATTAATCACCTAGATTTTTTTCCCCCCTTACCAGCCTGGCCAGGAATGATTAGTAAAGATAAACACGTTGCTTTATCATTTAATAAAGACGGCAAGTATAGAAGAAAATCAAGACTGACAACTATAAAACAAACTTATCTGAAGCAGTGAATAACACTAAAGCAATGTGCTTAGGGCTGAGTAATTTACTTCTTGTCACATTGCATTGGGTGCTAAATGTAGAAAATTAAATAATGCCATGTTGAATTACTACAGTATATAATTGCTTGAGCTTGTTACAGTAGTGCACTTGAAAGCTGAGAGGCCCAAAGAATACAATGGGGAAAATACTCAGGAAGACGAAAAAGATTTGACCCTCTCAAATTCCCAGTGAATAATGTTGCCCTATGATTAATGCAAATGGTACATTGCCTTGTTTTTTGAGAAGGATAGCCAAATGTTTTCTGCTAGTGGACTAGATCATTGTTTGATCATTTATGTTATGGAGCGGCATTAATTAGGGCTGCCTATATTGGGGGCAGGGACGTAGTGGCTCAGTGGCTAAGACGCTGAGCTTGTCGATCAGAAAGGTCGGCAGTTCAGCGATTCAAATCCCTAATGCCGTGTAACGGAGTGAGCTCCCATTACTTGTCCCAACTTCTGCCAACCTAGCAGTTCGAAAGCATGTAAAAATGCAAGTAGAAAAATAGGAGCCACCTTTGGTGGGAAGGGAACAGCGTTCTGTGCGCCTTTGGCATTGAGCCATGCTGGTCACATGACCAAGGAGACGTCTTCAGACAGCATTGGCTCTTCGGCTTTGAAACGGAGATGAGCACCACCCCCTGGAGTCAGGAACAACTAGCATGCATGTGTGAGAGGAACCTTTAGCTTTACCTTTAAATTGGGGGCAGCATCTTATTTCTGAATTCTATGTCAATTTCCATATTCCAAAAATAGGTAAGGCCACTAAAGAAAATGGAGGCAGGGGCCAGGATATTGACTCATCTCATTCAATGTATCTTAATTTGTATACAGCGCATATGATTACCTCCCAGGTATATTACAATTAATCTAATAATTGTATGTGAGTAAAATGTATTGAAATATATTGCAAATGCATTTACATCCCATGATATAAATCCATTTGCAATCTATTCAGAAGTAACTTTTGGAAGGATTAGTGAAGGTTATTCATGCTTGTTCTAAGAATAAACCTAATGAGAAACTTTAGAAGTCAATGATATAATAAGTTTCATCAGTAAACACATGATGCCAAATTTTGTATTATTTTTATATAACCCTATGAAGTACGGTGCCAAAATTAATTCAAAAGCCAGATTAACAATTTTTGCACCACATGACAAGTTATGAGGACAAACGAGAGAAGACCCAATTTTTAGAAAGATGATAAGAAGGATTTTTATCCATGAAAATGTTTTCAAAGTATAAAAGGTTTATAAACCTGGGTAATATTTTTAACTGGCGGGATCGTTTTCTTGATGTCACTGTGTTGAGTTTGTCAGTTATAAAAAGGACGCAAAATTGGCCTTTTTTTTGCCTTCTAGTCTCCTTTTTGTTTAGAATGGACAAAATTATGCATTTGTCAGCAGGGTGATAAATTAATCATTTAAAGCAATATTTTCCAAGGTCACTTTCTCGGTACTGTTTCCAACTCACTCCAAAGATCGGATGAGACAGAATTGAACTTCTGAAAGATGGAAGAGTAGAAATGAATAAATAAACCTCTTTTTATTTGTTTTATGATGAGGCGGATGACACCACAAGAAGACTAAGATTTAGTCTGAAAAAGAGCCAACTCAGGAGAAGAAATGGAGTACCCAACCTTAGAAGACAGTGATGATACCGAACTGGAGAGTAGCAGCTGCCTCTCAAAATCACTAATAAGCCATCAAAATATAAGCCATATGCCAGCATTTGACTTAGTAGCAATGAAGGCCTTGGACAAGATAGTCAAAGACCAGAATCTGTCTAGAATCTAGATCAACAGAGGTCAGAATCATGCAGACAATGCTTGTTCCTGTGATATTCTATGGAAGAGAAAGTTGGACTTTGAAGAAGCAGGACAGAAAGAGGTTTATCAACTCCATAAGATTCCATGTTTTCCTGAAAACAAGACCACTGAAATAAGCGCTTGGCCTTATATTCGGGGAGGTCTTATTATTTTTGAGGTGCAGGAGGCGGCGAGCGTGGCCACCTTATGGCTGCTGCTGTGTTGCAATATTTTCAGGGAGGAATCATTTTCGGGGGAGGGATTATTTTAGCGCATGTGCTCAAAAGTCCGATTGGGCTTATTACCTTGGAAGGTCTTATTTTCAGGAAAATAGGGTACCAGACCCCCAAAATCAACTCCAGAGGAAGGCTAGACCTATATTCTCTTGGGACATTCAAGTCACATGTAATATTAAGTACAAAATAATCGCCTTGCTTAGCCACAAAAATTCAGCTCCCATTGTGATTGTAAGTTGTGGACTACTTGTACTGTATTTATTCGAGTATAACGCGCACACGTGTATAACGCGCACTCCCTAATTTTCGATTAAAAATCGGTATAAAATTTTGTTTCACTTTTTCTCGGCTCAGACCATCTTATTCGTCGGTCGCCTCTCGGGGTCCGGACCCGCCGCCGCCGCCGCGCTCCCCGCCGTTCCACCCTCACCAGCCCGCCGGCGGGGGCACCTGCCTGAGAAACGGTGGGCGCTTCGTCAACGTCGCAGGACAAAGGGCTGCGCGGGCAGCGCAACTTTTGCAGAAACCCAGACCCACCCCAGCCAGCCCTCGTTTATAACGCGCACCCAAACTTTGAGTTCTTTTTTTGGTACAAAATTTTGCGCGTTATACTCGAATAAATACGGTAATTGTTTCTGAAAATTTGCATCCAGGTCGTCTGTCTATCTGTTTACAAGTATTGGATGTTTTTGAAATTTGTTACTGAGGAGGTCCCTGTGAATATCATGGGTAGGTAAGAAAACAAATGGATCATCAAAACAAATCAACTCAGAGTTCCCACTCAAGGCGTAAATTATCATACTTCTTACACAATATGCAAAGGCATAATTAATTAATTAGGTCATTTCTGTATCCCAATCACAGCAAGGCAGTTTATATCTAATTTTGTCGAAGGATGATTCAGAAGGTAAACTGACTTGCAGGTATTTGCTTTTCCCCATCTCCAATATTTTGGCATAATATTTGCTGGAAGGATGTTAACTATTGTCAACTGTCTGACTAATGCACCCAAAGCAAGTAAAACACTCCCAGGAGTGTTTGAATTCCCAAAAGTAAAACTTTATTGTATGCACCATCTTGGAGGCACCACTGAAGAACCAAAACCAGCTCTAGTTTTCCTGTGAAAATGCTTGCCCAGTTAAACAATGCCTTCCCTTTCTCTCCACCCCTGGGAGATCACCTTGTTCAATTATGAGACGTCCTTTTGTTATGGGAACAGCCCATCTCCTTCTCAAGCCCCTGCACTGGTGACCTTGATAGTTTCCAGGCTCTCACAGTCCATGCATAATTCTCAGCACTCCATTCCACCCTTGCCTCCCCCTAGTTCATTGGCAAGTTGAATAGCGATCAGGTGTGAAAGAAGCAAAGCGTTTCAATCTTGATAGCTATACTGCAAAATGCTAGGAATTATTTTGACTTTCGGAAAAGCAAAAAACAAAGGAAAGGAAAGCCGACTGGCTTGTTACACTGAAGAATGATTCACTTTCCTAAAAACCAACTGCACTTTGTACAATGAAATGAATAATTGCCATATAATTCAGATCTACAAACTAGGGTATCATTCTCATTATGAACAAAATTCCCAAAACCTTTACAACATGAAAGCTTATAGATGTGCAACGTATTTGCATGGAAGTCAGAAACTGGTAAAGGTCAACATGTTATGTGAATACAGTTTAAAAGCAGCCTGTGATATAGGCCAGGGGTCTCCAACCTTTGCAACGTTAAGTCTGAAGGACTTCAGCTCCCAGAATTCTCCAGCCAGCAAAGCTGGCTGGAGAAGTCTGGGAGCGGAAGTCCTTCAGACTTAACGTTGCAAAGGTTGGAGGCCCCTGATATAGGCAACATATAGGAGTCCACTGTCAGCACTGGAATGCTATGGGACATTTCAGAGGTTTATGCAGCAATATCCTTTCTTTGTCAATTTTTATAGTATGTCTATAATTCAGGAGTTAGCCACTGAAACACACAAAATTATAAATTGCTTTGGTACTTATTTTTCTTATAAAATATATTGATCCCATACTGGCATGGGAGAGTGAAGATGGAAATGGAAAAGCAAATGGAGATGGAGGGAGGGAGGGAGGGAGGGAGAGGAGGGAGAAGGGGAGGAAAGAATGAAAGGAAGGAAATGAGAAAAAAGAGGGAAGGGAGGAAAAAAGGAAGGGAGGAAGGAAAGAGGGAGGGAGGAAGAAAGGGAGGGAGAAGGGGAGGAAAGAAGGTAATGAAAAAAAAGAGGGTGGGTGGGATGGAAGGAAGGAAGAGGGAAAGACTGTTGTTTTTTTGTGAAACCGATTCATTTTGACACAATGTTCAAATCCTTTAGATCAGCGGTCCCTGAACCTTTGCGGCTTTGTGGTCTGGGGTGGGGACAGGGTTGCATGAACGGTGGGCTGGTGTGCACATGCATGCATGCACAGTTCAATTCTCGCGAGCAGCAAGTGGATGATGTGCACGGACATGCGCAGTTGCACATTCAGCTGGACTACAAGTTGAACTGCATGCACATCTACATGCGCACTGGTCCGCCGCTTGTATGCGTTGAGTTGTGCACACATGTGCACACAGACCTGCCTGTCTCGTGGCCCAGTTCCAAATAGTCCATGGCCTGGTAGTGAACCTTGGATTAGGGGTTGGAGACCTCTGCCTTAGATTCAATGCAAGGGCACAGCAATATGGTCTGAGCCCAGATCCTTTCCCAAAGGGTAATTTGGAAAGGCAAAACTGCTAGGGACCAGCGGACATGAAAAAGAGAGAGAGAGAGAGACGGACAGAGACAAAGAGAGAGACAAACAGAGACAGAGGCAGAGAGAGACAGAAAGAGAGAGAGAGAGACAGAGGCAGAGAGAGACAAAGACAGAGAGAAAGATAGAGAGAGACAGAGGCAGAGAGAGAGAGACAGAGGCAAAGAGAAAGAGAGAGAGAGAGACAGAAAGAGAGAGAGAGACAGAGAGACAGAAAGAGAGAGACAGAGGCAGAGAGAGAGAGAAAGACAGAGAGACAGAGGCAGAGAGAGACAAAGAATGAGAGAAAGATAGAGAGACAGAGAGACAGAAAGAGAGAGACAGAGGCAGAGAGAGAGAGACAGAGGCAGAGAGAAAGAGAGAGAGAGACAGAAAGAGAGAGAGAGGCAGAGACAGAGAGAAAGACAGAGAGACAGAGGCAGAGAGAGACAAAGAATGAGAGAAAGATAGAGAGACAGAGAGACAGAAAGAGAGAGACAGAGGCAGAGAGAGAGAGACAGAGGCAGAGACAAAGAGAGAGACAAACAGAGACAGAGGCAGAGAGAGACAGAAAGAGAGAGAGAGAGACAGAGGCAGAGAGAGACAAAGACAGAGAGAAAGATAGAGAGAGACAGAGGCAGAGAGAGAGAGACAGAGGCAAAGAGAAAGAGAGAGAGAGAGACAGAAAGAGAGAGAGAGACAGAGAGACAGAAAGAGAGAGACAGAGGCAGAGAGAGAGAGAAAGACAGAGAGACAGAGGCAGAGAGAGACAAAGAATGAGAGAAAGATAGAGAGACAGAGAGACAGAAAGAGAGAGACAGAGGCAGAGAGAGAGAGACAGAGGCAGAGAGAAAGAGAGAGAGAGACAGAAAGAGAGAGAGAGGCAGAGACAGAGAGAAAGACAGAGAGACAGAGGCAGAGAGAGACAAAGAATGAGAGAAAGATAGAGAGACAGAGAGACAGAAAGAGAGAGACAGAGGCAGAGAGAGAGAGACAGAGGCAGAGACAAAGAGAGAGACAAACAGAGACAGAGGCAGAGAGAGACAGAGAGAGAGACAGAGAGACAGAGGCAGAGAGAGACAAGACTGAGAGAAAGACAGAGAGACAGAAAGAGAGAGACAGAGGCAGAGAGAGAGAGACAGAGGCAAAGAGAAAGAGAGAGAGAGAGACAGAAAGAGAGAGAGAGGTTAGAGACAGAGAGAGAGACAGAGGCAGAGGCAGAGAGAGAGAAAGACTGAGAGAAAGACAGAGAGACAGAGAGACAGAAAGAGAGAGACAAGAGGCAGAAAGAGAGAGACAGAAGCAGAGAGAGAGAGAGAGATGGAATAGAAAAGGTGATCAGCAGAATTCAAATTATTTTAGAAAAAGAAAGACAAATGAAGATAATGAGTAACAGTGAAAGTCCAAAACTTAATGAACTCTCACATCTTTGTGCATGTGTGTCCTTGTGTTTATGTTAATATGTAAAGCAAAATCTGGGCTGAACATTAAAAATCTTTCTGGAAGTATAGAAGACCTACCAATACCATAAATCAGAATGTGATATTGGATGTAAAAATAGACTCCACGCAACTGTGAACACAATACCTAGTTCTCCACGTCTTTCAAGGAAGCTGGAATAGGGAAAAACTGTTTGAAGGCACACCTGCCATCATTCAGTCAAGTTATGAATATGGATATGGGGAGGGAAGCAAGTGTCTAAATATCCCTATTAATTTTAATGCATGTAAGCAATGTGCAACTTCATGACTTTTAAACAAGGCCCTTTTTGATGCTCATTTGAGTTTGATATGAGATTTAGTGCATGTTATTAACCTTGTCAAGACAGACAGCCTCCTTGAGTGGTGCTTATCTTCAGAGCACATACAGTGTCACAGGTCACCACCACTTAAATTCATATTTATGCTCCCTAACTCACTTTCATATTGGTATTATGGAGCCAAGGAAGGAACGGCGTCTCCTACAAGAAAATGGGCATTAGAAGGTGTGCAGCCATTCATAATAGAATTTTCAATACAGGGTCAACTGCAATTGATTTATTTTTTAAACGTAGGAATGGATAAATCATGAAGGCAACATTACGGTAAAGTGACCTCTTGGGAAGAAGCAGAGGCAGATTCTCATTGGGAGATGTTGGTTACTAAGGAAGATTAGCTTTCCAACTGCCCGACCAAGTGCACTTAACAGGACATCTGCAACTATTTTGACTTAATTTGCAACTAAATAAATTTGCTTTATGTTTTGTCTTTGTATCAGATCAAGTTAGGTCAGGAAGAGGAGGGGGAAGGAGGAGGAGGAGGAGGTGGAGGAGGAGGAGGAGAAGAAGAAGAAGAAGAAGAAGAAGAAGAAGAAGAAGAAGAAGAAGAAGAAGAAGAAGAAGAAGAAGAAGAAGAAGAAGAAGAAGAAGAAGAAGAAGAAGAAGAAGAAGAAGAAGAAGAACAACAACAACAACAACAACAACTGTCTTATCCCCAGGAGGAGGTTGAGGAGGAGGAGGAGGTGAAGAAGGAGAAGGTGCTGGTGCTGATGGAGGACAACAACAACAACAACAATTGGAGGCTAGCGTATTCTGACTCATAGATAGTTTTAAAATGGGGATTTTAATTTGGTTTTAGCACAGGTTTTTTAGTCGAATAAGTTTTTTAAAAAAAGTTTTATAGGTTTGTATGTTTTTTAATATTCCTGTGCGCCGCCCTGGGTCCGTTTGGAGAAGGGCGGGGTATAAATTCAATAAAATCAAAAATCAAATCAAACAAGAACAACAACAACTGTTTTATCCCCAGGAGGAGGTTGAGGAGGAGGAGGAGGAGGAGGTGAAGAAGGAGAAGGTGCTGGTGCTGATGGAGGAGGAAGAGGAAGAGGAAGAAGAGGAAGAGGAAGAAGAAGGAAGAAGGAAGAAGAAGAAGAAGAAGAAGAAGAAGAAGAAGAAGAAGAAGAAGAAGAAGAAGAAGAAGAAGAAGAAGAAGAAGAAGAAGAAGAAGAAGAAGAAGAAGAAGAAGAAGATCAACAACAACAACTGTCTTATCCCCAGGAGGAGGTTGAGGAGGAGGAGGAGGAGGAGGAGGAGGAGGAGGAGGAGGAGGAGGAGGAGGAGGAGGAGGAGGAGGAGGAGGAGGAGGAGGAGAAGATGCTGGTGCTGGTGCTGATGGAGGAGGAAGACAAAGAGGAAGAAGAGGAAGAGGAAGAAGAAGGAAGAAGGAAGAAGGAAGAAGAAGAAGAAGAAGAAGAAGAAGAAGAAGAAGAAGAAGAAGAAGAAGAAGAAGAAGAAGAAGAAGAAGAAGAAGAAGAAGTTGTTTTAGTGACCATCCATCTCCAGAAATTGTTCTTTGTTTCTCTTTGTTCAGTTTCTTGAGTTCTCTTGTTTTCAACCCCCAAATTCACAATTTCATTGTCTACTGTTATTAGTCAATAAATCCTGATGCCTTTGACCTTGAATAGAAACAAGCTAAGATTTGGTTTTTGACAACCTTTTGGAAGAAGACATTCAAAGCAGAACTAAAGGATGAGTATAGCCTTATTTCCCATTCACACTTTTTTCTCACATTGATTCCTAACCCTGGATCAACCAGTCTGTCTCCTTGCAGTCACATTAATGCCACCCCTTCTTGAAACCCCTAATGCTTCCTTGATCCTCAACTTCACACTACTTCCTACCCATTAATTAACTCATCTACACCCACTTAATCTGCTTTTTAAAAAATCAATCCATGATCCTTTCCAGGTGTTCAAAACTCTTGCATTAGAACTGAAAGGAAAGGAGTTGTGTGATGCTATCTACTCTATATTTGATGGTTAGGGGGGCTACAGCAGGAAGGTAGTTATTATGGATGAGAGAGAGTAATTTAGCTTGAAATTAAATGCCTGCTTGCCTATTTTCACCTTTCCGAAACCATATATCAACTAAAATCCAGCATTTTGCAATGAAATTTGTTAATCAAGAAAAACGAAGTACATTTGGAAAACGTCTGCCTAAAAAATAGAGCATAATTTCTTGAACACAAATTATTGGATGTCTGTACTTTTTTAAAGAAAATATTTTGTTTTAGGCAGAATTGCCTAGGGAGACTTACTGACCAAGATTTTTATTTACTTTTTTTATTTTAATCACATTTATATCCCGCCCTTCTCCACAAGGACCCAGGGCGGCGCACAGGAATTTAAAAGCACACAAAACAATACAATAAATACAAAATTTAAAAATATATTAAATTAAATTATAATCCTATGCTAAAATCAAATTAAAATCCCCAATTTAAAACTATCTAAATAGTCTCGATGGGAGGGTTAGGCTAGGCCGGCTTGCTGAAAAAGATGTGTCTTTAGACACTGGCGGAAGAGGCAGAGGTCCGTGATGGTACGCAATTCAGGGGGTAGGTTGTTCCAAAGGGCAGGGCCCGCCACAGAGAAGGCTCTTCTCCTGGGTGTCGCCAGATGGCATTGCCCGGCTGACAGCACCCTGAGAAGGCCCTCTCTGTGGGAGCGGATCGGCCGAAGGGATGTAGGGGGCAGGAGGCGGTCTCGCATATAACTAGGCCCCGAGCCATCGAGCGCTTTAAAGATGGTCGTCAAAACCTTGAAGCGCACCCGAAAGACCACAGCAAGCCAGTGCAGCTCGCGCAGGATCGGTGTTATATGGGAGCATCTAGGGGCTCTCGTAATCACCCGCGCAGCTGCATTCTGGACTAACTGTAGCTTTCGAGTGCACCTCAAGGGAAGCCCCAAGGGAAGATACCATGGGCAAAACGCTAATACGAATTATGCTAAACTTTACAAATCTTAATGAAAAGGTGTTTTTTTTTTTGCAAAATACACAAAGAGGACGAGAATGCAGAAATGGGAAGAACTGAAGTTTTCAACAAGGAAATGAGAAACTATGAGAAACAGTTGCCCGTTCTTTGTTTTTACACTCGTAGAACTTAGCTGAGGAAATGTAACACAGATAATCGTTCTAAATCGCACGGGGAACGTATATAAAACAGTAGGTTCCTCACTGCAGATCATAAAGGTAGGTGGAGATGAGCTGGAGCAGGACTGATGGGCACTAAAAACAGGGGAATCTACTCATTTTATTTCTCCTCAGTGGGATAACAACTGTATCTCTCCCCCCCACCCCCAAACTTTCTCAAAAGAAAGAGAAGCAACCTAGAACTAAGGAGAACTTTCCTGTCAGTTAGAAAATTTAATAAGTGGAACAGCTTGCCTCCAGAAGTTGTGAATGCTCCAACACTGGAAGTTTTTAAGAAGAGATTGGACAACAATTGGTCTGAAATGGTGTACGGTTTCCTTCCTGAGTAGGGGGTTGGACTAGATCAGGGGTCCCCAACCTTTGCAACTTTAAGTCTGAAGGACTTCAGCTCCCAGACTTCTCCAGCCAGCAAAGCTGGTTGGAGAATTCTGGGAGCTGAAGTCCTTCAGACTTAAAGTTGCAAAGGTTGGGGACCCCTGAACTAGATGACCTCCAAGGTCCCTTCCAGCTCTGTTATTCTATTCTATTGCTATATTTCCTATATTGATCCAAAACAAAATATTCCCTCCCATTTTTCAGAATATGTTTTTTTTCCTGTGAAACTCCCTGCATCCTATATAATATTAACTTAGTTTGGGGGCAAGTGGCAAATTCCTAAGATTTTTACAAGAATGTCTATAAAAATGAGAAAGAGAGAGAGAGTGGAGAAGAGAAAGAAAAAGAAAAAAACTAAAGAGGAAAAAAATTAAACAAATGCTTATGGGCACCTCATTTTTTAAAATGCCTTCCCTCTGCGAAATATCATTAGCCCCTTAAACATTGATCCAGTCTTCAGAAGAACTTTTACCACTTGTGACTTTAATCAATCCTCTAAAAGTTACAAAACTCACTGAGCAAAATATGAATGTCACGGCATTCATTTCCACGCGTCATAAATTCCGTGAATAACCACCTGAAACAATCTTGAATGAACAGGATGTATGTGCTGGGATGGGCTCAGTTAAAAAGGGTAGAATTTGAGGTGACTTTTAGGATGAGCCTATGTCGCATCATAGGGAGGAAGTTCAGCGGTTCGAATCCCTAGCGCCGCGTAATAGAGTGAGCTCCCGTGACCTGTCCCAGCTTCTGCCAACCTAGTAGTTCGAAAGCATGTGAAAAATTCAAATAGAAAAATAGGAACCACCTTTGGTGGGGAGGTAACAGCGTTCCATGCCCCTTCTGCGTTGAGTCATGTCGGCCACATGACCATGGAGACGTCTTCGGACAGTGCTGGCTCTTTGACTTTGAAAAGGAGATGAGCACCGCCCCCTAGAGTCTGGTGTGACTAGCACATAAGTGCAAGGGGGAACCTTTGCCTTTATGTCATATCATCAATGGTCAGTTCATAAATGCCAGCTAGAAGGGTTAGGCTGTAATATTCAAATAGGGAAGAAAATACAATTACTGGGAGAATGTATTTTGTATTCTCTTATTAGAAAAAAAAATAGCAATGAAAGAGGGGGGGAAATCACCCCCGGATTTTTTCCCCCCTTCATCTTCCGAACTGCTTCTACATCCTTCATGGCATTGCCAATAGATTGCAGGTGTAGACTATAATGAGCTGACAAAAGTAAGTCTGCCAAGAGCATTATGACATTTTTGTGTGCAGTGGAAATTCATGCTAAAATCTGCTTGTGGGCTGACATCCATGGCTCTGTTTAACAGTGCCTCTAACTGGTCTTTGAGAGCTATAAACGGCATGTGGCTCCTGCTAAGGCTGTTTTAATTGGTTATCGCAGCGCAGTGTGAGATGCATATCTGTTCAAAAGCCTTAGCTTGCCTCCCTGTGCATAGCTCTGAAAATTCATGCGCTTAAGGATGAAAAGAGGAGTGGGATGTGATTCCAGCAGACCGATGAGTTATGCTTGGGCTTTATGGAAAGCGCAAATAATAATGGTGGTAAGAGTGAAAAATATGATGCAGATATTAAATTCATCTTACACTTACACTATTTTTTTTAAAAAAGCCAACACAGTTCTAGGCTGCATAAACAGAGAGATAGAATCAAGATCACGTGAAGTGTTAATATCACTTTATATAGATGTTGGATAGCCATTTGTCTGAAGTGGTGTAGGGCAGGGGTCTCCAACCTTTGCAACTTTAAGTCTGAAGGATTTCAGCTCCCAGAATTCTCCAGCCAGCAAAGCTAGCTGGAGAAGTCTGGGAGCTGAAGTCCTTCAGAATTAAAGTTGCAAAGGTTGGAGACACCTGGTGTAGGGTTTCCTGCCTAAGCAGGGGGTTGTACTAGGAGACCTCCAAGGTCCCTTCCAACTCTGTTATTCTATTCTACTCTGTTCTATCCTGCAGAGGTCGGTCAAGGTGCACCAACATAAATGATCCAAATATGATTCTGGAAATTTGCTATAGAAATCAAATTCTGCAAATTCTTATGGACGCTGCCTATCCCTGTTCAATCCATATGTCCTGCTTTTAAATTCTAAAATGTATAACTATGTACATTTCAACATTTAATGTTGTAAAATGGACTTTACAGAAGACCTTTAATTTCACAAATTATTTTGGGGCTCTGTGCATCTGGGTCCCTGTATAATACTTGATTAGAATTAGAATATTCTTTATTGGCCAAGTGTGATTGGACCCAAGGAATTTGTCTCCATAAGATCTCAGTGTACATCCAAACAACAAAGTAATATAATCATAAGTTACCAATAGGAGAAGGCAGTAGAGTATATGAGAAGAAGAATTGTTTTTATCTAGTTGTTTTGGCATGCAAATGTCTAATCTATTTAGGAATAGTATTACTGAAGGACACGAAAGTGTGTGTTTTAAAAACGAAACACTTAAAAAATGTTTTCATCCAGACAAACAGCCAGGAATCTGCAGGAAAAACTGAACCAAATGGACATTTATCTACAAGTTATACGGAACAGGCAAGAGATTTTCTTTTTAAAGCTAGCTTTTCCAAGCCACTTCAAGCCACTAGCAAGCTTTCTTGTTTTGATAGAAAGCTTTTCCAAAAATTGAAACACCTGGGGGAGAAAAAACACACAGGTTTCAGCAAGAAAAGTGAAGGAAAAGTTCATGAACCCATGTTAGTTTCGCTCAGTCTGCAAAGAAACCCACAAAAGCATTGCACAACGACCTGTAAACCTCACAACTCCTTCATGTCATAATTTGGGATGCTAGTACCAGTGTCATATTCCTCAAGATCCTGAAGATTTGTGCCAAGGAGTGCCAACATGAGTGCTTTCGATGGAATTAGTGTTATCTGAAAAAAACACAGCTGCTTCCATTGCCTTCACTAAATAACATCAGCGCCATGTGTAATTGCATTTGATAAATATGATAGTTACCTTTATTAGAAATGTAATTGCTGATCTTCCGCTAGAAAGGCTGCCTGAGAATGCCATTCTTTTTTTCTTACATTCCTTTGGATCAAATAATAACTTAACCAACATTGTGTTGCAACCACTGGCTGAAGGAGAGCAGGGCCCAATATGTGGGGGGAGTGTGGTTTAAAAGAGTCCATTAGGGAGAAGAAACATTTCAAATCAAACCCTTAGGTGTTTTCCCAAAGGAACACAGGCAATCTGGTGAGATTCTTGTAGACTGGCAATCAGCAATAAAGAATTAAAGAATCTTATTTGACCCTCACTCTGTCAAGGACCTGGGAGTATTCATCCCAAAAGATCTAAGAGCCCAGTGTAAATGCATTGCCAAAAAGTCATTAAGAGTTGTTAACCTAATTTTGTGAAGCTTCTTCTCCGGTAACATTGTATTGCTAACCAGAGCATACAAAACCTTTGCCAGACCAATTCTCGAATACAGCTCATCTGCCTGAAATCCACACTGTACATCAGACATTAATACAATTGAGCGGGTCCAGAGGTATTTCACGAGAAGAGTCCTCCATTCCTCTACTCACAATAAAATCTCCTATACCACCAGACTTGAAATTTTGGGCTTGGAGAATCTGGAACTGCACCGCCTGTGATATGATCTAAGCACAATACACAAAACTATCTGCTACAACGTCTTACCTGTCAACAACTTCTTCAGCTTCAACCTCAATAATATACAGGCCAACAGTTGATACAAGCTCAAGGTAAACTGCTCCAATCTCTTTAGGCACCAACGTGCCTAACCTCCCTGTCCCACTGCCCCCATCTATTTGTATTTCTTTCTTTCGTTTATATCCATGTTCATATTTATACCTGCTATCTTGTCCATATTTGACAAACTAATAAATATAAATACATTCACGGAGCTGTCCTGGCTGCTTGCATCTAACAATTGCTGATTTGTTTATTAATAGGATGGAAAGATCTTAACAAGCCCGGATGTAAAAGAATGGAGAAGTTGTCAGCAACTCTGGGTTCGGAACCAGTGTCACAACTCTGGTCCCTTAACCAGTGTTAGCAAATAAATGCGGAATAGTGTAATTCACCGGACAGTAAAGAGATACGTTGTTGTAACCACAAACAAACTCTAAAACAGTGATAGTAAGAAAATAAATAGTCTTTACTTTGTAGCAACTAAAATACTTCTTCCGACTAACTTCTGAAACACAATAACAGTCCAACACCAAAAACTCAGTTATCTCACAGTGATGCAAAACAATACGCCTTCTTTTTCACAGCTCCAGCTCCTCAGCACAGGGAATCGAAAAAGGGGATGAGCTGTGATTCTGAGCTTGCTTTATGGTAGAGCTGAGACTCACAGCAAATCAGAATTCAAACACAATTTTTAAAGCTACATAACTCCTTAAGAACATAGGCTCATATATATTGTCAACCCAATATAATCCTAACAGAAGTGGAGGCAGAATTGAGTGTAAGAGAATGCAGAGTGATACACTGATCGTTTCAGAGAAGAAGACTTGAGAGTTCTGCTCTTAAGAGTCTGACTTTGAAAATCCTATGTTTCCTTGCATTGCTCAATTGGGATTCAGGAGAAGCATAAAACAGGCCAATCTTCTTTCATCTTCCTCATGTTAAAGACAGCTATATGATTTTGGCTCATTAAGATAGAAATAATTACGATCAATTTACTTTTGAATAAGCACTTAACAAACTGTTACCCATCCATAAATTGATGTACATTTCATCATAAAGTGGATAGAAAGGGAGTGAGATTAGAAAAATAGATTTGATAGATTTGTTCATCTTCAGAAGATGTCAAAAATCCAATGGAAACATGACTGCAGTTTATTCCTTTTAAAGCAAAGTCTCATTCAAAGGGAAAAGGCATCTACTACTCGTGGAAGTCCATTAAATTCCAAAGTCCATCATTTATGATCAATTATAGGCTTGCATAATGATGCCATTTTTAAAAAAGTTACATCATTGCCCAAATGACATATTGTTTTGTCAGGACAGTGATCAGGCAATTGGTTTTTTTGGTGTTTTCAGTTTACTCCACCTGACTCAAGGTGAGCTTTAAAAAGAAACAAAAAAACAAAATCTAGCCTTGAGCAGCTATCCTCACAGACTGACTTATGGGGCTTGACAACATAATGTACTTCCATTAGCTCTATTAGCATAGAAAAAGGTTAGTGAGCCATCACGGGCTGATGGAACGAAAGCAAAATCCTTAATTAAACTAAAGTTCCTTTAAACATTTTAATTATCTGAAAGGCAACACCTGTAATGTGGGAATGACTTTGGGAGACAGGAAGAAGAGCCGCAGACTAGCAATGGTCAGATAAGAGGCTGCTTAAACCACAGAAGGAATAGGGGTGTAGCACATATCTCAGACGAGACCCTCCCTAGACTAAGATCGATGGCAACCTTGTGTGAGAGTCCAGGCACAAAGCATAATCAGGATTATTAGCTCTTTAACGTAATTTATTTTATTTATTTATTTATTTTATTGAATTTCTAGACCGCCCCCTCTCCCCGAAGGGACTCGGGGCGGTGTACAGGAAAATTAAAACTACTAAAAACATGACAATACATACATACAAAATTAAAATCGAATTAAATAACCCTGTACAAATTTATAAACGTTAAAAACTAAACCCATTAAAACCAGATAAAACAATTTAAATTACAGACTGGGGTATGTAACGTAAGGTTACGTTACTATTTATGTAACGTAATGTACCTTAAGGTTACATTACTATTTATTTTTTGTTTGTTTGACTTGTATGCCACCCAAGGTACACATGAGGAATGGTGGGGTCTTCTTTTAACCCAGGGGTCTGCAAAGTTGGCTCTTTTAAGACGGGTGGACTTCAACTCCCAGAATTCCCCAGCCAGCTACGCTGGTTGGGGGATTCTGGGAGTTGAAGTCCACCCGTCTTAAAAGAGCCAACTTTACAGACCCCTGTTTTAACCTAATAGCCACTTCCAGAGTGATGTGTTCCTATTAGGGCCCCAACCCAACTGGCAGAGCCAAGTCTTCCAACCTTTATGGCAAGTCAGAAGGATTTCACCTGGGGAGGGGCGCAATCTTCCAAAGGACAGGAGCCACAGCAGAAGAAGCTCTCCTCCTGGATCCTGTCAACCAAAATCGCTTGACCAACAGGGTTGGCAGCATGGCCCTTCTCCTGGCATGGTAGGAGCAAGCCAATCCAATCAGGATGAGACACTTGCTCAAAGTTCTGACCTAGACTTCCCAAGAAGCACGAAGCCGAGTCCTCCTCCTAATAAACCACTTTTATTTAATTTATAGTGAATTCCACTCCAGCAAAGTCCCATCCCACAGTCTTTCAGGAGAGTTCACAATTACCGACTTTTATCAGGCTTGGTAAATGGCCAGGTCGATATCTTTCAGACGCCACAATGCTTGGCAAAAATGCAAGAATGAACCAATTGTCTCCTGCAAACTCCACTCCCCTTTCGCTCTTCTTTTATTCCCCATGGGTGGGGCTATTCACCGACCACCTGTGGCCTTACTCCCAAGTCAACCCCTGATCCTTAGCTGTTCCTTTCCTCTGGCAGCTCTGTGCATGTGCACACTGGGAACAGGCTCCAGCTGTTCGTCTGCCTCACTGACGTCTGACTCCGAAGGCAGCTGATAACTGACAGACAACCCTGGCTGCGTCTGAAGCAAAGCATTCATCAGAGCCTTCCCCAGCCTCCAGGACTGGTCCATGTTTCTCCCCAACTTCCTCACTGTCCGAAATCTGCTGCCAGCTCTGCTGGCGGGCCACAACACTCAGACGGTCTGGACCCATACTATGATGGGATTTAGAGGTGATAAGAAACACCTTGAATTGTACCCAGAAGCAGTCGATGCAGCTTGCAGAACATGGGCCACCCTAAAGGGCTGAAGTACTGCCTATCCCACCACATTCTGCACCAGTTGCAGCTATAGGAGTTTACCAGGCAGAGCCTGAGGGCTGGGTCAAATACATCATCTGTCTGGAATCCCTACATTCCCAGAAGAAACCTAAGTCCAGCCACCCCCTTGAAGGCATCAATTTGCCTTGACCATTAGTAGATCTTGGATGCAGGCTGTATGGAATAAATTCACGGTGCTTTTGGACTCTATCCTGGCTCTCGGCTTCCAAAGGGCGCATTGCCATGACAGAACCTTGCCATCCAATTGAACGGAATCTCAGGATTTTTACAGATCCCGTAAAATCATCCTGGCAATGACAAGCTAACGCAGGACAAGGCTCTGAAACGGATTCTTTTCGCCGCGCCAACATTCCTCTCTGAACGCTCTCGAAAAAGAAAACAAATCTCTCGCAAGGCCAATTGGAAATCAAAGCGAGTGCATATTTATAACTCCTGAAAGTTGTTTAAAACAATGTTCTGAACGCTGGTATTGAAATCCACTTCACACAAAAGTCGTATTCTCTGAAATCAAGGAAAAGCGAGTGGGGGGGAGATCAAAGTTCCCCAGGCTGCCTGGGCTTTGCATAGCATCGTTTTTTATCAGCTCTGAGCTGCCTTAAAAAGAGGCAAGGCTGTGCCGACAAAGAAAATATTAAATGAAGTGATGCATAATACTCCTTTGCCGTAATTATAAGGATGGTGCTAAGAAACAATAATTGTAGGATAAATTATCATCAAGAGATATTTCCAAACATGTATCAAAAAAGCATGTCATTATCAAACAATTATTTCAAGGTTCATCTGCATATTAAAAGGAGAAATGGAAAACTCCCTCGCTTTTATTTTCTTCTTCTGCCACAACCGGGGGTGGTAGAAATGTTCAAAATAGTTTACGGGAATAAAATACACAACACCCCAGTAATAGCTAAGGGCAGGATTAATGCTTTGAGTTTCTGGCCAAGAGTGACGTGTTAACATCCAAAGATATGCAGGCTGAACAGGCCTTGGTTGTGCCTTTCAGTCAGTAAATGAGCATACAATGGACAGAAGATCAGGACTGAGTAGCTTTCTTAGAGAATAATACATAGAGGAAACAATTTCCTAAAGGAACATACCCTCCAGCCTTCCCCTAATAAAATTCAGGAAGACCTACAGGAGGGAACCAAAACTGATCCTCGGAGGACTCTCAAATGTGCCTCTAATCTTAATTATTTAAAAAGATGCTATGTATTGAATGCTCAGATCACCTCAGATCCAATTTACAAATGCATATTGAGCTGCTCTAAGAATTGAGGTCCATCAATGCTTCAAACTAACAAACAATTGAATCCATCAATTGGAATGCACCTTATTCAAGACAGTGAACCAATGTGAAGATTTGATTTGAAAAGGAAATTGAACACATCTCCCTCAGTTGGCAACCTTGGGTCAAATCTTCACACAGCAGCAGATGTTGAATTAACTCACTGTAGTTTTCATTAAATCAAATCAAATCAACTATAATTTTTGTCCTGGCTCCATCCATTTTGAGGAAAGCTATTGTTGCATCAAACGATGTGTGGTTCTCAATCTAAGTGAGGAAATGTGATGCTTTCTTACTTTAGCAAGATATTCTCTGAATATATTGGTAGAAAATTGACAGAGATATAACAAAAAGCCAAGCTGGAGCATAAATCATATTTAAAAAATGGTTAAAATCATGAATTTTAGCACAAAAACATGTGTGTAAATAAATCACTGCAAGTTAATTGCATAAATTTGTTACATTCATGTAACCTGTGAAAATATCTACAGATTCCTCACATCCTGGACATCAACTGTTTCAACTTCTGCCCTCAAAATGACACCTCACACCAGAACAACTAGACACAAGGTCATTTTTCCTGAATGCCATCACTCTGCTTAACAACTAATTCCCAGAACACTGTCAAATAATTGACTAAGACTGTACTAATATTATTCTTCTTTTCCTTCCTAGTATCTTTCTCTCCCTATTTATGACTATAACCAGGTTACTTGTATCTTTCAATTTATATTGTTTTTATTTGTTTCCTAGTATGATTTGATAGCTGATTAGTAACCTTGACTATCACTAAGTATTGCATCTTTTTATTCTTGAGGAATGTATTTTATTCTCCTTATGTACTGTACACTGAGAGCATATACACCAGTGGTGGGTTTCTGCAGGCTCACACCTACTCGCAAGAGCCGGTTGGTGAAATTTAGAGAACCGGTGAGAGGGGGTTCCACTGGCGTACCTGGAAGTAAATCTGGCCCGCCGCTGCCAGTGACCCAACGAAAGGAAAGGAAGGAAGGAAGGAAGGAAGGAAAGAAAGAAAGAAAGAAAGAAAGAAAGAAAGAAAGAAAGAAAGAAAGAAAGAAAGAAAGAAAGAAAGAAAGAAAGAAAGAAAGAATTTATCATCACAATTGAGTCCAAAATTTTGGTTGCTAAGCAAGAGCGTTGTTAAATGAGTTTCACCACATTTTAAAAGGTGGCCACTCCCACCCTGTCACATGACTGCCAAGCCACACCCACAAAATAGGCCACACCTACAGAATAGGTTCTAGAAAAATTTGAAACCCACCACTGATATACACCAAAGACAAATTCCTTGTGTGTCCAATCACACTTGACCAATAAAGAATTCTATTGTGCTATGCTGTGATGTGCTATTCTATTCTATTCTATTCTATTCTATTCTATTCTTACCTTGGTTAATTGAACCATAGTTTGTTAAAATAATCCAGTTTTCTAGGTTCGCGTGACATATTGAAGCACAGGAATTGGTTTCAAACAAGAACCAGTGATCTGATCAGAAATAAAGATTCCACAAGGAATGCAATGTCATCTTTCTCTCCAATACAGATACTTATATCTTTTTTTCCCCTGCTCTTACATTTTGACTGACTTATTCATGTACCTTTAGAGGAGTGTCATTATCTCACAGAACACAGGCCATAATTGGACATTTTCCTGACAGGTTAAGCTACATTTCTAAAAAAAATTGCAAATGCATGGTTAAAACCCCAAAGCAATTCCCAGCTCTAGAAAAGATAATTCCAATTCAATTTTTCCCCTCAAAGAATACTTAATGTGGATCCTTCAGTAGTCACAAATGGAATGGGGCAACAATAAGATTTGTCTCTTACAAACACACACATACATTCATACACACACACACACACATTATACTGACATAGAATCAGGTCAATGTTATGATCTATTAAAAGAAACACCCAGGAATAGTGAAGCAGTAGCTTGAAAAGACTGATATTTAAAATCTGTAAGATTTTCTGTGAGAGGCTTAATGGAGTCAGAATTGTGGACTATTTTAGTAGGTTAATCTGCATAGATTTGCGTGGATGGGTGTGAATCCAATGGGTAGCCCAAACTACCAAATTCAAATGCATCTCTTTGGATAAGTAGACCTGTTGCATAACACACTGGAGTCAAGCCCTTCATTTTGACAAGACAAGGTTCCATAATGGGAACTATGATAGTTGTTAGGAGTAGACTCCTAGAGTTGGGTAGGCAAGATATAATGACAAATGGTCAGTGTTGCTTTAAAGATGCTGGAATGTTGGAATGCAGTTAGAGACTGTAATTATCTCGGCAATAAGAGGAAGTAAGCAGAGTGCAATCTCTCTCTGCTGGATCATCTCGATATCTCTACTAATTGCTAACTGCTTGTTTGTTTGCCATGACTGACTGTGTTGGAAGAAGGAAGAATTGTGGATTGCTGACTGTAAGCAATTGTTATTTGTTAAGGACTTTGATTGACTAACTGTCAACTATCACTGCTTGTGAAGCAGTAGTTTACTTTTACAACACCAGTAAAGCTACTTTCCCAACTCTCTGGAACGACTTACCCCCCGAACTGAGAACGACCATGGACCTCCGTTCCTTCCGCCAGAAACTTAAAACTTATCTTTTCCAACAGGCCAGCCTGGCCTAGCTCATACCACCTAGCCTATAGTCGGCAGTTAAATTGTTTTAAATTGGTTTATAGGGGTACTGTTTTAACTTATTTAAATTTTTTAGCACAGGGATACTAATTTAATCTGGTTTTTAAATTTTGTATATTGTTATGTTTATATTTGTTTTTAAATTGCCTGTGCACTGCCCCGAGTCCCTAATAAACTGCAACTACTAAACTACAACTACTACTTTGTTTTTACTAATAGCTACTATTTGTGTGTTTACCAGCAACGTTTCTCTAGCTGCACATTCCACTGCACAACTTTCTCTCTCCCAACGGACATATCCCCCAACAATAGTAAAGTACTAAGGGCTATTTATTATGTGGCTATTGGAGGCACCTAGCTATAATAAATAAAGTAATGAATAAGTATTAGTAAATTTTGTAGAGCCACATTTGGGATACTGAGCCCAGTTTTGGTTGCCACAATATGAAAAAAAAAGATGTTGAGACTCTAGAAAGAATGCAAAGAAGAGAAACAAAGATGATTAGGGGATTGGAAGCTAAACATGTGAAGAATGGTTGATGGAATTGGTGATATCTACTCCATTGAAAAGAAGGACAAGGGGTGACATGATAATATCTAAGGAGTTGCCACAAAGAAGATGGAGTCAACCTATTCTCCAAAGTATCTGAAAGCAGGAGAAGAAGCAATGGATTGAAATTAATCAAGGAGAGAGCCAACCAAGAATTAAGGAGAAATTTCCTAAGAATGAAAACAATTAAGCAGTGCAACAGCTTGCCTTCAGAAGAGATTGGACAGACTTTTGTCTGCAATAGTATAACGTCTCATGATCCAGCGATCAAGGAGTTAGATTAGAAGATTCCCAAGGTTTCTTCCAATTCTGATATTCTGTATTCTATAACCCTTCTCGATACCGTATACACAAGGTGAACGCAAGAACCCAAGACCTTTTCCATTATTACTTTACTGCTTTTATGGCAGCATGACAGAATGCAATTAATGTTGCTAATTTCTGTAGGCAAGATCTGTTGAACCTGTACATATTTTAAACTTGTGTTTTATATTTTATGTCTTACAGTATGCCTTATTTTAAGTGTGATGCTTCTGACACAAACGAACGAAGCAATTCACCACTTTCTTTTCCGATGAGGAAGAAACCAGAGGCTACGCTAAAATTTCTGCCAAACCGAACGCAACTGTAAACAAATCCAGAAGGTATTTTTGGCACTGCACTCAAGACATTTCAGAAAATTGCATCCTGGTGACCATGTGTGCCTTTGACTTGACAGAAATATAAAGAATGTATTAACGGAACACTACTAGGTACCAGTAGATTGATACATCAGCTCTCAGTGTTATTTAGCATGCAATGTTAATATCACCAAGACTAAAAATTATGATAGAGGCTGATGAAAAGGCAAGCCAGGAAAAAGGAAGGATTTCATGGTGCAGAGACTCAAAATGTGAGTCTATTTAGTTATATCCTTGCAAAATGACATGTGTGTTGGCACCAGGACTGCTATCTCACCAATATAAAAATGAATCACTTTTTGGCACATCAGCCATTCAACCTGGAACCCTTCCCAGCTATTTTTAGTCTTTCCCAGATGTACTGAATTAACTCAACAAACAATATTTCTGGGATTGCTTTACTGCCCCTAAAGTCTAACATTGGCTTAACGTTACATAAAAATATGCATAGTGATATTAATTCTCCCCTCCTCCTCCCCCCCTTCTCAGCATAAATGAATGATTTTTTCCACTTTAACAACAATGCTGAAACGTGTGAGAATATGGCATTCAGAGAGAAGTGGGGGAGAGTAAAATTCCTCAATGGATCATCCTTTTAGTTTCTTCCAAGTTGTCACTTTTCCAGGCTGGCGTTTGCTTTGATCTGTTTCCATAACAGTTTGCAAACTATGTTTTGAGTTTAGCCCCAAGAAAGCTGTAGAAATGTTAGTGAGTATTTATCCTTTTCTACTTTCTTCTTTCACATGCAAGTTTTCTAACTGGTCTTTACATACTGAGTTTTTGCATATTGTTGTGGCCCGGCCAGCAGCAGCCAGCAGTGAAGAGGTTGGGGAGGAACCTGGGCCAGAACCTGGAGTCTGGGGAAGGCTCTGATGAGGGCTCTGTGTTGGAGGCAGAGAGGGGGACAGAGCCGTATGCCAGTTATCAGCTGCCTTCAGAGTCAGACATCAGTGAGGCCGAGGAACAGCTGGAGCCTGTTGCACAGAGCTCCCCAACCTCCTCACTATCCAAATCTGCTGCCATCCCCGCTGGCCATTGGCAGGCCACAACAAACTCTGGTACCCACATGCCACCAGGCACCACTTAAATACTACATATAGAATAGGCCAAAGCACAAGTTTTAATGAGTGGGAAGTTCCCTGAGGATAGGTTCCCCTATGAGCCCAAAAGCTCAGATGACTAAACTTCTGGTCCTGTGACTCACCTAGATTGGATCTTGTAACCTTATCATGGGACATTAATGTACATTTGCCCCCATTCCTGTGGTACCCATATTTATTATTTTAACATAATACTGTATTCACTGCGTTCGCATTTAAATTAAATCAAAGTTTGGTTTTATTTTGCCTCCTTGCCTTTCTTGTCCTGGTCCCACCAACTTTCCCCTCCCAAAAATGAGGGTTATATATCCCTCAAGGCTCAGGTGACCAGATTTTCAAACTTCCAAAGCGGGACACCATCGACGGGGAGAGGGGGGCGGGGCATGCTCCGGCGCGGCTTGCGCCTGCGCAGAGGGCCTCAGGGCTGAGGAGAGGGGAGCGCGCTCCAGTGCAGCATGCACCTGCACAGAGGGCGTTGGGGCGGGGGGTGCTCCCACCCACCCCTGCGGGATCCTCTTTAAAGGCAGCGGCGGTGGCCCAGCCCGGCGGTGCTGAGAGCCGCTGGCTCGGGCGGGAATGGGGAAGGCGGACCGAGGCGGCAATGCCGGCGTGATGGGCCGAGCTGAAAGCGGCCGCCTCAGGCCACTTTCCCCCTTCCTGCCCGAGTCAGCGGCTCTCAGCACCTCCGGGCCGGGCTGCCGCCACCACTGCCTTTAAAGAGGGCCACGTGGGGGGGGGGAGCGCGCCCCTGCCCCAACGTCCTCTGCACAGGTGCGTGCCACGCCGGAGCGTGCCCCCCCTCTCCGAGGCCCTCTGCGCAGGCGCATGCCGCACCGAGCGTGTGCCCCCCTCTCCAAGGCCCCGATGCCTGAGCCGGCGCTCTCAGTTATCCGCGCCTGCCGCCTGCCCGCAAAAAACGGGACATTTTGAAGAGGCGGCGTGGTGTGGGACATCTGCTGGTGAACCGGGATTGTCCCGCCAGAAGCGGGACGTCTGGTCACCTTACTCAAGGCCAAATGTTGCTCTCATGCAAAAAAAGGTTGCTGCATTCCTTGCCATAAATGATAGATATAATGCAAACCAAATTAGCATTTCAGAGTCTTTGAGTTCAGTGAGAAAGAGCTGTGTTTCATCTCAACCAACAAAATCAATAGGATTTTAAAATGATTAACTGTGGCCGAAGTTCTTTGTAGTTATTAACACTGATCCAGCCAAATTAAATACTTTTCTACCCTGTTAGTTTCATTGAGGGGGCTAAATGAGTACCAATTTTCCTCTGCTGAAATTAAATAGAATCAGGAAGCTATCTTTGTCAAGATTTGTAACCACAGAAATACAATTCCTTTGAGTTAAATATATTGTCAATTCCCCTCTCGCTTAAATGAACACTCTCTTTACACAAACTTACCAGGGAGTTAATCAGCAAGACTCACTTTAGCTTAAAAAGCATGTAATTTTCTCTGGATCATAGCCCAGATCTTCTGGCCGAATTTAGTTGTCTTTCCAAATTTCCTTGATTTTAGGATACTCTAATCCACAATTAGCCAACTCGTTGGGAGCACCTTGGGGATCATGACTAATAATAACAAAGGTCAAGAAGGTCAGTTCTGGCTTGAACCTGAAGTAGAAACCTCTAGGAAATCCTCAAACAGGCAAGGGTTTATCTATTGATGCACGAATGAAGGCGACTATATGTGACCCAAGATAATGTTGCAGGATCCAATCATCGTTGGTCACCAGGAACAGAGGTTTAGTCCTCTGAGCTTTCAGACTCATGCTGGAGCCAGGGGTGGGTTGCTACAGGTTCGCCTGGGGTCAGGAGAACCCATAGCTAATGTTATGGCCAGTTTGGAGAACCACCAAATCCCACCCTTGGCTGGCCCCGTCCACCTCACCCTGCCCCTCCCAGGAGTCTCTCAGTGGCCCATTCTGGATGCGAGTTAAATGCAGGGTCCATGCAGAGGCTCAAGGAAGAGGGGAAAATGGGCCCCCTGGAAGTTCCAGATGGCCGGAAACAGGCCTGTTTTTGGATTCTGGAGGACCTCCACAGCCCATGGAAGGCAGTTTTCACCTTCCCAGAGGCTCAAGGAAAGCTCCAGAGCCCGGGGAAGGCAAAAACACACCCGCCATGGTGCAGGAGGCTGACTAGACCACACCCACCATGGCCACGCCCACCCAGCAACCAGGCAGAGAACCCGTTGCTGAAATTTTGGAAGGCCACCCCTGGCCGGAGCCCATCCTCAGGGAACGTCTCTCTAGCAGAATGTTATTTGTTTATTTTGTTTATGGCAAGTAAGCTGGAAAGGGTGCATTAGCACACTGCATCCATTTTGTCCTCCCCACACACCCAAAAAAAAGTCACCAGGACTCCAGCTTCACTTGAAAGAGATTAGCTAAGTCCAGAATTAATTTGGATTGCCGAAGCACGTTAACCTTGCGTTTTGTAACCCCAAAGGTGCTTTTTGAAAAGGCAACTGGACATAACTTCAGGAACTTTGGGGCAACCATAACCTGGATGACTGAGACTCTCCATAGACGGTTGCTTCTTATAACCTTTTCTCATTAAAAAAAATGAAAAATCCAGCGATAAGATATCAGAATGCATTTATAAATCCATCCCATTAAAATAATGGTGCATAATTTATTTATTTATTTATATATCCAGCTTCTTAATCACACATCTCCCTCACAGAAGGGGGCTTTATATTATCTATGGGTAATAATAAATTATGGGTAATTATGGGTAATTGGTATCATTTTGCCAGAACTACTATTTTTATTTTATCTCAACAAACACCTCATCTTGAATATTAATTGCTACTTTGAAAAGAAATCCTTTGCAACCTTCCTGTAGCTTCCTTTTTTTCTGAAGATGTTGGATAACCATTTGTCTGAAGTGGTGTAGGGTTTCCTGCCTAAGCAGAGGGTTGGTCTAGAAGACCTCCAAGGTCCCTACCAACTCTTCTATTCTTACAATATAATACAATACAATAGCAGAGTTGGAAGGGACCTTGTAGGTCTTCTAGTCCAACCCCCTGCGTGGGCAGGAACCTTATACCATTTCAGACAAATGGCTATTCTATTCTATTCTATTTTCCAAGTACTGGTAATGTATCTTTGGAGAAAGAAAGGGGAGGGGGAATCAAAAGGTAGCCTGGTCCCAGTTTGAAAGAAACACAAGCCAATATTGTATAACCAATTCTAAGTAGGTTTTTAATTTGTACAAGCCACACAGCTAAGTAACCCACCCACTTCTTTTGAATCAAGATCAAAGAGAGAGTTTTAAAGAAAAATAATGAGATATAACTTTATGAAGTCCCAGAAAACCACTGTATTAACTAATTTTAGTCCCTAGCTTACAAAGTGAGTGTAATTTGGAAATGCTTTTTTTCCCCCTCCAGTTTCAATCAGGAGTTATTCTGAAATGGAAAGGAAGCATATACATATTACAAAATGCATTTTATAAATACTCATACCCTAATAAAAGCTTCCTCTACATTTATATTTATTGCTCAATAAATTACAGCAATAATCACAGCAGTTTCTCCTCCCATCATTTTGGATGGTACATTAACATCTCCTTTTAGCAACAGCAAAAAATATTGCAATAATTATACACATAGGAACATCTGAAGTTGTCTTATAATACAGCCTGGTTTGTAGTAACCACCGTGGGATGTATCTGGCTGTACCACTTTGCCTTTGAGTAGAGGGTTCACATCATTAAATGCTTCTATAGATTAGACCAGGGATGTCCAAATTTGGGAACTTTAAGACTTGTGGACTTCAACTCCCAGAATTCCCCAGCCAGCTAGGCTGGCTGGGGAATTCTGGGAGTTGAAGTCCACAAGTCTTAAAGTTCCCAAGTTTGGACATCCCTGGATTAGACAGTCCCACTCCCTAGAAGAAAATTAACACATCAGGGAGGATTGAGCCAAATTTCTACCCTAACATAAAAGTTCCATTTCAAAAACATTGTTTTAAACCATTGTTGTATCATCCAATGATGATTTGATACCCTTGGTTACTGTATTATGGGTTTATGCATGCATTAAATATATGAAATCATTTAGTTGCACTCAAATTTCTAACATTTGTTGGTTGCCCAGAGTTACTAGTGGAGATTTCCCAACATGTTATCCATTTAAGAAGTATTTTAGACTGGAGACTTGCCTGCTTCAAGGTTAAAACAAGAGTTTTGAGCTCAATATTAGAGGCACTGGGTGCTTAAGGTTCCCCTCGCACATATGTGCCAGTTGTTCTCGACTCTAGGGGGAGGTGCTCATCTCCATTTCAAAGCCGAAGAGCCAGCGTTGTCCGAAGACGTCTCCGTGGTCATGACTAAACACTGAAGGTGCACAGAACACTGTTAGCTTCCCACAAAAGGTAGTCCCTATTTTTCTACTTGCATTTTTATGTGCTTTCAAATTTCTGCAAGGTCATCTCTCCATCCTAATGCCTTTTGGATATTATTTTACTGCTCTATGGATACTTCAGTGTTTTACTATTATAATTTTGAAAAACATGAAAACAATTGGAGATTTTTACTATAAAATTTGGAAAACTGGAGACTGTACATTGGTTCTGAAAATGCAATTAAGCTCAATGCCAGAGAAAGAGAGAAGATGAGATTAAATAGCTTATATGTTACCCTTAGAAGACGTCAGAAATAGTTATAGTAGTTATAGGTAATGCAGATTATCATTACTATTATCTAGTAGTGAAAGACAATAGTTGGAGTGGAGTGGTTAATAAGCCTTGGAAAATCACTAGATAAACTTCTTAGTAAGTAAGGTAGACAGACAGACAGACAGACAGACAGACAGACAGACAGATTAACAGAGTTGGAAGGGATCTTGTAGGTCTTCTAGTCCAACCACTCCCACCCAAGCAGGAGATCCTACAGCATTTATGACAGATGGCAGCCCAATCTCTTCTTGAAAGCTTCTAGTGATGAAGTTCCCACAACATCTGATAGATATATATCTATCAGATAGATAGATGGACAGACTAGATAGACAGACAGACAGACAGACAGACAGACAGACAGACAGACAGACAGACAGACAGACAGACAGATAATATAGACAGGATGGGTAGATTAGATAGATGAGAGAAAAAGAGTAGGTAGGTAGGTAGGTAGGTAGATTCATAGATAGATAGATAGATAGATAGATAGATAGATAGATAGATAGATAGATAGATAGATAGATAGATAGATAGATAGATAGATAGATAGACAGACAGACAGACAGACAGACAGACAGACAGACAGACAGACAGACAGACAGACAGACAGACAGACAGACAGACAGACAGATTTAGAATATTACTGCTGTTGCATCCTGAAGCAGAAATTTTAGAGTGATAGCAAAGTATATTATAGCAGCCATGTCTTTCAATATTGTCCCAAAATTACAGCACCTAGGGTTTTCCAGGAAAACACACACACACACACACACACACACACACAACAACAACAACTTGCTAATAGGCAGTCTTGAAAAGTCCATTGCTGCATTAGCAGAAAAAGAAAGGCAAGGAAAACAAACCTAGCATAAAAGTGGGCAAAAGTGCAAAGGCAATTTTAATGAATGAATAATGAAATGGATGATGAGGGGTTTCCCCCCCACACACTCTCCTCCCGATTGAAATAATAAACAAAGCAGGCAACCAGGCATTGCACCCTCCTAGGGTAAAAAAGGTAGTATTTCCAGGAGCAGATCAGATGTCACCGCCTGCTGCGAAGTAGTTTAATCAAAGCACTTTTGACTGCATGTACATATTTCCATGTGCTTCAGAATACTTGGCATAGTTAACTTCAAATCTTGCTAGTTAATTGTTGGCAAGAAAAGACAAATTGTGAGCAAGGGAACTATTCTGGGAGGATTTAGAGCATTTGAATAATTTAGACCCCTGCCGTTAATGTGACAAGATTGTTTTTTCTCCTGCAATCACCTGCTGCTACAGGAATTAAAACGGCTGGGGCACTCTTTGGCCTAGGCCAGGCCTCCGCAATGAGCTTTATCGGTCCATAAATGAGTTTATGCAGCAAATAAAACTGTAAATTTGGCCGGAATGGTAAATAGTTAGAAAATAAAGAGATGCAGAAATAATGAGCGCGGTTGAGGAAAGGCGAGGGAGAGACATGCGAAATGTCAGTCCTTTAAATCTTTATCCTGGCAGGGTTTCTGGAAGTTTACCGTCAGTGTTGAAGGTGTATATTTGTAGGTATAAATATATGTATGTCTTTGTAAACAGCAAGGGAACACTTATTTCCATGGGTTTTTTTAAAAAAAGAAGTACAGGTGAAGGTGCAAGAGGCTCAGCTTTTAGCATAAAAGAGGAGGAGGAGGAGGAGAAGGAGAGGGAAGAGGAGGAGGAGGAGGAGGAGGAGGAGGAGGAGGAGGAGGAGGAGGAGGAGGAGGAGGAGGAGATGATGACAAGAACAGAAGATGGTGAAGATTACAATAACCGTCCTTATTGATTTATTTATTTATTTTATTTTTCAAATTTATACCCCGCACCTTCTCCTAAAACGGACCCAAGGTGGCACAGGAAATTTAAAACAATACAAATATACAAAAAATGCAAATTTTAAAAAACTATTAAACCCATGCCCTGTGCTAAAATAGTATAAAATCCCCCTAATTAAAATCTATCTAAAAACAGTCAAGAACGGGAGGTTATGCTAGGTTGGCTTGTTGGAAAAGGTGCATTTTAAGATGCTGGCGGAAGAGGCGGAGGTCTGAGATGGTGCGCAGTTCGGGGGGCAGGTCGTTCCAGAGGGCAGGGCCTGCCACAGAGAAGGCCCTTCCCCTGGGTGTTGCCAACCGGCATTGCCCGGCTGACGGCACCCTGAGAAGGTCCTCTCTGTGGGAGCGGATCGGTCGAAGGGATGTATGGGGCAGAAGATGGTCTCGCATATAACTAGGCCCCGAGCCATGGAGCGCTTTGAAGATGGTCGTCAACACCTTGAAGCGCACCCGAAAGGCCACAGTTAGCCAGTGTAGCTCGCGCAGGAGAGGTGTTATGTGGGAATGCCTAGAGGCTCCAATGATCACCCGCGCGGCCGCATTCTGGACTAACTGTAACCTTCGAGTGCACCTCAAGGGGAGCCCCATGTAGAGAGCATTACAGTAGTCAAGCCGGGACGTCACGAGTGCTTGAGTGACTGTGCGGCGGGCAGCCCGGTCCAGTAAGGGGCGCAATTGGCGTATCAAGCGTACCTGATAGAACGCCCCCCTGGCCACGGCCGTCACATGGTCCTCCATGGGCAGCCGGGAATCCAGGAGGACACCCAAATTGCGCGCCCTCTCCACGTGATCTAGAACTGATGGTCAATGCATGGGAAACTAACAGATTCCTCACCTTTTTTCAGGGTTACTATCCTGTAGAAACATTTAAGGGATGCTATTCTACATGTGACTGACAATGCACAGCCAACAACACCAAGTAGCCTTTGAACTGCTGGTCCACCATTAATTTGACAAGTTGCCTTTCAAACCAAGTCTACATTTAACACAGTCCTCTGTAAAGAAACCCTTCTGTTTTTTTTCTCCTGAATCTCTTCAGATTTATTATTTTTATTTTATTTATTTGCTACATTTATATGGTGCCTATTTCACCGCTACTCTAGGCAGCTTACAACAATCAATAGGAAGAAATAAACAGAGGGATAGCATCTAGATCACGTGAAGTGTTAATGCCACTGTATAGTGCCTTGGTAAGGCCACACTTGGAATACTGCATACAGTTTTGGTCGCCACAATGTAGAAAAGACGTGGAGACTCTGGAAAGAGTGCAGAGAAGAGCAACCAAGAGGATTAGGGGACTGGAGGCTAAAACATATGAAGAACGGTTGCAGGAGCTGGGTATGTCTAGTTTGATGAAGAGAAGGACCAGGGGAGACATGATAGCAGTGTTCCGATATCTCAGAGGGTGCCACAAAGAAGAGGGAGTCAAACTATTCTCCAAGGCACCTGGGGGCAGGACAAGAAGCAATGGGTGGAAACTAATCAAGGAGAGAAGCAACTTAGAACTAAGGAGAACTTTCCTGACAGTTAGAACAATTAACCTCTGGAACAGCTTGCCTCCAGAAGTTGTGAATGCCCCAACCTAGAAGTCTTTAAGAAGATATTAGATAGCCATTTGTCTGAAATGGTATAAGGTTCCTGCCCACGCAGGGGGTTGGACTAGAAGACCTACAAGGTCCCTTCCAACTCTGCTATTGTATTGTATTGTATTGTAAATGAAAACAGCAGGAACAGAAGTAACGTAACAAAGCAATAAAATAATGAAAGAAAACACAGAGAAATGCAACATTGCAAAAAATGCAACAAAAAAAAAGATGGGCAGAGAGCAGAGAACAAGGGGATGGTGGGAAAAGTTGCACTAAGTTTGATTTAAGTGGAATGGAGGGCACATGCTCTAAGGGATCAAATGATGAACGATGCATTTATCTTTTTTTTTAATTTTCCGTTGCTTCAAAGGAGAAAAACTGGAAACACTGCTCTAATCTTTTCTTACAAAGGAACCTGTAATGGGCTGCGAGAATAACCTAGGATGGTGAACCTATGGCACGCATGCCAGAGATGGCACACCGAGCCCTCTCTGCTGGCATGTGTGCTGTCGCCACAGGTCAGATCTCCATGGCATTTTTTTCATGAGCTTCTTCTTCCCTGCAAACGATGAAACAGAAGCTCACGAAAGAAAAAGGTCTTACCTCTTGCTGGGCTGCAGGTGTTGGAATGCCCTGCCTCCCGCCAGCCAGCTGGTCTTTGGGTCTCTGGTGTGCTTACACGTGCATGTCCGTGCATGCATCCGCGCGCACAGCTTTCAGTTTGGGCATGCGCACCAGGGGTGTGTTCCAGTGGTGGGTTTCAAATGTTTTAGAACCTACTCTGTAGGTGTGGCCTATTTTGTGGGCGTGGCTTGGCAGTCATGTGACAGGGTGGGAGTGGCCACCTTTTAAAATGTGGTGAAACTCATTTAACAACGCTCTTGCTTAGCAACCAAAATTTTGGACTCAATTGTGAAGATAAATTTTCTTTCTTTCTTTCTTTCTTTCTTTCTTTCTTTCTTTCTTTCTTTCTTTCCTTCCTTCCTTCCTTCCTTCCTTCCTTTCCTTTCCTTCCCGTTGGGTCACTGGCAGCGGCGGGCCAGATTTACTTCCAGGTACGCCGGTGGAACCCCCTCTCACTGGTTCTCTAAATTTCACCAACCGGCTCTCGCGAGTAGGTGCGAGCCTGCAGAAACCCACTACTGGTGTGTTCCTACTGGTGTTGGTATCAGTTCACTGCGCACGTACACGTAATTCATTGTAAATTGTTCTGTGCGAAGAACTTGAAACACATGCTGGTAATGGCAGTGGCGACCAGAGAACCGGTTCAGGGGTGTGGCCAGCCTGGATCGCTGCCGGTTCTGCAACCGAGGCCAAATAACCACTAATGGTTTGCCCGAACCAGTGCGAACCGGTAGAAATCCACCTCTAATGAGCGAATGCACAGTTTGGGCACTCGGTGGATAAAAGTTTCTCTATCACTGACCTAGGAGACAGGAGGAAAAGCCTCCGCCTCCATAACAGCCTCAGAAGAGAATTTTGAGTCGAAAGGAGGATAGAGAAAGCGTCTCAGAAGGGATCCTCCATAATTCCCTGGACGATAAAGCAAGACGTTCTTTCAGGCCGCCATGTTATGATAACCTCACAAGAAAGCGAATACTCATAGCTTTGGTTTTCTGTCTGGACTGGAAGGGCTGACAGAAATCTCAATGTTCTGATGGTCTAATCCAGTGCTTCTCAATTATTTTCTGTCATGCCCCCCTAGGAAGAAGAAAACATTTCGCGCCCCCCGCGCGACTGTAAATAGTATCATCCGGGTCCAAAAGTCACACGGGCGGGTTTGGCTAATCAGGATAGAGCATCATGTCTATCCAATCGGGTCTGTTCTCCTCGAAAGGGAGGAGTATGCGCAGTCACATGTACTGACTTAATGCTCACTATCGATGCAAATGTCAGCAGCGGTAGCCCGATTTCTTTAGCAAGTTTGATTAATTGGGGCAGCGTTATGTTTCACAGGAGAAGATCCTTGTCAGCATCTGACTGGATACAGAGACATAAACACGGGGCTTGTTTGCCGAGGTCAAACGCGCCCCCCTTTACGGAGCCTCACGCCCCCCTGGGGGGCGCGCCCCACTATTTGAGAAGCACTGGTCTAATCACTGATGCTTGCCTTTCCTTAGGACAAAGCAGGATCACTGATGGCCATCCAAAGCAGAAGTTTCCCAACACCTTAGTCAGTCAAGGCCAAGGTTGCAAACAGTCTATTCCCACCACCCTCCACCCCCTCCTAGCACCAGACTAGACTAGACCAAAAAGTACTCAGGTGCTCTTTCTGGCTGTCACAAGAAATAATCTTGAGCAATTCCCCCACCTTCCATGCCTTCCTCTCCGCTTCTCCTCCCACACTTTGTCTGTCTCCTCACTTTAGTCTGTTAAAATGTGTATTGAGGAAGGCACCATTTCTTAATATTAAGTGTTGCCTCAAGGCAGTTTTATAATACCAACAATGCCGATTATAATTTCCAAAGCTTGGATCCTAACCGCAGTTCCCATGCCAGCACTAAGCTGCACATTGCAAGAGTCCCACATTGTGCTGAGCATTAAAAGAGGGACAACTATATAGCATCCTTTCGACAAAGCCAATTTGGCAGAAATTGTGGACATGCCGTTAATATACACGTCTGAAAGCAAATGCAAATAGCAGGACTGTAGTGAGAGACAAATAGGAGCACATTGCTTCTCATCCATTGTGGTTCAATGGGAAGAAGATGCTAGACCCTCAAAATTCACTGAGCTTTAGGAAACGTCTCTTGTACCACAAGTATTACTTATAAACCTCCAAGTTTCTAGCTACTTTTTAAGCCATGCAATCATTTGCTAAGCGGCTAAGACATTGTCGATCAGAAAGGTCGGAGGTTTGGCGGTTCGAATCCCTAGCGCCACATAATGGAGTGAGCTCCCGTTGCTTGTCCCAGTTTCTGCCAACCTAGCAGTTCGAAAGCACGTAAAAAAATGCAAGTAGAAAAATAGGAACCACCTTTGGTGGGAAGGGAACAGCGTTCCGTGCACCTTCAGGGTTTAGTCATATCAGCCAGATGACCATGGAGATGTCTTCGGACAATGCTGGCCCTTTGGCTTTGAAACAGAGATGAGCACCACCCCCTAGAGTCAGGAATGATTAGCACATATGTGTGAGGGGAACCTTTACCTATCATTCGTTTATTGTCCCAGTATCACAATCTTCCACCAACCAGTTGGACATGGTCCCTCCCATACCCAAAAGATAATAGTAGTTATTTAGTGAGACTGCAATAATGAGACCAAACACTGTAGCTCAGCCTTCTTCACTTGTGTGTTCAACTGATGAGTCAGACTACAACATCCATAATTCGTAACCAAGAAGCCCATATTGTACATTCTGAGGTTGTCCTCTAATACATCTGCAGGATGACAGTTTGAAGGCTGCTAAAGATAATAGTACGAAATAAAAGATGTAAATACCACTGAAAAGTCCAGGAAGAGACAGCGAGGCACCTCTGAGGACCAATGTATCCACAAACATCTCCTCTGATACCTATCAAGATCCCAGGGCTGTTTCTTTGATCTAAGACTCTAATATTACATGGGAAGCTTTGTTGCTACAAAACAAAGCCCAACCTTTCAGGATCATCATCATCATGTCTTGGGATGCTTTTGGACCATACAGAACCCAGGAATTTGGGTTATAAATCAAATGAATAGACAATATAGACTTGCTTAGGAAATCAAAATCTTAGAAAATCAGAATAGACCTAGAAAGGATCTTGGAGGTCTTCTACTCCAACCCCCTCCTCAAGCAGGAGACCCTAGGCCTAGACCATTTCAGACAAGTGGCTGTCCAGTCTCTTCTTAAAAACCTCCAGTGATGGAGCACCCACAACTTCTGAAGGCAAGTTGTTCCACTGGTTAATTGTTCTCACTGTTAGGAAGTTTCTCCTTAATTCCAGGTTGCTTCTCTCCTTGGTTAGTTCCCATCCATTGCTTCTTGCCAAACCTCTGCTGCTTTGGGAAATAAGATGACCCTCCTCATCTCCACTGGCACAGGATTTCAGGAGGCCGTCACAGCTGAAAATGGAGCTCAGGGGCTCGTTTTCACTGACAGAGCACTTGGGCCACCATAGGCGCCCCCGACATGAGTGATGTTGAGCTGGCCATGCCCACCATGGCCACGCCCACCCCAGCCCCCTGAAGTCAAACACAACCCTGATGCGGCCCTTAATGAAATTGAGTTTGACATTCCTGATGTAGGCAGACAAGTGCCCAATATTTTGAAAGATTCGGACTCTTTATTCTCACATATTATTGTCAAAACATTCAACCATGGACCAAATCATGAAACCCATTTTCCATGTAGGCAGAACAATATTCAGATTTAATTGCAATTGGCAGCATCCTTATACAAATGCCATTGCACCTTCATAGTCCCTAAAGCACATGGAGCAGAATGCCTTCCGTGGTAGGTTATGTTTCCAGTTGGGCATTCTTTATAGACTGTGAAAGCACCTTCTGCATTTCAATAAGGCCCAGTTAAGGATGCTGAGGTCACATGATCCCTTCCTTACTGCAAGAGGGAACTTGGAGTCCAAGTTCTCCCAGCTACTAAAGTCCTCTCCCAGCTACTAAAGTCCTCTCCCAGCTTCTCAGAGGCTTCTTCCTGGAGACCACGGCTTATGAAAGCCCTTGGTTTATCTGAGTCTAGAATCAATTTCGTTTCTGTATATTTAAAAAAAAACCATAGAGTTCCTGAGATAGAAAGGATTCCAAATGTAATCTGATCCTGCTCCTTCTGCTAAAAACAGGATCCACCAGATCAGTTACTCTGCTGCTAGGAAATTAAAACCTCAACCCCGAGGAGAGACAAGCACCACTTTGTACAATAAAAACCAATTATCGTCTGCTCTGAGCTTCTGAAGTTGAAGGGAGCTCATAAGTGAGAGATACCAGACAGTTATAAGGAAACTCCGCCATCACGCTCCAAGATCGTGGAAACAGACCTGGTTGAGGGGACTGATTCATAGGTGGAAAGACAAGCTGTCTGCTATTCAAATGATCTCCATGAGAAATGCAGGCCTTTATTTAGTTTCCCCCGCTGTTTCATCAAGCAGATGAGAGCATTTTCCCACAGTCCTGAAGAGGATCATTCCAAGGGGGTACATTTGTCATCATCATCATCATCATCACCCTACCAGATAGGATTGACCAAGTTGGAACCCATCAACTCAAGATAAACCTGAACACTAAGCCTTGAAATCCCAGCTTTAATTTACAAAGGTTGAGGAATTATTATTTTTTTGAGGAATTTGGGGGGATGGAATACATAAGGTAAAGGATCCCCTCGCACATATGTGCTAGTCATTCCTGACTCTAGGGGGCAGAGCTCATCTCCGTTTCAAAGCCGAAGAGCCAGCACTGTCCGAAGACACCTCCGTGGTCATGTTGCCGGCATGACTAAACTCCGAAGGTGCACAGAAGGCTGTTATCTTCCCACCAAAGGTGGTCTCTATTTTTCTACTTGCATTTTTACATGCTTTCTAACTGCTAGGTTGGGACAAGTAGCTGGGACAAGTAACAGGTGCTCACTCGGTTATGCAGCCCTAGGGATTCGAACCGCCGAACTGCCAACCTTTCTGATGGACAAGCTCAGTGTCTTAGCCACTGAGCCACCGCTTCCCAACGATGGAATACATACCAGCAGTGAATTGGTACAGGAGAAAACAATAGTGATGGAAATATAAGTACTCCTCAACTTAACAATAGTTTGTTTAGTGAGTGTTCAAAGCTACAATGGGGCTGGGAAAAAAGCGAGTTATGGCTGTTTTTCACACTTACGACCATTGCAGCATCCCCATGGTCACGTGATCCAAATTCAGACTCCTTGGGCAACTGACTTATATTTATGACACTTTCATGGGATTGTAATCTTCTGACAAGCAAAGTCAATGGGGAAACCAGATTTGCTTAACCACCATATTGCTAACTTAACAAATGCAGTGATTCGCTTAGCGACTGTGGCAAGAAGGGTCATAGAATGGGGTAAAATTCACTTCATAATTGTCTCACTTAGCAACAGAAGAGTTGGGCTCAATTGTGGTCGTGGCTTGAGGACTACCTGTAATAACTTTTGACTTAATTAAAACGTAATCAAAATTAAATAAACAAATCTATGGTGCTCAGGGCTACTTCTCAAGGATTTCATGATTTCCAGCTTCTGCATCATTAAAACCTATGATTCGGTAATAACTATTTTTAAAGGGTTCCGGAGAATACATTCAAAGTTTTAGGCACTATCTGGGCTAGAGGGACCATGGCTAAAGAGAATGGAGATGCACACATTTACAGAACTGGATTCAATGTTTTAACATGGGGCTCCTCTTGAGGTGCACCCGAAGACTGCAGCTTGTCCAGAATGGAGCCGCGCGGGCAGTTATGGGAACCTCCAGGTTCTCCCATGTAACACCACTCCTGCGCGAGCTGCATTGGCTGCCTGTCATCTTTCGGGTGCGCTTCAAGGTGTTGGTTATCATCTTCAAAGCGCTCCATGGCACGGGACCTAGCTATCTGCGGGATCGCATCCTGCCCCATACATCCCTGCGGCTGATTCACTCCCACAGAGAGGGACTTCTCCGGGTGCCGTCCACTAGGCTATGCCAGCAGGCGATGCCCAGGGGAAGGGCCTTCTCTGTGGCGGGCCCGACCCTCTGGAACGACCTTCCCCCCGAAATTAGAACAACTACGGACCTCCGCTCCTTCCGTCAAAAACTAAAAACTCATTTCTTCTGCCTGGCCGGCCTGGGGTAATCGAACTGTTTTATTAGGGTTTTTTAGGGGCTTAGTTTTAATTGGTTTGGGATTTTAGCGCAGGGTTTTAGTTTAATTCATTTTAATATTGTATTATGCTTGTGGTTTTATACATGTATTTTTAAATTCCCTGTGCACTGCCTCGAGTCCCTTCGGGGAGAGAGAGCGGTTTATAAATTATTATTATTATTATTATTATTATTATTATTATTATTATTATTATTATTATTATTATTATTATTAACAGATTAACAGAGTTGGAAGGGGCCTTGTAGGTCATTTAGTCCCACCCCCTGCCCAAACAGGAGACCCTACACCATTTCTGAGAAATGGCAGTCCAAATGTTGATGCTATTGCATCAAAGGGCATGGCTCTGTTGCTTCCCTTTTTGTTTCTGAGATTAATTCCAAAAGCTGAAAAAGTTGATGCACAGTGCATGGTCAACACATGTCATGAGCTGAAGTATCTTCTGATTAATGGAATTGGGGGTTGATCAATTTTAAAGCAAAACGCCCCCCCCTGAGATCAATTCAATTGCTTCTTTGCCCGATAGAAGTGAAGCCAAGCAACCACAGTAAGTCTTACATTTCACTGCCTGAAGGCTGCATTTGCTGGGTTTTTGTGGACCAGGAGAAGCCGTGACATAATTGTCATACTCATGACATGTTCGTGCTCAACCTTGTCCTAGACAAATACTCCCTGCTACAGTCCTGGGAACTGACTTTACATGACATCTTTATATAAAATTATGCACTTCAGCTTGAGAAATCTATGTAGAAAAAAGCTCATTTTATGATCCAGGGCACCTTTCTCCAACCAACTCCTATTTCACGGCAGAGGTTTTATCCTAATGACTTCCCATGGGAAGCCATGGAAACGTGGGACTACTTCAGTGAAGATTTCACAATGAAAAACAGGACATCTACATCCAAACTTTCCAACTCCTTGTAGCTAAATAAATGCAAGATTTCGGATACTGGATGCATTTCAAGGCCACTAAACCCAGGTGTCGTTTGAAATAAAGAAAGTCGGATAGGGAATGGAGGGAGAGAGATAAAAGAGCTTCTCTCTATATGGTGTTACTCAGGCTGAATCTTGAATCTGACAGAATGAATCTTGAATCTAGTTTCACCTTATTTGCTGGTCATCATGAACCATGGATTTCAATAAGTGACTGAGTTTTAATGGTTTGTGGGAATGACCTTGAGTGACAGAGGGAAGAGCTGTAGCCGAGGGAATGATCGGATAACTGGTAACTTAGCCTACAAAAAGAATATGGGTGCGGCAAACATCTCAGAAGGTAACTTCACTATTTTTTTAGGCTGCAAAGGTGGGTAGCTCAGTGGTTAAGACGCTGAGCTTGTCACTCAGAAGGTCAGCAGTTCAGTGGTTTGAATCCATAGCACCATGTAATGGAGTGAGTTCCCATTACTTCTGCCAACCTAGCAGTTTGAAAGCACATAAAAATGCAGGTAGAAAAATAGGAACCACCTTTGGTGAGAAGGTAACAGTGTTCCTGCACCTTCGGCGTTTAGTTATGCCGGCCAAGTAGATGTCTTCGGACAGCACTGGCTCTTCGACTTTGAAATGGAGATGAGCACTGCCCCCAAGAGTCAGGAACGACTAGCATGCATGTGTGTGGGAACCTTTACGTTTAAAGGTGAGGGAGGAAATATGAAAGTTAGAGCTAGTACTTCTAGATTGATTTCTATTTTATTTTATATTTCATTGGTACAAACGTGTACCAATGTTTGAGGAGTTCCTACAAAGATGAGCGGGTCAATCTACCTTCTAAAGCACCAAAAGGCAGGACAAGAAATAATGGATGGGAACTAACTAAGGAGAGAAGTAATCTAGAATTAAGGAGGAATTTCCTAGCGGTGAGAGCAATCAACAAATGGAATTGTTTGCCTTCAGAAGTTGTGAGTGTTCCATCACTGGAGGCTTTCAAAAAGAGATTAGACAACCATTTATTGGAAATGGGATAGGGTCTCCTGCTCGAGCAGAGGGTTAGACTAGAAGACCTTCAAGGTCCCTCCCAAGTCTATTATTCTATGGTCTATGCTCTTATCTGGACTATCTTGCAAGGTTGAAATCAATCTTGGAAATCTGAAAATGCATCTCATCCCCCTTGCTTTCCCCATCCCAAAAAATCGGGAAGGCTTCTTCTGAGACGTGTGTCACATCCATATTCCTTCTGCAGACTCAGCTGCTTGTTGTCTGACCGTTGTCTAGTCTTCAGCATTTCCAACCTGTCTCCCAAGATCATTCCCACATACTATTATACCATCAGAGCCACAACTGTCCTTTCTCATGACCATCCATCATCCCTTAGGGCAAATAATCCAAAATAATATGTTGGTTAATTAAAGTAATCCAATATGGGACATGATCTACATTTTCAGCACATATTTTCAGAGTTATATTATCCTATGAATATTCAAACTCTGCAGGAATACATTAGTATTAAGTCAAAATGTATAATGGATGGTGTTTCATTTTGTGTTTTTTTATTTATTTTATCCCAGATGAAAATAAATGGTCTTTTCCTCTTGCACTGCATTCAAACTAGCTTCACTCTCTCATTACCAAAGCTTGAATATTGCATCCCTTTCTTTCCTTGTGAATGGTGTAATTTGTAAAAACTTTAAAATGCAGTGTATTTGTAACGTGGTTATTTCATCTACATCTACCATTAGGTAGCACCATCAGAACTATATTTTTGGTAATATGATGTGTAAGGTAAAGGTAAAGCTTCCTCTCACACATATTTGCTAGTCGTTCCTGACTCTAGGGGGCGGTGCTCATCTCTGTTTCTAAGCTGAAGAGCCAGTGCTGTCCGAAGACGTCTCTGTGGTCATGTGGCCAGCATTACTAAATGCCAAAGGCGCATGGAACGCTGTTCCTTTCCCACCAAAGGTGGTTCCTATTTTTCTACTTGCATTTTTTACGTGCTTTCGAACTGCTAGGTTGGCAGAAGCTGGGACAACTCACGGGAGCTCATTCTGCAGTGCTAGGGATTCGAACCGCCGAACTGCCGACCTTTCTGATCGACAAGCTCAACATCTTAACCACTGAGCCACCGCGTCCCAGGAGAGAAAGCATCAAATGAAGGGATTATCACATGGAAAACAAAGTAATGTACTGGAAAGAAACCGAATCTCTATAAACACTCTGAAGGAAATTTAAAGAAGATTCTATTTAGTAAAATGTATCTCTCAATCCCCAAAATTTCTTGGTTGACAAGACTGTCGATTTTGATTATGAAATTTATTCTGTTGTTATCATTTTTTTACGGTGAAATTCCCAAGAAATTCAGGGAAGGGAGGGGATCAGGGCTTAAATAAATAATTGCAAGTAGATGCTAAAGCAGTTTGTTTGCATGGCAAAGAACATTCTTAATGTGTCACCTTCTTTACACTTTTCTCTGATTAGATTGCCTCTTGTTAATTAGCAAAGTTTGCAAAACAACTTTCAGAGCAGAGAGAATTTTGTGCAGGTGCTACTTGGTTAACAAGCCAGGTGTTCCTTACAGCCTTAAAGCCAGCATAGACATTGACCAAACTTTCTTTGCCTATACACACACAGCAGAAACCATGATGGAAATAGAAGACAAGGGCCTAGTTCAGCTTACATCAACTCTGCAGGTGTGATCAGACAGCAATTCGTAGAAAGCTTACTAAAAGTCAGGCCTGGCTAATAATTCTCAGGAACTTACAGCAATCAGCAGCATCTGATTAAAATCTGCAATACGGAGCCCACAATGTCATAACCGAAGCACCATCTCTGTAATGGTAAATGTGAATGACCTTGGGAGATCAGGCAAAGAGGTACTGCCGAGGGCAGGGGTGTCAAACTCATGTCGTCATGGTGGCGTCATGTGATGTATCATGACTTCCCCCCCCCTTTGCTAAAACGGGTGTTGGCATGGCCAGCATGTGATACATCATGGCCCATGGGCTGGGAGTGTGATAGACCTGGCCTAGGGAATACACAGATAGAGAAGACATAATCCACAGCTGCATAATGAACAGAGCAAGAATCTCAGGAAGCTCCCACCCTAGTTTCTCAATAGCACTAGCTATTAGACTTATATACCGCTTCTCAATGCTTTACGGCCTTCTCTAAGAAGTTTACAGAGTCAGTCTCTTGCCCCCAACAGTATGGGTCCTTATTTTACCCCACCTTGGAAGGATGGAAGTCTTAGTCTCCTAGGGCCCTAGGGAGGGGTGGGGGGGTGGCGATTATGGTTAGGGAAGGTCTTGAGCCAAAGGAGACCACGATCCCTCAGACGACCGGGTGCGAGTCCCTCCTTGTGAAGTGGGGCCTAGGGAGGCAGTTGGGCGTGTTAGTTGTATACCTGGCTCCTCGCTATACAACAACAGCCCTGCCCGAGCTCCTAGAGGTGATAGCTGAGGCGGCAGTGGAGACCCCCAGACTGTTAGTCATGGGGGACTTTAATCTGCCGTCAGCAGGCGAAACCTCTGGTGCAGCTCGGGAGTTCATGGCTTCCATGACAGCCATGGACCTGACCCAAGTAGTTGTAGGCCCTACCCACGAGGGCGGACACACCCTGGATCTAATCTTCGTCTCGGGACAGTGGAGTAGTGATCTGGGAATAGGGGATCTAGTCATCACACCCCTGTCATGGACAGATCACGCTCTCCTTCGGCTCGACTTTCCGATCGCCGCACCTCACCGCGGGGAGGCGGAACCGGATATTCCTATATGGTTCCGCCCCAGGCTCCTGATGGACCCGATAAGGTTCCAAAGGGAGCTTGGGCCAATTCCTGTGGACTTGCCCCGCGACTCGACTGAGGACCTAGTGGCCGCATGGTTAAGTGCGGCCATGGGGGCCTTGGACCGAGTCGCGCCCTTGCGGCCTCTCTTGCGGCGACGAACCACCTGGGCTCCTTGGTTTACCGAGGGGCTTAGGGGGATGAAGCGCCACAAGAGACGCCTAGAGAGCAGATGGAGATCTTCTCGCTCCGAAGCCGACCGAACACTAGTGAGAGATCATATTAGGACTTACTTAGTGGCGATAAGAGTGGCCAAACGTGAGTATTGTGCCACTCTTATTGCATCCGCAGATAACCGCCCTGCCGCCCTGTTTGGGGTGACCCGCTCCCTCCTTCAACAGAGGCCGCGGGAAGCCCCTTTACAGGGTCGAGCAGAGGAATTTGGGATTTATCTGCAGGAGAAAATCACTCGGATTCGGAACGAGTTACCCTCCATCGACAGTGGCCCAGTCGAGCGGGCCGAGGCTGTTCTTGTGACACCATCTTGGGAGGAGTTTGATTTTGTTACCACCGAGGATATGGACAAGTTGTCAAAGAGACTTAGGGCTACCACATGTTTATTGGACCCGTGTCCCTCCTGGCTTGTACTGGCATCCTGGGAGACGACACGAGGCTGGCTCCAGGGCATTGTCAACGCATCTTTGAGTGAGGGGTCCTTGCCTGCCGTCTTGAAAGAGGCGGTAGTAAGGCCCCTCCTCAAGAAGCCGTCCCTGGATCCAGCATTATTAGAGAACTATCGTCCCGTCTCCAACCTCCACTTTTTAGTGAAGGTTGTTGAGAGTGTGGTGGCTCAACAGTTTCCGCGACACTTGGAGGAAGTTGATTATCTAGACCCGCGCCAGTCCGGCTTCCGACCCGGGCACAGCACCGAGACGGCATTGGTCGCGTTGGTTGATGATCTCTGGAGGGCGCGGGATAGAGGATATTCCTCTATCCTAGTCCTATTAGACCTCTCAGCGGCTTTTGATACCATCGACCATGGTATCCTATTGCGCCGACTGGGGGGGTTGGGGTTGGGAGGCACCGTTCTGCGGTGGTTCTCATCCTACCTCTCTGGTCGGTCGCAATATGTGTTGACAGGGGGGCAGAGGTCGGCCTCGAGACCCCTCATATGTGGGGTTCCTCAGGGGTCGGTCCTCTCGCCCCTCCTATTCAACACATATATGAAGCCGCTGGGTGAGATCATCCGTGGTTTTGGGGTGGGATATCATCTGTACGCTGATGATACTCAGTTGTACTTATCCACCCCAGACCACCCCAACGATGCCGTCGAGGTTATGTCCCGGTGCTTGGAAGCCGTACGGATCTGGATGGGTGGTAACAAACTCAGGCTCAACCCGTCCAAGACTGAGTGGCTGTGGCTTCCGGCGCCTCGGTTCAGCCAGATTATTCCAACTCTGGCCATTGGGGGCGAAACACCGGCCCCCGTGGAGAGGGCGCGCAATTTGGGTGTCCTCCTGGATTCCCGGCTGTCTATGGAAGATCATGTGGCAGCCGTGGCCAGGGGGGCGTTTCATCAGGTTCGCCTGATGCGCCAATTGCGCCCCTTACTGGACCGGGGAGCCTTACGCACAGTCACTCAAGCACTCGTCACCTCTCGACTCGACTACTGTAATGCTCTCTACATGGGGCTTCCCTTGAGGTGCACCCGAAAGCTGCAGCTAGTCCAGAACGCAGCCGCGCGGGTGATTACGGGAGCGCCTAGACACTCCCACATAACACCTATCCTGCGCGAGCTGCACTGGCTTCCTGTGGTCTTTCGGGTGCGCTTCAAGGTTTTAACGACCATCTTTAAAGCGCTCCATGGCTCGGGGCCTAGTTATATGCGAGACCGCCTCCTGCCCCATACATCTCTTAGACCGATACGCTCCCACAGAGAGGGCCTCCTCAGGGTGCCGTCGGCTGGACAATGCCGACTAGCGACACCCAGGGGGAGAGCCTTCTCTGTGGCGGGCCCAGTCCTCTGGAACGACTTACCCCCTGAACTCCGCACCATCTCCGACCTCCGCCTCTTCCGCAAGTGTCTGAAGACACACCTATTTCACCTAGCCGGCCTAGCGTAACCTCCACACTGACCATTAGATAGTTTTTAAACCTGGGATTTTAATTTGGTTTTAGCGCAGGGTTTATTTATTAAAATAAGTATTTTAAATTTCATATATTTTATATTTTGTATGTATTTTAACATCCCTGTGCGCCGCCCTGGGTCCTAACAAGGAGAAGGGCGGGATATAAATTTAATAAAATAAAAAAAATAAAATAAAAATTAGTCAACCTTGAGCCATTGAGCCCCGAACTGTCAAACTTCAGGCAGCCGGTGATCAGGAGAAGTAGCCCATGGTACTGCATTATAACCACTGTGGTTCGTGAAGTTGAAAGGAGATGCAGGAAATTGTACCCTAGATTGCAAGATTGAGGTCTGCCTCCCCAGAGAGGTCATACTGAAAACACAAGCAAATATGCGAATTTTACTTTATAGTAAAGCAACTTTAACCTGGTGCTGGAGGAAGACTCCTGCAAGTCCCTTGGACTGCAAGGCCATCCAACCGGTCAGTCCTAGAGGAGATCAACCCTGACTGCTCTTTAGAAAGCCAAATCCTGAAGAGGGAACTTAAATCCTTTGGCCACCTAATGAGAAGAAAGTACTCCCTGGAGAAGAGCCTCATGCTGGGAACGATGGAGGGCAAAAGAAGAAGAGGACGACGACAAAGAATGAGGTCACTGGATGGAGTCACTGAAGCGGTCAGTGTTAGCTTAAATGGGCTCTAGAGGATGGTAGAGGACAGGAAGGCCTGGAGGAATATTGTCCATGGGGTTGCGATGGGTCGGATATGACTTGACAACTAACAACTTAAACTTATTTTTTCATTATTACTTGAACTCCACATGTCTTAAAGTTGCCAAATTTGAAAAACTCAGAGACTAAACTTGGAATTGTGATGATTAATTCTTCATTTGCAAGTATTAATAATAAGGGTATTTCTTTTTCAAATACCAGGTAAGGGAGACGTTTCTACCCCTTCCCAACCAGTTTCATATTCTATGTACAGATGTTTTGTTTAATGGAGAAATATTTATTCATGGGAACTCAGTCTTGTACAAATCTGAAATATTACATTAATATTAGTAGACGCAGTTGTAGTATCTCCATGAGAAGTTTATCTGGAGGCCAAATCATGCCATCTAATGGTCACTAATGCTGGTGTTTTAAAACCTTGTGGTGGACCTGAACAATTTGCATTTAAATTGATTGAACCATCTGAATTCAATTTAGCTATTTACCGTTCTGATGAGGGCATCCTTCATTCCGGTGCCTTGCAATGTCATCCTTTAATGGTATTATTCAAATACCCATTGCATCATTAGAGAAATATATTATATCCCGATCTGCATGTGATTTAGCTGTCAATCACAGAGCGTGGGAAAAGATGTGCTCCCTCTAAATCAGGGTGCATAAAATGGGGAACCAACTCAGACCATAAAGGAAGCACCCAAGGTTGAAACATCCCTATGGTCTTCTTCAAAGGAGGAAGTAGGGCTGCACAAATGATGGAGGCAGGAAGGAAGGCCAAACAAATGCCATCATCTGCTAGCTCTTCTGTTATCTTCTCGCCTTTCCAATGCAAATATTTTACTGGAGAATAACACAAACTCACCAGATCTGCTCCTCAGTGCCGGATTCTGAATGTGTACTGCCTGAATGTGTTGTAATTGTTAGTCTGCTGCTGTGGCCTAGAGGTGGAGCTCTCGCCTCCCAATCAGGAGGTTGTGAGTTCAATCCTAGGTAGAGGCAGATGTAGTGTTTCTTGCTTGGGCAAGGGCTTTGGACTAGGTGACCTGCAAGGTCCCTTCCAACTCCGTTAATCTGAAATCAAATGGTAAGGCAGATTGCAACACTTTAGAAATGTATGATGGATTTCTTTTGCATCCCTAAATTCTGGTCAGTGATTTTCAAATTGTGTTTAGAATGTAACCCTGTGTTGTAGCTGCAAGGATGTCTGTGGTCTCTGAAAACCTTGCATGTGATTTGTTTTAGAAAGTCCCCCAAACCATCAAATTGTCACCAAATATAATTTTTAACAGATGCTTAAATGTAGGCAAAGTAATCACACTAATTGCCCCTCACTGATTTAATCCCAGATTGGGATACCCTATATAGGCAATGCATTTGCCTGAAAGTTGATTCTTTATATTTAACACTTATGTAAGATGCTGAGCCTGTCGATCAGAAAGGTCGGCAGTTCAGCGGTTCGAATCCCTAGCGCCACGTAATGGAGGGAGCTCCCATGACTTGTCCCAGCTTCAGCCAACCTAGCAGTTACAAAGCACGTAAAAATGCAAGTAGAAAAACAGGGACCACTTTGGTGGGAAGGGAACAGTGTTTCCGTGCTCCTTCGGCATTTAGTCATGCCGGCCACATGACCACAGAGACATCTTTGGACAGCGCTGGCTCTTTGGTTTTGAAACGGAGATGAGCACTGCCCCCTAGAGTGGGAACAACTAGCACATACTGTATGTGCAAGGGGAACCTTTACCTTTTCCTTACCATGGATTTACACCCTGTATTTTTTAAAAATATATTTTGATGTGATCATAAACCTAATACATCCAAGAAGCTGATTAAGTTCAATTATTTTTATTCCAATTAAAATTTGCCTATTTGTCTGTGTTCACCCACTTACGAAGCAGAACTTTGTCATAGTCCTCAAATCATGACAAATGAGAAGCTCCTACTTCCCAAAAGTGGGCCCCGCTGGTACAAATACTAAAGCAAGTGATGCTTTTCCCCTAAAGCAGGGGTCTGCAAAGTCGGCTCTTTTAAGACTGGTGGACTTCAACTCCCAGAATTCCCCAGCCAGCATAGCTGGCTGGGGAATTCTGGGAGTTGAAGTCCACCAGTCTTAAAAGAGCCGACTTTGCAGACCCCTGCCCTAAAGTAAAGTGAAGGTGTCCGTTTAGAAGAACTGCATTCTTCCAGTTCAAAAGTAAGAAGGAGATCCAGAAGCTTCCATTATAATTTCCAAGTAAATAGACGTTATTCTTCTGCCCAAATATCACAGTTGATCTTGGCTTGCTCAAATTAAACCCTGTCCAGCTCACTTTGAAACCTGGGGTTCATGCAACCCGTTAAGAATAAGTTTATACTGGTTCCAGAATAGGTCCATGCAGCGAAACAAGCTGTAATGTGGACTCTTGGTTTATGGCAGGTTCTTGGAACCTAGCCAATTGAAGCTTATTTAATCCATTTTGGTTGCAGGAATGAAAGTTCAGTACGCTGTACAAATCAGGACAATGTCAGATTTCATTTGTTCAGTGAACTGAAAATTAAAAAAAACAAACCAAATTCTTTTGATCTCTTCCTGGTGGCCATGCACAAGGAAGGAGGAGGAGGAGTATTGGGGCAGGCTTACCCAATTCGTCAAATTGTTACAAAATCCAATGGTTGGTTTCAGATAAAATCCCATCCTCAAAAATAAATGACGGTGCGTCAAGACGCAAAGACTAAGCCTTTGTTTCAAAGCAAAGTCAATCTGCACATTTACTTTACTTTACTTTATTTTCAATTTATATACCGCCCTTTTCACCAAAAAGGGACTCAGGGCGGTGCACAGAAAGATAAAACCCCACAATATACAAAATTTAAAAAACAATTAAACCAATACAGCTGGGCTAAAATTGAATAAATAGTTAAAACCATAAATAAACCCATGTTCCAATTTTTGCTCTGGTCATGACTTATTTCCCATTTCATGCATTCATATTATAAGGTAAAGGTAAATGTTCCCCTCACATATATGTGCTAGCCGTTCCTGACTCTCAGGGGCGGTGCTCATCTCTGTTTCAAAGCCAAAGAGCCAGCACTGTCCGAAGACGTCTCTGTGGTCATATGGCCGGCATGACTCAATGCTAAAGGTGCACAGAACACTGTTACCTTCCCACCAAAGGTGGTCCCTATTTTTCTACTTGCATTTGTATGTGCTTTCAAACTGCTAGGTTGGCAAAAGCTGGGACAAGTAACGGGAGCTCACTCGGCTTTGTGGTGCTAAGGATTCGAACCGCCAAACTGCCGACCTTTCTGATAAGAAGCTCAACCTCTTAGCCACTGAGCCATCACGTCCCATTCATATTGTACTCACCAACAAGTATGCACTCCTGAGAAACCAGCGAACAAAGTTTAGGATTCTTGCCCAAGATGTCCCTCTTTTTTTGGGTCTCAACACAGTTTAGCAAAGTCTGTTGATAATCTTGCACTAAGCACATTGTTTCTGGAAGATCTGAAAAAGAAAGATTTTTATTTTCTACGGATGTAGGTTTCGCCATGTTTTGAGTATACAGTACTTTCCACTTTTCCAAGATACACGTATTAGTTCATTTTCAAATCCTTCTGAAGATAGCTCGTTGGAGAACATGGCATCTATCTGTATATGTACCACCTGAGATCCTACTTTAGACTTTTGGCAGATAATACATGCATTGTGTTATGGCATGGTGCAGTCTTTTCTCTTCATTCTGAATAGAACAGAACAGAACAGAACAGAACAGAACAGAACAGAACAGAATAGAATAGAATAGAATAGAATAGAATAGAATTCGTTATTGGCCAAGTGTGACTGGACACACAGGAATTTGTCTTTGGTACATACAGTATGCTCTCAGTGTACATAAGGAGAATAAAATACATTCCTCAAGAATAAAATGATACAGCACTTAGTGATAGCCAAGGTTACTAATAAGCTATCAAATACTAGTGAACAAATAAAACAATATAAATTTTAAAGATACAAGCAACATGGTTATAGTCATAAGTGGGAAGAGATAGATACTAGGAAAGAAGAGAAGAAGAATAGTAATACGGTCTTAGTCAATTATTTGACAGTGTTCTGGGAATTAGTTGTTTCGCAGAGTGATGGCATTTGGGAAAAAACTGTCCTTGTGTCTAGTTGTTCAGGTGTGCAGTGTCATTTTGAGGGCAGAAGTGGAAACAATTTATGTCCAGGATGTGAGGGGTCTGTAGATATATTTAAAAAAAAACTGTTACACACAAACCCAACAGCTCCACAATGACACCGAAATTAGTACCTTGCATTAAACCTCCACCTTGGTTCTAGTTTATCCTAATGTGCAAATTCAACCAATGTGATTTAAGAGCCACAGTTTTGGCGTAGCGTTATGCACTAAAATAGTCCTTCATAGCCTCTTCAATAAATTATGATGGAAATGCATCATAACTTATCGCAAAGTGTGAATCCAGCCTGAAGAACCAGTACTGTTGTGATTAATTCTGCCTATTTCGCATTCATTTTTCTGCGTTTAAAAATAATCTAAATAAATGTAGTTCTATCTCTAAGTCTATATAACACTATGGGCTGAAAGTGCCAAAATATTACATTTGTTAAGCTTTGAACCCATTAAATCATACTTTTGATGGGATGTCAATGCCAGTGTTTAGAGCAGAAGGCTTCCAGGGAAATGCCCTATAAGTTTTAAACCCACCTCCCTCTTTGCTCCCTGCTTGTCCACCCTCCCATCCTTTGCCCTCCCATCACTGTATTTCCATCGCTTTCTTTTTCATTGTTTAATCTATGGTTCCATTCCTTTTCCAATGTTCTGTTTTTCTCAAAGTTGCTTTTTTCAAAAGGCAACTGGACTTTCTTTTTAATAGAATGGAATGGAATGGAATGGAGTGGAGTGGAATGGAATGGAAGGGAATGGAATGGGAACAGAACAGAACGAGAAGATCTTATTTTCCCTGAAAGTAAGACCTCCCTGGATAATAAGCCCAATTGGGCTTTTGAGCGCATGCGCTAAAATAAGCCCTCCCCTGAAAATAAGCCCTCCCCAAAAATATTGCAACACAGCAGGAGCCATGAGGTGACCACGCTCACTGCCTCCTGCATCTCAAAAATAATAAGACCTTTCCAAAAATAAGGCCAAGCACTTATTACGGGGGGTCAAAAGAAAATAAGACCCTGTCTTATTTTCGGGAGAACACGGTAGTAAATAGTCTGACAGTGTTGTGGGAATTAGTTGTTTAGCAGAGTGATGGCATGTGAGAAAAACTTTCCTTGTGTCTAGTTGTTCTGGTGTGTAATGCTCTATAATGTTATTTTGAGGGTAGAAGTTGAAACAATTTATGTTGAATTTATGAATTAGATGAATTAATTAGATGAATTATAAATTAAAGTACATAAATTATATATAAAGCAATGTATGAGAAGACATTCTGCTTCTCATCCAAGAAACTCCTTCAGTTCTTCAATGAGAACTGAAGAAGCTTCTTGGATGGCAATCGAAGTGTCTTCCAGGAAAAAAAAAACCAAGTCCAGTTGGGACAACCATGATCTGGATGACTGGGAATCGCCATAGATACTATTATGTTTACACTTCCTTTCATTTCTGTTTTTATTTTTGTAAGACACCTAGAGTAGCTCCACAGTAAGTTAGGTGGCAATCAAATAAATAAATGTTTAACTCCTAAAAGAGAGAATGAGAACGAGAGAAAACATATTAAATGGAATTAAGCCCTTCGCACAGTCACTCAGGCATTGGTGACATCCCGGCTGGACTACTGCAACGCTCTCTACATGGGGCTCCCCTTGAGGTGCACTCGAAGGTTGCAGTTGGTCCAGAATGTGGCCGCGCGGGTAATTATGGGTGCCTCAAGGCAATCCCACATAACACCTCTCCTGCGCGAGCTGCACTGGCTACCTGTGGCCTTTCGGGTGTTCTTCAAGGTGCTGACGACCATCTTCAAAGCACTCCATGGCTCGGGGCCTAGCTATATTCGCGACCGCCTCCTGCCCTATACATCCCTTCGACCGATCCGCTCCCAAAGAGAGGGCCTTCTCAGGGTACCGTCGGCCGGGCAATGCCGGTTGGCGGTGCCCAGGGGAAGAGCCTTCTCTGTGGCGGGCCCTGCCCTCTGGAACGACCTACCCCCCGATCTACGCACCATCGTGGACCTCCACCTTTTCCGCCAACGTCTTAAAACCCATTTATTTCAATAAGCCGGCCTAGCATAACCGCGTTCTGACTTTTATAGGGATAATTTTTAAATTTTAGAGTTTTATTAATTTTAGCACAGGGAATATTTAATTAGTTTTTAACAATTTTGTATTTTTGTATTTTTGGTATGATTTTAACCCTGGGTCCTTTTTTAGGAGAAGGGCGGGGTATAAATTTAATAAAATAATAAATAAATAAATAAATGCTGTTTGAGATGCTTGCTTGCCGTGATTTAGAAGGTGGGAATTTTCCAGTAGGACACAGGCAAGTGGACAAAACAAAACAAACTAATTATATATATATATATATATATATATATATATATATATATATATATATATATATATATATATATATATATATATATATATATATATATATATATATATATATCCTCCTCCACCCACATCCACACCATTATAGAGCTTAGCCTCATTATTTCAATTCAAGGACTGACAGTGCAAGACTTAATACTATAAGAAAAAGCAGAAACGGTGTCAGCAGACAGGGAGGGGGGGGGAAGAAAAAGGGAGGGAAAATAAGAAAGTTTGGGTGATCCCCAGATGTGAAACACTATGATACACTGGTTCAATCCATATGAAAAACCAGAAACACATCAGATTGCAATTTAATCTTTTTATTTGAAATATAAATATTGTTACTATCAAGCCTGACAGTATAGAAAATGTGTGCCCTGCAGCCTTCTGACAAAACAAAATTTATATTTAAAACTTCCAGGAATAATGCCTTTCATATGTAGGCTTTTGTCACATTGCAGAGACTCTAAGCCTACCGTATGGTCCTGTACCTTTAATTATTTTATGCCTAGAAGACACATTTTAAATAGAAGTGGCGGGTTACAAGCGTTTTGACAGCTGGAGATGATTAAAATACTGACAACATGCACTATATAAAATTCCCTGAGGTTTTCAGCTGGGTACTCCTTGGAAAGTTAGACATTAGAATCCAAAAAGTATGTATTTTAACCACCAGCGCGAAATTCTCATTCCAGGAGGGTGGAGAATTTTTCTGTTCCCTCTTTCCTTGTAAAACCTTTTCTATCCCAAACTTAGAGACACTTCCTTGGAAATTGGTCAACGTACGGATTCATGGATGGCAAATTGTGTGCGTCATTGTTTAGTGAGCAGCTGTTCTAAATCAGGATGGGAAGGGAACCAAAGAAGGTAGGCAGGTCAAGGAACTTGGGACCACGTTTCTATGGGATCCAAATGTGACCAGCCATCAAAATTCAGGTTTTTTGACTGCAGGAAAAGCAATGTGTTTCCTGCACTCAAAACCTTGCACACCGGTCACAACATGCACATTTGCGAAAGGGGGTCAGCCCAAAGCATCAGAGGGCAGGACAAGAAGCAATGGATGGAAACTAATCAAAGAAAGAACCAACTGAGAACTGAGAAGAAATTTCCTGAAAGTGAGGACAATTAACCAGTGGAATGGCTTGCCTTCATGGAAGTTATGGGTGCTCCAAAACTGAAGGTATTTAAGAAGAGACTGGACAGCCATTTGTCTGAAATGGTAGAGGATCTCCTGCTTGGGCAAAGGATTGGACTAGAAGACCTCCAAGGTCCTTTGCAATCCTATTGTTCTGTTGTGATAGGAGGCATAGTTGAGGTAGAATAACTGAGGTCTTTCCATCTTTCCCCCAATTTTAGTTGGCAAGAAACAAATAAGGGAAAACTTTGAAGTGACAATTTGTGAGTCTCTATTAAACATAATATGGAATACAGAATAGTAGGGTTTGAAGGGACCTTGGAGGTCTTCTAGTCCAGGGGTCTCCAACCTTTGCAACTTTAAGTCTGAAGGACTTCAGCTCCCAGAATTCTCCAGCCAGCTTTGGTGGCTGGAGAATTCTGGGAGCTGAAGTCCTTCAGACTTAAAGTTGCAAAGGTTGGGGACCCCTGTCCTAGTCCATCCCTGTTCAAGCAGGAGACCTTATACCTGTCAGACCTGGAAGCCATGTTTTACATTGGGCCTTCAGGCTTGCCACATTTCCTGCTGTGGAAAAATGGGAAGGGGGGTTATATGGAGGATGGAAGATATATAGTCAAAATAACATTCCTTTCTCAGAGAGTCAAGGACATCTTGCCCTGCACCTGGAGGGGTGTGACTGGGAGGAATCTCCAGTTTTGGATGGTGCCTGATTGGACCGTGTGATGGGCACATGGATGCTGGGCATGGATTTGAAAAAAAAAATTTTGGGTGGGGAAAACCTGGAGACTTTCAGATCCAGGTTTTCCCAGATGTGCTAATATGACATCTCTACTAAAATGGAACTTTGAGGAGCTTCCAGCCTCGGAGTCTTCTGTCGTTGGGGGTGTTACTTGGAACCCTGACAATACCATTCTTGACCAATAGCTGTCAAGTCTTTTATTGAAATCCGCCAGTGATATTAAAACCCATGATTTCCTTCCTTTTTCTTTTAACGTTGGATATTTGACGTGGTGAATGCAGCTCATGTATGCGATGCAACTGTTGGTTTAGCAGCAAGGCCATTTTTCACTTCCATTACTACATAGGACTAGGCTCTTATATAGATTTGATTAAGGGTGGATGCACGTCTCCTTGTGGTCCTGATCCTGCGGTTTCTCTAGATCAGTGATGGCTAACCTTTTTTGGCTCGTGTGCCAAAAGCGCGGGGAGTGCAGGGGGGTTGTGCATGGGCGTGCCACACCCATAATGCCATGTGTGCGACCCCCTGCTTTTGGCTTGCTTTTTTCGCCCTCCCCAGGCTCCAGAGGCTTTCTAGGAGCCTGGGGAGAGTGAAAACAGCCTCCCTCCCACCTCCAGAGACTTCAGGAGCTTCCTTGAAGCCTCCAGAGGGCGAACAACAGCCTCAAAAGAAGGCCTAAATCAGCTGGCCAGCGCACACATGCGCTCTAGTGCTGACATGGCAATGCCTTGCGTGCCCTAAGAAATGGTTCCGCGTGCCATCTGTGGCACCCGTGCCATAGGTTCGCCATCACTGCTCTAGATACATCTACATGAACAAAATCCATTTCTAAAAAAATGGCTAGTGGATACCATTATTATCTGCATTTAAAAAGCATAAGTCAGTGGGAGAACACGTGTGAATGCTACAGTTGGAAAAACCCCAACTCCTTCAGAGGCTAAGTAATGTTATATTAGCTAGCGTAGGAGGAGACATGTCACATCCCTGTGCTTACGATGGGAAACATCAGATATTAGGAAAATCGCTTGCAAGAGATGTGCACAGTGAAAGGAGGATACAGAAATGTAGACATGAGAAACTGTACACCAACTCATGAATGGATTTTCATGGAGCTTCTTAGAAATTGTGAATTAATGCAGAAACAGAATCATTGGGAAAGTAAGACGCTTTTCTAGATTTCAATCTTTAGTAGTGATCACAAATGCTTATGTGTTGTGTATAATTTATCTTTTATTGCCATGTAGGCTGGAGGCCCTCCCTACAACTATCATGTGATCAAGAACTCTCTGGTGTAATTATATAAATGTTTTGCAAAACATCGCTTCCTTTCCTCTTACCACCAATCAACGTAATTGGATTACCTCAGTTTTGTAAATGAGTAATAATTGCATGCGTATACCGTACTTTCTTAATAGTAAAACTCCTCTCATATATGTGATTCTCTTTTTCTCAGAAAGTTCTCACATGACTAAGCTGTGACAAACATTGTACTTTCAGTATTACCCTTGCAAATGTAAAAGATAATGGTAAAGTTTCCCCTCACACATATGTGCTAGTCGTTCCCAACTCTAGGGGGCGGTGCTCATCTCCGTTTCAAAGCCAAGGAGCCAGCGCTGTCTCCAGCATTACTAAATGCCGAGAGAGAGAGAGAGAGAGAGAGAGAGAGAGAGAGAGAGAGAGAGAGAGAGAGAGAGAGAGAGAGAGAGAGAGAGAGAGGGAGGCCTGCTCTTCTCTTACAAATCATTTCTGAAAGTATCATCATTTGCAAAGCAAGATTATCTTTAGTTTTGAGCATTTTGAGATAATACTGTTCTTCACCTGAACATTGGTGTGTTATGAGGACACATAATTTTGAGCTTTTTATAGAAAGAATGGATATTAAGTGAAATAAACATATGCATATTTGGGGAACATATGTAGTGATGTAATAAATTAATTTACATGCTTCAGAGTTTTATATCTGCAATTGTGCATTTTATGGAAAAAAATGCACTCACATAATGTGACTTTTCAAGATATTGAAAATCTAATGGATAAGGAGCAGACTCAAACAGATTTATGAATTAGCATATGATATCAGAAAAGAATGACAGGCTATTTGCCCATATTTGTATAATAGTATGAATATTGTTAAATGATATTTGAGTAGTTTAATAATAGATTTTTCCACTTCTCTTAAAAAAGCTACAGAACACACAATTGCTCCTCAATTTTCCACTGAAGATCACTTTAATCTAAGACATTCCCAAGAGACATTCACCACATCTAAAAGAATGCAATTCATTTCAGCTTAATGAGCAACTATCTAATTTTGATTGTAGTTTCTGCATAGCAGGTTTAACCATACTGTGATATTAACACCAGTAATAAAAAAGAAGTGCATTTCTTTTTCCATTGATGCAATGCAAGCTATTGAAGCTCAAGTTAATTGCATCAACAGGAGCCAAGAATAGCTGGAAGTACTTGATTACAAAAGTACAAGGTTCTAATGGGAATTTATGAGGAAGAGTTCCTATTTTATTTGGCTAGGATACAAAAGTACTTGTTTTTGTTCCTTCGCTTTATCAGCACAGGCATGATTTTATTCAATTCTGCAGAGAAGTGTTGAAAAGAATGGGCTCTTTTTCTTTTTTTACTTAAAGACTAAATTTCTTTTCCTGGATTACAATAGCAGAAAGTTAGTTTGTTAGGTGCTAACAAGTTGGAGTCCATGCAACTACAGAGTCATGTTTTTATTTATTTATTTATTTATTTTTCATATTTATAACCCGCTCCCATCTCACAACAAGGGACTCGGGGCAGCGAACATAGAATTAAATCAATAAATACAAAATACAAATACATAGATATTAGATGCCTGTGTTGTAACCGTTTTTAAAACCCTCGTTTATAATTGGCGGTGCTGGGGTTACGCAAGGCCGGCTAGTTGAAAGAAGTGAGTCTTAAGACATTTGCGGAAGAGGCGGAGGTCAGGAATGGTGCGGATTTCAGGGGGCAGGTCGTTCCAAAGGGCCGGCCCTGCCACAGAGAAGGCCCTCCCCCTGGGCGCTGCCAATCGACATTGCCCGACCGACGGCACCCTGAGGAGGCCCTCTCTGTGGGAGCGTGTCGGTCCCAGGGATGTATGGGGCAGGAGACGATCTTGCAGATAGCTAGGTCCCGAGCCATGGAGCGTTTTGAAGATGGTCGTTAGGACCTTGAAGCGCACCCGAAAGACCACAGCTGTTGTTAGCAACAGTAGATATCTCAAGGATATCTTTGATCCAGAACCCAGAATATCAGAGTTGGCAGGATCTTTGGAGGTCTTCTAATCCAACCCCCTGCTCAAGCAGGAAACCCTATGCCATTTTAGCAAATGGTTGTCCAGTTCCTTCTTAAAAGTCCCAGTGTTGGAGCACCCACAAGTTCTGAACGCAAGTTGTTCCAGTGGTTGATTGTTTTTGCAGTCAGGAAATTTCTCCTTAGTTCTGGGTTGCTTCTCTCTTTGTTTAGTTTCCATTCATTACTTCCTGTCTTGCTTTCTGCTGCTTTAGAAAATAAGTTGACCCCCCTATCCAATCTATGCATCTATGTTATCTTTTTCTTTTCTTTCCATTCTCCTACTTCTCTCAACCCCTGAAGACCTGAGTTCTCTGCTCCATCAACTGTTTGCATCCCATGCCGCAAAATATGTGAGTTTCTTCTGGCAGATCATTGCTTTGAGAAAGAAGTCAGTCTTTGTTTGATCCAGATCATTCCTGATAATTCACAATACTCTAAATCTATAATTCAAAAGCGTCAGCCCTCTTATTCTTGAGCTATATATCCAGCCAGCTTTCACAGCTGTTAGAAAAGCCATTACGTTAACTATTGCGATTCTTGCTGTCATAGAAATATTTTTATCCTTTGCAATCTTGTCTAAGTTTATCATTTCCTTCTTTCCTAGAATTAATATCCTGTTTATTTCTCTGGTATACTGTCCATCTCTATCCGTGCTTAAGCTCAGGAAAACAAACTATCTACCATTGTCACTGTTTCTGCTGTCAACTGGAAGCTCATTTATCATGTTAGGTGACATTATCTTTGTGTTCTTAATATGTAGCACTAACCTGAATATTTCACTTTCCATTTTTTTTAAAACTTGCATTGCGATCTTTCTTAAGTATTCTTTATCTTTGGCTAACAATATATTAAATTATGAATGTTTTGGCCCCCTATTACTGCTAATATTCCTTCCAGTTACTGTCACTTTTGTAATATATATTTGCTACATGTCAAACAGATATTTCTTTCCTATTCTGAATCATTCCGTTCAGGGGTGGGTTTCAAATTTTTTAGAACCTACTCTGTAGGTGTGGCCTATTTTGTGGGCGTGGCTTGGCAGTCATGTGACAGGTGGGAGTGGCCACCTTTTAAAATGTGGTGAAACTCATTTAACAACGCTCTTGCTTAGCAACCAAAATTTTGGACTCAATTGTGATGATAAATTCTTTCTTTCTTTCTTTCTTTCTTTCTTTCTTTCTTTCTTTCTTTCTTTCTTTCTTTCTTTCTTTCTTCTTTCCTTTCTTCCTTCCTTTTTTCCTTCCTTTCCTTTCCTTCCCGTTGGGTCACTGGCAGCGGTGGGCCAGATTTACTTCCAGGTACGCCGGTTGAACCCCCTCTCACCGGTTCTCTAAATTTCACCAACCGGTTCTCGCGAGTAGGTGCGAACCTGCAGAAACCCACCCCTGATTCCGTTTCTTCAGAGGTAGCTCTTCTTGTGTTCACTTCTCAATTGTTTCAGCATACGAAGTTGCCATGATACCCTATCCATTCAAGGTGTGATCTACACCAGGGGCCACCAACCTTTTGGATCTCAGGGACCACTAAATTCATCATTTTAAATCCCACAGGCCACTAATATGATCTCCCTAACAACCAGGCATGGCTAGGTGGTCATGTGACTGGGTGCGGCCAGCTCAAAGTCACTCATATTGAGGGGTGCCTCTATAGCCTCTACTCACCTCTCCCCTCCTAGCCACTCCTCACCTGCCCGCCCAGGCTCCTTAGGGCCCCAACGGGAAGCAAATGTTGGAGCTAAGCAGCCACCACGAGAAAGAGTTGGCAAAACAGCTGGCTCAGTTCAAATTGGATCTGTCCGAGAAGGAGGCTCAGCAAAGCACCTCACTGAGGACTAGGAGCATAGGCTTTCCAAGCAGAGGGAAGACCTGCAGGAGTGCAAGGCCAGGTGCCAGTGCCTGGAGGCTCAGGAGGGCTGAGATGGTTAGCCAGTTCCAGCCCATGATGTAGTCCCACTGGAACAAGGCCCTCCAGCTCTTTGCCACCAGCGGCACTTCCCTCCAGCCTTCACCCAAAGCCCCACACCAGGAGGCTGAAGCTGACCCCAGGTCGGAATTTCTTCCTTCCTCCGACCCATAGAAAAAGACCCTGAAGGGGGAGACTCTCTGCAGGGACCATAGTTTGAGGACCCCTGATTTAGTGCAATATAAAAAATGCTAATATTTTTTCTGCGGACCACCAAACTTATTTTGGCCGGCTTGGGATAGCCTCCTTGTCCTGGGGTTTTTAGGTTTTAGTGCTTAGGGGTTTTAGGGACAGTTTTTTTTTAGTTTTTTTATAGATGTTTTTAGCGCAGGATTTGTTGTTTAATTGTGATTTTAAATTATGTATTCTGTTGTGTTTACTGTTTTTTAATTTTCCTGTGCCCCGCCTCGAGTCCCCTGGGGAGAGAGCGCGGGTAACAAATAAAATTTATTATTATTTATTATTATTATTATTTTGCGGACCACCAGTGGTCCACAGACCACCCGTTGGCGGCTGCTAGGCTACACAATCCAACTTTTGATAAAGCCAATAAATCAAAATAAAACCTTTCTTATGTCAATTTGCTGTTTCTCTTATCTATCTGATATTACCTCTCTTAAACTATTGTCTTTTTGCCTTTCATAAAAGGTACATGTTCGTTATCCCTTTACAAGATCTTCAGGAAAACTTTGATTGCATGAGGAATTAGTGCAATGTTTAAACAAATTGTACATTCTCTTTCATGGATAGATATACTGATTTTTCTCAATTAAGTCATGTAATCTTGTTCCATATTTGTAGATAAATAAATGTTAGCTGTCCCATCTTATGCATTTTTAAACAGTTCAGAGATTATTTCATCTGTGCTTTCCTATTTGACAATTGGCCTACTAACTGTTATGCTTCACTTTCTGGTAGAGATTGATCATCTTTCTTTTCCTGCTCTTTCTTTTATTTCTTAATTGAGTTTCTTCTTTGTCTTTTATTGCTGGATCTTTTACGTCTGTGTTCAGTCATCATATATCCTTCTTGTTGCGCAAGGCTTTTAACTTCTGTCTTGTTCTTTGGATCATTACTCTTTAAATTTTGGCAATATTTTTTTCTGCTTCAGTTTTCATATCTATTACCTCTAACTCTATCTCCTCTGGTTATATTTTACATGGCTTAAATTTACTAAATCTCTTTCTTACACTGTTCTTGTGTTATGTCCTCCAGGTAAAACCTGTGGCCTGCTCCTTCAATTTTCTAAGTTTAACCCAAATATTTGACACCAAAAATTCGCCGGCTGCTCCATAATCTGCATCTGATGGTCATGGCTGATTAGATTACAATTCTCGGTCTCCTGTTTCCTATTATTTAGTTGATTGGATTCCAGTGCATCCAATGATATCCAGATGAAGAATCTACATTTCTGTTGCTTAAAGCAGGTATTGGCAATAAACAAAGACTTTTCTTTGCAAAACTCTATTAAGAGAATAGTCTCATAACTGCAGGCTCTGCTATTTGTATTATATTGGGATTCCCTGAATATTTGCTAATTTAATTATTCCAGGATCATTGATATGATCCTGTCATTTATTAGCTTATAGTTGAGCACATGCTTAGTAATGCAGTTCAGTATCATCACCACTCCGTTTTTTATATGACTGCATGCTTTGAATGTAACATCAGATAATCTTTTGATTTAGAACACATTCCTTACTTAAGTTACTCCTAAAACTTGCGTATATTATGGAATTTATGGATAGAAGCTTATCAAAGAGAGATCCAATCCAGAATTAAGGATAAATTTCCTGATAGTGTTAACAATTAATCAGTGGAATGGTTTGCCTCCAGAAGTTGTGGCTGCTACACTAGAGGAGGTTTTAAAGAAGATATTGGATGGTCATGTGTCCAGAATGGTATAAGGTCTCCTGTTTCAGCATGGGATTGGATTAGATGATCTCTAAGGTCCCTTCCAACTTGGTTATTCTGTTGGTGTATGTTTCATTTCCACTTTTCAACAACCACCACTTTTCTGACAGTGAGAACAATCAACCAATGGAGCAGAAGTTGCCTTTGGAAGTTATGGGAGCTTCATCACAGGAACCTTTCAAGAAGAGACTTGACTGCCATTTATCAGAAATTGTATCAGGTCTCCTGCTTGGGCGGTGGGGTGGTGGTGGACTAGATGGCCTACAAGGTCCTTTCCAACTCTGTTAATCTGTAATCTGTAAGGGTTGGTATTTTTGCCCAGAATTAGAACAGAGCCTCAATCAGTGTCAGTCCTCTTAGATCAGGGATGTCTAAACTTGGGAACTTTAAGACTTATGGACTTCAACTCCCAGAATTCCCCAGCCAGCCATGCTGGCTGGGGAATTCTGGGAGTTGAAGTCCACAAGTCTTAAAGTTCCCAAGTCTGGACATCCCTGTCTTAGATAAACCAGACAGATTTAGATAAGCTAAATCTATTGTATTGCAAGGCTCACCTAATCATGCTACTGTGACCCCCCCCCAAGCTCCCCCAAACCACTTGGCATTTAGGAAAAGAGGTGATATAAGGGTATTTGGGGGCTAATGAAAAAACAGGTGGTTTAGAGTTTCTTGAGTTTTATTGTGTGTGTTTATAATATTTATGGCGTAACCAGTCTTATTGTGTAAGAGTCACTTTTTCAAGGAAAGAATGTTAGTGCTTTGTTTTATATCAGCCCAGTTCCTATCTAGAACATTTCCAATAGGTCTCTAGTTTGCTAGTGCATGCACTCCATCTATCAAATTTAATTGAGACAAATCTCAATTTTGCAACTGCTTTTGGGCTTCCTTGCAGCCACATTTTACATTTACCTGCTGACAATCTTGTTTTTTTTTCCTGTTTGCCGGCTGGCCATCTGTTACACAAGTGGCAAAAGCTTTAATATTCCAATTTGCAATTATGCAAAATTAGACTGTTATTATTAATAATCATGTGATTGACAGCGTAAACCTCAGAATAAAGCACTTAATCAATGTTCTTGCAATATGACAGATTTTCTAAAAGCAATTTTCAGCAAAGAAAACTGGGACGATGGATATTTGTGGAATATCTGATTGACTTGGGTATAAACGTTGTGCTATGCCACAGTTTGACGTGCATGCTTATATACTGGCATGTTTGTATATGTTAAACTTAGTGTTATGGTTTGACAATGTCTAAATCAAAATCTAAATCAAAGATTTGGTTGTTCTTGCAGCACATGTGAGTTTAGACTCAACATAGCTTTGTTCAAAATCTGTTTATGTGGATTTACAACAGATTGCTATAATCTGCAGTAATCAATACCATCTTCTGGTTCAATTTTTTTCTTGAAAAATAAGAATCCCTTTTGTATTTTTTTTCCTTTTGGAAAAAAAATACACTCTCTCCGATGTTGTTGATATTAGTTTATTTATTTGCTTATTAGAGTTATATGCTGCACATTTGTCTTAGTTTACTTATTCACTTTCTTTGCACATTGTGACAGATTTTACAATGCATTCATTTCTTTCAGATAGCAACATCACTTAGACTTATACACTGCTTCACAGTGATTTTACAGCCCTCTCTAAGTGCTTTACAGCAGGGCCCCCCAACCTTTTTTGCACCAGGGACCGGTTTCATTTTAAAGAAAATTCTGCGGACCAGCTGGTGTAGAGGAGGAGCGGGGGGGGGGGAGAGAGAAGGGGGAACAGGCAGCGCATGCACACGCGGGGGTGAGTTGGCTCACTTGGCCCTCTAGGGCCTCCAATGGTGCGAACAGCCACGCATGCGCATGCGCACGCAGGGGGGGAGTCGGCTCACTCAGCCCTCTAGGGCCTCCAATGGCGCGAATGGCCGCACCTGCGTTCTCCCGCATCCAGCGCGTGCTCTGCCCAGGGGGATGCCCCCTCCTCCCTCCTCCTCCTCCCCAGCCCTGCGGCCCAGTTCCTATCAAGCCACGGACCGGCACCGGTCCATGGACCGGGGGTTGGGGACCCGTGCTTTACAGAGTCAGTCTCTTACCCCCAACAATCTGGGTCCTCATATTACCCACCTCGGAAGGATGAAAGACTGAGTCAACCTTGAGCCTGGTGAGATTCGATCTGCCAAATTGCTGATAGCCGGTGATCAGCAGAAGTAGCAGACAATATGTTTTAATTATGCAACGTTTTTGGCTATGTTAGATGCAATATGATTCTTAGTAGTAACAACAATAATCAAAACCATCATCAATAATAACATAATCCTTAACTAGAGCAAACCCTCATTCAAATAATAATTTCAGATCAGAATGTGAGCATCCAGTTTTGACCATAGCAAAAGAGACCGCTTCTGGAAAAATCTGAACTGATTCGCTGTATGAACTGAACTGATAAAAGAACTGATTTCTTCGCGTGTATTTTTTGTACGAAAAAGGAGTATTTTTAGCTGTGGTTAGTTATTGTAACTGAATAGCAAACAGCATTTCTCTGGAAGCAAATAATTCTACCGGAATATTTGAAGGGCAGTATTTTAATAATACATACTTTATGAACTGCAAGATTTGGCAACGGCCAGTTGAGCGGCCTGGTTTAGCAAGGAATGTTGTTGCCTTTCCCAAAAGATAAAAATGGAAGTGGCACGCAGCATGGAAAATGAAGGGGTTCACAGGAAGGTTAACATTTATAGGAGTTTTGGATGGCTTTAGTATGCTACTGGCTTGGAAATATAGTCCTCCTTAAAAAAAAAAATTAGAACACTGGAACACTGAGCACAGTTACTGAAGCTCTTGAGTTTCTTAACTCATCACATTTATTGTAAGGCCTTCAGCTCGACATTCAGAAAGAGAGAGAGGGGAGAAGGAGAGGAACTGAGCCCTTTCATCCTGAGCCAATCTCCTGCACAATGTTTTTTGCAAGCAAGAGATGTCAGCCTTCCTGAATCAAACCTAGACAGGAAACATGACTAGATGAAGTCAATCTACTGTACTGTGAGGCTACATGAACAGAATCTTGCAAGTCTGAAGGTACAAATTTCCTGCCCTCCACATTTAACTGGTTGCTCCAGTACTGGGGGTCCTTACTTAGTTTCTTCCTCTGGCTGGTAAGCCATTGGGGGCTCCTGATCCTCTTATCTGATTGCTTCCTAGGCAGCATCGCTTCCCCTCTTTCCCCAAGGTCACCCATGCATCCCATTACAGGACATGGCCAAGGGATGTCATTGGCTAAGCTGAGTCCATCTCGATGGAGATCGGAGCGGTATATAAATCAAATCAATAAATAAATACTGCCAATCTAGATGCCATGCAAGTCATTGCAACATTCTAAAAGAACCTACACTATACTACCTTGAAGCAGGGAAGAATCAAGTAAGAAAGAAATGCCATAGCAAAAGTGGATAAAATAATGCATAAGGGAGAAATGAGAACTAGAAGTGCATTTTTTTTTATCTCAGTAGCAAATCCCAGTTTATCCAGGGCACTAATTAGAGCTTATTTATGAAACAGCCACATACTTGAATTTGATCACCTGACAACATAAATGGATTTTCCATATCCTTACTGTGGCTAAAAATACCAATTTTGCAACTACTACGATTGTTAGATGAGCAGGCACAAAAATAGCCAGGGAAGTGACTGAAGCCTGGGAAACAACAGTCAACAGGAGTGCTGATTTACCACCATCTTCTCAAGCATTTGGAGACAAGGGCTTGGCAGCACAAATGAACAGCCAATGGTTTATTAGCCAGCCATCAACACCCCTACCAACATCTAAAAAGCTACATGCAACAGGCAACATATACTGTAAATACTACACACAGAACATCGCAAAGCACATACTCTGCTAGAGAGAAGTTCCCTGGAGATTGACTCTAGCATGAATCCAAAACCTCCAGAAGACTGACTCAGATGAGATCCTGCAACATTATCCTGGGACACCTAGAGTATAAAGGTAAAGGTTCCCCTTACACATAAGTGCTAGTCATTCCCAACTCTAGGGGGAGGTGCTCATCTCCATTTCAAAGACAAAGAGCCAGCGCTGTCCAAAGATGTCTCTGTGGTCATGTGAGCCGCAGGACTAAATGCTGAAGGTGCACGGAACGCTGTTACTTTCCCACCAAAGGTGGTTCCTATTTTTCTACTTGCATTTTTGCATGTTTTCGAACTGCTAGGTTGGCAGAAGTTGGGACTAGTAACCTCCATTATGCGGTGCTAGGGATTCAAACCACCAAACTGCGGACCATTCTAATTGACAAGCTCAGTGTCTTGGCCACAGAGCCACCGTGTCCCTTGAATGAATGAATGAATGAATGAATGATTTAATTTATAGACCGCTCCTCTCCCCGTAGGGACTCGGAGCGGTGCACAGGAAAAACTAAAACCACAATACAATAAATATACAAATACAATTTAAAACAAATTAAATCTGGGCCTGTGCTAAAATCCCCTTAACCTACTAAAATCCCCAATTAAAACAGCTAGACCCTGTAGAGAGAGGCTACCCAAGGCCGGCCAAACGGAAAAGATGAGTTTTTAGTTTCAGACGGAAGGAGCGGAAGTCCGTGGTTGTTCTGATGTCGGGGGGAAGGTCGTTCCAGAGGGCTGGGCCCGCCACAGAGAGAGCCCTTCCCCTGGGCGTCGCCCGCTGACAGAGTCTAGTGGACGGCACCCGGAGAAGTCCCTCTCTGTGGGAGCGAATCGGCCGTGAGGATGTATGAGGCAGGATCCGATCCCGCAGATAGCTAGGTCCCGAGCCATGGAGCGCTTTAAAAATGATGACTAATACCTTGAAGCACACTCGGAAGACGACAGGCAGCCAGTGCAACTCGCACAGAAGTGGAGTTATGTGGGCAGATCTGGAGGTACCCAAGATTGCCCGCGCGGCTGCATTCTGAACCATCTGAAGTCTCCGGGTGCACCTCAAGGGAAGCCCCATGTAGAGAGAGTTACAATAGTCCAGTCGCGATGTCACGAGAGCATGAGTGACTGTGCGAAGAGCGTCCCGATCCAATAGGGGGCGCAACTGGCGAACCAGGCGAACCTGGTAAAACGCCCTCCTGGCCACGGCTGTCACTTGATCTTCCATGGACAGCCGGGCATCCAGGAGGACACCCAAGTTGCGCGCCCCATCCCTTATATACCTACACCATGTTTGCCTTCATTTGTGAGACTGTCTATAAATGTCAACTTTGTATGGACAAACATAGACTTTTGGAAGACATTCCCAAACGATTCATTGTTAGACTCTCTTGTTTAGAAAGATGACTGTAACCACACATTACCAGGTAGTCTTGGTTTGCTTAACTATGATTAATTGAATCAGCCTCCATATACTGTGTTCATGAAACCTAGAGTATTTTTTAAATTCATTATATAATACCTTTTCATTTAGCTACCCTTTAACATCACAGAGCATCCCATTTGACAAGCATGGAGAACGCATTTTACTTGAGTCGCATAATGCATTCTGGTTTGTTTTCAAATCTTTATAAATTTAGTTCTGAATCAGCCCTGAACCACACATTAATCAAGAATTAGGATCTTGACAAACTTGAACAAGGATCTTGACAAACCTGAACATTGGGCACTATCTAATAAAATGAAATTCAATTGTGAAAAAAGTAAGGTTCTACATTTAGGCAAGAAAAACAAAATGCACAGGTACAGTATAGGTGGTACCTTGCTCAATAGTAGCAACTGTGAGAGGGATCTTGGAATCCTAGTGGACAACCATTTAAATATGAGCCAGCCGTGTGCAGCAGCTGCCAAAAAAGCCAACACAGTTCTAGGCTGCATAAACAGAGGGATAGAATCTAGATCACGTGAAGTGTTAATGCCACTGTATAGTGCCTTGGTAAGGCCACACTTGGAATACTGCATACAGTTTTGGTCGCCACGATGTAGAAAAGACGTGGAGACTCTGGAAAGAGTGCAGAGAAGAGCAACCAAGATGATTAGGGGACTGGAGACTAAAACATATGAAGAACAGTTGCAGGAGCTGGGTATGTCTAGTTTGATGAAGAGAAGGACCAGGGGAGACATGATAGCAGTGTTCCGATATCTCAGAGGGTGCCACAAAGAAGAGGGAGCCAAACTATTCTCCAAGACACCTGGGGGCAGGATAAGAAGCAATGGGTGGAAACTAATCAAGGAGAGAAGCAACTTAGAACTAAGGAGAAATTTCCTGACAGTTAGAACAATTAACCTCTGGAACAGCTTGCCTCCAGAAGTTGTGAATGCCCCAACCCTGGAAGTCTTTAAAAAGATGTTAGATAGCCATTTGTCTGAAATGGTATAAGGTTCCTGCCCACGCAGGGGGTTGGACTAGAAGACCTCCAAGGTCCCTTCCAACTCTGCTATTGTATTAAACAGGCTGGCTTGACATTCTACACTAAGCCACAAAAAACTGGACAAGCTTAAAAATAACCAAGTTTAGTACTTGTGCAATTGCAGCTGCTGTGATTTTTGTACTTACTTGGTTAAATTGCTGTGAGGAACATGGCCCTACTGATTCTCCTTGGTTGCCTGAGCCCAAAATACCATATTTCAAACAAATACTGTATACATGCCTTTCGGAAACAAAAATGAAAAGAAACATGGAAATGTTATTTTTGCCATGTTGACTGCCTTTCAATTGCCTTCTCTCTAACTTTCAGAAGAGAAACACTTTATCTGACTAATTTAAAGACTGCAAATTAAGAGACCATTGCGACCCGGCCTTCCAAAGAAATAACTAGATTATTAGTTTGTTTGTTTATTTATTTTCTCTCCTTTTCTCTTGGCTTCATGGGTTACCTGAGTCATTGTACCTAAATGGATTGTGAATCCTTTAGCTAAAAATCTCAGCACTCACAATGCAACCCTCATCAATTCGTTGCAAGTATTGAGGTTCCTCTGCCCAATTTTATAATAAATTCCATTCAATTCTGTGTGTACAGCTGCACTCTTTATTGCTCAACAAACATTCCATCAAGTCTGCTATAATTTATATCTGAATAGGTTTATTATAGGCCGAGCATTTCATTCATTGTGCCATTAATTCTGGAACCTGCTAGCTGTTTTCAGTTTGGTTGCTTGACCATTATGCTCTTTCAGTACAATTGAATTTTTGGAGTTTATGAAACGGTTTATGAATATGTAATGCAAATTATATTAACAAGGTGTGTTCGTGCTTTGTATCCTTTATGGCCTCTTCCAGTCAATGGCTGGTTAAGAGAACAGGAATAATAATTTATTTTGCTTCATTTCTAGGATGTATTAAAGAGAATTGCCTTCTTGTATAAAATTCTTTCTTTAAAAAAAAATACGGTGGTTACACATCAGGCAAAACAATGCTCGGTAGAGTTTATAGGTCATTCTTTCTGAAGTTTTGGAGACTATAATATTCACTGTGATACTGAATGTTAACAATAGGGATTGCAATCCTTTTTTTTTAAATGAGTCCCAAACAGTTCAGGGACTGATAAGAGACAAAAACATAGAATGATGGTTAAGGGAACATTGGAAATCCGCATGCCATATTTTGGGGGAAGGCACAGCTCCAACTTGATGGAGAGAAGGACGTGAATAGGAAATTGATTGGTTCATTATGTGCCATTAACTCATTTCAGAGAAGAGCAACAAAAAACGATCAGGGGTACAGAAGCTAAACTGTATTATGAACGGTTTAGGTATTTCTACCCTAAGAAACAGAAGGGCTAGGGGAGTGGTGCTGTGGCCTAGAGGTGGAGCCCTCACCTCAAAAGCTGGAGGCTGTGAGTTCGATCCTAGGTAGAGGCAAATATTTCTTTCTGGGCACAATGAGAATTTATCTGCAGAATAAAACCCCACATTGGCAACATGAAAGGCATCAGGCCAGTAAACACTCTGCTCCATTCAGTTGCCCAAGACACTACCCCACTAGGGATTATGGGCCATTAAAAGGAGAAGAAGGAGAAGAAGAAGAAGAAGAAGAAGAAGAAGAAGAAGAAGAAGAAGAAGAAGAAGAAGAAGAAGAAGAAGAAGAAGAAGAAGAAGAAGAAGAAGAAGAAGAAGAAGAAACAGAAGGATTAGGGGTGACATGATAGCAGTCTTCCAAGATTTGAGGGGCTGCCTTAGAGAAGAAGGGGTTGGCTTATTATCCTAAGCACCAGAGGGCAGGACAAGAAGTAACAGGTGGAAAATGGTTAAAGAGAGATCCAATGCAGAACTAAGGAGAAATTTCCTGACAGTGAGAACAATTAATCAGTGGAACAACTTGTCTTCAGAAATTGTGGGCCCATTGGAGGTTTTCAAGAAGAGATTGGGCAACCATTTGTCAAGGGTGGTATAAGGACTCCTGCCTTGGGCAAAGGATTGGATTAGAAGGCCTCCAAGATGTGTATGATGATTCTATGAGGCCTAATGACCACATAGATAGATTTTCTCCATATGTATATGACTATAACTTGATCTTTCAGTTCTTCCAATGGTGCCCTCATTATCATTTCAACAGAACCATCCTTCTTGCTGCTGGTTGTTCTTTCTTTTTTTTCTTTTTCCTTCCACCTTTCCCAGAATTAGATTCTTTTCCAAATATGCTGGGTCTTAAGAAAATGTGCCTGAAGTAGGATAATTTATTCCAGGAAATGTCAAAAGTATATGCTACAATAGAAAAAGAAAGAGAGAGGGAGAGGGAGGGAGGGAGGAATCAAGAAGAAAGCAATTACAAATATTTTTTTAATGTTGCTGCCAGGAAAACTATATGGTGATGTCCATGAAATCCTGACTTAGGCAAATGAGAAATAAACATGCTAAGCTATTTATGAAACAAACCGAATGGGACAAACTTACTGTGGCCAATTCGCCATGGCCAATATGCCACATCCAACTCACCACTGCCAACGGCCATGGCCAACTCATTGTGAGACAACTCGCTGCAAAACAGATTTTAATTATTTAAAATCATGAACACTATATTTTAATGTTTGCCATTCACCATTTCCTTTTGTCCCTCCTTTGGCATCCTTTTTTTTTTAATTAAAAAAAGGATTATATTCCACCCTTTCTTCAATATTAGTGTAACTCTTGCTCCACGGCAAATTGGCCATAGTGAGTTGACTCTGATGAGCTGGTCTAAACCGGAAAAAAAACAGGCACCAACGGAAGCACAGGAATATCTTGTTTCCAGCAAACCATCTGCATACGGAATGAAATTCTCTTTGGCAGCAGAGTTGCCAGTCTGAAAAAGCGATCAATGGAAGCCTAAACTAACCAGTCATTAGAATGGAGCGTTCAGTCCATAAATTCACAATTCAAGCCAGAAGAGGATATTTCTTACAATGTTTCCACCTGGTCAGGCAAACGATCTTATCCTAAAATATTTCACCTCCTCCTGGAGTGAACCTTTTATAAAATGCAGCTCAGGTTTTCTCTTGTTAGCAACAGGGAACCCTCCTCTCTGGTAATACTCAACCAAGCCAGCTGTGATTTATATATCAAAGGTGGTTTGCAATGGCTCTGTGTTACCACAGTTACCTTGCTAAACCTACCAGATGAATTCCCTGGTGCGTTTTACCTGTTAAGGCACATTCTAAATCTTCTATCCTGTCATGGAGGAACATATAGATGTTATTAAAAGCATAGTGGTCCCTATAAATGCCTTGACCTCCTGAGTAACATGAGCAGAGAAAAAAAGAAATGGATGGATGGATGGAAGAATGGATGGATGGATGGATGGATGGATAGATAGATGATGGAAGGATAGATGATAGCTAGCTAGATAAATAGATAGATAGATAAATGGATAGATTGGATGGATGGATGGATGGATGGATGGATGGATGGATGGATGGATGGATAAGAGAGAAGATGGATAGACAGATGGACAGAGATTTTGCTTTTCTGCTGGGTCTTAGAAGCATACAGTTTTGATGATTTTAACGGAAGTGTTAGCAAATTCATGGAGATAGATGATGGAGGGATATCCATCCAGATGGATAGATAGATAGATAGATAGATAGATAGATAGATAGATAGATAGATAGATAGATGGATGGATGGATGGATGGATGGATGGATGGATGGATGGATGGATGGATGGATGGATGGATGGATGGATGGATAAGAGAGAAGATGGATAGACAGATGGACAGAGATTTTGTCTTTTCTGCTGGGTCTTAGAAGCATACAGTTTTGATGATTTTAACGGAAGCGTTAGCAAATTCATGGAGGACAAGTCTAACACTTTGAGCTTCTCAGATGCGCATGGTTGATGGTTGATCAGTGAGCAGCACAGAATCCTGAGTTAGACGGATCCTTGGCCCAACCCAACAGAACCTCGCGACATCTAAAAATATGTTGATGAAATCCAAGAGGCAGCAGGAATACAAACCATGTTTATGAAAAGTCGAGCACTTCAGAAAACAAACACAGCCTCATACATGTGCTCCTTGGCAAGAGGCATTGAGAGATTAACTACTGCTGTTATGCCTAATCCACTGAATATAGCATAGCCTTTTTCTTACACACCCGGTGACAGAATTTGACCAAGACAGTGAATAACATAAAGTAAAAGGGCCCTGGATCAGACCAAACCTATCTAGGTCCTGCCTTTTGTTTTAACAGGCCAAGGAGACCCAGGATTGATAACAATCGATGTCTCTTTCACGAGCAAAATTCCCTATTACATTCCTACGTTGGCAAGGAAGTTCATACCTTATTAGATTCCTTCAAAGGCAGCTTTTATATTAAAATTAGCAAACATTTTGAAGGAAATGTTTGAAAAAGAATTGGAATCTATGCAATAAACCATGCCAATAGTGTGTTGCCATCTTTTTCATTACGTTTGCTACATTACTCTTATTAAAAGACTAATGTAGCTATAATAACAAGATGCTTTTTTCTTGGTCCTTTCTTATAAACAAAAAGAAGGGCTTCTTAAGATTCTGACTATCAAATATCAAAGAATTTTAAGAGCAGGGCGAGGTACAGAAATATTTTCAACCTAGAATATGAAAAAAAAAACCTAAACGTACAAAATAGCTATCAAGTAATATGGTGTAGGGTTGATCTATTTAGTATCTAATTTCCCAAGCCTTTTCACCATGTTTATGATGATGATTAATGTTGATGTTAGATTATATTCTTCATACTGCTGCAGGCATGTATACTTTTGCATCTGTTCAAATTTATTTGATATAATAAAATTACATGGCTATTTGTTCAGCATCTTAGATTTCAACATGCTATAAATTTGCTCGTTCCGAAAAGACCCCGGAGAATCCCCCAAATTTCAAAATTACTATGTTTAAATTAAATTGAAGTAGTGTTTGTATATGGTTCGTTTAACATGAGGCCGTGCTAGTGTTTAGCAAAGGGAAATACAAGCTGAAAAGAATCTTCTGACTTCTTGCCATCTTCAACACTAGCAACGTAATGACCCCAAACAATTCTTGAAATTGTTTGGGAGAATTGCATGGAACCTAGACTGCCATATAATATCTCAGCAGAAGACAGGATAAGCTATAGAATAGAACAGAACAGAACAGAATAACAGAGTTGGAAGAGACCTTGGAGGTCTTCTAGACCAACCCTCTGCTTAGGCAGGAAACCCTACAGCACTTCAGGCAAATGGTTATCCAACATCTTCAGAAAAAAAGGAAGCTACAGGAAGGTTGCAAAGGATTTCTTTTCAAAGTAACAATTAATATTTAAGATGAGGTGCACATACACACACACACACACACACACACACGTGTGTGTGTTACGTTTTTTTGAGCTGATCAATAAATATTGATCACACATATAAAAAAAATGCATATTGATCACACATATAAAAAAAAATTACACAACAGAATTCATGGCTTTCTGTCTAGATGGTCTCTGGTGATGAGCCGAAAGGCAGAAAAGGAAACAGTATGCTTCCTCCCTTAATTGGGGCCTAACAGGGTGTTGTGGAAACAAATATATATGTATGTATGTATGTATGTATGTATGTATGTATGTATGTATATGCTGGCATAGCTGGCTTCGGGGATTTTCCCGTGTATAAGGGAAATCCTTATCCCCGAAGCCAGCTATGCCAGCATATCTACACCCGTGAAAATCTACATTATCACAGCTCCTGTTCAGGGTACCTTTAAGGGGAGGAGACTTAACGTCATCCCTCTCTGCCCTTCGACTCAACCTAGAGATCATCCAGACAGAGAACCAATTAGATTACTGCTGTGTGACATTTTTTAGATATGTGTTAGATTTTTAAGGGCTGAAAATAAAGAGACCAGGATGGATCCATTTCAGGCTTATTAGCCTTCTTCAGCTGGCCATACTTCTTCTACTGGGATTTGAACCGGTGCTTTCCAGCATATGAGGCAGGCTTCTCTATGCCTTGAGCTATCCGGTATCCCTGATACATCAGCCAATTTACAGGACTCTTAAATGAGAGAATATTATCACAGCTCCTGTTCACGGTCCCTTTAAGGGGAGGAGCTCATAAAAACTATATATTGATCAGCTCATAAAAACTAACACATATATATAATTGTTTCACAACACCCTGTTAGAGCCCCATTAAGGGAGGAGACATACTGTTTCCATATATATATATATGAAGACTAATTATCACAGGGCTGGAAAGCCCTGGTTCAAATCCCAGTAGAAGGAGTATGGCCACAGCAACATCTGCAGCAGGCTGTGTTTATGCCACAATGACAATTGGCATGCAGGGATACCACGCAAAAGTTGTGATTATGTATTTGAACAAGGATTTCTGGTGCAAGCAGGGAAGTCACGTGACGTGCACAATTGCACCAGTAGTCGTTATTTTTGAGTGGGGAGGGTAGAAATGCAGTAAATAAATCTAAACACCTTTGGACACATGGTCAAAAGTAATATTTAAATGCAACAAATGATATACTTTCTCCAATTTCTGTTTTTTAATTCTCTCTCTCTCCCTCTCTCTCTCTCTCTCTTTCTCCCCCCCCCCCATATGCAGAGGGGGGGGGGGGAGTGCATGCATGTGGAACTGTATTGCTCTTAAGTCTTTCCAGAGAAAGGACCATTATAAATTTTTCTGACATTCATCACGACTAGTTTCTTTTGGAACAGAGCCAAAGGATAATTCTTCTTCCAATATAATTTTTGCATGCAGCTTCAATCAAGAATTCATTTATTAATCCTTCCAACTGAGCCTGGATTAAATAATGTTGGGTCTTGCCTGAGTGACAGCAAGCAACTTGGCACTTCTTTTTTGTTGTTGTTCCCTTCAGTTAAACTCCCCCCCCTCCAAAAAAAAGAAAAGAAACCACCCTTGTATTAAACCAAGCAACATGTGTGTCCATATATCCAATAGTTCACTCTCTTTTTAGGAACATTTATCTCATGGAAAACTCTGTTTCATGAAAAAGGAGATCCTACCCCACCCCCCTCTTTATCCCAACCCAATCCATCATCTGCTCTGCTGGATCAGGGAATGCACAATAAGAATATGAAACATGGAGAATGGGTTGGAGTCAAATTGTGTAAAGGCAGAAACCTGGGGGTGGAGTGAAAACAGAGCTCAGCCTAGCATCCCTACATAGGTTTACCCATGTAACACCGCTCTTGCGCGAGCTGCACTGGCTGCCTGTCGTCTTTCGGGTGCGCTTCAAGGTGTTAGTTGTCATCTTTAAAGCGCTCCATGGCTCGGGACCTAGCTATCTGCGGGATCGGATCCTGCCCCATACATCCTCACGGCCAATTCGCTCCCACAGAGAGGGACTTCTCCGGGTGCCGTCCACTAGACTCTGTCAGCGGGCGACGCCCAGGGGAAGGGCCTTCTCTGTGGCAGGCCCAGTCCTCTGGAACGACCTTCCCCCCGACATTAGAACAACCACGGACCTCCGCTCCTTCCGCCTAAAATTAAAAACACATCTTTTTCGCTTAGCCGGCCTAGGGTAGTCTCTTTTATGGTTAGGGTGAATTTTTAGTAATTAATTGGGAGATTTTAGCGCAGGATTAACTGTTAATTTGTTTTTATCTTATATTTATTGTTCTTATTTTTGTATTTTGTTGTTTTTATTGTTTTAATTTCCCTGTGCCCCGCCTCGAGTCCCTTCGGGGAGAGAGAGCGGGTTAGAAATAAAATTATTATTATTATTATTATTATTATTATTATTATTATTATTATTATTATTATTATTATTATTATTATTATTATTATTATTATTATTATTATTATAGTCACAAAAGCAAACTGAGTCCAACCCATCCTTGAGTGCCATTGAAACCTATTTAATTCTAAGCCGCTGCTGACTATTAGATGCGAAGATTCTTGTGCCTAATATGAACCGGAACCTTTCGCACCTGTCAGAAATTGAGTCAAGCTGAATCTGGGCTAAGCCAAATGCTAGTTCTGTTTCTTGGGTCTGTTTGTTGTTTATTCATTGTTTTTAGTACAGGTAGCCATTGACTTCTGATCCTGCCTTCCCAGAAGCAAGAAACATATTCCCCACAAAGAAAAAAACAACCCCTCTTTATTTACACATTGGGAATTCATTGCATTCCCCAACAGAAAGTGAAGGCAAGAATCCTGAAAGAAGTTAACTGGAACAATAATCCTTATCAGCTCCTTACGATAAATGCAAGGCTGTGAGCTCCCAGCCGGGAAGCTGCAAATTAAGTCAGTTCAAACAGAGAAATAGACAACCTCAGTTCTGGCAAGACAGGCTTTGTCGCACGAAACGCACAGGAAGCAAACTTTCCAGAAATGCAAACTGTTGTCTGCGACAATCAAGCCACTCCCTTTTCCACCTATTTATTCTCCAGCCAGGAGGGGCTATTGTCCATATTTGTTTTGCTTCCCGAGCCAGCTCATTGTCCTCCATTGTTCACCTCTCCTATCTGCTCTGCACACACATGCATCTGGAACAGGCCCCAGCTTTTCCTCCTCCTCACTCATCTCTGACTTCAAAGACAGCTGCCTCTCAGGCTGGGAAATTCCGGTCGGCCCTGGCTCTATCGCTGGGTCTGACGTTGAGCATCCCAGGCTCCAGAACTGGCCCAGGTTTTTCCCCAACCTCCTTATCGTCCAAGTCTGCTGCCAGCAGAGCTGGTGGGCCACAACACTAACAACAATTAGGGCCAGAATAAGCAATGCAGTCGTTAAGGAAGTCATACCTCATCACAGGCTCCAGCTCCTGCCCACTCAGCAATTTGAAAGCGGGCAACCGTGAGTGGTTAGATGGATGCCGCTTCAGTGAGCAACTTAACAAACATGAAAGGAGATCCCAACTGGATGTCCTCTGTGCAATGGTGAGGTCACTGTACAAACCTTTCAACCCGGAAGTGTTCATTGGAACAGCTCACATCCTGTGGCGATACCTTTAAAACCACCAAGCAACATCTGTCTGTCCCAGGACCTTGGGAAGGACTCGATAGGTGGATAAAAATGCTAAATCCAGTCTAAGCATCTGGCGGACCATGCAACAATCCTAATAAATCTAATCATCATTAGAGCCGCCTATGCCAGTTAAGTTAGGCAACCACTGCTCCAAGGCACCTGGGGGCAGGACAAGAAGCAATGGGTGGAAACTAATCAAGGAGAGAAGCAACTTAGAACTAAGGAGAAATTTCCTGACAGTTAGAACAATTAACCTCTGGAACAGCTTGCCTCCAGAAGTTGTGAATGCCCCAACCCTGGAAGTCTTTAAGAAGATGTTAGATAGCCATTTGTCTGAAATGGTATAAGGTTCCTGCCTACGCAGGGGGTTGGACTAGAAGACCTACAAGGTCCCTTCCAACTCTGCTATTGTATTGTATTGTATTGTATTGTATTGTATTGTATTGTATTGTATTGTATTGTATTGTATTGTATTGTATTGTATTGTATTGTATTGTATTGTATTGTATTGTATTGTATTGTATTGTATTGTATTGTATTGTATTGTATTGCTAAAAACCCAATGCAGTTCTTGTGCCTTATATTTTTGCATCCTTCCCGCTGTATGCTGTCTAAAGTGAAAATATGCACCAAGAGACAAAGTGTGAAACTAATTATTTTTCTTCCTCACCACAGTCTCTGCCATTGGAGAAATCAACCAGTGGGGAAAAAAAAGATTAAAAAGATTCAGATTCTACTTATCAGGGATGCCTTGAAAGTCTGAAGTAAATCTATTTTGGGATTGCACTATTTGATACTGACAGACCAAATCGGAGCAAATTTACTCACACGAAACTTGCGTTTTATTTTAGTGGGTTGCTAAAATGTACTTAGAAATGTAATGTTCAAAAACTACTCTAGGCTGTTAATTTTATGGCACTATGACAGAATTCTTGGAAGATCAATTGTTCAGTAGATGCATAATTGAAAGTATTTCTTATTAAATTAAACTGAGCTGGAAAATTTGATTAGTTCCTTTAAAAAAAAGAAAAGCTGTTGATGGACCATTTTCACCCCTATTAATGTATCTACAAGGATCTCTCTCTTTGTCTCATTCTTCCCCTCTCTCGTTTCCAACTCTTTTGAAACACACTATCTTATTCATTCCATTAAAAAAAAAAAGACGGACTTGGGTTTGTAATAGAATAATTGCAGTCCATAAATATTATGACTAGCAGGGAAAATGAACCACAGCTTGATCGCGCAAGGAGAATACCAATTAAGCAGCGATTGTTGAATTCGGTTTTCATGTGCACCGCACAAAGGTAAATACAACGGAATGCTAATGGCATTATAATAGCCTTATTCTTTTGCACAAATAGTTAAGTTTTTAAGGCCTAACTTCATTCCCTTTCCCAATCTTTAGGGTAATTTATGTAATTCCCCTTTTGCAGAATTCCAATGGAAGAAATAGAAGCACAATCTATTTTTCCCCCCTACACAAACATTCTCTAAGGAGAGTGTGCCAGGAGAATGAAGCAGTGACCCGACTCCCTATTGCTATATTCATAATGGATCAGGTTCATTCCTTATTAATTTAATGGAGTACAGCTGAACAGCCAAATAGCCTCAGCTTATGAGTGTTTCACAAATGGGGCTTTTTGCCTGTAATCGCTTAATCCTACTGGCTAGGACTCATAAATTGAATAAAAGAGTGAACTAGGTTTTAATTAAGTCGGAGGAATGAGCTTGCACGAAAAAGATACTGCAGAGGCTGTAGGATCAAACGGGGTTGTCCTCACACCTTAAGAGTATCAGCCGGGCTTGAGTTAGAAGAGACACTTAAGCTCTGAGGGGTGCAGGTTTGATAGAGGGAGTGTGCTCCCTCTTTTTAATTAAAAAAAAAAGTGCTTTCCCGTCTCATTAAAGCAATATCTTTTAAAGCCCAGCTTGGTGGAACAAAGCAGGGGAGAAATAAGCTGATTGTTTGCTTTCGCCCTGAAAGACTTTGATTTCCAAGTGGCTCTAAAAAGAAAAGGCCACTGTTTTTGCCTTGTTGACAATGGGAATATACATATATGTTAGTTTTATGAGCTGATCAATAAATTAAATTAGAGAGAGACCAGGATAGATCTATTTCGAGCTTATTAGCTCTCATCAGCTGGCCATACCCCTTACTGGGATTCGAACCGGGGCTTTTGTTGCATGCTAAGCAAGATCTATCCTGGTCTCTCTCTAATTTAATTTACTGATCAGCTCATAAAACTAACACACATATCTAAAATATTATACAACGTAATTCTTGTCTTGCTGTCTGGATGGTCTCTAGTGATGAGCCGATAGGCAGTAAGGGAAACAGTATGTCTCCTCCCTTAATTGGGGCCTAATAATAACAGATTGTTGTGAAACAATTACATACATACATACATACATACATACATACATACATACATACATACATACATACATACATATATATTACAATGGTTGGTTTTCTATAGAAACAACATTATCTTGGGCTTCCCCAGTAGACGGGGGAGGGGGAATGTGGGGTATTTATTTATCTTACTTATGTTCAAAAAATGGTATGGCTGCTCATCTTAGAACATTGGATCATAGAATAATAGGGTTGGAAGGGACCTTGGAGGTCTTCTAATTCAACCTGCTGTTCAAAGGTTCCAGAAGACTGACTCAGATTAGATCCTGCAACATTATCTTGGGACACCTACAGTATAAAGCTAAAGGTTCCCCTCACACATAAGTGCTAGTCATTCCTGACTCTAGGGGGCGGTGCTCATCTCTGTTTCAAAGCTGAAGAGTCAGTGCTGTCCGAAGATGTCTCCATGGTCATGTGGCCGGCATAACTAAATGCCAAAAGCACACGGAACACTGTTCCCTTCCCACCAAAGGTGGTCCCTATTTTTCTACTTGCATTTTTACATGCTTTCGATGTGCTAGGTTGGCAGAAGCTGGGACAAGTAATGGGAGCTCACTCCATTACGCAGCACCAGGGATTCGAACTGCTGAACTGCCGACCTTTCTTATCGACAAGCTCAGTGTCTTAGCCACTGAGGCACCACGTCCCTAAAAGTAAATAAGGAAGGCTAAACAAAAAACCATCAACTAAACATTAAAAAATGAAATTTATAAATTGGAAAAACTTTTACTAACACACCCCTAAAATACTAAAGTGATAACAACTAGTAATACTGAATCCTGATAGCACAGTAGTTCAAGTGCAGTATTGCAGGAAACCTCTGCCTACAAGCCTGGAGTTCTATCTAGGTTGACTTAACTTTCCGAGGTTGGTAAAATGAGGACCCAGATTGTTGTGGGCAATATGCAAATAATGTTGTACATTGTGAAGCACTATGGGGTAATACGTAATGCTAAATGCTGAATTAACAATATGCAATAAACAATAGATTAAGAGTGAACTCTTACACATGGGTCTTCAGATGTTGGCTCCATAAACACCCACATTCACAATCTATTGGTCTTTTGTCCATGCATCAGTCATTTTAAATGAATATGGGATTCAAATAATGTAACAACCGGTTCTCTGCCCTAATTATTTCTTCCAACAACCAGTTCACCAAACTGCTCAGAAAATTAACAACCGGTTCTCCCAAAGTGGTACGAACTGGCTGAATCCCACCACTCAACAGCTCATATTACAGACCAGGATGAATACCAGTATTACCCTTTTCATCATACATCTTTAAATTTACAGAGGAAAATTATTCCCTTTGACCGAATAACAGATCTCCTATCTGAATGGAAATAAATGCAGTATAATCATATTTGGCCAAAAATATTTTGCAAGCGAGCTACAGGTCATGGTAGTAAAATACTACAGCAATTACAACAATCATCATCATAATGGCATACAATTCTTGCTAGATTGCTCATAGGTAATGGTATCGCTATGAGTCGATAGTAGGAGGTATTGATTTAATAAGTATTTTTTGAAAATAAGTTTTGCTTCACTGAATTCACATGTTGGTTTGGATGTGGCAAGAGAAAGAAAGCAGATGGAAAGTGTTAGCATTATTCCCTTTCTTTTTAAAAAGTGCAAGAATTGCTTCAATTTGTTCGACAGAGTTTGATCTGCCTCCTATTAAAGCAAATGAACTGCATAGAAATCGTGAACGCCAATAACTAGGAGAAGTCAGATCATAATAAGTAAAATATTAAAAAGGCTACGCCTGTTTGCAGAGGCTCCATCATTAACTCTGCATATTTCAAGCGAATGTTACAAAGAAAGAGATGTGTTTTCATTAAAGGGAGATACGGCAATGATTATATTTGACAAGTAGATAACAGAATAACAGAGTAAAAGAGTTGGAAGGAGCCTTGGAGGTCTTTTAGTCTGACGCCCTGCACAAGCAGTAGACCTTATGGAACACCTACAACTTCTAAAGGCAAGTCATTTCACTGATTGATTGTTCTCACTGTCAGGAAATTTCTTCTTAGTTCCAGGTTGCTTCTGTCCTTGTTTAGTTTCCATCCCTTGCTTCTTCTCTTGCCTTCCGCTGCTTTGGAAAATAGGTTGATTTCCTCTTGATGTGCTGGACAATAATATTAGAGCTATTCGGGCTACTTTTTAAATTGTGTTTATAGTGAAAACTAACAAACTCTATTTTACATTTGGACCTCAAGTTCGGTCTTTAGCAGCCTCAACAAAAGTAAGAGAGTTGTATGAAAAGTATTGCTTCTAGTGTTATAGATTGTCAACAGATGGCAGTGGTGATGCTCCAGAGACTCTGTCATGTTCTTTAGCATCTGTTTCTTCACTTCAGCTGGCAGGGCGCTGCTGTGAGACAAGGTTGTGTTGCAATTGTACTCATCGTTTGCTTTAAGCCATGTGCCATGATTGCATTTTTGACTACTGAAGATGTCAACTGAAAGTCACTGCTAAGTGCAGGTTGTTTATGGTGCTCATAGATGATAGAGGATCATAGAATAACAGAGTTGGAAGGCATCTTGAAGGTCTTCTAGTCCAACCCCCGGCTTAGGCAGGAAACCCTACACCACTTCAGACCAATGGCTATCCAACATCTTCTTAACCATAATGATGATTATATTGATGTGAGTATTGGGGATTGTCTTTACAAATATGTAAAGACAAAGCTGATGTGGGTGATCAGGGTGGTTTTTGAAGGAAATCAGTTTTGACGGGTGTAGTTGGGGTTATTCTCATGGATTTCCTTGAGCTTAGCACAATTTACAATTGAGAACACAACTTACAATTCAGAATTGAACATGACAATATTCTAAACTTCGAAGCAATTATTAAACAGCACTTGGAAGCCAAAGAAAGGCTCAATGGCTGTTAGCTGATGACAATGTGACTTTTGAAGGCCATCTATTGTATTTTGAGACTATTGGGCTACCTTGTGCAATTGATTGGCCACTGAGAGAACAGACTGCAAGACTAGATGGGCCAGAGGTCTGATCCAGCATGGTATTCCGGAAGGAAATCCATCCACCCAGAATCCTGGAATAGATTGATGATTGATCTGATTCAGTAATCATATAAAGATATTTCTCTTAAAGGGATGCATAATGTATTATATGAAAAATACAGACGAGCAAGAAAGCTACATATTGTTCATCCTTGTTCTGATTAAGCTAGGAATAGATCCCAGTTATTCTTCTGTAGATGAATTGTTGCCTGAGAAGGATAGCAAACTGATATTGTTTTATGACTTACTAGCTGATAACCCAGTGCTGCCTGGGTATTTATTTATCTCAACCTTTCTTGAACGTCGCCTCAATTTCTAATGTTGAATTTTCCCCCTTACCAGAGGGAGCCCCCTTGTGGAGTACTGCAAAGCCGTTACCATGGCAACCCCACAGCGCTGTACAATAGAAGCCATTTTAAGGCAGTACTGTAGAATTCATTTTAAGGCACAGCAGGCTGCATCTTAACAGAACACACGCCCCGAGAGGTGTTAGGAGTGTCTTACTCCCCCACAGTATTTGTTTTCAGAGAGTAAGTCATCTGTGTACCAAGTTTGGTTGAAATTGCTCGAGGCGTTCCAGAGTTATGCTGGAACACACACACACACACACACACACACACACACTAAATAAAGGGAGCCTAGTATAGATCTATTTCAAACTATTTAGCTCTCATCAGCTAGCTAGCCATACCTTTATTGGGATTTGAACTTTAGCCTGTGTGTGTGTGTGTGTGTGTGTTAGTTTTATGAGCTGATCAATAAATAAATCAGGGAGGCAGAAAAGGAAACCGTATGTCTGCTCCCTTAATTGGGGCCCTAACAGGGTGTTGTGGAACAAATATTTATTTATTTATTTATTTATTTGTTTGTTTGTTTGTTTATTTATTTATTTATTAAATTTCTATACCGCCCTTCTCCCTTCCAGGACTCAGGCCGGTGTACAGGCAGCAATAAAATCAGTGATAAAAATACATGAAATATACATTTAAAAATGTATTAAATAATACTCCTGTACTAAAACCATTAATAAAACCTACTAAAACCATTTAAAAATTATGCCATATATGTATATGTGTGTGTGTGTGTGTGTACACATATATACATGCACAATCAAATTTCTTCAGGTAAGGGTCCTCTGATTCCGTGTAATTTAACTTTGTAAGATAACTGGGCTCTGCCTATGCCTGTGGCAGCCAGGTTTATCTTCAGTTAAAAGGACCTTTGATTTGCATTGCTGGGAAAAGCATATTTTCACATAGACCTTTAAAAAAATGGCAAAGCATTGCAAAAATTAATTGGGCCAAACTTTAAAGTGGGAAATATTAGAAAAAGAGTTAAACAAATTGCACAACTGTATCTACTTCGAGAACACTTTCCCCCGCCCCACCTAAATGTGTTCAGTCCTTCTGCAGAACTGCTTGGGAAAATTTAAACGTAAAACCACTGGGTAATATAAGACAACGACCCCAAAAAACTTTTTATCTTAAGAAGTGGTCAACTTTAACTCATCTTGTGTTAGTATAAGAAACAGAATTTACTGGTTCTGTTTTATATTCAATTGCATTCCTCTCCCTCCCCCCTTTTTTTAAATGAAATGCGATGATTACAATCCATATCTTTTTGTAGTTTACTTCCTCTATGCTTCCATCGCCCAATCTTGCTATATTTCATTTTCTGCAATTACGTTATATTATTGCCAAATTCTTTTTATTTCCACCTCCACAGCTATTGATTTAGGGGTATATGGTTATTGCAATGCAAAATAAAAAAACCCCGTCTCCCTATCTATTCTACCGTGTATTGTCAAACATTAACTTAATTTCTTTCAAATATGCATTTGATTCGGCAAAAAAAGGGACCGTTTACCTTTATAAAGAAGATCCTCATAAAGGAAAGGCTTCAGAAAAACACTGCTTTAAAAATTTAATAGCCTTGTGTCTTATATACTGGAGAAATGAATTAAACTTTCAAATATTATATATCTCCATGGAAGCATTTTGCATTTTGCCCTATGTGTTTAGCTTATTGTGGGAAGCTTTTCTCCCATCCAAAACTCTGCCTTCAAATCTCACTCAGTTCAAGATTTTTTTTTTCAAATTCCATGAATAGAAATGAATAAATGGCCTCTCCGGTATATTAATCAAAAAGTAAATCAATTAAGGATTAGTATTTTCTTAGATCTTAGTGAAGCTGGTACTAAAGTTAATATCACTATTCAGTTTGTTTAATAAAGCACTTTATGGCATAAAATCTAACAAACATTGTACACAATCATTAAAATTGAGTTATAATAATAATAATAATTTTTAATTTATAACCCGCTCTCTCTCCCCGAAGGGACTCGAGGCGGGGCACAGGGAATGTAAAATACATATAAAATCACAGCATAATACAATATAAAAAAAAGATTAAAAAAAGATTAAACTAACCCTGCGCTAAAAACCCATTATTTAAAACTAAAAATTAATCATAAAAACCCTAAACAGTTGACTAACCTAGGCCGGCCAAGCAGAAAAAGTGCGTTTTTAATTTTTGACGGAAGGAGCGGAGGTCCGTAGTTGTTCTAATTTCGGGGGGGCAGGTCGTTCCAGAGGGTCGGGCACAGTCCACTGGCACAGCCTAGTGGACGGCACCTGGAGAAGTCCCTCTCTGTGGGAGCAAATCGTCCGCAGGGATGTATGGGGCAGGATGCGATCCCGCAGATAGCTAGGTCCCGTGCCATGGAGCGCTTTAAAGATGATGACCAACACCTTGAAGCGCACCCGAAAGACGACAGGCAGCCAATGCAGCTCGCGCAGGAGCGGTGTTACATGGGAAAACCTAGAGGTTCCCATAACTGCCCGCGCGACTGCATTCTGGACAAGCTGAATAAAGTTAAACTTTATTCCCTTTGGTTCCTGTATTTACTAGAGAGGAAACCTCAATGGATTCAGCAGAATTTTGGAGAAGAAAGGAAAAAAAGCAATTAGGCATTCCATTCCCCACTATCCTGTCAGAACTAAAGACGCTTCTTGGATGAGTAGCAAAACATCTTCAAAAGAAAAAGCAAGGCAGGTCCAATTGCCTCCTATAAAAAGCACCTTTGGAACAATTAGAGACGTGTTTGAAGAAATAATTAAAACCGATAGAAAGGTAGGCTAATCACTAACATGAGAAGAAATTAAATTAAAATGCAGTTCCTCAAAGAAGGACATTAGCCAATAAAGGGCTGCACTATAAACAGCTAGTCTTAGAAGCTGCGCTACTACATATTTCTCTTCCTATGAAGAGTGCAAGAGCAATTCTCTTTTCTTTATGTCTGAGATAGCAAGATAAAAAGTCAAGGGCAAGACTTCCTACGCCTCTTCATGATTTGACTAAAAAGATGGAACTGGAATGCTGACCGATCTATGTATATAAAAATGGCTCTGTATGTGTGTGTCTCTGCGTGTGTGGGTTCCAGCATAACTCTGGAATGCCTCGAGCAATTTCAACCAAACTTGGTACACAGATGACTTACCCTCTGCAGAAAAATACTGTGGGGGTAAGACACCCCTAACTTCCCCTCAGTGTGTGTGTGGGGCACACAGAGCCCAGCTCAGGTTCACCGCGCATCCGTGTGCGCCTCCCGCTGGCTAGCTGATTTTTGGATCTCTGCCACCCATGCACAGGAGCAGGGGGAGCGCAGGGGTGTGTGGCACAATCTCTGCCCCCACTGGCAGCCTATTTTGGCTCCCAGGAAGCTGAAGAAAGGTCTACTGGGCCCAAAACTGGGCACGGGAGGGTTTTCATGCACGCATTGGGGGGGGAGGACAGAGGGTTCATGCGACACTATAGATATCATTCATTTCGTTTCCTGTCTAATACAGGATTAGGAAAAATAAATACACAATGCAATTTTAAGCCACAATGGCACTTGGTCATTTGCCGTTCCCTGATCATTGTGGGCGGTCCAAATCCAGCCAACCTTTCCCAAGCTCTGCCCATTCCCTCCTCCAAGGAGAGTGATGAAAAGCAAGGCTTTTCCATTGCAAAGACTGCTGCCAAAGCCTGCCACCTCCCAGAAAATGATGGGCTGCGGCGCTCAAAAAAAGCAACAACACCAAGCCACTCATGGCTGCCAATGATATAGTAATTTCCCAGTTTGAAGGTTTGTGGGATCCAAAGTAAGGCTGGAGGAAATAAGTGGGGACTCTGCCTTCTCCAAAAGAGTGGCTATTGTGCTGCATGTAATCCAGCAGAGGAGACGTATAACTAGATTAGTAGATGACAAGTGGAACCTATTGGATGAAGGCAGCCTCTGTCACAACTTGCCCAACCTCTAGGCTCTGCCTGCTGACAGTGATATTAAACACTAAACAAACCATCTAGTCCCTAGTCATAACAAGGCTGCTTGCCCTGCTACAACAGCTTCAAACTCTCTCCCCCTTCTCCCTCCTCCTCCTCCTCCTCCTCCTCCTTCTTCCCTCTCTTTGATCACACCTACATGCTTTGTTCTTTGCCACTTTTGACTCGGGGATTATTTAGATGCAAATCCATCACATCTAATATAAATTGCCCTTCTCTTCAAATGCAATCGATTTAGAAAGCATGCAAGCAAAAAAAAAAAAGGAAAAAAACTAAGCAGTTTCGGGATTTTTGCAAGTGTCCATGACATGGCAGCCTTTAAGTGACTCAAAGCTATTTTCCCAGCTGTCAAGCTGCCAGGCAATTTCCATGCCATAAACTCCCACCCAAGGCAGCTGACCATCACTTCCCTTTGGGGGCACAGGCAAGGAAGCGAATGTAATCTTCCTCGCTTTACCATTCAAAGCTAATGCCAATATGCTTTCATGGTTTTGTTAACAATGACCAAGAAAGAGCAAAATTGCTTGGAGTAGAGCACTAGGGCAAAGGGTGGGAAGGAAGAGATGGTGTGTAAATAAATATTATCACTGTGAAAAGACAATATTTAAATGCAGCGTCTGACTTTTCAAATGCCTTACCAAACAAGTCCTCCACAGAAACCATTTAGCAAAAACAGCAGGGAAAGAAAAGAGCGGTAAAACCCATGATACTCCATGAAGGATTATGAAAATAGAGGTCATTGCTGGAAAGGGGAATGCAAATACCACTTGAAAAGCTTCTCACATTTGTAAATACATTGAGAAGAATTCGTTCCTTCTGTCTTTGCTATCACAGGATATTTTTACAGGCTTTTGGGGGTGGGGTGGAAACAGGACAGAAAACAAATAACCTGCCATCATATTTGATGGAAGCTTCTAAGCTGAGTTATTGTAATCAACCCATTCCATTTCTGGAAGCAATTGTCTTCTGAGGACAGCAGGCAAAATAAAGAATCTCTCAAACCAAATAGGAAATAGGACACTCAAACATTTTTTACTCACTTGGATAAATCTTGCAGTGATATTGGGGTGTGCATTCCCCCGCTTTTTTTGTAACAACAGAGATGGATGATGTTTGATGCACTTTGTAGCCCAAAACAGATTAACAGAGTTGGAAGGGATCTTGCAGGTCATCTAGTCCAACCCCCTGCTCAAGCAGATCCTACACCAGTAGCTCCCAACCTTTTTTTAGCCATGCCCCACCTAAGCATCTCTAAAATCCTGATCCTCCCCCTGTGACATATAATTCTTACTTTACTCAAAAAGTGAACTCTACTCATGTGGAGGAAGTCTAAAAGGCCATTAACTTGTTTTAAACAAGGTTCAAATTGCCCCCATTAAAAATCAAATTGCCAACTGACAATCTCCCCTTTCTAATGATACATAATCTACCTAGAAATCACAACTGCCAGTTTTAGAATAATCGATGTTCAGAAGTTCAGGAAAGTCAAAATTAGTTTAGATGAATGACTGATAAACAGTTTAAAAAAACAGCCTCAAACACTGTTTGTAACGTATGATAACTGCCAGAAGATGATTGTATGCACAAAGATGGAAATACAGTGGTACCTCGGTTCACGAACGCCTCTGTTCACGACCAATTCGGATTACGACCAAAAATTTCCCAAAAAATGTGCCCCGGTTCACGAACACCGTTTCGGTTCACGAACGGAAAAGTTCGTAAAAATACGCTCCGCTTCACGAACTCCGCCCTCGCATCACGAACAGAAAAGTTCGTAAAAATGCTCGGATTCACAAACCCCGCCTCACTTCACGAACCGGAGCCGCGGACATTTTAAAAACAAGGTCAGAACGGATTAACCGGATTTACATTGAACCCTATGGGAAACTGTGCCTCTGTTCACGACCAATTCTGTTCGCGAACAGAGTCAGTTCAAGAATCACGACCAAAAAACAAGGTCGGAACGGATTAACCGGATTTACATTGAACCCTATGGGAAATTGTGCCTCGCTTCACGACCAATTCGGATCGCGAACAGAGTCAGTTCACGAATTAAGTTCGTGAACCGAGGTACCACTGTATTTGGCAATACCCACAATGGCGCAATGGTTGGGGAAGGTGACAAAACTTTTCGAAATGACTAAATTGACTTGTTGGATTAGAACAAAGAATATCCACGCATTTGGCCCTACGCCCCAGGACAATCAAAGTCAAGTTTTACAAAAGCATATTCATGCTGTGCTATGCAATTTAGGATCTCTAATTTAGTGATTTACGTTTTAATTCAACATATTGTTATTTATATACCACTAACTAGGGGATATATTATGTAGGCTACTGAAACATACTCATAGGAAATATTCTATTTTTAAAAACACATTCTTTCAAAAATATAAGTGCTGTTTTGTTTCCCAAGTACCACTCGGGTTGATATGGAGCTGATAGAATTTGGTGTGACAGTTTAAATTCTGTTTCCCCATAAAGTGAATGCATTCAAAAAAAGCATAAATAGATGTATGCAGATAGCTGATTGAAACAGATTCCTAATTATGTTTAATATTTATTTATTTTTCAAGAGTAAAATTCATTCTAGCTTAATGTTCAACAGATGTCGGTAGTCACCAGGTCCACTTAAAATTCAGGGATTGCAGACTAGAAAACGATGTGAAACATTTTATTTGAGAGCAATAGCAAGCCGTACTTTTAACTCAGTTATGATTAAAATAAACCAGGCTTATTAATAGCAACATATTCTCTTTTAACTCCATAAAGGGTTACGTTTGTCATTTTTGGAGATTTCCTAATGGCTCTTGCTATCTAAATTTTGACCCATAATAAGAGCACTATACTATATTCTATTTTTGATGCAGATCTTCAGACATATTAAGAAGTGAAGCGAATCTGACAACAGAACGCTTCTTTTCTCTTCTGAATGGCCTCATGACGATTTCCAACTGGTGACCTCCCCAGACCTTGCCTTTACATTAGACTTATTGTCCTGGGAGAAGATTCAGTTAAAGCACCCAATTCATTTCATATAGTGCTCCCCAGTTCATCTGGTGACATAGTCTAATTTTTTACAATTTTATTAGGAATGCACTTTGCAGTTTGCTCAACAGTAAACAATTATTCTATCATCAGGCTGGCTCAAGGTTGACTCAGCCTTCCATCCTTCCGAGGTGGGTAAAATGAGCCCCTATATTGTCAGGGGCAACAATATAAAAAAGATGTGGAGACTCTAGAAAGCGTGCAGAGAAGAGCAACAAAGAGGATTGGAGGCTAAAACATATGAAGAACGGTTGCAGGAACTGGGTATGTCTAGTTTAATGAACAGAAGGACTAGGCCAGACATGATAGCAGACTTCCAATATCTCAGGGGTTGCCACAAAGAAGAGGGAGTCAAGCTATTCTCCAAAGCACTTGAGGGTAAGACAAGAAACAATAGGTGAAAACTAATCAAGGAGAGAAGCAACCTGGAACTAAGGAGAAATTTCCTGACAGTGAGAACAATTAATCAGTGGAATCACTTGCCTCCAGAAGTTGTGAATGCTCCAACTATAGAAGTCTTTAAGAAGATGTTGGATAACCATTTGTCTGAAGTGGTGTAGGGTTTCCTGCCTAAGCAGGGGGTTGGACTAGAAGACCTCCAAGGTCCTTTCCAACTCTGTTATTCCATTCTATTCAATAGGCTGGCTCTGTAAACTTAGAGAGGACTGTAAAGCATGATGAAGCGGTATATAAGTCTAAAGTGCTATTGCTATCAGAGTGGAGGCAACTAGATTGGGTGCTTAGGTAGCCACTCATGGCTGCTAGGTAGGGTCCATCCTTGCCCTCTTCCTGCCCACCTGATATTCCAAGCTCCGCTGCCTCTTTGCCCTCTGGGAAAAGGCACCCACCTCCTCCTGTAGCTCCAGTTTGATGTATATTCCACTACATCATCCCTGTTCTAGATCAAAGATTAAGCAACTCTGCCTCCTCTTCCCAAGTACGCTGGCATCTGCCGAAAAATCCTACGAGTTCTGTGCATCTATGTTCGGAGGTAATCATTTAGAAAGCAATATGTTGAGCATCAAATATGCATGCGTGCACTTGTGTGGGGACAAGAACAAAATCCCGAAATGAATGGTAATTTTGCTCTGTTTCTTCGACAAAATGCACAGCCAGATTGCTTTGATATGCAGCAGGTGCAAAGCGGAGAAATTAAAGTCAGGCTACTGTTTTTGATTTCGCATTTAGACTGTGATGAGAGGAAGGGAAGGGAAGGGGATCGGGCAACATTGCGCCTAATCAGACTCTAGATGGGATGCTACATTCATGTTAGCATCTGTACCTACATAAAATCAAAAAATCATCCTGTGTTTTTTTTCAGAGAGAGAGAGAGAGAATATATATATTATTTGCATTGCTATAAAAGCCCACTAATAACAAGCAAAAAGGGCATGGAAATCAAAGGTTGAATTTTTGTGTTTTCCCACTTGTGCTCTTGAGTAACAATCAGAGGAAGCGATTCCTTGCTACTCGCACTAAAATAGACGGCCGCATGGCAATTAATAATACACTAACTTGAAAGTCCTTTAACCATGAGCGCTGCCACAAACACACAACATGGCTTTCCCTTCCTGCTTTCCCTTTCTTTCCTTTTTATTCCTAATGAAATAAAAATTCAGGTTGTTTTGTCATGACAAATGGGTGTAGAGACTTCATTTATCAAAGTGTCCCCTCCCACAACATCTGGTTAACCACTGTCTTGTAAATCAGCAAACAGAATGCAATCAGCATTCAACGAGGAATGAGATATTTTGCTTACAGATAAATGCCCCATGGCATTCCTCCACTGTTCTTCTCTCCTTTCCCAACGCTGGCAATAACTGGATGGATGGATGGATGGATGGATGGAATAAGCCTATGGAGTTCCCTTATCACCATGTTTTGCAATTCTAATTTCACATGGCCTCACTTGGACATTTTCTAAAATTAATTGCATAGGCAATTAAAATAAAGTAAATGAACCAGTATAACTATTGAATTGGTCAACATTTTGTGGGCAGTGACGCATTTGTTCTGGTTGCTGATTGTTGCTGATAAACAATGTCCAAAGGTTGCCATTTAGGATTAAATTCTCATCAAAAGATGGGTCTAAATACCATTATTGTGTGGGGGAAGTAGCTGATTCAGATTAAGGGGATGGAAATGGCTTACATCCAACACAACCTAGAGGACAGGAAGGCCTGGAGGAATGTTGTCCATAGGGTTGGACTCAACTTCACAACTAACAAAAACAACTAGAAATACTTATTGTTAAGCAAGAAACCCACAAAAATCCTCCAACCCCTGTGCTTTTCTCTATCCCTAAAGGAGAGAGAGAGAGAGAGAAAGAAGATCATTTTATACCATTTTATGCAATTAGCACCTTTGCAATTAACATTTGGTCGGCTGCCTGAAGCTTTCTTTTCTCTGGTGTAATATAACCTTAAAATTAGGCTGACGATTGCCTGGAACCCTAAGACTATTCAAGTGTTCCCAAACTTGAGCATGAGTTAAAAGCATGTTTTTTAAGCACTTCATTTAATGGATCCTATATTTACTATTTCAAACCACTTCTCATTGTTTCAGCTGGCTTCTGAAACTTCTTAGGGTGATTAAATTTCTATAAATACAACACTCCACAGTAAGGCTATGGAATTGGATAGTTGCCATGGAGAAAATTATGTGTACATTTTAAGCAGGTATTTAGCTGCTTAGTTATTGCAAACATGAGTAATTTTTCCTAAACACTGGTTGGTCATTCCAACTGACATTGTAATAAAATGTGTTAATCGTATTTTTCTCCATAGCCATTTGCTTAGCATATTGCATAAGATGTATCAACCCTTGGCAAATATTTGTGCAAAATTAAACTCTTCATTTTATCTATGTACATTAAAGATTGATACCTATTCAATAGATAGATTTGGTGGGATCTTGGTAAGTTTGTAAACAACCAGAGTTGGATCTCGGTGCCATAAGAAAACAAATCAATGCATTTCTTTCCAGTTGATTTCACAACTGGCTTTCCAATATTCTTGGCAAGTGTCCAGAAAAATAATTACTTTCACAATGAATTCTTTACTAAGTTGGACTGTTGAAATGGATATATGTACTTTAAAAATTAAATAATCAGAAATAAGCAGGTTGCTGGAATTGGGTACGCCAAGTTTAATGAAAAAGAAGATTAGGGGTGACATGATAGCAGTCTTCCAATATCTCAGGGGATGCCACAAAGAAGAGAGAGTCAAGCTATTCTCCAAAGCACCTGAAGGCATGACAAGAAGCAATGGGTAGATACTAATCAAGGAGTGAACCAACCTAGAACTAAGAAATTTCCTGACAGTTAGAATAATTAATCAGTAGAACCACTTTAGATTTAGATTTAGATTTAAATTTTATTAAATTTATATACCGCCCTATTCTCCGTGGTAGGACTCGGGGCGGTGCACAGAAAAGTAAAAACCACAACACATACATATAATATAAAATGGAATTAAATAGTAAAACCTGTGCCAAAATAGTTAAGACCAATTAAAATATTAACTTTAAAATTAGACCCTTAATCTATGCCAGGACAGCCAGATGGAAAAAATGCATTTTGAGTGTCCGACGGAAGAGGCGTAGGTCAGTAATGGTACAGAGGTCGGGGGGCAGGTCTTTCCAGAGGGCCGGACCCGCCACAGAGAAGGCCCTCCCCCTGGGAGCCGCCCGCCGGCATTGACTGGCAGACAGCACCCTGAGGAGGCCCAGCCTGTGGGAGCGGACCGGTCGAAGGGAGGTGTGTGGTAGGAGGCGGTCTTGCAAATAGCCAGGACCCGTGGCAACTTTCCCCCAGAAGTTGTGATTGTTCCAACAATGGAAGTTTTTAAGAAGATGTTGGATAACCATTTGTCTAAAATATAGAGTTTTCTGCCTAAGCAGAGGGTTGGACTAGAAGACTTCCAAGGTCCCTTCCAACTCTGTTATTCTGTATTCTGTAAACAAGGGGAGTTTCTTTTCTCCATAGTTCCAGGTAGATCTAGCCCCATCTTCAGCTTTTATCTTTTTTTCCCTTGACCTGCCTTTCTATACTAAATTTGGGGCTCTTCTCTTTAATTGTTGGAGAGTTAATCTGTAATGGACAAACAGACAGACTCACATTGCACAATCTCTTTCCAACAGATTGCCTAATTGGGAAAGGAAAAAAAACTTTCAGGATGCCCCAAAGTTCTACCACCAACATAAGGACTGGTAGCTTTGATTCCAGTGTTTGGGAGTAATGTTTTATATTGTATCAATGTATATTTTTTCTTACTTTTTTTAAAGTTACAGCCTGCTATTAATAAGAAACAATGCCTGGTTTGCTGATAAAACCAGTTTTTAATGGAAAGTATAGGAAGTTTGTATTTGTTTTTATAAGGCAGCTTTAACTCCAGACATAATAACTGGGTCACAAAAATCTAGATAAAGACTAGATGGTAGGAAAGAGATATGGGAAACAGTCTGAATTTTTGGAGCCTACCTATGTTTTTAGCCGCCTCTTAATAAGTAACCATTAGTGCAAAAAATTAAATTAAATTAAAATACTTGAAACATTAAATGTTTCCTTTGGTTCCTTGCTTCATTTTATGTATGGGATGGCTTCAGAGTGAAGTTATACGATATACAATCCCAACAGGGGTGGGTTTCTGCAGGTTCGCACCTACTCGCGAGAACCGGTTGGTGAAATTTAGAGAACCGGTGAGAGGGGGTTCCACCGGCGTACCTGGAAGTAAATCTGGCCCACCGCTGCCAGTGACCCAACGGGAAGGAAAGGAAGGAAAAAAGGAAGGAAGAAAGAAAAGAAGAAAGAAAGAAAGAAAGAAAGAAAGAAAGAAAGAAAGAAAGAAAGAAAGAATTTATCATCACAATTGAGTCCAAAATTTTGGTTGCTAAGCAAGAGCGTTGTTAAATGAGTTTCACCACATTTTAAAAGGTGGCCACGCCCAATTGTCACATGACTGCCAAGCCACGCCCACAAAATAGGCCACACCTACAGAGTAGGTTCTAAAAAATTTGAAACCCACCCCTGAATCCCAAGCACTCAATTGGGACGTTTGAGGTGGGAGGGGTAGTGCAGCTTCCACAGCCTCTGAGAATTTTGATTCTTAGTGTGGTGGAAGAAGGAAATGATTAAATGCATAAGGACTAACCTTATTGAGTGAATTTCGTTCCATTTAAAATTGTCATTAGTCCATGCATGGTGGTAAAAAAAATATTGGCCCCAAATGCAAAAATAGTTACAGGAAATTACAAATACCCAAATAAAGCTCAAAGGCAGAATTGTTTCTTCTGGGGATTATTAAGGGAAAGTATACGAAAGAGATAAAATATTTAATTTTGCACATAATTATAGCAGCGAGAATAGCGCTCGCACAATGTTGGAAAAGTGATACCGTGCCAACAGACTGTTTGATAATCCAAAAAATTATTGATTACAGTCCATAATGCAGTCCTAGGAAATTGACAGTGTTGAGGGAATTATTTGTTTAGCAGAGTGATGGCATTTGGGGGAAAAACTGCCCTTGTCTGTAGTTGTTCTGGTGTGCAATGCCCTTCATCAAACTCACTTTCTCAAACGCCCTCGATAGCAGACTTTCGGGGGGTGCAAAGCCCACCCACTGCTCATGTCACTCAAGCACTCGTCACGTCTCGACTCGACTACTGTAATGCTCTCTACATGGGGCTTCCCGAGGTGCACCCGAAAGCTACAGCTAGTCCAGAATGCAGCCGCGCGGGTGATTACGGGAGCGTCTAGACACTCCCACATAACACCGATCCTGCGCGAGCTGCACTGGCTTCCTGTGGTCTTTCGGGTGCGCTTCAAGGTTCTAACGACCATCTTTAAAGCGCTCCATGGCTCAGGGCCTAGTTATATGCGAGACCGCCTCCTGCCCCATACATCCCTCAGACCGATACGCTCCCACAGAGAGGGCCTCCTCAGGGTGCCGTCGGCTGGTCAATGCCGACTGGCGACAACCAGGGGAAGAGCCTTCTCTGTGGCGGGACCAGCCCTTTGGAACGACTTACCCCCTGAACTCCGTGCCATCTCCGACCTCCGCCTCTTCCGCAAGTGTCTGAAGACACACCTATTCCAACTAGCCGGCCTAACGTAGCCTCCAATTCTGACTCATAGATAGTTTTAAAATGGGGATTTTAAGTCCCTATGGGGAGAGGGAGCGGTTTACAAATATTAAATATTATTATTATTATTATTATTATTATTATTATTATTATTATTATTATTATTATTATTATTATTATTATTATTATTATTATTCGGTTTTAGCACAGGTTTTTTAGTTGAATAAGTTTTTTTTTTTAAAAAAGTTTTATATGTTTGTATGTTTTTTAATATGCCTGTGCGCTGCCCTGGGTCCGTTTGGAGAAGGGCGGGGTATAAATTCAATAAAATAAAATAAAAAATCAAAGGTGACGGTCGATCCTTGGAATCGCTAGCTTACATTGTATTCACATGCCCCTACTACTAGGAGAAAAGACTACTATTCATCTCCCCTATTTGCCAAAGATTTCCCGGACTAACCGGAAATCAGAGTCTTCGCCTTCTTCTCCAGGACACTGACCCGAGGACCACACTGAAGGTTGCAAGTTTTTTTGCTGCAGTCTTAACTTGTAAGAACCGTGGGAAGGGTCGGGTTGGTCCCACTGGCTGAGGCCAGTTGTGCTGATTGTTTGCATCGTACCACTCGGTGGCCGCATCCGATGCTGACATGTAGATCGCATGTAAATCTTTACATGGTATCTTCTATTTATGCTCAATTCGAATTGATCATACTCCTAAACCATAGATTTAGATCTCTATAATGGTTAGATGGTACGGTTGACAGAATGGTCCTTGCCATCGATTCTGCCTGTTGTCTCCCTCCCTTCAGTGGGGCCCGGCTGTACATCCACATGTGATTTGTTTATCTTGTCTTTTGGTCTATGACCGCAATAAAGTTTTTATTATTATTATATAAACTCACTCAAGGGAACTCTATCTATGGTTTAAAAGAATAGACATATTTTTGCACACATAATAAGTCCATTGTTCACATGACAACCATTGGGTACCCTTGAGTAGATGCTGAGAATGAGTTATGGAGGTCACCATGAAGTTTACAAATAGGTTTCTTTAAATCAAATCAATTGGTTAAACAAGAATTTGGTGGGATTTTTACCTCCAAGGGTAGAGAGCATCAAAAGATTTCTGTTTGCACGTATCATTCGTATTTCAAAAGGTTCAGAGAGTTTCAGAGCCTGGGCAAAGGGAGATCAAAATATCAATATGCTGGTCAAGTTGGAGTGGCAGAACACAATTGGGAGTAAAGAGGGAAGGAAGATCATTATGTTCGTTTAAATAAATCAATGGGTTGTTGGTCAAAGAATTCTTTAAGAGGCATACAAAACATCTTGTAATGGTCCTTCTGAAAACAATGTTATCTGTTTCCTTTCTTCTTCTCAACACGACATATTTTTCAATCCTGAAGTGTCCGCTTTAAGGATGCAGGCTTTACACAGATGACACTGGGCCAAGGTTGAGTACCCTGGCTCAGCATAATCCTGCCGACAAAACCTCTCGTGAGTTCTTGAAAGCTTTCTTCCCCTGCAAAAATGGCAAAAGTAGCACATCTCAGAGTGCTAGACCAGGGGTGGGCAAACTTTGCAACTTTAAGTCTGAAGGACTTCAGCTCCCAGAATTCTCCAGCCAGCCTTGCTAGACAATGTCTGTCAAGTTTCTCTTCTGAGTCTGCAGTACTGTTGGAGATGGCAGAGGATCCTAGTCTGTTGGACATCACTTTCGTTGGTCACCTTTCCATTCTCCTGTTGACTTTCTGAAGCCAAATATGGAAAATATACAGGGGAGATGGTCTCTGCCAGGGTTTTCCATTGTGAATTAATGAAAGCATGGGAAGAACGAGAGGCTAAATATCTATCTGTTGGCTACCTGCTCATTAATTACACCGTCTTGCGCTAATCTTTATCATTCTCTTATCAAAACATGGCTCGGGACCTAGTTATATGCGAGACCGTCTTCTGCCCCATACATCCCTTAGACCGATACGCTCCCACAGAGAGGGCCTTCTCCGGGTGCCATCGGCCGGACAATGCCGGCTGGCGACACCCAGGGGAAGAGCCTTCTCTGTGGCGGGCCCTACCCTGTGGAACGACCTACCCCCTGAACTCCGCACCATCACCGACCTCCGCCTCTTCGCCAGTGTTTAAAAACACAATTATTTCATCAAGCCGGCCTAACATAGCCTCCGCTGTGACTAATCTTAGATAGTTTTTAAATGGGGGATTTTAATTGGTTTTAGCGCAGGTTTTGCTATTTAATAGTTTTTTAAATTTATATGTTTTGTATTATTTTTGTATGTTGTTTTAAATTCCTGTGCGCCGCCCTGGGTCCTTTTGGAGAAGGGCGGGATATAAATTGAATAAAATAAAATAAATAAATAAATAAATAAATAAATACTATGTTTTCCTTCTTGAAACTTGAAAATAAAATTGGTGGGGGAAAGCTTGTAGGAAGGGACAGGGGTTTTTTCCCCCCTGCTTGGGGTTTTTATTTATTTATTTATTTATTTAACTTTCTGTGGTAGAGGACACCAGCCTGCAGTGGAAAAGGCCTTCCACCCATCTGGGCTTGCCATATCTGATTAGAACATAAAACATCAGAGTTGGAAGGGACCTTGGAGGTCTTCTAACCCAACCTCCTGCTCAAGCAGGAGACCCTATACCATTTCAGACTAGTGACTATCCAGTCTCTCCTTAAAATCCTCCAATTTATTTATTTATTTATTTATTTATTTATTTATTTATTTATTTATTTATTTATTTATTTATTTATTATTCAATTTATATACCGCTCCTATCTCCATCAAGATGGACTCAGGGCGGTGTACAGGAAATTAAAAATCACACCAACAGATAACAATAAATACAACGATAATATTAAAACGAATTAAATTAGGTATCCTGTGCTAAAAATATTTCCCATTAATAAAATTATAAATCCAATTACTAATTCCTAAAATGATGGAGCACCCACAATTGCTGAAGGCTAGCTGTTGCCACTATCAGGAAATTTCTCCAGTTCTAGGTGGGTTCCCTCCTTGTTTAGTTTCCATCCATCGCTTCTTGTCTTGCCTTCTGGTGTTTTGGGGGGGAAATGTTAACCCCCTCCTCTTTGTGATGGCACCTGAAATATTGGAACACTGCTATCATATCACCCCACGTCTTTCTTTTCAACACTAGCCATACTTAATGCCTGCAACCATTCTTCATATGTTTTAACCTCTAGCCCCCTAATCATCCTTGCTGCTATTCTCTGCACTTTTTTCAGAGTCTCAATATGTTGCTTGGGAGGCATTAGAATCTCCAAGAAGACTGACATGATATCAGGATGCAAGTTCTTTATTGACCACCTCCATCCACAATTGCTACAACATGTAGCATTAAAGAGGCTCAATTTCCCAAGGAAGTCAGTCATGACAAAAGAGGGGCACTATTGGAAAATGCTGGCTTTTGCCCTTGGAAGCAAAATATAATAGGTGGAAGTAACGTATATAGTTTTTCTTCCTGCTTCCATCCCCACTCCACTTTGCATGTGTTGTTCAAGCATATAAGTAAAGAAAAATTACAGAAGTATTATACGTTTCTGAAGGCTAAGAATTAGCTGTTTGGGGGAAAAAGATTCGCTATGAACTGTTATAATAATAATAATAATAATAATAATAATAATAATAATAATAATAATAATAATAATAATAATAATAATAATAATAATAATAATAATAATAATAATAATAATAATAATAATAATAATAATAATAATAATAATAATAATTTTATTTATATCCCGCTCTCTCTCCCCGAAGGGACTCGAGGCGGGGCACAGGGAAATTAAAAACAAATTACAACAAACAAAGTACAAAGTTAAAATCAAATTAAACTTACCCTGCGCTAAAAACTTCTATAAAAATAAAACTATCCCTAAAAAAACCCTTAATAATTTAAAATTAAAATTAAAATTACCCTAGGCCAGCCAAACGGAAGAAGTGAGTTTTTAATAGCTGTCGGAAGGAGCGAAGGTCCATGGTTGTTCTGATTTCGGGGGGAAGGTCGTTCCAGAGGGTCGGGCCCGCCACAGAAATGTTTACTTCACTCTATCTTAGAATTTATCTACTACCAAAAACTGTCTGTTTGTCCATTTGGTTGTAGCCTTTAGTTGGGTGAAAAGGTGTGTCATACAGTAAAATCTTTGACTCAACATACCTCAAATGGTCTAATTTAGAGAATGCAGCCAAAATCCTATGAGTCTTGTGAGAATGAAGTTTTGAGAAGTTGTGACTACATGGCCAGGCAAGTCCTGTGATTGTCACTATGTTCTCTGCCAGCTTCCTATGAGGAAGGTCAGTGGGGAAGCTGGTAGGAAGTCAGAGGTTGCTCCTACTGCTTTTTTGCCCACTCATATTTAGGTAAGAAATTATCTCTGAAATGATGGCTCATGAGTAACAGGTTGTCTAGTTGTTGTTTTTTTATAAAAAGATTGCCTTGGACACACAAATATAACTTTCCCAATCATCCATCATGTAAATGATTGAATACTATTCAATCTTTTAAAGCAGTAAAGTTCCACCTAATTGTGCAAGTCTAAATGTGGCCTTCCAAACTTAAATTGTGGCCCCATATCACTCCAGATGTTACCACTTTTAATATGAATGAGGAGATAAGTCATAACAAGAAGGATGCAAATTACAATATTTAATTAAGGCTGATTAAGTTAAAACATAAATGAAATCAAATCATTTTTTAAAAACATGGTACATTCCTGTTTTATCCCTCCTAAAACATCTGATAAGCAATTGTTACAATAAGAATAGATCACACATTAGTAAAAATCATACATTATTACTAGAAGGGAACGCTAAATATTAATAGCTGAAGGAAATAAGCTGAAGGAAATAAGAAGCAGAATAAGAAGCCATGGATGGAAGCTCATCAGAAACACATCCAACCTAGAAATAAGTAGTGATTTTCTCACAGTGAGAACAATTAATCAATGGAATAGCTTGCTTCCTGGAGTTCTAGGTGCTCCACCATTGGAGGCTTTCAAAGATAGACTAGACAAACATTTGACCAGGATGGTATAAAGTCTCCAGCCTATTTTTCTACTACAGCCTCATTCAGGGGGTTGGAGTAGATGACCTCTGAGGTCCCTTCCAGCCTTATGATTTCTGAATTCTAACCCATACCAACATGCCTTCATAATTTACAATCTTTTTCAAGATACCATTCAATGTCAGGTTTAAAAGGTAAAGGCTCCCCTCGCACATAAATGCTAGTCGATCCCAACTCAAAGCCGAAGAGCCAGTGCTATCCAAAGATGTCTCCATGGTCAGGTGGCCGGCATGACTAAACACCAAAGGTGCAGAGAGCGCTGTTCCCTTCCCACCAAAGGTGGTTCCTATTTTTCCACTTGCATTTTTACATGCTTTTTGAAGTGCTAGGTTGGCAGAAGCTGGGACAAGTCACGGGAGCTCACTCCATTACTTTGTGCTAGGGATTCAAACCACCGAACTGCCAACCTTTCTGATCGACAAGCTCAGTGTGTTAGCCACTGAGCCACTGCATCCCAAATGTCAGGTTTGCAATATTATTAATAAATATTGCCCAACTTTCCTTTTCACATACACCCTCTTTTTTTTTTTTTAGGCATACTAAAGGAACTCTTACATTCAGTACTCTTCATACGTCTTTGCAATATTACAAAGAAACCTTCATTGCTTTAGTGTTGCCCAAACGCCCTCAGGAAAACTTCAGTTCTTCACTCCCAGCCCTCCCCACTTGCATTTCATTGTTGCTCTCCTGCAAAGCATCTAACATGCACAAATGGGATTATGATTAATTGAAGTCTCTCTGCAAATTGCATACTTTTTTTTTTAATCGCACTATCTAAGATTCCCATCTGCTCTGCAGAACAAAATGGGGATTTTTTTACATTTATGAGGATACTTAGGGCTCACTCAGTAAATCATTCCAATGATTGGAGGGACGGTAATGGCTAAGAAAGATGGAAGAATCTCAGATTTCTAACTACAGTCATGTCAAAGAGATGGTTCTGTCTCTTCCTTGTAAAGGTAAAAGTTCCCCTCGCACATATGTGCTAGTCATTCCCAACTCTAGGGGGTGGTGTGAATCTCCATTTCAAAGCCGAAGAGCCAATGCTGTCCGAAGATGTCTCCGTGGCCATGTGACCGGCATGACTAAATGCCGAAGAAGCATAGAACACTGTTCCCTTCCCACCAAAGGTGGTTCCTATTTTTCTACTTGCATTTTTACATGCTTTCGAACTGCTAGGCTGGCAGAAGCTGGGACAACTAATGGGAGCTCACTCCGTTACACGGCACTAGGGATTCAAACCACCAAACTGTTGACCTTTCTGATCGACAAGCTCAGTGTCTTAGCCCTTGAGCCACCACGTTTTCCTTGTACATCAGGCTAATATGATATGGGAGCTAATTATGCAAGGCTGCATTGTTTATACAACTGAAATATCATGAACTAGTACAGGCAGGAAAATTATCTGGCATTTTTCCTATTGATTCTCATTCAACTGCATGAAATACAGCATAGCTTGCTTCAAATCTTCTTTCAAAGAGACAAGGGATTTGCTGGAACTTTCACATATGCAGATTCTTGGGATACAACAACCCTGGATAAGAAAAGACAGTTGCTGTCTTCACAGACCTGTGCCACAAATTAGGGAAAAAAGCCATTGTCTTGTTGTCTAATTCACCCAGTATATGAACATGACAGATTCAATCCTTCATCATTGCTGGCTTTGAAACTATGAAGTCACTAACACTGGAGGTTTTTAAGAAGATGTTGGATATCCATGTGTTTGCAGTGGTGTAGGGTTTCCTATCTATGCAGAGGGTTGGAGTAGAAGACCTTCAAGGTCCCTTTCAATTCTGTTATTCTAAGCCATTCTAAGAGTTAACAGAATTCAAGAGGATTGGGTTTAGACAATTTTGGGAATATAATGATTCCAGACTGATTCCCCTCTATCTTTCTGCTACACCTACCTTCATACTGAAACATCAAAAGCAGATAAGAAAAAAAGATGGTATGGTTGTAACACCACAAGATAGCTCTTGCTATTAAATAAATCTACATTGCATCATATATTTTACTATGGCCTTTAGCTACTTAGAATTGTTGCTTGACTTCGCAGGGGAGAGGGAAGGGGAAAAGAAATGGAAAAAAATGATCAATTACTTTAAGTTTTGACATTAATATTATTTATCTGAATACCCCACAGCAAAAGTCTTGCTATACTCTATGGCAACTCCCTCTGAATCAGCATCTCCCCAAAGATACAGATGGAACTGATTCTCCTTCTTTAAATAAAGGCATTTTTAATGAGATCGGAATTCGGTTTTGAAGCTAAAATATTAGGAAAAATGGCATAATTGCAAAATTCACACACTGGGAATGTAAAGTATTGACCAACTTCACAGAAAACATGATAGAGTCAAGATTCTTTATGAAATTGGGGGTTAGCTGGACTATACCTTGAGGAAATAGATTAACTTTTTTGTTTGACCCATATAAGACTGTAGCAATCATTCTACACTTTAAGGTAGACCCAAAAGCCAGGCAATCAATTGCTGGTGAAGATAATAGGAACTTCTAAGAATAACTGTAGATCAGGGCCCACTTTGGATTTACAGTCAAGATGTATAATTTCAATAGGGGGTAGCACCTCTGGTGTAGGAGCATGTTGTGTCCTTTTAGGGCAGATTGTTTTATTTTTATTTATTTATTTATTAGATTTATACACCGCCCTTCTCCAAATGGACTCAGGGCGGCGGACAAGAAATCAGAACATACAGAACATATAAACATTTTTTTTCTTTTCTTTTTTAAACTTATTCCGTTAAGGGCCTGTGTTCAACTGAATTAAAATCCCCATTTTATAACTGGCAGTGTTGGGGGCTGCGCGAGGCCAGCTAGTTGAAAAAGGTGTGTCTTCAGACACTTGCGGAAGAGGCGGAGGTCAAGAGTGGTACGGAGTTCAGGGGGCAGGTCGTTCCAAAGGGCTGGTCCTGCCACAGAGAAGGCTCTCCCCCTGGGCATCGCCAGTCGGCATTGTCCGACCGACGGCACCCCGAGGAGGCCCTCTCTGTGGGAGTGTATCGGTCCAAGGGATGTATGGGGCAGGAGGCGGTCTTGCATATAACTAGGCCCCGAGCCAGGGGAGCTTGTCCATCTTTGCTCAACTCCAGGGGAGCTTGCCCACCTGTCACTCAACTCTCACCTGTGGCTCCTAATAGCTGTAGCATGCACACCCCAGGCAACAGCTCCGACAGGCTGGCCAAACCAGGTTGAGAGTAGCCCTTGGGTGACTGACCTTTGGTTTTACAAATTTGGGTTTTACAAATTTTGTATACAAAAGGTAAAGGTAAGACTGACCTTTGGTGAGATAGGAACTTGTCTATCCCAAGCATGTGAAGACAGATTCTGGTGGATTGAGTGGATGAAACCTACTAGAATAAGACAACTTAGAACTAAGGAGAAATTTCCTGACAGTTAGAACAATTAACCTCTGGAACAGCTTGCCTCCAGAAGTTGTGAATGCCCCAACCCTGGAAGCCTTTAAAAAGATGTTAGATAGCCATTTGTCTGAAATGGTATAGGGTTTCTGCCCACGCAGGGGGTTGGACTAGAAGACCTACAACGTCCCTTCCAAATCTGATATTGTATTGTATTGTATTGTAACACTCATGAAGGTGGTCTCCACAAGCAATGAGGTAAGCTAAGAGCACGACAAGACACAAAAGATGCCCTGGTCAACCATTGTGCCCATCCCATCTCCAGCTGTCTTGACTCTTGCCCTGCTATTGGAGCAAGATGAAATCTAGGAAGAAAGAGTGAAGCTGACTCTGTGCACCTCTCCTGCACTTAAATCTAATTCACGCACAAGTCTTGACATCCCAGATGTCAAGGCCCTATTTGAATACGATGGACAAACTTTATCATAATCTCAATTCAGGAAGAGAATCAAGACTTCTTCACAGGTTCTCCTTAAGAGCCAGCCTCTCGTGTTCCATTAAGAAAAGAAAAAAAGGCTTGGGGTTGATGCCCTCTCAAATGAAACCGATAAGGTGGACATCGGCCGCTTGTCAGAAGCAAATGTTAGGCCCCCTCCTTGCTGAAAAGGTAAAGATCTTATCAGCCAACACTTCAAGCTACCCCCCAAACGGGTCCCCAGGAAGTATTATTAGCCAGCCTTTTGACAGTTCATTTATTTATCTCAAGCTAAATTCAATAAAGAGAGCCATATATAAGTGAGGGAAAATAATGCAGCTGCTGGTAATTTATCACGGGATAGAAAGTCATTGTTATCCTTATCTCTCCAATGATGTTCTATTTCCAACTGGTAATGAATTATGGCGCTTGCTACTCCTTTACTATGTGACAGGTCAGCACCACTCCTGAGCACAATACTGTACTTACGCAATCAATTGTATGCTCGCCGTAAATAACTATATATTTATACATAGCCACCATTTCATGCCAATGACCTGAAGTGTTGTGATCCTCCGCATTGCTAATGGTGCTTTGTTCAATTCCAAGAGCATTTCCTTGCCACGGGAAAGTCAAGATTTATTTCCAGCCTTGAATGATATTTTCTCCCCCTTTCTCCTTGTCCTCTGATAAAGCGAAAGCAGTCAAAAAGCTTTGGAGATTCTAAATACGACGCACCTAAGCGACTTAAGAGGTTCAGCCAAGAGAAATCCTTCTTTCCTTTAAAAAAGAAAAGAATTAGGATATATATTTTTATTTGTTTACTAACTGTTCCCAGCCACGCGTTGCTGTGGCTCAGTCTGGTTAAATGGCCAACCAATGTGTGTGTAGATCTACACCTGCACACACAAACATGTACACACAACCACCGTATAACCCCCAACCTACCTACTGTATTCCCTCTACTTACCTACCTACCCACCTACCTACCTACCTACCTACCGTATTTCTCCCCCCCTCTCTCTATCCCTCTACGTACCTACCTACCTACTGTATTTCTCCCTCTATCCCTCTACCTACCTACCTACTGTATTTCTCCCTCTCTCTATCCCTCTACCTACCTACCTACCGTATTTCTCCCTCTCTCTATCCCTCTCCCTACCTATCTACTGTATTTCTCCCTCTCTCTATCCCTCTACCTACCTATCTACCAACCTACTGCATTTCTCCCTCCCTCTCTCTATCCCTCTACATACCTACCTACCTACCAGAGTATTTTATGTCATACAGGATGTCATAAAACAGCAACACCTGTGGCTATATAAATGGTGTGTATTCCAGGAAAACTCTGGAATGCCTCTAGCAATTTCAACCAAACTTGGTACACTGGAAACAAATACTGTGAGGGTAGGACATCCCTTAATACCCCTCAGAGTATGTGTTCTGTTAAGATACAGTCTGTTGTGCCTTAAAATGGCTTCTTCTGTATTGCCATAAAATGGATTCTACTGTGCAGAGCAGTGGAGTTGCCATGGTAACGGCTTCACAGTACTCCACAAGGGGGCTCCCTCTGGTAAGGGGGAAAATCCAACATTAGAAATTACATTTGGTCATTTCCCCCCTATAAATAAATACCTGGGCAATGCCAAGTTATCAACAAGTGAACAATAAATTAAGTCTCTTTACTGTGCTTCATAGATGGATGTTCGTGGTTCAAACTGCTTTGTATACTTTAAAAATCCATCCAACGATCTCTCTCTTTTTCTTTTAAGGAATATAAATCCTTTTTTAAAAAAATTCAGCTTTATGACCTTTGGATGTTCTGGGGTTAGAAAGGTCAGAATTGGTGACTCAACTTAGCAATTTAAAGATCTATATAGTTGTGATCCCAACACAACTATATAGTACTGGATTAAAAAGACCGACTCAATGTTCATTGAGATGGTAGTAGTAAGGAAGAAGAAATTCTTGGGTGAAATTCTCTTGTTGGTAAATGAGAACAAAATGACTGTTTAGATCAGGGGTCTCCAACCTTTGCAACTTTAAGTCTGAAGGACTTCAGCAAAGCTGGCTGGAGAATTCTGGGAGCTGAAGTCCTTCAGACTTAAAGTTGCAAAGGTTGGAGACCCCTGGCTTAGATGATGGATTAATTTAAAAAATATTTACTTATTTATTACTTATTAAACATATGTATATAGCTGTCCAACTCACATACTCCAGGTAATGTACAGCTCCAGGTAATGTACATGCACAACATTAAACATCCAGATGCATTTGCTTGATAGTTGGGACATGCAACATGCCTTGCCTTCCTGATCTGGTGGGCTGGGTAGTGGGCACCAGTGCAGCTAGTTTGGGCACCAGTGCAGCTCCCACAACAGAAGTGACACCTGTGCAATCGTGGACTTGCATAAAACCCCGTGGGCCATTGCATTTTGAGCCAGCTGAAGCTTCTGGATGCTCTTCAAGGGCAGCCCTATGTAGAATGCATGATAGTAGTCCAGATGGGTGGACTATATATGACAATTTGTCCTCTCTCAACAAACTCCTTGCAGACAAACCTCATGAGCAAAGAATTAGAAAGAATTCATTTTCTTGCTGGGGTATCTTATGGAGTTTACCACTTGGTGTCCTGCAATCTCCATTTGGATTTTATGGCTGTTCCTTAGCAGAACAGGATGGAGAGAACTATTTCCTGTTGTTTGTCTCCACCATCTGGCAATCCTAGGTATATTGTCACCATTCTGGGGGATTATAGGTAAAGGGATTGCTCTCCATATTTTAAAAATGTTAGGAGTAGCCAACTCCAAGTCATGTTGTAATGAACACCAGAAGCAGTAAAGTATTAATATCAGAAAAATATTGGCTGGATTTGATCTCAAGAAGGCCAAACACCACTTTTACATTTAACAGATTAACAGAGTTGGAAGGGACCTTGGAGATCATCTAGTCCAGGGATGTCCAAACTTAGGAACTTTAAGACTTGTGGACTTCAACTCCCAGAATTCCCCAGCCAGTTATGCTGGCTGGGGAATTCTGGGAGTTGAAGTCCACAAGTCTTAAAGTTCCCAAGTTTGGACATCCCTGATCTAGTCCAACCCCCTGCTCACGCAGGAGACCTGTACTAGAGATTCAAACCGTGGAACTGCCAACCTTTCTGATCGACAAGTTCAGTGTCTTAGCCACTGAGCCACCGAGTCAGGCATCTTGCTCCATATTTGCAGAAAACGTATATAAGTATAAACATGATTTGAATACATGAAATCGATACGAATAAAAAGGAATATTAGGACAGGGGTGGTAGGCACATTTGTGTGTTACAGACCTCTTAGCAATGGGGTGAGGTCCACAGTAGACAGTCTAAGGTTAAAGTTTTGGGGGTTTGGGGATATAACAACGGAGTCAGGTAGAGCATTCCAAGCATTGACCACTCTGCTGCTGAAGTCGTATTTTCGGCAATCGAGTTTGGAGCAGTTTACCTTAAGTTTGTATCTATTGTGTGCTCGTGCATTGTTGTAGTGTATTCTTGGATAGCAGTTCTCAAGAAGAATTTGCTGCATTGCATAATGATGGCATCCTTACTACCATTGGTTGGGTTTTAGATTAAGTGAACCTGTGTGATTTAGATGGTGTATCCCTAAGACCGATACGCTCCCACAGAGAGGGCCTCCTCAGGGTGCCGTCGGCCGGACAATGCCGACTGGCGACACCCAGGGGGAGAGCCTTCTCTGTGGCGGGCCCAGCCCTCTGGAACGACTTACCCCCTGAACTTCGCACCATCTCTGACCTCCGCCTCTTCCGCAAGTGCTTAAAGACACATTTGCTCCATCTAGCCGGCCTAGCGTAACCTCCATAATGACTTTTAGATAGTTTTAAATTTTGGGGATTTTAATTTGATTTTAGCGCAGGATTTTTATTAAATACGTTTTTTAAATTTTTATGTGATTTTGTATGTATTTTAATATTCCTGTGCGCCGCCCTGGGTCCGTTTGGAGAAGGGCGGGGTATAAATTTAAATAAATAAATAAATAAATAAATAAATAAATAAATAAATAAATAAATAAATAAATAAATATATATATATATATGGAAGTAGTTTGGCATGTTCTATGAATTCAGCAAAATGTTGTTTATTCAATAAACCATAATTAAAGGGACCATGGTTTAGTATCCTGCATGGAACCAGTCTCCATGTAAAGCTATTCCCCACTTGTTCAATGATGAAAGCCACTAACAACATTCCTGTGTCACTGAGAAATTAAATTCTTGCATTCCTGCTCCCGATCCAACTCAGAGCTTTTAATAAATGGATAAATATTACCTTTGGCTCCGTTTCACAAAATCCTTTTCCCCTTCTTCTTCCCTTTTCAGATTCATTTTTTTTCCAATAGCTTTCCCTTTATGGACTTTGATAAGACAGCTTGAGATAAAAAGCAATTAAAGGTGGCTGATTAATACTACAGTTACCAATTATTAGTTAATATTCTCAATTACTTTCACTGTAACCTTTTCTGCACGAGAACCTATCCTTAGGGATTGGGTTTTTTTTCTTTTTAGCAAAACCCCTTTACACCTTGGCTCTCTTAACATTTTTATTTAAAACCTCTCCCGTCTATTTTTGCAGCCTTTTCGTTTAAGCATACAGTAAGCGTGGAAAGTATTCTTCCTTAACAAAAAGGATTGTTTCAGCAGCCTTTAGTAATTCAGAGTGCAGCTAACTTTGGATGGTAGAAGTCCCCTGCAGTTTTGATTCAAATTGGAACTGAGACAGATGAGCAAATGCAGACAGTCTCGGGGGAAGGAAAATAGAAGCAAGTGCTCCGCAAGTTACAACCATTTGTCTAGTGACTGTTCCAAGTTACAACAGCAACACTGAAAACAAAAAATAACAACCGGTCTTCAGACTTATGATGATTTCAGCATCTTCACAGTCACGGGATCAAAATTTGGGCACCTGGCAACCGGCACTGGCCACGCCAACACCTGATTTAGTGAAGGGGGGGAAGTGAAGGGGGGGACCATGTGGCGGCCGTGGCCAGGGGTGTGTTTTATCAGGTACGCCTGATGCGCCAATTGCACCCCTTACTGGACCGGGCTGCCCTTCGCACAGTCACTCAAGCACTCGTGACATCCCGACTCGACTACTGTAACGCTCTCTACATGGGGCTCCCCTTGAGGTGCACTTGAAAGCTACAGCAAGTCCAGAATGCGGCCACGCGGGTGATTATGGGAACCTCTAGGTTCTCCCACGTAACACCTCTCCTGCGCGAGCTGCACTGGCTGCCTTTCGGGTGCGCTTCAAGGTTTTGACGACCATCTTCAAAGCGCTCCATGGCTCGGGGCCTAGTTTTATGCGAGACCGTCTCCTGCCCCATACATCCCTTCGACCGCTCCGCTCCCACAGAGAGGGCCTTCTCAGGGTGCCGTCGGCTGGGCAATGCCGGTTGGCGACACCCAGGGGAAGGGCCTTCTCTGGGTGGGCCCTACCCTCTAGAACGACTTACCCCCCGAACTACGTACCATCTCAGACCTCCACCTCTTCCGCCAGCGTCTTAAGACGCACCTTTTCCAACAAGCCGGCCTAGCATAACCTCCCGTTCTGACTGTTTTTAGATAGTTTTTAATTTGGGGATTTTATACATATTTTAGCACAGGGTATCGATTGATTTAAAAGCTTTTAAAATTTTGTACTTGTTTATATTTGTTATGTCTTTTAAATTTCCTGTGCGCCGCCCTGGGTCCTTTTTTGGAGAAGGTGCGGGGTATAAATTCGAATAAAACTAAAAATTAAACTAAAAAGTCCCGATACATCACGAAATGCCACCATGACGCCGTGAGCTTGACACCCCTGTTATAAGGTCTCCTGCTTGTGCAGCAGGCTGGACTAGGAGACCTCCAAGGCCCCTTCCAACTCTGTTATTTCTGTTATTCAAGAATGGAGACTAGTCTTTCGCTTCCCACCATACCTTTACCACTGACAAAGTAGAACCTTGTAAATACAGAACGCTCAGGCCATCTTGTATATTGCAAACGTGATTTTGGAGCATGACTGATTGAGATTGATGCTGACTCAACAAAGTGCAAAATATAAATTAGCAGTTGGATGCTCATAAAACGGGGATTGGCACTATGGCGTGTATTCATCACTGTCTGCCTTCCAATTACTACCCTGAGCCAAGAGGAAAGAGAAAAGACGAGAGAGGGAGAGAGAGAGAGAGAGAGAGAGAGAGAGAGAGAGAGAGAGAGAGAGAGAGAGAGAGAGAGAGAGAGAGAGAGAGGGAGGACTCTCAAAATAGCAAAGCATCTTGTAAATATGCTGCTTCATTCCAGAGTGAATTTGAAAAAAGAAAGGGACCCAGGCATTGGTCATACGATTTACCACCATGAGACTGCTGTCTGCGCCTTCTTGGCATGGCGGGTCCAAGGTAAAATTGCCAAAAGGAAAGGAATGATCCTTCAGTAACGCCGGAGGCTGAGTAACGAAGATGAGTGAAGAAATGTGGGGCAAAACAGTTACTAACAGCAATTCATGACTTGCCCTTGCTTGTTACGCTGGGTGATCAAAGTGAAGCATCCTCTTTGGCCTTGAAAGAGAACTGCAACTAGTAAACATCACGCAAGACTTTACATTTACAAGTTGCAGATGAAGCTTCTGTCTTGGCGAGCACCTGTTAACAGAGCCAAGAAAGGCTTATTATTATCAAAGCTGTTTCTCTTTTCTATCTGCAAATCAAAGAAGAGGCAGAGTTATCGCTCACATCTGGGATGTGCACTGCTATAAAAAAAGAGGAGATGTGATTTCCCCCATTTTGTGATTCTCAGAATAGCTCAGAGAAGTAGATTAAGTAGAGAAATATGTCAAAAGTCCCAATGACTTGAGCCCAGGTTTTCTCTTTATTCCAATATTATTGGGCATGCTGCTCTGGTATGACTGGAAGCATCTGAGTGGACCTTTGCACCTTTGAAGGCATTTAATCAGTTATGCCATGGCATTCAATGGATATTTATTATCAACACTTATCCCAGTACTCAGAGGGAGATGGGCTCAATTAATCACCAAATTTCATTTGGAAGTCATTCCAATTAGAAAAAGAAATTAACCCTGACTGTTCTTTGGAAGGACAGATCTTGAAGTTGAAGCTCAAATATTTGGCCACCTAATGAGAAGAGAGGATTCCATGAAAAATACCCTGATGTTGGGAAAGATGGAAGGCAAAAGGAGAATAGGACAACAGAGGATGAGAAGGCTAGATAATGTCATCAACTCAATGAACATGTATTTGGGCAAACTCCAGGAGTCAATGGAGAACAGGGGACCTGGCATGCTATAATCCTGTGATGGCAAACCTATGGCACACATGCCAGAGATGGCATGCAGAGCTCTCTCTGTGGGCACATGAGCCATCACCAGCTGTTCTTCTGGTTTCCAATGTGCCAGCCACTTGGTCTTCGTGGGTGCCGGAGTGCTGGAAAACAGCCAAAAATGGCCAAAACACACCAATACAATACAATACAATACAATAGCAGAGTTGGAAGGGACCTTGTAGGTCTTCTAGTCCAACCCCCTGCGTGGGCAGGAACCTTATACCATTTCAGACAAATGGCTGTCTAACATCTTCTTAAAGACTTCCAGGGTTGGGGCATTCACAACTTCTGGAGGCAAGCTGTTCCAGAGGTTAATTGTTCTTACTGTCAGGAAATTTCTCCTTAGTTCTAAGTTGCTTCTCTCCTTGATTAGTTTCCACCCATTGCTTCTTGTCCTGCCCCCAGGTGCCTTGGAGAATAGTTTGACTCCCTCTTCTTTGTGGCACCCTCTGAGATATCGGAACACTGCTATCATGTCTCCCCTGGTCCTTCTCGTCATCAAGCTAGACATACCCAGCTCCTGCAGCCGTTCTTCATATGTCTTAGTCTCCAGTCCCCTAATCATCTTGGTTGCTCTTCTCTGCACTCTTTCCAGAGTCTCCACGTCTTTTCTACATCGTGGCGACCAAAACTGTATGCAGTATTCCAAGTGTGGTCTTACCAAGGCACCATACAGTGGCATTAACACTTCACGCGATCTAGATTCTATCCCTCTGTTTATGCAGCCTAGAACTGTGTTGGCTTTTTTGGCAGCTGCTGCACACTGCTGGCTCATATTTAAATGGTTGTCCACTAGGATTCCAAGATCCCTCTCACAGTTGCTACTATTGAGCAAGGTACCACCTCTACTGTACTTGTCCATTTGGTTTTTCTTGCCTATATGTAGGACCTTACTTTTTTCACAATTGAATTTCATTTTATTAGACAGTGCCCAATGTTCAAGTTTGTCTAGATCCTTCTGTATCTTAAGCCTATCTTCTGGAGTGTTGGCTATTCCTGCCAGCTTGGTGTCGTCTGCAAAATTGATGAGTTCCCCTTTTCGATCCTTGTGGAAGCAGTTTTACAAGCAATTCTCAAGCTGTTTTCAGGCCATTTTCGGGCTGGTTTTGGCCCCCAAAACAGCCTGAAAATGGCCCCAAAACACACCAGCCAGTGTGTTCCGTTTTGGTCACTCAGTGCCGAAAAGGTTCACCATCACTGCTATAGTCCGTGGGATTGTGAAAAGTCTGGCGGGACTGTACAACAGCAGCTTATAAATCCCAGTATCACTCTACTGCCAAAGTGAGGCTTAGTTACATTACCAATATGAATGAAGGTAGAGGTTGTGGGTCTCATATTAAGAATATAGATTAGTGACATCGCCAATGGTCCCTGACTTTCCTTGTCCAGCTTTGTGTAGCTCAGTGGCCAAACATCTGCTTTGCATTCAGGAAGTTCAAGGTTCAAGGTTCTTATAAAAATCTGGAGACCTACTACTTGTCTACTTTGAGGATCCTAGATTGCTTTCTATGTTCACAAGTCATATCCAGTACATGTCTTCTTTGAGTTTAAGCAATGAACAGCAGTGTTCAAAGCAATCTAGGAAAATAGCTAAAATATGCTCAATATTTGAGCATATGGGTCATCAAAAATCACAACTATAAACACTAGGGACTAGCAGTTGAATCTTTTTATCCATAAACAAATGCTACAGTTGTAATTTTCCACCTAGAAATAAGGAGAAATTTTCTGACAGTGAGAACAATCAAGCAATGGAACAGAAGTTGCTTTTGGAAGTTGTGGGAGCTTCCTCACTGGAAGCTTTCAAGAAGAGACTGGACTGTCATCTGCCAGAAATTGTGTAGGGTCTCCTGCTTGGTCAGGGGTTGGACTAGATGACTTACAAGGTCCCTCCCAATTCTGTTAATCTGTAAACTGTAATCTGTAATTCATGTTTGTATCTTCTAATGACATACAGTCTGAATTTTGAAATTGAATTGAATAAACTAACAACTGCAAATGGTATCACAGTAGTTCATCTCCTGATTAGTACCTTTTCCTATTTATCCGTCCAGATTTTACATGAATAAAAGTTTTAATTCATATTTTTAAAAGATACCAATCCAATTTTCGTCTAAACATTTCTGGTTTGTAGATTGGAAGAGACTAAAGCAGTTTTCCCTTTGAAATGTCACACGACAATGCCTTTTTGCAGAGGTATTTTAGGATATTTGTACAAAAACATGTATATGTGAAAAAGATTGCAAATAATGTAGAATGTTGTTACAGTAAGGCAATAGAACAGACAGTGAGAACCTCAAATTCAGCAGGAAGATGGGGGTAGTTGTTTGGTTGACAGTTGCCCTTCAAACCTGTTTTGGAAACATCTTTGGGGGAAAATTAAAAAAAATGTATTTTGTCTTATAAGCTTAGAGAGGGTTAACTTCTCCAAACCATCTGCCTATAAGCTTAGAGAGGGTTAACTTCTCCAAACCATAATGACCAAGTTAATCATCTCATAGTCCTTCCTCCTTCCCCCACAGGGATAAAATATGCTCATATTGAGCTTATCTTTCAAATTTATATTCTGAGCTCATTTTGTCTGCAGGAGGCCTGCAAACATGGTTTGATTAAATTATTTGAGAGTCCAGTGCAAAGAAGCTTAAAGAACTAGATATTTTTAACATTCTACTATGAAATTATATGAACTTGGATAGCAAAATAGCAAAACTCTTGATCAGAACTTAATTATCCACCAGCATTTGCTTATTGGTCTTGGCTTTAAAATGAGATCTCACAGAACTTTAAATGGTATATTTAAGTAAAAGTGTACAAATATTTAAATAAAAGTTTACAAATATGAGAGGTGTTATTAAGAGAACAAACACTTGTAAAACTAATAACTTCAATAGCTATTAAAATATAAGTTGTTGGGGAGTTGGGCTTTTTAACAACACGGTCAGCCAGAATAGATAACAATGTAAACATGTATAGCTTTGTCATAAATGGGAATCATTGATTATACAGAAGAGATCCAGAAATATAAAATAATTCCAATGAGAGCCAAAGTAATGCAGCCAATAGTCTACTGGGAATAGACTGGGAAGATCAAAATGAGTACACCTTCAATTTTAAAACTAAGGAAGTGATTTTTATCTCCCTTAGCCCAGGGGTCTGCAAAGTCGGCTCTTTTAAGACTGGTGGACTTCAACTCCCAGAGTTGAAGTCCACCAGTCTTAAAAGAGCCAACTTTGCAGACCCCTGCCTTAGCCCAACAGGGAAGAAATATCCTTATCAATAAATAAACACTGTAGTCTAATGCAGGTTATGTCCATTTCAATGCCAGTCTCAAATAAATAACCCATACTCTTATCATTAAACGGAAGGCAGCATTCCCTCTAACAGGTGTTATGATATCAAATTGCCAAGAGATCTGCATATCTTCCTTCCTTCCACTTCCTTCCTTCCTATTGTAATTTCTTCATTTGATTGTTGTCAGCCACCCAAGCAGATAGGGCAGCATACAAATTTAATAAATTGTTACATATTTTTTTCAACAGTTTTCCCATATATCATATAATTCTCCAAACTGATTGATCAATCGGTTGTATTTTTTACCCTGACAAATCAATTAGACTCTCAGTGTTTTTCCGTCCTGGAATATTCCCCTAGAATCCTGCATTCAGTTTTGGTAGCCATGATGTAAAAAAGATGTTGAGACTCTAGAAAGAGTGCAGAGAAGAGCAACAAAGAGGATTAGGGGACTGGAGACTAAAACATATGAAGAACGGTTGCAGGAATTGTGTATGTCTAGTCTGATGAAAAGAAGGACTAAGGAAGACATGATTGCAGTGTCCCGGTATCTCAGGGGTTGCCACAAAGAAGAGGGAGTCAAGCTATTCTCCAAAGCACCTGAGGGTAGAACAAGAAGCAACGGGTGGGAACTGAACAAGGAGAGATTCAACTTAGAAGTAAGGAGAAATTTCTGGACAGTTAGAACAATTAATCAGTGGAACAACTGGCCTCCAGAAGTTATGAATACTCCAACACTGAAAGTTTTAATGATATTGGATAACCATTTGTCTGAAGTGGTGTAGGGTTCCCTGTCTAAGCAGGAGGTTGGACTAGAAGATCTCCAAGGTCCCTTCCAACTCTGTTATTCTATTCCCAATAATTTATTCTGGAAAAATACGAGTTGATTTCATCTCCATAACCTTACTATTAGGAAAAGATTAGGTATTTATTTAGTTAACCATGCCCCAAATCTCTTCCAATGTGAACAAAATTGAGAAAAAAAGGCATACTCATTGGTTTTGGGGTGTGGTTTAGCTCATGAACTGGAGATTCCTTCCTAGCCTTTAGGGTGAAATGCTTGCGGGAAGACTGCTTTGAGGATGGTAAGCAGAGAAGCTGGGTTTGAACAAGCAAAAGTGCGTCATTCACCTCCTGAAGAGGAGAGATCAAAAGAACACCTTTAGAGATCACTGCTGGGGGTGGGATTGGTTTTATTCAAGGCAACTATCAAGTGAATAGTTCCCAGCTGCAATGGATGGCTGTGAAAGTTGGACCATAAGAAAGGCTGAGCACCAAAGAATGGAGGCCAACTCTGGTGCTGGAGAAGACTCCTGCGAGTTCCTTGGACTGCAAGGTGATCCAACCAGTCAGTCCTAGAGGAGATCAACCCTGGCTGCTCTTTAGAAGGTCAGATCCTGAAAATGAAACTCAAGTACTTTGGCCACCTAATGAGAAGGAAAGACTCCCTGGAGAAGACCCTCATGCTGGGAACAATTGAGGGCAAAAGAAGGGGATGACTGAGAATGGGGTGGCTGGATGGAGTCACCGAAGCAGCCGGCATGAGCTTAAATGGACTCCAGAGGATGGTAGAGGACAGGAAGGCCTGGAGGAACATTGTCCATGTGAGTCAGGCACAACTTTGCAACTAACAATAACAAATCAAGTGAAAGAGATGAGGGCAGTGGTTGCTGTAAATTTTGCAAGCTTTAAAGGCAAAGATGGGCCTTCAGAACAAAAGACGCTGTTAGTTCTTATGACAACACAGAAGAAGACAACGGCTTGAGTGACGCTTCTTGGACCTTCCATCTTTTGAACACATCCTCTGAGTCTCAACCTCTGCTTTCTTTTTGAGCAGTAAAATTAAGACTGGTTATCCCCAGTCTTAAGAGAGATAAATGTTACCTTCTTATCAAACAAGGAAAAGCAACTTTAGAGCCAAGTTAAAATCATTCCACTTTTCTGGTACACAATCAGCAGATATAAAAATAAATACTTTGTTTGCAACAGTATTGAAAATATATATATATATATATATACACATATACACACACACTTATATATGGGCTAAAACTGTGTTCAATCTCTAGGACTGAGTGCAAAACAAAGAAAGTAAAAATAGCTGAGAGAAAAAAACACCCTGTTAATTTAGTTCCATTAGCCTCAATATCTCTGTCTGAATAACAAGGAATATTGGAATGCACTTCAGTCTTATTCCTAAACAACACAGTAGGAATTTAATAGGACTATCGAATCTGGACTGCAGGAATCCACATAGTTACAGCTCAGCAAAATGCTAGTCTTTTTGGTATATCTTTGCTACCCTCTAGCGATCAGATGGATTTTTACTCTCGGAGAAGAAAAAGCTCTGGAAATGGAATCAGATAATTATGTCATGGCTCTGTACTTATTTTTAGCAGAGCTACTTCCCAATCCAATGCATTCGCTAACATTCCCCAACCAGGAATGTTGGTGGAGAACAAAAGAAAATAATATCCTGGCATCCTTTATTGAATGCACTCACAAGCATGGACATAGCCTGGAAGTCCACGTGTTTCACACTCAAGAGGAATAAAAGAAGAAATAAAACAAGCAAAAGGGATGCTTCATTTCAGAAGAACAAACTATGTCTTTAATGACAAGCATGAAGCAATTTGTTCGCTAAGCATCCAGTGTAGCCAAAGTGAAAGAAATATACCTTATAAGTGCTATTAAAGAAACACTCTGTGTGTGAGAGAGAGTGTGTCTGTCTGTCTGTCTCTCTCTTTGCTTTTGTCTCTGTCTCTCACTTTCTCTCCCCCCCTCTCTTTTTCTCTTTCTGTCTGTTTGTGTGTGTGTGTGTGTGTGTGTGTGTTCCTCTCTCTGTGTGTGTTTGTGTGTGTGTGTGTGTGTTTGGGAAGGAAGGAAGGAAGGAAGGAGATTGGAAAATTGAAGGAAGGAAAGAAAGAAAGAAACAATGTAGATATATATGTCAGATAAGAGGAGGAGGGAAGAGGAGAGGAGAAGAGGAAAGGAGGAGAGGAGGAAGGAAAGGAAGGAAATAATGTAGATATATATGTCAGACAAGAGAAGGAGGGAAGAGGAAAAGAGGAGAGGAGGGAGGGAGGGAGGAAGGAAGGAAGGTGATTGGAAAATTGAAGGAAGGAAAGAAAGAAAGAAATAATGTAGATATATATGTCAGATAAGAGGAGGAGGGAAGAGGAAAAGAGTAGAGTAGAGTAGAGTAGAGTAGGAGGGAAGGAAGGAAGGAAGGAAGGAAGGAAGGAAAGAAGGAAGGAAGGAAGGAAGGAAGGAAGGAAGGAAGGAAGGAAGGAAGGAAGGAAGGGTACTTCTATAACTGAAGATGGTAGAGAAAGACATGTTGATAAAAATAGGATTGCCAACATGATCCCCAACTTCCGATGATGGATATGGCACAAGAAGAAGAAGAGGAAGGCGAGAGAGAGTCCTAGATTTCTTTCTCAAAGGGAATCCATTGATACAATATATTATGCATTGTTATCTCTAAAGGGTACTTATAAAATTGAGCCAGATGACTACAGAAAGCAAACGCATCAATTGTACCTCATTTTGCTCTGGCAACCACAGAAAAGCCAGTGCCTTGCAGGTCAGCCTCTTGAAGGAACAGCTGCCAGGGAGTCGCAGTCCTAATCAAGTCCTCTGGAGTTGCATAGCTATTAGGGAGAAGCGGTTTTTTGCCCATCAACAAGCCTATCACTGAAGGCCCAGGATTCAATGACTCACATGGCTGACTTTTTAATCTCCAGTTTTATTTTTTTAATTGGGATTTTTGAATAAGGGGGAAAGGATAAACCCTGGAACACAGCAACTTACTATGCAACAACAAGAATACTAATGTGGGCTTCAAATTCTCTCTTTGAAGAATGGGAGGGTCTGGGGGGAGATGGAAAATCTTCCATTTGGAAGCAGATCTTTAGATTGTACACACATTTTCCCCATTACTAATTCCCCCACTTCACCTTTTGAACTTCAAGTATTTAATTAAGAGCTACACTTATATCGGGGAAGAAGATTTGCTATAGGTGAAGCAGGAGTGTCGTGTTGACAACATTTGGTTATTTTCTATGTGTCAAACTCCAAGGAAACCTTCAGCTGCCAAAATTACTGTCAAATCCTGATTACTGCCTCATGTCTGTCATCTACAGAATAGAACTATACATTAAGTTTAAAAGGCCGTCACAACCTCCCCCACCAAAATCTGTTTGGAAATCACATCTCACAGGAACCAATTATCTGGCAAAAAATATTCAGATGCCTAATAAATTACCTGAAAGATACTTGGCCCTTAAGAAGTCGCAAAAAGAACATTCTGGAGAAGTCTTTAGGAGTTTGTTCATTTCAGTTTAGGGAATTTGCAGTAGAGCTGTCCCCAAATGCAGCTCTTAAAAAGAAGGCAGTATGGATTTTAGAAATGTTTCTAAGTATAAAATGTAAGCTAGGCTTTTTTTTTAATTTTTCCTCTCCTTTATTTGTTTTATACTTCGCCATTTTTTTTAAAAAGAAAGTATTCTTGAAATTGAAAAGTTTGTCTTGTTCGTTGTGTATGCATAAAATAAATCAATAAATAATTTATTTTTAAAAGATAAGTAAACAAGGGGTGGGAAAGAGTAATTGATAGTAATTGGAGTCTAAAACATATGAAGAACAGTTGCAGGAGCTGGGTATGTCTAGTTTGATGAGGAGAAGGACCAGAGGAGACATGATAGCAGTGTTCCGATATCTCAGAGGGTGCCACAAAGAAGAGGGAGTCAAACTATTCTCCAAGGCACCTGGGGGCAGGACAAGAAGCAATGGGTGGAAACTAATCAAGGAGAGAAGCAACTTAGAACTGAGGAGAAATTTCCTGACAGTTAGAACAATTAACCTCTGGAACAGCTTGCCTCCAGAAGTTGTGAATGCCCCAACCCTGGAAGTCTTTAAAAAGATGTTGGATAGCCATTTGTCTGAAATGGTATAAGGTTCCTGCCCACACAGGGGGTTGGACTAGAAGACCTACAAGGTCCCTTCCAACTCTGCTATTGTATTGTATTGTATTGTATTGATATGAATGAACGAATGAACGAATGGTTTTTAATGACCCTGTAGTTTCTTAATTAGGGGTACAGTTGAAGCAACTGGGCAAAGCTGAGCATTTACAGGCTGGATGACCTTCCTTATTCCTATGCAGAGTTCACAGGAAATATTTTTTTTTCCTTTGTGTCTTCAGAAAAAAACGTATGTTGCTACCTAGGATTGGATTCTCAATTTTCCGATTGGGAGGCAAGTGTCTTAACCGCTAGGCCACAACATACCTCAAATGAACAAATGAACAAACAAACAAATCTTAGATAGTGCCCATCTCACCTGCATGTAATTCTGTATGGCGTCCACAATTAAAATCCAAACTAAAACAGCCAACATAACTCAACCATTGAAACCAATTAAAGCCAGTTTTTTTTTAAAAAACTATGTAATTCAAGGAAGGCAGGTTGATATCAGATGCTGGCTGATGCCTTCCCACCCCCCCACCCCCGAATTTTTCAGAGCTTGCTGCCTGCATCCACAAGAGTGTAGAGCTCCAGAAATGCATTTTTCATTTTGCTCTGGCAAAGGGTTGGACCTGGGAAAGTCCCCTGAAGCTCCATTTGCCATTACAATAGGGATCAGCTCTTCTATTTTGCACGCTTGGCAGCTGTTCTGAATGACAAATGAGCCATGGAAAAATATTATAACAGCTAAAGGCCAGTAACCTGTTTGAGCTAGTACTGCGAGCCCAAGGTTTTCCCTCTGTGAGTCAAAATACAGAGATATTCCAGAACTTTAAAAAATAAATAAATCTGGAGAACTCTGTAGATTAAAAATGTTATTTGTTCCTGGCAGATGGGAGAGGGAGCGGAGAGGAGAAACTGCCTTGAACTTCATTTCTACCCTGCAATTAGTACAGTTATCTTGTTTCACCAGAAATTAAATCTAAGGTTTTGGGGAATAAAACACCAAACAATTAACAGAACTCCTAAGCAGCAAATTATAGGCCCTCCTTTATCAAGGGATGATTAGGTAATTCCTACCAAATAGGTCAGGAGGTGGGTGGCTCAGTGGCTAAGATGCTGAGCTGGTCTATCAGAAAGGTCGGCAGTTCGGTGGTTTGAATCCCCAGCGCCGCATAACAGAGTGAGCTCCCGTTACCTGTCCCAGCTTCTGCCAACCTAGCAGTTCAAAAGCATGTAAATAATGCAAGTAGAAAAACAGGGACCACCTTTGGTGGGAAGGGAACAGCGCTCCGTGTGCCTTCGGTGTTTAGTCATGCCGGCCACATGACCACGGAGACCTCTTCGGACAGCGCTGGCTCTTTGGCTTTGAAACAGAGATGAACACCGTCCCCTAGAGTTGGGAACAACTAGAACATATGTGTAAAGGGAACCTTTACCTTCACCTTACCAAGTATCTCATCCTCGTTACATATTATTATTTTTGATATGGTGAAAATTACTGGCAAAGTTTCACATTTTTTTCCCCTTTAACCATATCAGTTTCCTATTTAGGCCTGGCCAGATCAGTGGTCGGGGGTTTGCAGAAAAGTTTTAATCTCTGCAAAAGTTGGAGGAGTACCTTTCCTCTACACACCCTGTCCCAAATCTTGTTCTCATGGAGTAAAAGATTTCTAAGAGAAATGCTAAAAAATTAGAAATAGTCTAAGACAGGGGTGTCCAAACTTGGGAACTTTAAGACTTGTGGACTTCAACTTCCAGAATTCTGGGAGTTGAAGTCCACAAGTCTTAAAGTTCCCAAGTTTGGACACCCCTGGTCTAAGAGAAATACTGAGGGGTGGTAAGGTAAAGATTCCCCTTTAATATGTGATTGGAGATGACAACTTTTCTCTGGAAATTAGTTTGATCTGACTCATTTCCTTCATAGAAGAGTTCCAGTTTTGTTTTCTCAATTGAACATTTCACTCTTAAGAGCAAGGGGCCTCTTCACATGCACAGAAACACCTTTTAGCATCTGGATCTATGTGGTTCAACTGCTCTGATCCACACATCAATGAGAAGTGCTTATTTGATCTGGGCATTGCTCTGAGGGGATATTTCAATCAATGCTCCATCCAACTGATGTGCCTTTTTCAAAAATCTCCTACCTGTTGTTTATTCTCAAGAATTATGGGTGTGAGGGATCTGCTGTTTGAGACCTCAAAGGCCTGGGGGTCTTTTCTAGTGGTAAAAGGCAAACAAATTCTCTTTATTCAGTGTTGGTATGCCCTTCCTCAAACTCCTATCCTGTTGTGAACATTACACTTTAGAAAGGATTCCAAGAAAATAAACCAGTTCAAAGGGGGAGTAAAAGTGATCAGAACCCATTTGGCAAATGTGATTCCTGCTTCTAATTCAATTCATAAAATCAAAGTCAATTTGGAGTTGTTATTGGCTTAAGTTTGGAGCAAATCACTGAAACAAAAAACTGCACAATTTGGACTGACCACTGTGGTTCTTAGTGGTTTCTGTCAAGCTCCCAAAATCCCATCTAGCTTGGGTGAATAAATCAACAAGGTCATCTTTCACACTGCAAGTTCACTTCTTAGCCGGAGCAGATACAGGCTGCCTGCAAGTTGTTAACTCCCAAGATCCAATTTGGCTTTTGTTTGCACATAGAACTAAACTCAAAGTTTGCCACAGACCTTTTTTTTCTTGGGCTCACACAATATTTTCAGATTTGGGTTAGTGTCATTACAATTACATTACATTGCAATATTTCGTTTCTTTGGAAAGAGTGCCCTTTGTCAGAAGCTGCATGGGTGCAAAGCTGGAATATAAAGACAGATAGACTAATTGAACAGTTCCATGACAAATACCCTGATAAGCCAAAGGGTCCCCCTGGTGGGTGGGGGGGCAGAGAGAAGTGGTTAGATGTATGAAGTTAACCCCCTGTGTTATTCTTGTTACAGGACACACTTGTGTGAGTACAACAGCAGATGACCTCTTGAAATCTGTAATACAGCCCTTAGAGTGACCAGAATATCTATAAATCACACCTTAAGAGAGTAAAACTATAGATCTATGGAACAATGGCTACAGGGATGTCAAAACCTACATGCACATTTGTAAAAATAAACCAGAATTGCAAACCAGTTGATATATTTTAGATTTTTCACAATCCTCAAACCTTCTGTTTTCACTATTTCTTATACATTTTATATAGTAGGTCCTAAAGTTAGTGTTTGGTATGTCCACACACATTCGCTGTAATAAACATATATTTAAAAAAAAAATACATATTTTTTAATTAAACACAAGAGAAAAACCAAACGTCCCTTTTTGTAAAATGAACACTCCTTTTCTCAGCCTTTACAACCCACCCAACAACTTATCCTGTTTCCTGCAGCATGAGAATTCATTGATCACACACTGTAGAGAGTAAGGGAGGTAACCTTGACAGAAATATGCAAGAACCATTATCTAGGCAAAGAAGGTTGATGTATTCTTTAAATCCTGGGAAATGAGATAATATTTGGAAGTGACTCAGGACTTGCAAGATTGATGTCAGCTCCCCCAGGTAAACCAGAGCAGACTATCAATTCCCTAGAAAGGCCTACAAAAGACCAACACTTTATTGAAATTAGTCACAGTAACAGAATCTTGCAAGTCGGATTGGGTTGCACATCCTCCTCCTTCTTATATGTCAATGAATCAGGGAAGTGTTTGCCTGAGCCGCGTGCAAATATTATCTTGTTTCCTAGGACTTGTTTCTAGGTGACGGTTCTTGCATATTTCTGCCAAGGTCCCTTCCTTCCATTGCTCTCTGTGTATGCCTATAAATGGACGAATTCTCACCCAGAGACACTGCGATTTGGTTCTTGTCCCTGGAGGTATCATCTGAAATAACCATCTAAGGTTCTCTGCGTGCTTTTTCCATTATGGAAGGAATCCAGCTCTTCTTCTCCATCTTGATGTTCATCAAGGTGAATGTCTTTCTTTCGTAGACAGTAAGCATTGTCTTCAAGTCTCTATTTCAGTCTAAACTGCCCTGCAAGTGTATCTGCTACAAATTGCGTCCCCTATTGGATCGGGATGCCCTATGCACAGTCACTCATGCCCTCGTGACATCCCAACTGGACTACTGCAATGCTCTCTACATGGGGCTCCCCTTGAGGTGCACCCGAAGACTTCAGCTTGTCCAGAATGCAGCCGCGCGAGAAATTATGGGAACCTCGAGGTTTGCCCATGTAACACCGCTCTTGCGCGAGCTGCATTGGCTGCCTGTCGTCTTTCGGGTGCGCTTCAAGGTGTTGGTCATCATCTTTACAGCGCTCCATGGCACGGGACCTAGCTATCTGCGGGATCGGATTCTGCCCCATACATCCCTGCGGCCGATTCGCTCCCACAGAGAGGGACTTCTCTGGGTGCCGTCCACTAGGTTATGCCAGCGGGCGACGCCCAGGGGAAGGGCCTTCTCTGTGGCGGGCCCAACCCTCTGGAACGACCTTCCCCCCGAAATTAGAACAACTACGGACCTCCGCTCCTTCCGTCAAAAACTTAAAACACACTTCTTCTGCTTGGCCGGCCTAGGTTAGTCATCTGTTTATTAATTGGGTTTTTTAAGGGGTTTAGCTTTTTTAGTATTTTGGGTTTTTAGCGCAGGGATAAATTGTTTAATCTTGTTTTTATCTATATTTATGTATATTTATGTCTATATATTTTAATTCCCCTGTGCACCGCTCCGAGTCCCTTCGGGGAGAGGAAGCGGTCTATAAATTTATTATTATTATTATTATTATTATTATTATTATTATTATTATTATTATTATTATTATTATTATTATTATTATTATTATTATTATTATTATTATTATTATTATTATTATTATTATTATTACAGTTACCCTGGTATTTCCTGTCTGGTCATGCTTTTTTCACAGAACTGCAAATGAAACTACAACATATTGCAAGGTGATATGGCAGGAAGGGCATGTTCTGACTAAAAATAGAGTCATGGGGAAAGGAATCCATTGGAAAGGGTTTCTTTGGGAGCAGGGCTCCTTGAGACAAGCATGATGGGGGTTTTTTCCATTGTATATGTATACGTGCATCGCTATATTTGTGACTGAAGCTAACATGAATGAGAATAGAATAGAATAGAATAGAATGGAATGGAATGGAATGGAATGGAATTCTTTATTCTATTCTAGAATAAAGACATTCTGTCTTTTTATGTACACTGAGACCACATGCACCAAAGACAAATTCCAAATCACACTTGGCCAACAAAGAATTCTATTCTATTCTCTTGCAAGTGTAAAACATGATCTTAAGTCCATTGGTTGTGTGGTAAGTCCATTGTAAGTTGGAATGGTCACTAAACAAATGGTTGTAAGTCAAGAACGACCTGTATTAACCCCAGATCATTTACTTCATCTTTCTGAATAGCATTGCTGCTCCTGGAATATAATTTGCCCCTGCTCTGTTTTAAACCTGCATCCTCAAATCCCTGTTTCCCTAGATGTGACACCAAAACACTTTGAAAGTTTAGAACAGATGTAGAAACTTCTGTCGGACACACAGTGCCAAAATGGAGGTGGCATTTCCATCTAATTAATTGATGGCTATGTAGAAAATGACTACCCACACAACCGCACACTCACACACACACACACACACTCACAGAGGCATGTCCTGCAAAAGCTGTAGTAAATTAATAGGAGCTGTGAGAGCACAATCTCTGCCTTCATATAGGTCAGAACTGCCTATCACTTGCCTACCTGTCTTTAATGGTACCCAAAATACACTGCCTGAGGTGGCTGCTTTCCTTTGCCTGGGTAGAGCTGCCTCTGGCATTGTCAGCTCGTATCGCCCAGAGTCCCCAGACTATTACTCTTCTTATGACAATCCGTGTAGCTTAACGCAACCTACCTTTTTCTTCGCTCTCTCTCTCTCTCTCTCAAACTATTAACTTTCAACACCCTGTCTAATCAATTGTCAGGCAATTCCTCAGAGATGCTCCCAAGTGAGAAGTTATGCCATTAAGCAAAGATTCCTAATTTTTAACAGAGGCACAGAGTTAGATGGATGGATACAAAGACTGATATGTCTGTGTGTGTGTGTGTGTGTGTGTGTGTGTGTGTGTGAGAGAGAGAGAGAGAGAGAGAGAGAGAGAGAGAAAGAGAGAGAGAGAGAGAGAGACAGAAAGACACAGAGAGAGAGAGAGACAGACAGACAGACAGACACAAAGAGAAACAGAGAGAAAGAGAGAGACACACAGAGAGAGACACAGAGAGAAAGAGAGAGAGAGAGAGAGAGAAAGAGAGAGAGAGAGACAGACAGGCAGACAGAGAGACAGAGAGACACAAAGAGAAACGGAGAGAAAGAGAGAGACACACAGAGAGACACACAGAGAGAGAGAGAGAGAGAGACAGAGACAGAGAAAGAGAGAGAGAGACAGAAAGAGAGAGAGAGACACAGAGACACATACACAGAGAGAGACACACACACACACACAGAGAGAGAGAGACAGAGACAGATAGAAAGAGAGACACAGAGAAAGAGAGAGACATACACACACAAAGAGACACAGAGAGAGACACAGAGAGAGGGTGGGATAGACAGACAGACAGCAGACCGACAGGCAGGCAGACACAGACAGACAAATAGACAAGACAAAATGACAGAGATAACGCAGACAAAAAAGAGTAAGGTTTTTGTAATAGTTTAACCATTAAAAATATTTAGATTAATTCAGGTAACTTCAATGAAGCATTCAAAGTGTATGGTGATCCCTGTTATAATTAGCACAGCTCTTCCTCAAACCTGCAAGGGCCTATTTCCAGCATTAAGTAGAACCGGACACAAAGGACCTTTCAAAATAACTGCCAAACTTCTGGTCACGGAAAATGAATAAAATATTATTTTTCACCCCCTGAAGGAGCAAGAAATTCTGCAATATGTTCTCCATCGTAAAAACTTCTTATTGCTGATAAGACAACCACTAATGAAAACTCCCCAGAGGAAAGGAGTTTCCTCCCAGTGCCTTCATTGATCTTTAATACAAACATGAGAAGCAGGGAAGCTGCAGACCCTTGGAAAAAGGTCCGTGCCTTGACCCACCCACCCCTCGGCCCCCACAAAAACAGCCTCCAGGATGAAGGGCAAGGACACTGCACTATATTTACGAAAATCATCTTGAACTTCTCTTTTTCTTGGGAAGAAATTAGCAGCAATCCTTTCTTGTGGGCAAAAGAAATAAGGGCTCATAGAAAACGATGTAGGAGAGAAGTAGGTAAAGGTGAAGGTTCCCCTCACACATATGTGCTAGTTGTTCCTGACTCTAGGTTGGCAGTTTGGCAGTTTGAATCCCTAGTGTCACATAATGGAGGGAGCTCCCTTTACTTGCCCCAGCTTCTGTCAACCTAGCAGTTCAAAAGCACGTAAAGAAATTAGGAATCACCTTTGGTGGGAGTGTTCTGTGCACCTTCGGCGTTGAGTCTTGCTGGCCACATGACCACAGAGACATCTTTGGACAGTGCTGGCTCTTCAGCTTTGAAATGGAGATGGGTTCTGCCCCCTAGAGTCGGGAACGACTAGCACATATGTGCAAGGGGAACCTTTACCCTTTAAAACGACCTAACATGATCAGTTATTGTCCTTCTGATCCCACATGGTTTCTTCCAGCTAATTGGGGAAGTGGGTTGTGGCCCGTAACCCTAGGAAAATTTTCCGCCCCACAGACGGACACACAAGCTTGGCTACTTGCTACTATCTCCTTGGCTGCGAGCCCAGACTCACATTACCAATACTGTAACATGTTTACAGACAGAGAATTGCAGACTCGAACGACCAGATATTTCCAATGATGAGTTGTAACTGTTGTTTCCTACAAATGACCCCTCCCAAAGCCTTCCCTATAAGCTCTCTTGGGAGGGGCCACTCAACAACCAGCTGGTTCCAATTCAGGGCCTCCGAACTTGCCTATTACTTAACTGTTGCCTCCTTTTCTCAGCCCTGCATAATCTAGCATCAGGGACAAATTGCCCCTGATCCTCCCCACTGCTCCATGACCCAGGCACCTTCTGGTAGTCAACCAGACTCTCTGCTTCCTCAAGGTCTCCCTCTTCCTCCAGGGCAGACTCATAGGACTCTTCACTAGAAGAGTCCATCACCAGCTCATCCGGAGCCGGCTGGGCCACAGCAGAAAATTATCCAGTTTTGCTACATCAATATATCCAGGACTGATTTTAATATCTGCCTGCAAACCATCTTCCCTAACCAGGAATCCACCTTATTCAATAATAGTAACACTAATTCAAAGGCCATCCTGCAGACTGTTTTTTTTTTTTATAGCTTCCAGAACTTCTCAAGATTGAACTGTCAACACTGAACAGCAAGCTACCAAGAGACAGTGGCAGAATTTTCCACTGATAATCACCGGGAAATGAAGAAGGGGAGTTAAAAGCCTACAAGAGGACTCCCCGTTGTGACTCTCAATGGCAAAACAACAGCAACAATACTCCCAGCTACACAAGTGTTGCCTGGGAGTTACTATCTGATGCAGCCCTCAGACTGCAGCATGGAGCAGCAGGGTTTCCTCCAATCATTTTAATGATCATCCAGATTTATAAGATGTAGGTGAATTTCTTTTTTTAACAAGAGATCTTGTATGCCCAACCCGTCTTCTGTCTCCATCATTCTCATCTAGCTGCAGAGTTTGACGGAGAAGATACAAAACGACACAGGGGCACTGATTCAAACAAATGAAATAAGTGTCTATTTTGGTCAACTCAAGGGCAACAAATGGAAAACAAGCAAGGGCATGTGCAATTTTCCCATGGGCCTAGCCTTGTGCCCCTTATTCCTGGATCCTGTTAATGCCTGAATGGTGGTTTAGCTGAATAACACTTGAATCCTATTGATTTTAAGGAGAACAAAAGTGCAGCTAATTTGAGTCTGGTCTGGTTCCAACCACAGGAACATTAAGCAATAAATGAAGGGATTAACCAACTGAAATTCATGCAATTAATTGAATACAATTTCTATTATATACATAATAGCGGGAAGCATTCTAAGCAATTACAGTCATATTCCAGCAGAGAAAAACCTACTTAAATTGTGAAACTGGAGAGGAGGAACAAAAGGGGAGGAGATTGAGTAGCTCATTTCAGGCAAGCTATTTGGTTTAAATGTGAGTTCCCTCTAATTCCCCAAAGTAAAATTTATCATAGATAAATGCAATGTATGATCATTTCCTTGCTACTTTCTATTTTCCATATTTTTTTTTCCTGGTGCTTAAGGATGATAATTGGAAAAAGGAGATTATTTCCAAGGCAAAATCTTGCTGAAAAGATAAGGAGGGAGACGAAATTAAGAAGATAAACTTACCATGTTGTCTGTCTTCTTTCTCCCTCCTGATGCCTTCTTGATATATAGGATTAACCGGGACCATCCAGTGGACTGAAGAAGGCGTCTTTGGGCCTAGAAAATCCGATATATACAAAATGCTTGGTTGGATTGGTTTCGTCTGTACTAGATTATAATACTCTCATTTTAGGAGGCCTATAAACTATAACCGGTTTTATTAAATAAATATAATTTGGGGAGACGAATCATCAAAGAGCTAGTCTCCATCAAATTCAGGCTTCCCTTATTTTATTTATTTTATTTATCATATTTATATACCGCCCTATCTCCCTGAAGGGACTCAGGGCGGTGCACAGGAACAATAAAAAACAGTACATACAAAAACAATTTAAAATAGATTAAATTTAAAGGTCTGTGCTAAAATTTTAGTTAAAACCTTATTAAGATCAATTAAAACTATACCATTAAAGCCATGTCAGGCCGGCCACATAAAATAGGTGTGTTTTTAGTGCCCGGCAAAAGAGGCGTAGGTCCGTGATGGTACGAAGGTTGGGGGGCAGGTCGTTCCAGTGGGCAGGGCCTGCCACAGAGAAGGCTCTCCCCCTGGGGGTCGCCAGCCGGCATTGTCCGGCAGACGGCACCCTGAGGAGGTCCACACTGTGGGAGCGGACAGGTCGAAGGGAGGTATGTGGTAGGAGGCGGTCCCGCAAGTAACCAGGTCCCTTGCCATGGAGCGCTTTGAAGATGGTTACTAACACCTTGAAGCGCACCCGGAAGGCCACAGGCAGCCAGTGCAGCTCGTGCAGGAGAGGTGTTACATGGGAGTATCGTGAGACTCCCAAAATCCCCCGCGCGGCAGCATTCTGGACTAGCTGGAGCCTCCGGGTGCACCTCAAGGGGGGCCCCATGTAGAGAGTGTTACAGTAGTCCAGGCGGGAGATGACGAGGGCTTGAGTGACCGTGTGTAGGACGTCACGATCTAGATAGGGGCGCAACTTGAAGGTCCCCATAGTAGAACTGTTACTGATCGTTGGAGGGAAGTGATTGAATTGTCATGTCCAACTACCTCCCAGCCTTCACACTTTGAAAAATAGCACAAATCTGGATATGTCTAACCTTACCTCCCTCCACTCTCATGAGATCCTGAGGCATTATCTCAGGTTAAAGTTCTATCCTATACTCAGATTTTATTTTGACTTTTGTCTTGGTTGTGGGTCTTAACCCTGTTCCTCAAGGTTATTCCTACTGCTCAGTACAGAATGAGAGATACCAGGGACATGCCTTCTCAGTGTTGGATTCCCCACCATGAAATTCTACTAGTAGGGCATTTCCCCCTCTTATATTTAGACCTAAAAAGCTGTTAACAATCTGGATTGTAACTAATGCAATTTGACAACCATTTCCTCTGTAAGACATTTAGTGTGTAAGAAAGCAACAGAGAGCACTCTGCTAATCAGATGGAGCAATATAAAATTATCCAAAAAGCAGAGGGGAGGGAATGAAAATTATCTCCTGAGGAATTTTAGTCCAGTTAATATTGCATGAAATTATAATACTACTTCATGCTGATACAATGGGCAAAAGCAATAGCCTAAGAACAGAGGGAGTGACAGTATTAAAATAGTATTAAGTATTCTTTAAAATTACATCTATATTTTTTAAAATATTCTCTAACGTTACCTCAATCATTTTAATTCTCAGTTTGTACTTGGGGGATTGCTTAATATAGGTGGCAAAACTGGAGATAAATATTCCCTGGATTTCTAAAATTCTCCAATATTTCAGAAGCAGTGTGAATAAAGGATTTCTTTTTCCAAACTTTTAAAAATGAAAAAATTAACTAAGTATTCATTTTAGTCTAGCATATATGGTTCCTTAGCAGCACGTATGGCTGTGAAAGTTGGACTATAAGAAAGGCTGAGCATCAAAGAATGGAGGCCTTTGAACTCTGGTGCTGGAGAAGACTCCTGCAAGTCCCTTAGATTACAAGGTGATCCAACCAGTCAGTCCTAGAGGAGATAGGCCCTGACTGCTCTTTAGAAGTCCTGATCCTGAAGAGAAAACTCAAAGACTTTGACCACCTAATGAGAAGAGCCTCATGCTGGGAACAATGGAGGGCAAAAGAAGAACGGGACAACAGAGAATGAGGTGGTTGTATTGAGTCATCAAAGCAGTCGGGGTGAGCTTAAATGGACTCCAGAGGATGGTAGAGGACAGGAAGGCCTGGAGGAACGTTGTCCATGGGGTCACGATGGGTCGGACACAACTTTGCAACTAATAACAATAAGCAGCACCCATGCACTTTTGTGATAGTTTTATACATGGTTAAAAGCAAAGTTCTTTCCAAATACTCATAAACAATTGATTATTCAAGAAACATATTCTGATAATCCTCTCCATCTAATCCTCCTTTGGAACTGCTCTCAGCCACCACCCAGACAACACAGTCAAAGGTCAGAGACTAACATATGATCGTTCTAATCAATTTTGACAGGGAATTTTTAACACTTCATCAAACTACAATTCCCAGGAGCTTCTGAAATAATTCCCCTGAGAATTAATGTGAAATCTATTGCACATGGATCCCTCTTTACCTTCCACACCTTTTGGTAAATACAGGAGTGTTGATGTGATTTGCAGGTAGACTATCCTGAGGTTTTTTATTTTATTTTGATTTTTGATTTAACTGTGAGTGCGCCTTAGTCCTCAGATCTGATCTGGCCACTTATTTTGGCACTAGAAAACTAAATAAACAATCTAATCCTCTTTGCATGTTGCCTGGGAGTTAAAGCCAGAATTTATTTATTTATTTTATTTTATTTCGATTTATATAACCGCTCCTTCTCCATTGAAATGGACCCAGGGCGGTGCACAGGGAGTTAAAATCAATAAATAACAATAAACACAGAATAATGTCTAAAATAAATTAAACTAAGGACCTGTGCTAAAACACCCCATTAAAATTCTAAAATACATTTACTCATTGGCTAAAATTGAATTATATCAGAGCTCTAAGCTCTAAGCTAGACCGGCTTGATGGAAAAGATATGTCTTAAGTGAGCGGCGAAAGAGGGGAAGGTCTGTGATAGTCCGACGTTCGGGGAGGTAGGTCGTTCCAGAGGGATGGCCCAGCCACTGAGAAGGCCCTTCCCCTGGGCACCGCTAGCCGGCATTGACCGGCGGATGGTACCCTGAGGAGGCCCTCCCTGTGGGAGCGGATCGGACGGTGGGAGGTATGTGGCAGGAGACGGTCCCGCAAATAACTAGGCCCCGTGCCATGGAGCGATTTGAAGATGGTAACAAGCACCTTGAAGTGCACCCGGAAGGCCACCGGCAGCCAGTGATAGAAACAGAGGTGGTATTCAGCTGGTTCTGACCAGTTCTGGCGAACCGGTAGCGGATGTTTTGTGTAGTTGGGAGAACCGGACAATGCCACCTCTTGGCGGTCCTGTCCCCATCTATTTGCTGCCTCCCAAATCCCAGCTAATTGGCTGGGGCTTCTTTTGTTGCCCTGCACAGGAGAACGGAGCTGGAAAACAGATTAGTGGGATGGGGAGGGAATGGAGATTTTGCAATATCCTTCCCCTGTAATATAACACTAAAATAATTTTACCATCAGAGGAACTTTTTAGAAGGGAAAAAAGCCCTCTGCACTGCTTTAATTTAATCCCTTGCTGATTGAACCTCTGTATTATTTTATTTTTTTTAAAATTATATTTATTTTTATGTACATTTTATTTCTGCAAAGACAACACTGATTCCAGATTGCACTGGATTCATCTCCATAGGAGCTAAGCTTCTGGGTGAGGAATAAAAAAGATCTTTATAAAAGGACTTTTAAGTTGATTGCTTGTAAATGTAACTGGCTTATTCAAATGTTCTTCTAATCTCTGGTCTGCGTAGAACATTCTAATCTAGGGACTGTGCCAAAGACATGTTTTTTATCACTTGTTTGCCAGAACAAACAAACAAAAAACAGAAATTATTCCCGGATTAGCATGATTGAGGGAAAAAACCCAAGTGCAGAATAATATGCAACAAACATGCATTGCCCTCTGCAACAGGGATATTGTTCGAGTTCTAATTCTATTGCAATTCCAAACCACTCATTTACCAGGCTGTGTTTATAAACTATGATTTAAAACAATGTGGAGTTAACAGGTTTTCATTCTCTGGGTCATGAATGAAACTATTTTTTCCCCCTTTTGGCAGCTCCCCCCCCCCCCCCCACTTAATGCTGCTGTTGACAAATCATTGGAACAAGGCATCAAAGCAATCCCAATTGCCTGGAAATTAAAAGTGGCCCAACTAGTTTTGCTTTGATTTTTTGCGGGGGGGAAAACACCACCACCCCAACAACCTAAAGTTGTGTAGGCAGGCCTGAGTCTAAGATTCCTGGGAATATGTACTGTCAAATATCTATGGCGCCTGGTGCGTGGCACGTATTGTGAGAAAGAGACTACACTTTGTATTTCGTACGCAAAAGATTAAATGTTGCAATTCTTTGCCAATGTTAATTTGCTAGCACATATATGCACACTGTGTCTCCATAATCCTTTACTCCAGCCGATACTCTTATTCATATACTAGCCGTTCCTGGCCCCACCTTGCTGTGGCCCACACTGGTTAAATGGCCAACCAATGTGTGTACACCTGCACACACAAACACGTACACACAACCACCGTATAACCCCCAACCTAACTACCTACTGTATTTCTCCCTCTACCTACCTACCTACCTACTGCATTTCTCCCTCCCTCTCTCTATCCCTATAGCTGCCTGCCTACCTACCTACTGTATTTCTCCTTGAATCTTATGGACAGAGTATTTTATGTCATAAAGGATGGCACAATACCTGTGGCCCACTGCTTTTTCTGTACCCATCTACCTACCTTTTTTACAATGTTTTACATTTCTGTTGCATGTACCTGGAACAGGTGTGACATTTACACAATCTATATATATATATATCATTGGTGCCGTACTTGAAAGGAATGTTATGTGAAAATTTGGAAGCGATCGGTGCGTTACTTTCGGAGATTAGTGGTTTTGAACAAACTCTTGTTACATTTTTATTTATATATAGATTTTGTTATTGCTTCTCCAGCTTGAAGGCCTGGAATAATTATTATTAATGTGGTGGCTATTATTATTATCATCTTAGTCATGCATACCATGTTTCCCCAAAAATAAGATAGGGTCTTGTTTTCTGTTGGCACACACACCCCAAAAAATAAGCGCTTGGCCTTATTTTCTGGGAGATCTTATTATTTTTGAGGTGCAGGAGACAGCGAGCATGGTCATCTCACAGCTGCTGCTGTGTTGCAATATTTTTGGAGAGGGCTTATTTTCAGGGGAGAACTTATTTTAGCGCATGCGCTCAAAAGCCCGATTGGTCTTATTATCTAGGGAGGTCTTATTTTGTGGAAAACATGGTGTACCTGTTGAAAAGTATCTACATTTTAATTCAGTAGTGGTGGTCTCCAAATAGCTTGTCCCTTACAAAATTTCCACGCTTCATTTAACTATTCTTTAGGCAGAGACTGTGCCAAATGCAAAGCCATGGTTTATGAGCCATGATGGTTTAGTTCACACACATATACAAAGCCAAGCTCAAGCAACCTCTCATTATATAGCTGGCTTCAAAGTTTCAAGATGATGATGGTGATAATATATGAAAGATTTGAGGAGCAATCATTAAAAGGGTTATTTGGATTGAAACCACTTTCATGGAGTAAAATTTAAATACTTCACTGCACCCTGGTGAAAAATACTGTGAGAGGCAATTTGGCCCTGGCTCAACAGACCTTTTCGTTGTTAATTTTATATAAGCATTATTTTCCATTCATCCACTTATCTACCTATCCAATTACATATATAATAAGTTCATAGGTTATGGTGAGGACAATATCCTTGCTCCTGAGCTGTTAGACAATGTGAAATGTGGCATGGAAACACCTTGAAGACCAAGGAAAGAGACAGAGGGGACCACAGGCTAAATTTTAAAACAGATTTTCATACTAGAGAGGAGAGTGTTTAAGTCTACTTTAAACTCAATTTTTTTTCTGAGCCAGATGTCGCAGCTTTGTTTTGAGATGCAATGAAACAATACATCACTGAGGTTGTAATGTTAACTAACAAAAAACAGGTTAATGGGGTTGGTTGGATGGATGGATGGATGGATGGATGGATGGATGGAAAGAGAGAGATAGAGGAAAAGAGAAGGAGAGATTCCCATTCTTAGAACTAAATGGGGAAGAAGAAGCAAAGCTCGGACACTTTACACTGTCTACACTGTATAATAAAGTTGCATTTTGTTTCCAACCCTTTGGGAAGCAACTTTTACTATATATTTTTGTACTTTTGTTCTTTCTCACAAAATCAGTTCCAGTCCATCTATTATTTCTTCGTTATTCCCTCCCCCCTCTCTTTGGATTAAGATCTAAAATGCAGGGAAAATACAGATTGCATAAATAATGGAAAAAACCACTATGCATGGTTTGGGATGTTAAAAAATATATATTGGGTGTATCTTTCTTCACTGAGCTGGCACCAGGAATCTTTTGGCTTGCTGGAGTATTTTTTTAAAACAACTTGTCAAAACAAAATCTAAAACTGGGCCACGGAACTCATTAAATAGTACACTCATTATGAATTTGAACAACTCTGGCAACAGGCCGAGCCCATGTTCTAAAAACCTGTGATCCCATCTCCAGATTTTCAAAGATAATTTCTTTCCTGCCATAGGAATTGAAGATATCTTTGAGGGTAGACATGAAGTCCCCTTCAGATATTTTTCAGAAATGCTCCTACCATCCCTTGCCAATGTCCATTTTGGCAAGGCAGATGAAAGTTGAAACCCCAAATATCTAGAAGGCATCAACTTGTTTATACCATTTCTTTCTATTTTTGGTTTGTCACTTTGGCTGCTATTAAAAAACAACAACATATCGCCATACCTAGCTGTAAAAGATCATCATCTGACTGAGAAGTTTGTTGGAGAGTTGCTTTTCAAAGCAATGTTGGTTAGTTTGACTGTCAATCACCATGGAATAGACACAGGCCTTGGAAACTGTTGTGACTCCATTGGTGTCTAGTTCCAACAGCCATTAGGTAAATGTTTTGAGATTTTACCAGGTACAACACCACAATATCAATATTGTCATGACCCCAGAATTCAATTCCTTAAAAAAAATGAATCCAGAGATTATAATCCCTTAAACTTCAATTATTTGTATTTGAGCATTCCATTTTCTGGTCAAGTTTTTTTTCTATTCATATCCCACCCTTCCTGTGGGGCTCAAGGACTGGTTGAAACTCGTCTGAAACTTTGAATCAATCCAATGAACCATATTGATTGATTTGTCAGCTTGAATCAAATACGTATGAATCAATCCAGACAAATTTGGATAATTTTTTGCCAACACATAAGCATTTCAACTGTCTAAATTAGAGAAAATCAGATTGACTGTCATTTGGGGATTTGCCTAATTGACTCATATATTCAGATTGAGTTGGATCAATTTTCTGAATTGATGGAAATGATTGAATAGTGGATTGATTTGGGGAAAATCTGACTGAGTGCTCAAATCGAATTGGATCAGTTTCATCAATTAGTTAAAATTTGCAAATCTAATTGCACATTTCTGCTAAGCTCCACTTGGGCTTAAATTTCTAACTTACAAATGTATAACTGGTCGTCTCATTCAAGTAACCGTCAGGATGCCTGGGCTTCAGAATGCCTGCAAAAGTTCTCATTATTAAAGGAATATAAGACTAAAAATCTTATGTATATGGGGACAATTGTAACAGCTGTGTTCCATCCATTTCATTGTAACTACACTGACATTTAAATTAAATCAAATTCAGCTTTTGCTCAGGGTCCTATTTCTTTTATAAGCTCATTTTGTAGACATCTTCATTCAGAAACCTTTTTGTTAGAACTGGACTGTGATTCCTACCTAAGCACTGCCTATAAAGGTAAAGGTTCCCCTTGCACATATGTGCTAGTCATTCCCGACTCTAGGGGGCGGTGCTCATCTCCGTTTCAAAGCCGAGGAGCCAGCAATGTGTGAAGATGTGTCTGTGGTCATGTGGCCGGCATGACTAAATGCCAAAGGTGCACAGAAGGCTGTTACCTTCCTACTAAATGGTTCCTATTTTTCTACTTGCATTTTTATGTGCTTTCGAACTGCTAGGTTGGCAGAAGCTGGGACAAGCAATGGGAGCTCACTCGGTTACATGATGCTAGGGATTTGAACCGCCAAACTGCTAACCTTTCTGACTGACAAGTTCAGTGTTACATCTTTAAAAAGTCAGATTTTTCAGGAGTTCTGAAGATTCCAGCAATTCTTGGTAGATTTATGTGTCCATGAAATTTTCAAACTTCCGAAACTTTTGGTGGTCCCGGTTTCCTTTGATAAATTATGGATGGGGTGGAGATACTCCTACAATTATATAAAGACTTGATTTTGAAATGAGGTACTTCGGAAAACTTTGGCAGGCCACCTAGGTAAAATTATGGGCAACTGCTATATAAAGATATGTCCAAATGAAAGGCAGGTTGGACAAGTTTTGGTCCAACCTCAATTCTGACCTTTTTGACCTAAAGCAGATGTTTGCCTTGCCTTTCTGAACATTTCCTAATGACGTCAGCTTTTGAGCACAGCATGATGTTGCTGTTGAGTCAATGACCCTTGTTTCATTTGTGATACATCTTTGCTAAATATAATTTTGTGCCATGCAGTGCAGTGAATTCTGCTATTTTTATATCGGAACACAGTTCTCTGGTGTTGACATCATCCTAAACCCTGAGCTGTATTGGAATGACTTTATATTTCCACCACGACCTCTTCTTGAGTTGTTGAGCACCAGAGTGGACTTGAGGTAAACCTTGGTCAGTTCCTACAGATGGTTCCTATCACTTGCCTCTTAGGAGAATGGCATTGGTCCCTTAAATCATGTTCTCCTCATATCATCTTTGAATTACTCAGTGAATGCCGAGACTGATTGAGAAACAGCATGAGGGATTCCCAATCGTTTCAAGCCGAATGACTCATTAGATTTAAATCAAGCAATTATAATTAGGGGAATGTTACATCACTTCCAGCAAGCTTGTATTAGAACGCAAGTAGGACCAGCCACAAAAGGTTTCAGAATGAAGATAGGCCCCTTTCCAGGATACTCATTTCATTTTTCATTTCATTTTATTCGATTAATATACCACCGTATTTTCACCTAAAAGGGACTCAGGGCGGTGCACAGAGAGATAAAAACACAACAATACATACAAAATATAAAAGACAATTAAATTATTAAATCTGTGCTAAAATTTAGATAATATAAAATTAAAACCAATAAATATCAAAATTTAAAATTATACTCCATTTCATCCCAGTTTTTCACCCCAACTGTTCCATTGCTCATTTTTAGACCAGGATTATACAGGTAGTCTTTGACTACCGTCATAAATATGAGCCAGTTGCCAACTGTCTGAATTTTGATCACATGACCAAGGGGATTCTGCAACGGTCATTAAATGTGCAAAATGGTCATAATTATTTTGAATGGGACCTTCTGTCTCTGAATCAGTTTCAACAGTCTAATGCATGCTGCCACTTATACTGCTGGTTTCCCCCAAAAGTCATCTCTTTCTCTCCTCATGGAATGTGTAGTTTTGGATACACAACATTTAGCATTGGGATAATTATTAGTGTGAGTGTGTTTGTGTATGCACAATTGCACATGTATGTGAATGAAGGGTGTATGAAGGGGATAAGTTGTTTATTGCTGAACCAAAGAATAAATTTATACTCTTGATTCTTTCTTTCTTTCAAAACATTGCAGATACATAGCCAGAGATACAATATAATGCAATAGATAAGAGTAGGACTTGGTTTGACTTTTAGGACAATCTCCATGTTTCTCTGGTGCCAAGCCCATCTCATAGGATGGTTATAGTGGTGATGTCCCGGTGTCTGGAAGCCGTGCGGATCTGGATGGGAAGGAACAGACTCAAGCTCAACCCATCCAAGACTGAGTGGCTGTGGCTACCGGTGCCCCGGTTCAACAAGTTGACGCCATCACTGGCCATAGGGAGCGAACATCTAGCCCACGTGGAGCGCACACGCAACCTAGGCATCCTCCTGGACTCTCGGCTGTCAATAGAAGACCATGTGACAGCCGTGGCCAGGGGGGCATTTTACCAGGTTCGCCTGGTGCGCCAGTTGTATCCCCTATTGGACCGGGACGCCCTTCGCATGGTCACTCATGCGCTTGTGACATCTCGTCTGCACTACTGCAGTGCTCTCTACATGGGGCTCCCCTTGAGATGCACTGGGAGGCTACAGCTGGTCCAGAACGTGGCCACGCGGGCAGTTATGGGAGTTACTAGATACTCCCATGTAACACCACTCCTGCGCGAGCTGCACTGGCTGCCTGTGGCCTTTCGGGTGCGTTTCAAGGTATTGATCATCATCTTTAAAGCGCTCCAAGGCACAGGACCTAGTTATTTGCGGGATCGTATCCTGCCCCATACATCCCTTCGGCCGATTCGCTCACACAGAGAGGGACTTCTCCGGGTGCCATCCACCAGGCAATGCCAGCGGGCGACACCCAGGGGAAGGGCCTTCTCTGTGATGGGCCCGACCCTCTGGAACGACCTACCCCCAGATATTAGAACGACCACGGACCTCCGCGCCTTCCGCCAAAAAGTAAAAACCTATTTGTTCCATCAGGCCAGCTTGGCCTAATTTACGCTTCTCGCCCCAGTCTGTATTTTCAAATTGTCTATTTGGTTTTAATGGGTTGCAATTTTAATGTTCTTAAATTTTAGTACAGGGTAATTTGATTCGTTTTTAACTTTGTATGTATTGTATGCTTTTAGATGGTTTTTTTTAATTTTCCTGTACACCGCTCCGAGTCCCTTCGGGGAGAGGGGGCGGTTTATAAATGTAATAAATTATTATTATTATTATTAATAATACAGTAAAATAAGACTGCCTAAATCATCTAGAAGTATTATAGGATATAAAGTATAAAGTATAATTTGTATGAAATGATATAGGGCAGTGTTGGCAAACCTTTTTGGCGCCGAGTGCCAAAATGGGAGCGCATGCGCATGCACAGGGAAGTGCCGGAAACCAGAAGAGTAGCTTCCTAGTGCACACATGCACTCTGGGAAGCTGAGTTTCCTGTTTCTGGTGCACTGATCTTCGCGTGTGCATGCTCATCAGAAACCGGAAGTCCAGGTGACTCGCACGCATGCGCATGCCGGAAACCAGAAGCTCAACTTCCTGATCCGCGCATACATGCTGGGGAACTGCTCTTCCTTTTTCTGGCCAGCTGGCTGGTGCGCATGTGCATGCCAGAACCTGGAAGAGCAGCAGGTGATGGCTGGCGTGCCCAGAGAGATGGATCTGTGTGCCACTTCTGGCACACGTGCCATAGGTTCGCCATCACGGATACAGGCTTTCCTGTTTGAGAAAGGGGTTGGACTAGAAGATCTCTGAGTTCCCTTCCAACTGTGATTCTATTCTGTCCTGGCTAGTCAATCAATTAATCAATGATTCAAAATATTAACGGCTGATATGACCAAAAGGGAAAATTAAAGATTGAAAACATGTTGATTTTCTCATCAAGCTATTCCGAGACTAGGTGCGTTTTGCACTACTGTAGAGATGTAGTACAGAGAGGCAGAAACCTGTGCATACATGCAAGTATTTAAAAAAGAAATGTTCCAAGAATCTCCCACAGAAAAAGAAGCTGCCCAAGGAGCATTGTGTCCTACTAAGCACAGGAAACGCATTTATTGCTAGTACTTACTAAAACAGTATAAGTCCTATGACCCCAAAATAAAATTTGACCTCTTGCATAATGTCAGCTCACTCATCCATGCCTTTCTGACCAATTTTCCCCTTTCGTGGGCCAAAGAAGATTGGTTTGGGTAACATAATTACATTATTTTGTATCATGGTGGATCTCTGTCCCGTATCTATTTTCATGGCCATCAGTCACGTCTGTTAAGAAGCTAATCCTTGCGGTGTTACTCTTAACTTAGCCAGAACCCACAAATATTTTACTGCCATTCACTACCATTAAACCTTCCTTTCTCCCTGCTTAAGAGCAAAAGCATTCTAACCAACAGTTCAGGAAGCCAGTCTGATTTTCCATTACATCTTCTGGTTTTAAAAGGAAAATGACCTTTAAAAAGAATGTAACCAGAAAAGAGGGAGATGAAATATGAATTGATGAAAAGAAAGAAAGAAGGAAGGAAGGAAGGAAAGAGAAAGAAAGAAAGAAAGAAAGAAAGAAAGAAAGAAAGAAAGAAAGAAAGAAAGAAAGAAAGAAAGAAAGACTGAAAGAAAGAAAGAGGAGAGAGAGAAAGAAAGAAAGAAAGAAAGAAAGAAAGAAAGAAAGAAAGAAAGAAAGAAAGAAAGAAAGGAGAGAGAGAGAGAAAGGAAAAGAAAGAAAACAGAAAGAGCTCAGAAATACATTTTGTTTATTTCAATAAGATGTACACAAATTAGGTTTTGCATGGCAGCCTTATGAGGTTTATCTGACTCCAGATCAAGCATTCATCTAATAATTAAATTGGAGGAAATCCAGAGTTTGATAACCATGATAAAGGTTATCCAATATCTTTAACTACTTCACTGTTTTGGGACAAGTATAAAGGAAGTGATTGAAATCTAACTTACAGTCTAAACTTCCCATGATGAAAAGTGTGTATATACAACATGTGCTCTAGGTAGCATGGAAACCTGGGAACCTCCTCCCACCCCGACCCCAATTCAAGTCCAAAATGGCCTAAATGCACTGGGACATAGATGTGCACCCACTGCAGCAAACTCCATAAAATATTTCTTTAAAGTATCTATGTCAAGGAGCCGTTGCTTCCTCTCCCCATTTTTATAGCATTGTTATAAATCGTGATAGTTTATATTGTTTTCCAGTACAATAATATTGATAAGAGCCGTGGTGGCGCAGTGGTTAGAGTGCAGTACTGCAGGCTACTTCTGCTGACTGCCTGCAATTTGGCAGATGGAATCTCACCAGGCTGAAGGTTGATTCAGCCTTCCAACCTTCCAAGGTGGGTAAAATGAAAAATTTTGCATTGCTGTCCAACGCATCAAGAGAACTTGCCCACCTGTCAGCATTTTATGCCATAGGTTTCCCAGTATATCTGCAATGAGAGAGAGAGAGAAAGAGAGAGAGAGAGAGAGAGAGAGAGAGAGAGAGAGAGAGAGAGAGAGAGAGAGAGAGAGAGAGAGAGAGAGAGAGAGAGAGAGAGAGAGAGAGATGGCTTTCATTTTAAATTGTCGGGACCCTTATGCTGTGTAAGGGGAGAAAAAGAGAGCCGTTTCCACCACCAGCAATAGAAACTCTCGTCTCTGCTCCTTAGAGACGAGATCTCAAGCAGAGCTCTTATCAGATCTATAAGTGCATTAAGAATGCGGTGGCGAGAAGTCAATGGAATCAGAACTGTTTGCTAGGAAAGCCTCGAGTGGACTGGGCATTTTGCCTGCCAGGGCAAATGGAGGATTAAGAGCTTTGGAGGACACGTGAACTCCACACAAATGCAAACATTAGCCTGATTAAAATTTAGCAAACCATGATGCACAACCCCTTGGGCGCAATCCAGTTGACAGCTGTATTTATAGCTGCAAAAGGAGCCTTTTTTGGGGTGGTTCTTCTAGGAATCTTTCAGTAGAAAGAAAGAAATTGAAGACAGTTGGGGAGAAATTCACAGAGCAATCCGGGGTACCTCCGCTCCAATGTGAACCCCATTCAGCGAATGGGAAGAGCAGAGGCAGGCCGCCTTTAGCCCACTGACACAAAACCGCTCTTTCAAATGTCATTACCAGATTGTGCCATTCAATGTAACAAGAAGAAAGCATTAAATATATGACTGAGGAATTGTTGTGTTTGCAATTTAATACAATTTAAATTTTATTTAACTGCATTTAGTAAATTTATATACTGTAGCTACTCATTTCTGATGACTCTGGGCAGTGGGTGTAACAATTAAAACACGGGAACCACTCTTAAAACACTGAAATGTAGACGTAAAAAGCCTAGATCATAGAAGAATAGCAATCACCTAACAAGGAGGAGGAGGAGGAGGAAGAGGAGGAGGATGACTGTATCATCTTCAGGAGAAGGAGAAGGGGAAGGGGAAGGGGAAGGAGGAGAAGGAGGAAGACTGTCTCATCTTTAGGGGAAGGGGAAGGAGAAGGAGGACTGTATCATCTTCAGGAGAAGGGGAAGGAGAAGGAGAAGGGGAAGGAGGAAGAGGAGAAGAGGGAGAAGGAGGAGGAGGAGGACTGTCTCGTCTTCAGAAGAAGGGGAAGGAGAAGGAGAAGGGGAAGGAGGAAGAGGAGAAGAGGGAGAAGGAGGAGGAGGACTGTCTCATCTTCAGGAGAAGGAGAAGGGGAAGGGGAAGGAGGAGAAGGAGGAGAAGGACTGTCTCATCTTCAGGGGAAGGGGAAGGAGGAGGAGGAGGAGGACTGTCTCATCTTCAGGAGGAGTAGAAGGGGAAGGGGAAGGAGGAGAAGGAGGAGAAGGACTGTCTCATCTTCAGGGGAAGGGGAAGGAGAAGGAGGAGGAGGACTGTCTCATCTTCAGGAGAAGGGGAAGGAGAAGGGGAAGGAGGAGAAGGAGGAGAGGGAGAAGGAGCAGGAGGAGGACTGTCTCATCTTCAGGAGAAGGGGAAGGGGAAGGAGGAGAAGGAGGAGAAGGACTGTCTCATCTTCAGGGTAAGGGGAAGGAGGAGGAGGACTGTATCATCTTCAGGAGAAGGGGAAGGAGAAGGAGAAGGGGAGGAGGAGGAGAGGGAGGAGGAGAAGGAAGAGGACTGCCTCATCTTCAGGAGAAGGGGAAGGAGGAGGAGGGAGGAAGAGACAGAGAAGGAGATGGAGGACTATCTCATCTTCAGCAGAAAGGGAAGGAGAACAGAAATGAGAAAGACTATATAATAAAATCTTTTTTTTCCACCCAACTGCGCTCTACTATATCCTAAAGCCAGATTTTGTGCAGCATAATGAAATTCCCTTTTCAGTGATAATAAGCTAAGTATCTTGAATGACAATTCCTATATCTTAGCCTCCAAATCCCCATTTGTCTGGTAGTTAATTCTGAACAAAAAATGCCAGACATAGAGTCACTGTTCATCAACGTATACCCACAGATTCCCCCTTAGATCAGTTGTTAACTTGGAAACCAAGTCATCTAAATACATAGGTCTTGGTTCTAAATGTCTGCCGAAATAAATCCATGGTTCCCATTCAGCCGGGAGATCCTCATGTTCTTTGATCTCTGGGGGAAAAGGTAAGTGGTATTGGTTATGAAACCTCAATTTTCTTCTTCTTTATTCTCATGAGTCATTGGGCAACGTTACAGTTGGCAGCACCTTTGGGGGAAGGTGGGAAAAGTCTCAAGGTGCCATGAAAATCAATATGCATATGATGAAATGTCTCCAAATATTTCCACCTTAGGGCAAAACTGCTGAAGATTTGATTCCTGATTGGGAGTAATGAGAAGCTAAGAGACTTGGGGCATTGTAGAACAGAGATATGAATGCACCAAGAATAAGCTCCAAGGTCTGTCTCCTTATTGAGTCACCTTCCTGGAAATGGAGAAATCAGGGGAGTGGGAGTCATTTATTTCACTTAAGGGTACACATTCAAAGCCAACTGGTGATATGAGACATGGTTTGTTTGTTTGTTTTCAAAGCAGTGGTGGGTTTCTGCAGGCTCGCACCTACTCGCGAGAGCCGGTTGCTGAAATTTAGAGAACCGGTGAGAGGGGGTTCCACTGGCGTACCTGGAAGTAAATCTGGCCCGCCGCTGCTAGTGACCCAACGGAAAGGAAGGAAGGAAGGAAGGAAGGAAGGAAGGAAGAAAGAAAGAAAGAAAGAAAGAAAGAAAGAAAGAAAGAAAGAAAGAAAGAAAGAAAGAAAGAAAGAAAGAAAGAATTTATCATCACAATTGAGTCCAAAATTTTGGTTGCTAAGCAAGAGCGTTGTTAAATGAGTTTCACCACATTTAAAAAGGTGGCCACTCCTACCCTGTCACATGACTGCCAAGACACACCCACAAAATAGGCCACACCTACAAAGTAGGTTCTAAAAAATTTGAAACCCACCACTGTTTCAAAGGGAGTTTTCCACTGTAGTTTACCAGTGGGAAAAGGATGCAGAAAAAAATGCATGATTAGCTGCAAATTGCATTAAAAAGGCATGCGTTGCATAAATGAAAAGCTATAAAAATATTTGACATTTGGAGGTGAGGCTGCAAAAGTACACACAGTATAGAACCTTTGGTCACGAATGGTTCTGATCATGACCAAATTGGGTTTTTTGTAAGTGCCAAATTTCCAGTAGTTTGTTTACAAACAACAGCGATCCACATGGGGCCGCTGCATTCATTTTGCATTAATTTTGGTTAGGTTCGGGTCACAACCAAATCGGGTTGCGACCAAAGTTAGGGAACAAATTATGGTCATGGCCAGATGTATATTGGGTACAGTAATGGTTACCTCTTACCTTCGCTACCGGTTCAGAAATGCGAACCGAGGCGAACTGGCAAAATACCACCTCTGATTGGGTAATACTGAGCACAAAATTCTATCTTGGAAGAAATGCATCTAAAATATATATTCTAATCATAGCCTGATTATCACTCATCTCAATACCCACCAAGTAAAGATATCTGACTACTAGTTTTGTATGATCTTTCAGATAATTAATCTTGTTCTCCACTCCAAATATGCTCCTGCATCCCATTCAACCAGGCCAACAAAAAGCACATGGACAGAACACCATGAAAGCTGATATTAGCCAGAGCATAGAAAAAGTCAAAGAAGCAATGCAAGATCAGAAGATATGGAGAGACCTGGCCCATAGAATCAAGAGTGGGACATGACTAAATGGATAACATTATCTCTATTTCCAGTTGGTTGGTTGGTTGGTTGGTTGGTTGGTTGGTTGGTTGGTTGGTTGGTTGGTTGGTTGGTTGGTTGGTTGGTTGGTTGGTTGGTTGGTTGGTTAGTTACATCTTTGGAAACTTCATTTAGGTCAGGGGTGTCCAAACTTGGAAACTTTAAGGCTTGTGGACCAACTCCCAGAATTCCACAAGTCTTAAAGTCCACAAGTCTTAAAGTTCCCAAGTTTGGAACCCACTAATCTAGGTATTATGTGGCTGATTTCCTTGACCGAATCTGCTTATGTGAGAGTGGGGATTCTGGAGGTGAGCTTCATCTCCCAAAACAACAGTTGATTGTATCTCATGCCCTTGTGACATCCCGACTGGACTATTGTAACTCTCTCTACATGGGGCTCCCCTTGAGGTGCACCCGAAGACTTCAGCTGGTCCAGAATGCAGCCGCGCGAGCAATAATGGGGACCGCAAGGTACACCCATATAACACCTCTCTTGCGCGAGCTGCACTGGCTGCCTGTCGTCTTTCGGGTGCGCTTCAAGGTGTTAGTTATCATCTTTAAAGCGCTCCATGGCTCGGGACCTAGCTATCTGCGGGATCGGATCCTGCCCCATACATCCTCACGGCCGATTCGCTCCCACAGAGAGGGACTTCTCCGGGTGCCGTCCACTAGATTTTGTCAGCGGGCGACGCCCAGGGGAAGGGCCTTCTCTGTGGCGGGCCCAGCCCTCTGGAACGACCTTCCCCCTGACATTAGAACAACCACGGACCTCCGCTCCTTCCGTCAAAAACTGAAAACATACTTTTTCTGCTTGGCCGGCCTAGGTTAGTCTCTACCTTTTAGGGTTTAGGGAACATTAGTTTTAATATGGGGATTTTAGTGCAGGGACAATTAAATTTAATTTGTTTTTACTTATTGTATCTATTTTTGTATATTTTTATGTGTTTTAATTTTTCCCTGTACACCGCTACGAGTCCCCTTGGGGAGAGGACGCGGTATATAAAAATAAAATATTATTATTATTTATTATTATTATCTCTAGATCAAGCTACAAATGATCTTTTGAAATTGTCCACCAAATTTTGGGCCCCATGAAAGGAGTTTCCTCTTGCTACTTTCTGGAATGCGAAAGCTGCAGACTAGAGATATGCAAATGTCCCAAAAGATCTATTTCTGCGGACGGATTTGTTGTGACAAATCGAAGTTGATTGGATTTATGGGTTTAGCTTTTAATTGTCAAATCAATTTAGTTTAACTGAAATTATCAATCAGGTTTGGGGAAACCGGCACTCTAAGTGGCAGCCTACATTATTTATTTTTATTTTATTTTTATTTTTCGAATTTATACCCCGCCCTTCTTGTTAGGACCCAGGGCGGCGCACAGACATTATTAAAAACCATTACAAAACTATACAAACTCTTAAAAGCATATTAAATTAACCTAAAACCCGTGCTAAAACCCTTTAAAACCCTAAAAAATTAAAATTTATAAATATAGTCAGAAACGGGGGGCTACGCTAGGCCGGCTTGTTGGAATAGGTACATGTTAAGGCGTTGGCGGAAGAGGCAGAGGTCCGAGATAGTGCGAAGGTCGTGCGAAGGTCGATGTTGAAACTAATTCAGAGACAGAAGGTCCCATTCAAAATAATGGGCGATTTGATTTGAAGATTCGGCTTGAGGAGCAGTTCAGCCAAATCACTGTGAAATGATCAACCGATGTGAAATCTTCGCATTAAGACTATTGCACAACAATAGTCCTTGCTAGGAGAAGGGCGGGGTATAAATTTGAAAAATGAATGAAAATGAACACCCTGAGCAAGGTGGTGTCAAATTGAAGGATTATCCTCAGGGAAAAATACCCCTACTCCAGTAGTGGGATTCAGCCAGTTCACACCTGTTCAGGAGAACCGGTTGTTAACTTTGTAAGCAGTTCAGAGAACCGGTTGTTAGAATAAATCTCTTTTTGATTTTTTTTGCACTTTACAGGGCTAATCCTATAAGGAAGGCAGGAAGAAAACATTCTGGCGTTGTTTCTGTCCTAATCTTTATTGCCCTGCTTACAGAAACTGCCTCTCCAGCTAATTCTTATGACATTGTAATCGCTAAGGTGAAGCACCCATTGATATGAGTGATGTTGAGTTGGCCATGCCCACCCAGTCACATGACCACCGAGCCCTGCCTACCCAGCTGGTCATTAGGGCAGAGAACCAGTAGTTAAATTATTTGAATCCCACCAAAGCCTATGGAAAATTCACCACAAGATTCCCCTACAAATTTCGAAAATACCTTCAAAAGATTAATTCCTCAAATTAAAGTGAAACTGGGCTGGAAACAATAAATTTCTATTCCATTTGCTATTAACCCAGAAGAGACAAATCTCAGAATAGTTCAAACTCTTAAACAGGTGCTAATGAAGGATCTCTGTCTATCCAATCAATCAAGGGTAGCTCAGAAATAGCTCCCAATAACCTCAAAATGCCACCAAGAGGTTTCCTTTTAAAGACATCTACAAGCACCCCAAGAACGAGGAAGATAAAACAGAACCCAAAAACACGTTCTTAAAAAGAAAGAGTGCAACTGTTAATTCTGTGCCAAACTTTGTAATTCGCCAAAATTCCTCTGGAACAAAACAACCTTTCTTTCTTTCTTTCTTTCTTTCTTTCTTTCTTTCTTTCTTTCTTTCTTTCTTTCTTTCTTTCTTTCTTTCTTTCCTTCCTTCCTTCCTTCCTTTCCTTCCCTTCCCTTTCCTTTCCTTTCCTTTCCTTCCTTTTCAGGTCATAATCTCTCTCTTACAAGAAAGCATTTTGGACAAGTCGGTAAGTGTCCATCTTCTCTATGAACTATCCCCCACCCCTGCATACTGAAACATGTAGCGATAAAACGAATCTTCTTGTTTTGTTTCCATAAAGGAAGAACAAACATTTGAAGGTTATTCTGCCCTAAAGCTGCAGCAATTTCCTTTTAACTCACCGGCAGATGTTCACCACATCTGTTTATGTAGAGTGCTGCTTCAAAAAACAACAACACCAAAAACCAATGCATACTTCTCTACATAATAAGATGTGCTGGACTCGACTTCATGAGTTAATTGCAGCATGTTTGGTGGCTATCTTCTGCCTCCTGGCCTTGGAATAATGAAAAGAGAATCGTGTGCCATTTTATAGACCCTTGTAATATATTTCAATAGGTGGCTCAATGGCTAAGATGCTAAACTTGTGGATCAGAAAGGTTCGCAGTTCAGCAGTTCAAATCCCGAGCGCCACGTAATGGAGTGAGCTCCCGTTACTTGTCCCAGCTTCTGCCAACCTAGCAGTTCGAAAGCATGTAAAAATGCAAGTAGAAAAATAGGAGCCACCTTTGGTGGGAAGTGTTGTGTCCTCGACTTACGACTGGTCTCGACATACAACCAGCCGCAAGTCTTCCACTCTGCCTGAAAGGACCATGGCAACAGGTTGTAGCCAGCCTATAACCGCCAGTCGCGTCTGATTGGCCCAGACGCGACTGGCGGGAAACTGGGTCCTGAAACAACCTGATTGGCTCCCCGTTTGACAGCTCGCGTATAAGTAGCTGTCAAACGCGGGAGCCCCTGTCTACCGCGCTCTGCTTCTGTAAATAGTTTTCTCTCAGCGCCTTCGCTATTCTCGCGAATAAACAGTTGTTTCTTGCTAGCCTGAGTCTGGACTCCCTCTATTCAACGAACCTAATAGGAAGGTCACAGCGTTCCGTGCGCTAAAATGTTGTTTAGTATTGCTGGTCACATGACCACAGAGAGGTCTTCGGATAGCGCATTGAAAAGGAGCTGAGCACCCCCCCCCTAGAGGTCGGGAACGACTAGCACATATGTGCCAGGAGAACTTTTACCTTACTATATTTGAGGAGATAGAGATAAGTGGGTGGTAAATGTTATGCAATTCTTTCAAATCAAACCACGAAGCATTTCATTGTGTCAAAATATTGCCCAGTGCTGTTTGCATTTCAAATTGGGAATGCTACACGGATCCCCATGGCGAGGTATTTATTTGAAATTATCTCAATTTGAGAAGGAGGGGATATTGATTGATTGAGTTAGAAAGGCTGGAAGAAGAAACTGGCATTTCCAAATTCCTATAAAAAATATCTTGAATCATGCCCCTCAGGCTAATGTTCACAAATGAGATTTCACAATTTTCCCCCTGAATCATATCAAAACAGGCAGAGGGAGGGAGAGGTGTTTTCAGAAATTTAAACATTATTTGCAAGTATCCAGCATAGTTTTCCTCTTTTTTTTTAAAAAAAAAAAGTAAGTTTGTGTCTAAGAAGAATACCCTGTAGCAAAAGCAACATGCATCTGTATTTGGAAAGGACATTTGTGTTTTGTTTGTGTGGATGTGTGCTTGTGTGTTTATGCATGCATGCTTGTTAATTGCAGAAAATCATGTGAAAACCTGCCAAACTGAAGTGAACCAAAGAGGAACTGTTTCTCCCTTGCTGATCTGGAAACAGCGATGAATGAAATAAATCTTTAGTTTTAGGAGTCATTTTCAAATTATATGCAGTAGGCAAAGAGTAAAATGTTTATGAAAACCTTTATATACATAAGAACATAAGAACAGTCTTGCTGGAACAGGCCACAGCCCATCTGGTCCAGCCTTCTGTCTCACACAGTGGCTCACCATTGGCTTCAGGGTCTTCCCAAGCAGATGTCTTCACCTGCTTATGATTCCCTGCAAATGGCATTGAGAGATATCCTGCCTATCTCTCCATCCCGGAGGTTTAGAGTTTAGAGTTTATTGGTTTTTTATACCGCCCTACTCCCGAAGGACTCAGGGCGGTGTACAGCCAAAATAAAAACAGATATATAAAAGTTAAAAAGAAAGCTAACACCTTGGCTCTGAACCCCTCTCTGCCTCTGACACAGAGCCCTCATCGGAGCCTTCCCCAGACTCCAGGACTGGCCCAGGTTCCTCCCCAACCCTCCTCACTGTCCGAATCTGCTGCCAGCTCCACTGGCCACTGGTGGGCCACAACAAGAACTGTAATCACTTTTCCACATGATATTGCTGGTGGCTACTCTCCTAATTTAACAGAATAACAGAAGGGGACCTTGGAAGGGACCATGGAGGTCTTCTAGTCCAATCCCCTGCTCAGGCAGGTAATCCTGTACCATTGCTCAGGCAGGTAATCCTGTACCACTGCAATGGTATCCTGTACCATTGCAGACTCCCCGAGTCCCTTCGGGGAGAGAGGGCGGTTTATAAATCTAATAAATTATTAATTATTATTAAATGGCGCTTCCGTCTCATTTCTTCTGCATTCATTTTAGGGCCATAAGGCAGGTACTCCAACATGCAAAGAAAATGTGGCACGGGACCTAGTTACCTGCGGGATCGGATCCTGCCCCATACATCCCTGCGGCCGATTCGCTCCCACAGAGAGGGACTTCTCCGGGTGCCGTCCACTAGGCTATGCCAGCGGGCGACGCCCAGGGGAAGGGCCTTCTCTGTGGCGGGCCCAGCCCTCTGGAACGAACTTCCCTCCGAAATTAGAACAACTACGGACCTCCGCTCCTTCCGTCAAAAACTTAAAACACACTTTTTCTGCTTGGCCGGCCTAGGTTAGTCTCCCATCTTTTAATAGAGTTTTAGGGGATTTTAGTTAATTTAAAATTGGGATTTTAGCGCAGGGATAATTTTAGTTTAACTTGTTTTTACCTATTCTATTTATGTATTTTGTATTGGTATTTTTAATTTCCCCTGTGCACCGCTCCGAGTCCCTTTGGGGAGAGGACGCGGTTTACAAATAAAATTATTATTATTATTCTACAAACCACAAATCCCGTTAGTGGTGAAAGCCAATTTCTCACCTATTCTGAAAAAAAATGCATAGGTCTTTGTTATCACCCGCTTCCCTTTCCCTTGACATTATTCTTAAGAGAAGGTAACTTTTCTTAAGGCTCCCCTCGCATTTTTATCATTTACAGTCTGACCCCCACCCGCTCCAAATTAAGGGGCAGAAGGGAACAACAACAGGAGGCGGGAAATGCGTTGTTCTAAAGCACAGCCTTCGACTTTCTCTCTTTTTTTTTTTTATATTGAAAAAGTTTTATTGGTTTTACATTTTTTAACAGGGTAAGGTAATGGTTACAAAGAAATTTTGAGAGCATTCACGTCAGAGTCATCGGACCTTCCGAGACCTCAAAATACACATTAAAAAAGTTAATATAGAAAACATTTTCCATACCACTACAAGTTGAAAGCAAGTACATTTACCTAAATTCTCCCTTCCATGCTGTCAGACATTTACAAAAGGTCCGGATAGAAATATTATGCAAAATTGTTCAGGAAAAAATCAAGGCAAAGTTATTTTTTTGATCTAAGTCTTTTGGCTATTGTATCTTCTTTTTCTCCTCCCTGGCCCCCCGCAGGCGGAGCCGTGGCCCCCTCCGTCCCCCCTGGATCTTCCCCCAGGGCAGAGGAATGTTTTTTAAGAAAGGCTTCCGCCTCAGCAACTGTTTTAATCCTCACTCTTCCTCCTTCCCAGAACACCAGCATCCCTTCAGGTGTCATCCACTTGAACCAAATCCCGTGATCAAACAAGGTTTTAGACAAGAAGGAAAATTTCCTTCTTGAGTCTCTAATTTTTCTAGGGATCTGCTTCAAGATAGTGACCGTTTCTCGATGATAAGTTAAAGGTTTCTCTCTCTGCGCTTTCAGGATTTCCTCTCTGGTTGACCTTCTAACAAATTTCACATGTATCTCTCTAGGCACTTCATTCATCCTGGCATATGCAGAGTTAATTCTATAGGCTAGGTCAATGTCCCCCCTGATCTCATCCTTAGGTTTTTGTAAATAATCTGCTAAAATTGTACTCATAAGATCAGGTAGGCATTCACCAGAATCCTCAAGAACATTCTGAAATCTCAAAAAATATGTCATTCTTTCCATATCCATCCTAGACACACGCCCATTTATTTCCCCCACCTCATTAGAAATATTTTTAATCTCTCCCTTAGCCCCCTCCAACCCTCCTTCCAATTCTTCATTCTTCTGTGTATTCTCCAACACTTGCTTCCGGGTATCCAATAGTTCCTTTTTGAAAGTAGTATTTTCAGCCCTCTGGGCCTTTATTTCTGCTATCAAAGTCTGCATAGAGGTTTCAAGAGAAGCCATCCTTTGTTCCAAATTTACAAGTGCTGCTTCTTGTGCCATGGTTAAAAGTTAGAATCACTGCCACCAAGATGGCGTTTTCCGGGTGGGGCTGGTAGGGCAGATCAGGAGCTCAGTTCAGTTCAGGGCCGTGAAGTTGCAAACAATTCAGAAACCAAAAGAGACACAATTTCCCAAATCAACAAATAGTAATAACGAAGGTATTCCAAAGAAGAAATCACAAATCCATCAAGAAAATTTTTTTTTCCAAAAATCCAGAGAGAGTCCTGCTTTCAAAGAGACGCTGGAAATTTTCCTTAGTTGAAATAATCAGGCAGGGACACAGAGAAGCCACTTCCACCGCCCATCTCAGCCAGAGGGAGAAAGTAGCAAAAAAAGAATTTTTTTTTAAACTCAGCCAGACCTAGAAACAATGTTGCAAAAAGTCACATTCCACTTTCCCTTGTTAGAGACCGTCCGGAGTGAAAGTTTCCGCTTTCCCTTTGCAGAGAAGCCATTTTAACGTGCCGCTTAAATCCGAGGGGGGGGTTTTTAAAAATAAACACCCCCCTCCCAGTCCGTTCAGTCTGGCTGGCAGCAGGAAAAAAAAGTTTTTTAAAGACTCACTCTCTCCTCGCAGCTGAAGCCTCGGGAGTCCTTCTGACTGAGCCGATCAGCCCTCCTCATAATTGTAAATGGCGCCGTCTTCCCTGGGCGAAGGGAAAACCCCCCGCTAGCATGTTCTCCCTCACCTGAGCCGCGCCGGGAGCCGCTTCCTCCACCGCCGTGGGGGGCACGCCCCCCGACGAGCCGGCCCTACGGGAGACCCTCAAACAGAGGAGTCTCGCCCCCGTTGGGGGGCAGAAGAAGAAACAAAGCGGCGAGCGAGCGCTAGGCTCGCCCGTCGCCGCAGGAGCCGGAACCGGAAGTCATCAGGTAATCCTGTACCATTGCTCAGGCAGGTAATCCTGTACCACTGCAATGGTATCCTGTACCATTGCAGACTCCCCGAGTCCCTTCGGGGAGAGAGGGCGGTTTATAAATCTAATAAATTATTAATTATTATTAAATGGCGCTTCCGTCTCATTTCTTCTGCATTCATTTTAGGGCCATAAGGCAGGTACTCCAACATGCAAAGAAAATGTGGCACGGGACCTAGTTACCTGCGGGATCGGATCCTGCCCCATACATCCCTGCGGCCGATTCGCTCCCACAGAGAGGGACTTCTCCGGGTGCCGTCCACTAGGCTATGCCAGCGGGCGACGCCCAGGGGAAGGGCCTTCTCTGTGGCGGGCCCAGCCCTCTGGAACGAACTTCCCTCCGAAATTAGAACAACTACGGACCTCCGCTCCTTCCGTCAAAAACTTAAAACACACTTTTTCTGCTTGGCCGGCCTAGGTTAGTCTCCCATCTTTTAATAGAGTTTTAGGGGATTTTAGTTAATTTAAAATTGGGATTTTAGCGCAGGGATAATTTTAGTTTAACTTGTTTTTACCTATTCTATTTATGTATTTTGTATTGGTATTTTTAATTTCCCCTGTGCACCGCTCCGAGTCCCTTTGGGGAGAGGACGCGGTTTACAAATAAAATTATTATTATTATTCTACAAACCACAAATCCCGTTAGTGGTGAAAGCCAATTTCTCACCTATTCTGAAAAAAAATGCATAGGTCTTTGTTATCACCCGCTTCCCTTTCCCTTGACATTATTCTTAAGAGAAGGTAACTTTTCTTAAGGCTCCCCTCGCATTTTTATCATTTACAGTCTGACCCCCACCCGCTCCAAATTAAGGGGCAGAAGGGAACAACAACAGGAGGCGGGAAATGCGTTGTTCTAAAGCACAGCCTTCGACTTTCTCTCTTGATCCCTGAAACTTTCACATTAAAGTGTACTCTTGCTGTTTGATTCACGCTCCTGTAGCTAAAGGGAATATATAATGATTTCTTTTTTAAAAGAAAAAAAAGAAAAGCATCCAAGCTTATATCTCTTTTTTTCATTCTCCTTTCCTTAAAAAAGCAGAAAGAAGGCAAAAAACCCGCAAAACAATCAGGCATCTGGAAAACTGTTTATCTGATCAACACCAAATACTGTCAAACCATTGACATGCGCATAGTTGCGGGACGTCAGCCTGAATAGACACAGCAAGCCCAAGAGTTAATTATCTTTGACAACTTTGCCAGTTAATTTCCTATTTCTATGAGCAAAACATGGGCTGGTGCAAAGCTGCTCTCTACCACCCCTTGTCACCCAGGGTTTATCAATCAAAACAAGGCCTAGATTTGGCTGCCAAGGCAGCTTCTCATCTCAAAGGGGAGTTTATCTGTTTGAAATCGTTTCAACTACCTAACGACAGCAATGCGGATGTGAAATATAATAGGCATTGTTTCTCCTCACCCCAACCCAGCCTCCCTTCCCTTCCCCTCCCCTTATACAGAGAAAGAGGGAGCCGTGGACTACCCAGAGGCTGAAATTAAGGGATCCAGCTACCTCATTGTGTGTCGTTTGCTGCAGATTCTAAAAACAACAGCCACTCTACGCAACCGTCAAAGACCGATTTGAAATATTGCTGTTTCGCACCTTAGCTGACCGGATGCCCTGGTGTCCATCCTTTGTCCCAAGCAATCCAAGTGCATTTGCTCAGAAACACCATTTGTGTAAAGGGATGGAGTCGGGGAAATCAACCGGTTCCTGCCAAGACAGTCAAAGTCTTGGTGTTACTATTTTGCATTGAAGGTGAAATAAAAGTGCCCTTTATTTGAATCACGTTAACTGTTTTCTTGAGTTTCTTTTAAGCCAGGATGGACTCTACAAGAAAAGCATCTGCCTTACTAATCCATCCTAACCTCACAGTTTGCAAGCATGAATGTGTTCAGCTTTGGTGCAGTGGTTAGGGCATCAGGCTAGGAACCGGGAGACTGTGAGTTCTAGTTCTGCCTTAGGTACAACCAATTGGGTCACCATGGGCCAGTCAGACTCTCTCAACCCTAGGAAGCCAACACAGTTCTAGGTGCGTAAACAGAGGGATAGAATCAAGATCACATGAAGTGTTAATACCACTTTATAATGCCTTGGTAAGGCCACACTTGGAATACTGTATCCACTTTTGGTTGCCATAATGTAGAAAAGATGTGGAGACTCTAGAAAGAGTGCAGAGAAGAGCAATAGAGATGATTAGGGGCCTGGAGGCTAAAACCTATGAAGAATGGTTGCAGGAACTGGGTATGTCTAGTTTAATGAAAAGAAGGACCAGGGGAGACATGAGAGCAGTCTTCAAATATCTCAAGGGTTGCCACAAAGAAGAGGGAGCCAAGCTATTCTCCAAAGCACTCAAGGGCAGGACAAGAAGCATTGGTTGGAAAGGAGAGAAGCAGCTTAGAATTAAGGAGAAATTTCCTGAGAGTGAGAACAATGAATCAGTGGAACAACTTGCCTCCAGAGGTTGTGAATGTTCCAACACTGGAAGTTTTTAAGAAGATGTTGGATAACCATTTGTCTGAAGTGGTGTAGGATTTCCTGCCTAAGCAGAGGGTTGGACTAGAAGACCTCCAAGGTCCCTTCCAACTCTATTCAAACCATTTCCAAAATCTTGCCAAGATTTTGCACTCTCCAGGAGTCAAATTTGACTCAAAGGTTTATGTACGTAAATACATAAATGTGTACATACATACATACATACATACATACATGCATGCATGCATGCATGCATACAGTATACATAACTTGGTACATGAGTTGCTCTTAATACAGGCAGGATGGGAAAAAGTTGCCAATACCTTTGACTGGCCAACTTATATTTAAAACATAGGAAAGAGTTGCACACACATTTGCAACAAGAGGTCTAATTGGCAGGTAAAAACCTCCAAGGAAGAATACAGATGGAATTGACATCAAGTTTATTCTTGATGTGGGTCACAGGACCAAGATGATGGAAGCTTTAAGTAGAGCAGTTGCCAAGTTTCATAGTTGCTGCTTAACTAAATTTCCTAAAGAAATGCACGGGGAATTTTTTTTCTGGATTTTTTTTTCCAGCCCTGACAAGATCCATCCCTTTCTTTGGCCAGATCCTCATCCTCCCAATAAATGTAGTCCCATTCTGTTCAAAGAGTAAACAGGGAGAGCTCTTGTGCTGATGAACAGAGAGATTATCTATTGGTGCTTGTCAATCTCGGCAGTTTAAAGATGTGAGGACTTCAACTCCCAGAATTCCCAAAATTCGAACTCCCGTGGCTGGCTGGGGAATTCTGGGAGTTGAAATCCACACCTCTTCAAACTGACAAAGCTGACAAACCCTGAATTCTAGTCTACAAAAATTTATTTGGCCTATAAAGGGTATTAGGTTTATGGATTTTGGATATTTTTTTCTTGCAGGCAATACAGTTATTATACACTACACCATAGTGAGGGATAGAAAAATATATTGTATTTTACTAAAGCCCAGGTAAACCTGGCATTTGCGAGATTCTTAAACTTGGCTCTGCCCTTTATATATTGAAAGGAAAGAGAGAAGAACAAAATGTGTGTGTGTGTGTGTATTTATATTGACACATTATCTCTAAAATTTTATTTCGAGTTATGAAAACACAAACAAGAAGGCTGTTTTCTAACAAATACCAATCAATTCTTTCAGCCCATTTAAACTACAAGACTATCAAGTAAAGCAGTTTATGAAGCTGAAATTTTTCATAATTATTGGGGGTAAATAATGCATGACTTTTGAATGTATGTTGGCATAAAATTCACAGCAATACCTGCTGAAATTCCCATTTGCCAAACAGACACTCGAGTCACAGTGCTTTTCCATTCCTCTTTATCATGCAAATGTCTTGTTTATCTCCCCTACATTGTGTTCTCTGTGATAAATAAAATGCATTTGAAAACACCCTACAATAAGTGCGAGAGAATTTGGTAAGAAGCAACTGAACTACAACATGGCCACAATCTATTTCTTTAAAACAGCTTTGCTCGGAAAAATTTGGTAGACTGGGTTCAGTAAAATCAAAATGCGGTGGATTTGGATCTATAGAGTAAGTATTGGGAATACTTAGTAAAAATTCACTGCTGAGTTTGTATTAAATATGATTTGACATTGGGAGAGAAAGAGAACCCAACAAAAGCGATTTGTCTCTTTAGAAATGGAGTCAAAAGAAAGAATTAAGTTGGATTTCCTTTACATCTCTTCAAAGGAATATGATCTTCATCTCTGCCATAATGTGACAATGTGGAAAGGTTTAATTCAGGTGAAGTAAAGGTTACAGTTGTGACTAAATAGGTACAGGTTAGTTAGTCAGTCAGTCAGTCAAATTATTTTTAGATGTTATATTTTTTCTGTCAGATATTCCCCTTTTCCTGTGTATCTAATCCCCATACCTTTTTTATTTATTTTTTATTTTATTGAATTTATATCCCGCCCTTCTCCAAACGGACCCAGGGCAGCGCACAGGAATATTAAAAAACATACAAACATATAAAACATTTTTTTAAAAACTTATTCGACTAAAAAACCTGTGTTAAAACCGAATTAAAATCCCCATTTTAAAACTATCTATGAGTCAGAATTGGAGGCTACGCTAGGCCGGCTAGTTGGAATAGGTGTGTCTTCAGACACTTGCGGAAGAGGCGGAGATCGGGGGTTAAGTCGTTCCAAAGGGCTGGTCCCGCCACAGAGAAGGCTCTCCCCCTGGGTGTCGCCAGTCGGCATTGTCCGGCCGACGGCACCCTGAGAAGGCCCTCTCAGTGGGAGCGTATCGGTCTGAGGGATGTATGGGGCAGGAGGCGGTCTCGCATATAACTAGGCCCCGAGCCATGGAGCGCTTTAAAGATGGTCGTTAGAACCTTGAAGCGCACCCGAAAGACCACAGGAAGCCAGTGCAGCTCGCGCAGGATTGGTGTTATATGGGAGTGTCTAGGCGCTCCCGTAATCACCCGCGCGGCTGCGTTCTGGACTAGCTGTAGCTTTCGGGTGCACCTCAAGGGAAGCCCCATGTAGAGAGCATTACAGTAGTCGAGTCGAGACATGACGAGTGCTTGAGTGACTGTGCGTAAGGCACAGTCTTACTGTGCTTTTACCTTAAGCTGTCTACCATGGACCTTACGCATTTCTTAAGAGGTCCTTGGGGGCGGGGTTCATAAGCGCACCAGCGGTACCTACCATCCCTATCCTACTGTCCCCATTTATAGCTACTCTTTTTATGTGTTTATGGCTATATTTTGCTTATTTGTGCCATTTTTTCATGTGTTTTCCTACTTGTTTCCTTGTACCTGTTGACAAATAAATAAGTAAGTAAGTAAATAACTTCATGTCTAAATTTGACTCCAAAAAGCACCCTTCAATCCACCTTCAAATGATCCAGTGCAGGGGTGTCAAGCCCACATTATCACAGTGGCATCATGGGATGTATCACAACTTTTTTCCCTTCGCTGAACCGGGCATGGGTATGGCCAGCACATGACACATCCGGCAGTATGTGGGCCATGAGTTTGGCAGCCCTGCTCCAATGCATATTTAGTGATTGTGTCTGTTAGTTCATCCCCCCCCAAATTTGCTACAGGGGAAAGGATCCACCCAAATCCCTCCAAAGCCAAATAGATTTGTCTGCCATTCCATTAATTTCATCCAAAACCTTTTCCAATTCAACCAAGGAAGAAGGAACATAGCCAAAACACCACCATCGTGAGCAGTCTGCGGTCTATATTTTAAAAACAAAATCTGGGAAAAACCGATCAAAAATCAGATGCCAGATATCTAATTTAAAAAAACAGAATTCTTTACAGCCCTAAACAAAACTCTGGGAGAAAGATGAAACTAGACTGGATAGAGAAAACCAGAGTCTACTGACACCAGTTTCCTTAAACTGTTCCAGTTCAGACTATGAGCAAATCCAACAGCATGTGGATGGTGGGGCATCCCAAAAATTTACCAGGGTCACCAAATTCCCAGTTATTATGTCTTCTTCTATCCCAGGGGTGTCAAACTCAAGGCCCCGGGGGCCGAATCTGCCCACAGGGTGCTTAGATCTGGCCTGCAGGGCCACTCTGGAAACAGCAAAGGACCGGCCCGTGGTGCTTCTGCCAGCATAAACTCAGGAGGACTGTGGCTAGCTCGATTTTCACTGGCAGAGAGTGGCAGGAGGCTGTCGCAGCCAAAAACGGAGTTCCAAAGCCCGCAACCCTGATGAAATCGAGTTTGACACTTTCGCTCTATTCTAACTTCATTCTTTCTATACGTTCTTCTCTCCCTTCTATCAGGGCCTACTTTGTCCCCCGCCATATGCTCCCATGCTGGGATATAGCAGTGTGCCGCAGCTGCCAAAAAAAGCCAACACAGTTCTAGGCTGCATAAACAGAGGGATAGAATCAAGATCACGTGAAGGGTTAATACCACTTTATAAGGCCTTGGGAAGGCCACACTTGGAATACTGCATATAGTTTTGGTCACCACGATGTAGAAAAGACGTGGAGACTCTGGAAAGAGTGCAGAGAAGAGCAACAAAGATGATTAGGGGACTGGAGACTAAAACATAGGAAGAACAGTTGCGGGAACTGCGTAGGTCTAGTTTAATAAAAAGAAAGACCAGGGGAGACATGATAGCAATGTTCCAATATCTCAGGGGCTGCCACAAAGAAGAGGGAGTCAAACGATTCTCCAAGGCACCTGAGGGCAGAACAAGAAGCAATGGGTGGAAACTAATCAAGGAGAGAAGCAACTTAGAACTGAGGAGACATTTCCTGACAGTTAGGACAATTAATCAGTGGAACAGAAGTTGCCTCCAGAAGTTGTGAATGCCCCAACACTGGAAGTCTTTAAGAAGATGTTGGAGAGCCATTTGTCTGAAATGGTATAGGGTTTCCTGCCTAGGCAGGGAGTTGGACTAGATGACCTCCAAGGTCCCTTCCAACTCTGCTATTGTATTGTATTGTATTTTTCCCTTTTCCATCAGGTGGTTTTAATCAGGCAATTTCTGTGCATGCTGAAAAGTACCTGAAAAAAATTCCTTGATCTGCATGTGAGTTTGACTTTCCCTTTGGACTTGGCCCTGTTACTGAACCATGTTGCCTACCCTCAGCTCCATTTAGTGGTTCAATGAACAAATGAGGATTAGGAGGTGTTCCACAAAAATAAACAGCCGAGTTGGTTGAGTAAACTTTGGAGTTCTTCGATCAGTACTGATGATGGTCAATACTGATTAAGCATAGGTTGTGCATAATTCCATGGCATTTGATGGGTCACTTCATATTGGCATTAACCCAGAATAGATTCTTTCAATATCACATCACCTGGAAAGTATTCCTGGGTAATTAATAAACATAGTCATTCATAATGGGAATGACAACATAGTCATTCCCTTAGACCGATACGCTCCCACAGAGAGGGCCTTCTCAGGGTGCCGTCGGCCGGACAATGCCAACTGGTGACACCCAGGGGAAGAGCCTTCTCTGTGGCGGGCCCTGCCCTTTGGAATGACCTACTCTCTGAATTACGCACCATCACCGACCTCCGCCTCTTCCGCCAATGTTTAAAGACATATTTTTTCCATCAAGCCGGCCTAGCCTAACCTCCCATGGGGACTTTTAGAAAGTTTTAAATTGGGTATTTTAACAATTTGGTTTTTAGCATAGGATCGGGATAATTTAATATATATTTTAAATTATGTATTTATTTTTCTATTTTTGTATATTTTTAAATTTCCTGTGCACCACCCTGGGTCCTCTGTGGAGAAGGGCGGGATATAAATATAAATAAATAAATAAATAATAAACAAATATAAAGTAAAAGGTGTAACTTTTCATATGAACATAACTAACAGAACCTCTCCCATAATTACTACACTTAACCAGTCACCCCAGTCAAATATCCTCCTGACATCACATTCACTGGGTCCCCCCCAAAAAGCACCATTTGAGTAATATAAAACCTTGAGCATGTACTGCAGTATAATTCTAATTTCTGTAAATCTGCAGTATAAATTTGTGCTGTGTAGTAAAGGTAAAGGTTCTCCTTGCACATATGTGCTAGTGGTTCCTGGCTCTAGGGGGAGGTGCTCATCTCCATTTCAAAGCTGAAGAGCCAGCGCTGTCCGAAGACGTCTCGGTGGTCATGTGGCCAGCATGACTAAATGCCGAAGGCGCACAGATCGCTGTTACCTTCCCATCAAAGGTAACCAATCAAAAGTGCTTCCTATTTTTCTACTTGCATTTTATGTGCTTTCAAACTGCTAGGTGGGCAGAAGCTGGGACAAGGTACGGGAGCTCACTCCGATATGTGGCGCTAGGGATTTGAACCGCCAAACTGCCGACTGCTCTGATCGACAAGCTCAGCGTCTTAGCCACGGCATCCCTTTGTGTTATATAAAGAAATCTTTTAGTCTGTTGGCTCTCATTCCTTTCACGTTAAGCTTTAATGGATGAAATTGCCCACATTAGTGATAACAAATATAGTAATTAGAACCATAAATTGTTCAATTCCCACCCTATTGACTTCATGTACAAACTTTGCTTTTTTTTCCCCACCAGCAGTGATAGGCTGTACTCATTTTTTGTGTGTGCTAAGGTATTCACTATAAGCATGCAAAACATTTCAAATTCAAAGGGTTTCAAGCTCAGAATGAGTTACTTGATGCTTTTCACTCAACAGAGGGCTGTTTCAACTTCAAACTCTCCCAGAAGAATCAAAACAACCTTCGAACATTTCTAATAAGTTGTTTTGAACTTGCAACAGAAGGTTTCAACCTTGAGCCATTTAAAATTCAAAATATGTTACACAGCACTACCATCCAGCATGAAAGCCAGTTGGGTGTTGTGTTTACGTCACACACAATGCCTGAGTGAAGAGGCATTGTCTTAGGCTGCATATAAAATATATACAATATTGTTAATGCATATAAGCAACAAATGGCCTTTATTTTCTTATGGGGCCACATTACTAGCTGTCCAGGGATGCATGTGGCCTGATCTAAAGATCACAGATAGGAGGGATAGTTAACATACTTGAGAGTGAAGGCAGGTAGTAGAGGCTGAGACAATCCTAAGATGCTTTAACAGAGGGAGTCAATCAAGACCAAGTGAGGTAGTAAATACCACTCTATAAAGCCTTAGTAAGGCCACACATATACTGCATCCAGTTTTGGTCACCATTCTATAAAAAGATATTGAGACTCTAGAAAGAGTGCAGAGAAGAGCAACCAGGATGATTAGGGGGTTGGAGACTAAAACATACGGTGAACGGTTGCAGGAACTGGGCCTGGCTAGTCTAGTGAAGAGAAGGACCAGAGGAGACATGATAGCAGTCTTCCAATATTTGAGGGGCTGTCACAGAGAGGAGGGGGTCAACCTATTTTCCAAGGCACGGAATAATGGATGGAAACTGAACAAGGAGAGATTCAATCTGGAAATAAGGAGAAATTTTCTGATAGTGAAAACAACCAACCCATGGAAGAGAAGTTGTGGGAGCTTCATCACTGCAAGATGAAGAGATTGGACTGCCATATGTCAGAAATGGTGTAAGGTCTCCTGCTTGGGCAGGGGGCAGGGGGGTTGGGCTAGATGACCTACAAGGTCTCTTCCAATTCTGTTAGTCTGTCATTGATGACCCCTTTGGATTTTCGCAACATCGGTCCTCGAACCCACTTTAGCCGCGTGGAACTGATGCATTCAGTGCACCGAGCTTTCTAACTAACCAGTCAGCAACTAAAATGTACGTTTCAGCTGGAGAGGGGACGGCTTGAAACAAGAACAACAACAACAGCAAAAGCAAGAAACCTGTTTCCAAAGGCAAATCCATGCTCTTAAAGAATGTTTTGTTTAAATCCCCAGCTCCTTTGGACAGATCCTCCAGTGCATAATTTGGAAAAGAATAACAAAAGTGGGACTCTTCTTTAAAAAAAAACTTAATGGCAGCATTCAAACAAAGAGCCAGAGGAGGAAAGGAGGGGGGAATTAAGAGTCTAAAGTGACAAGTGTGGGGGGGAAACTAATTGCAGTCTGTGGCTTGCAGCATTTTTTCTTTAGCATCCTTGACAGGGGCTCCAAAGAATCTGAAGACGAAGGGAAGGGAAAGACAGCCTCACAGCTTCCAGAGGGAAGAGTTTCAAAACCCTGCCAGGGCCGCGAAGAATGTGCAGAGGTGCTCCTTGAAATTAAATGACACACACACCCCATCCCAAAGAATGAATATCGAGATAAAGGCAAAATAATTATGCCTTCAAAGGAAGTTGCCATATGCCAGGATTGTCCACCTGTTTCAATGTTCTCTTATTTGGCAGTGGGGTTCTAGGTTCTCAAGCAGAGCCCTACCCAGTGGTGGGTTTCAAATTTTTTAGAACCTACTCTGTAGGTGTGGCCTATTTTGTGGGTGTGGCTTGGCAGTCATGTGACAGGGTGGGAGTGGCCACCTTTTAAAATGTGGTGAAACTCATTTAACAACGCTCTTGCTTAGCAACCAAAATTTTGGACTCAATTATGATGATAAATTCTTTCTTTCTTTCTTTCTTTCTTTCTCTCTCTCTCTCTCTCTCTCTCTCTCTCTCTCTCTCTCTCTCTCTCTCTCTCTCCTTCCTTCCTTCCTTCCTTCCCTTTCCTTTCCTTCCCATTGGGTCACTGGCAGCGGCGGGCCAGATTTACTTCCAGGTACGCCGGTGGAACCCCCTCTCACCGGTTCTCTAAATTTCACCAACTGGCTCTCGCGAGTAGGTGTGAGCCTGCAGAAACCCACCACTGGCCCTACCTATGTCAGGGTTGATCTCCTCTGGGAGTGACCGGTTGGATCGCCTTGCAGTCCAAGGGACTTGCGGGGTCTTCTCCAGCACCAGAGTTCAAAGGCCTCAGTTCTTTGGTGCTCAGCCTTTCCTATGGTCCAACCTTCACAGCCATACATGAATCTTGTACAGAGAAATGTATTTAACCTGAAAGGAAGAGCTTTCTGAAATAGGAAAGTGGACTTACTTGTCTCCCACCCCACACAGTCATTCCTCCCAAGTCCTTAGGTGAAGGCTTGAGATGCCAGCCTGGGTTTTTCTAATGGTTGCTTCTGCTGCAAAGACAGGCTGTTGTTTTTTGAAAGGGGTTCTTTGTTGAATTGATTGCACATGATGTAAAACAGGCTTTCAAAATAGTCTGTCATTTTTACACTGGCTGTGTGCTTCACAGGAATTATCCTGGATAGGCGAGGGCTTTTGTGGATTTATTTTCACCGAAGGAAGAAAATGAAACATTCATAACCCACCTTGCTTCCAAGAAAAACAACATCATTTGTTTCTACGCCCCATTATTCCCTCACAAGGTGGAGGTGCCGCTGTACTGAGAGAGGATTTCTTTAATCCTGTTGTGTCAAATACAGTAGCGGGATTCCCACATTGTACAAGTTCATATCCTGGAGGTTACAAAGCATGTCTTAAGCAACCCATGTTACGGTTTATAGCAACGAGGAAACCTAATCAGGGGTGGGCTTCAAAAATTTTAGCAAGGGATTCTCTGCCCGGTTGCTTAGTCAGCCTCTTGCACCACAATGGAGGGCGGGTTACCCTCTCTGGGCACCAGGGGCTTTCTTTGAGCCTCCAGGAGGGCAAAAACGGCCTCCCCAGGCTCTGATAAGCCCAGTTTTCACCTTCCCTAAGCCTCTGCATCAATTTTTTTTAGAACCTACTCTGTAGGTGTGGCCTATTTTGTGGGCATGACTTGGCACTCATGTGACGGGGTGGGAGTGGCCACCTTTTAAAATGTGGTGAAACATTTAACAACGCTCTTGCTTAGGAACCAAAATTTTGGACTCAATTGTGATGATAAATTCATTCATTCTTTCTTTCCTTCCTTCCTTCCTTCCTTCCTTCCTTTCTTTCCTTCCCATTGGGTCACTGGCAGCGGTGGGCCAGATTTACTTCCAGGTACGCCGGTGGAACCCCCTCTCACCGGTTCTCTAAATTTCACCAACCGGCTCTCGCGAGTAGGTGCGAGCCTGCAGAAACCCACCACTTCACTTACCTGCATCCAAAACGGGCCACGTGGGGCACTCCTGGGAGGTGAGAGGTAGGGGTGGCCAAGGCCAGCCAGAAGTGGAATTTCCAAACTGCATAGAATCTTAGCTAGAATTTCTCCTGAAACCCCGCAAACACCCAGCACGCCACCTCTGAAACTAATTCTCCTAACCAATGACAGCTTCAGGCACCCAGTGGCTTTTTGGATGGCATTTCAATTGGGAAGAGTTTGGTATATGATAAAGAGCAGGTTAGAAACTGGGAGACTGTGAATTCTAGTCCTGTCTTAGGCAAAAAGCCAGCTGGGTGATCCTGGGCCAGTCTCCCTCATTTGAAAGAGAAAGTCATGGGCCAACTACTGCAAAAAATAAAAAATAAATCCAAAACCTTCCAAAATAAGGGGGTTGGACTAGAAGACCTCCAAGGTCCCTTCCAACTCTGTTATTCTGTCATTCTGTTCTATTAATAAACCTGGCCAAGAAAACTGCAGAGAGAGAGAGATCCAAGCAATTGCCAGAAGTCAACACTGATACAAAGGCACAGAGCAACACACATACAGTGGTGGGATTTTTTTTTACAACCGGTACTGTGGGTGTGGCTTGGTAGGCATGGCAAGGCTTGGTGGGCGTGGCTTGGTGTGCATGACAGGAGAAGGATACTGCAAAATCCCCATTCCCTCCCCATCAGCTGGGACTCGAGAGACAGAGAATAGGGGGGCACGGCCAGCCAGAGGTGGTATTTACCGGTTCTCTGGACTACTCAAAATTTCCACTACCGGTTCTCCAGAACTGGCCAGAACCTGCTGAATACCCACCTCTGACACACACAAAAAAGAATGTAGATCTCTGCAAATCAGCATCTAAGAATTTCACTGCCAACAGTTTAGGATGGAGAAGAAACAAATAAACAAAAGGTTAAAACTGAAATATTCAAGACTGTTGTCATGATGTCGTTCCATACCTTCCCTTAATCAAAGACATTTCAGAAAGTAAACATTGTGGCAGTGCCTCTCCTTAACTGTTCTGTCTATATTCTCCTCCAGGATATAAACCACAGTGACTTCATCTAAATATGTCCACAAGTCACATCATGATTTCAAGGCACCTACCCAACAGGATATAAGAAGCATACAGCTTCAGGTATTGGCATTCTACTACCGGAATTGCCCTTAATTCTATTACCAAAGAAAGATTCATTAAGTCCAGTTAAGCCCCCTGTTTTTATCTTACTGAGCAATACTTTGAATTGTACAGTTGGGGGGGGGATGTTTCACAGAATGTCTACTAATATATATTCCTCTTTTTTTCCTCCCCTTCGATGATATTGCTCATAATTCTTTGGGCACGTTTATACAGTGCAGTTATTTATCCTGCAGTGTTTACAGCTTCAGATCTTTCCAAGTTTTAATTTTGCACTCCATATGGCACTTTGCAATAAAACCAGCGTGTGTGCTACTATGAGCACACACGGTTATTTGATGAATCGCCCGTGTGGAAAGGTGAGGTCAGGGACCTAAGCCCCCGTTTCCATGAACAAAAGAAAAAAGACAAAGAGGAGACAGCAATCATCTCAGCTCAGGTGTCTTCTAAACCAGGGGTCCCCAACCTCTGCAACTTTAAGTCTGAAGGACTTCAGCTCCCAGAATTCTCCAGCCAGCTTTGCTGGCTGGAGAATTCTGGGAGCTGAAGTCCTTCAGACTTAAAGTTGCAAAGGTTGGAGGCCCCTGGCCCAGGCCCTGACACTGACAGCTTTGCTGGCTGGAGAATTCTGGGAGCTGAAGTCCTTCAGACTTAAAGTTGCAAAGGTTGGAGGCCCCTGGCCCAGGCCCTGACACTGACAGCTTTGCTGGCTGGAGAATTCTGGGAGCTGAAGTCCTTCAGACTTAAAGTTGCAAAGGTTGGAGGCCCCTGGCCCAGGCCCTGACACTGACAGCTTTGCTGGCTGGAGAATTCTGGGAGCTGAAGTCCTTCAGACTTAAAGTTGCAAAGGTTGGAGGCCCCTGGCCCAGGCCCTGACACTGACAGCTTTGCTGGCTGGAGAATTCTGGGAGCTGAAGTCCTTCAGACTTAAAGTTGCAAAGGTTGGAGGCCCCTGGCCCAGGCCCTGACACTGACAGCTTTGCTGGCTGGAGAATTCTGGGAGCTGAAGTCCTTCAGACTTAAAGTTGCAAAGGTTGGAGGCCCCTGGCCCAGGCCCTGACACTGACACCTTTGCTGGCTGGAGAATTCTGGGAGCTGAAGTCCTTCAGACTTAAAGTTGCAAAGGTTGGAGGCCCCTGGCCCAGGCCCTGACACTGACAGCTTTGCTGGCTGGAGAAATCTGGGAGCTGAAGTCCTTCAGACTTAAAGTTGCAAAGGTTGGAGGCCCCTGGCCCAGGCCCTGACACTGACAGCTTTGCTGGCTGGAGAAGTCTGGGAGCTGAAGTCCTTCAGACTTAAAGTTGCAAAGGTTGGGGACCCCTGTTCTAAACTACATGCACACATGACCCTCCCATGCTCCTCCCTCCCCCCGCCCCTTGTGCATACGCATGTGATCACCTGTGCCCCGTTTTGGGCCTAGCAGGCCTCCCTGAAGCCTCCTGAGACCAAAAACAGGGCATGGGAGGGGCACTGCACTCCCTGTGCTCCCCCCACCCCCACACATGCATGCCTGACCCACATGCATGTATGTCTCTCCGACATGCATGTCTCCCCCCCACGCATGCATGGCAGAGACCCAAAAATCAGCTGGCCGGCAGGAGGTAGGAGACGTGTGTGCATGCTCAGTGGAGTTGAGCTGAGGTGATAGCTTGCATGCCCGCAGAGAAGACTCTACATGCCACCTGGTAGGTTCCTACCGGTTTGGACCAGTTCGGCCAAGTAGGTAGTAACTTGTCCTGCCATGCCCCTGAACCGGTTCTCTCGGCAGCGCCATAGGTGCCGCCATCTTGATTTTTTGCATCTGCGCATGCGCAGAAGCATTTTTTTTAGTACTGCATATCAAGTGTGCAGCACGTCCCTGAGCGAACCAGCAGTAGTAGCTGCAGCCAGAACCCACCTCTGGCACGTACCATAGGTTCGCCATCATGGAACTAAGACATTCTAAGTTCAAAGTGTCCGATGAACATGTTTTGGGAGAGATGTCCAGGCTCTGTGCGAAAATAGGTTTCATCACCAATCTGTTGCTTTCTCTTTCTTGCCTGGCATCCCACTTTTGAACTGATGGGTGGAGAACATCTGTTGTCAACTATCTGACCCCTGGCGCATATAAACATGACACTGGTTAAGAAACCTTTCCTTCCTCCCTCTTTAATCTCTGACACTCTACCTCTAGCCTGTAAGCAATTAAGTGCCTCTTAGTTGCTTAAGCAAATTCCCCATACCCTTACCACCACTAAAATAATTACAAATGCAAGTAGCACCACCACGATTGCATATTAATCAGGGCCTGAGGCCAATTAATCATTATGACATCAATAACTTATTTGCATAATCCCATTCTCTTTAAGATTCCATGTTTGGGTGACAGGGTTACTCCATTGATTATGTAAATTCTACTTCAAGGTTCACAAGAGAGTGAAAAAGAAGAGAGAGCTTCCATCTAGGGGTGGAACTAGGCAGGCAGGCATGCTGACATGAAGGAAGAAAGAAGGAAGAAGTGGAAAGGAAGAGGAAGAGGAAAAGAGAAAGGAAGATTGCATTCTCACCATCTGAGAATTTTTGGATTAGTTCTGGAACACTGTTGACAACTTGTGGCCTGGTTCAAAAGCTAGCTCAAAGCAACCACTTAATATAATATATAATAGAATAACAGAGTTGGAAGGGACCTTTAAGGTTTTCTAGCCCAACCCCCTGCCTAGGCAGGAAACCCTACAACACTTCAGACAAATGGTTATCCAACAGCGTCTTAAAAACGTCCAGTGTTGGAGCATTCACAACTTCTGGAGGCAAGTTGTTCCACTGATTAATTGTTCTAACTGTTAAGACATTTCTCCTTTAGTTCTAGATTGCTTCTCTCCTTGACTATTTTCCACTCATTGCTTCTTGTCCTGCCTTCATGTGATTTGGAGAATAGCTTGACTCCCTCTTCTTTGTGGCAGCCCCTGAGATATTGGAACACTGCTATCCTGTCTCCCCTGGTCCTTGTGTTAAAGTGCCTTACTTTCAGAGGGGGAACATATGCATAAATACTAGGAGATATTATTAGATCTGTCTTTCAGTACCACTGAGGGTAGGATGTCTGGATATGCCAGTGAAAATGCCCTTTGAGGTGATGGAAGAAAGATAGGGTATCTACCCAACGTCTGGTACACATTTACACAGTGTTTGCCACTCCGCCCCATCCCAAACTATTGTTATACTGTATCCCATTGTCTTTGGCACATGTACTAGATACATACAAACACTCCCTTCGGCTTGCAAAGTGATTGTTTAAGACAGGGGCCTCCAACCTTTGCAACTTTAAGTCTGAAGGACTTCAGCTCCCATACTTCTCCAGCCAGCAAGGCTGTCAGTGTCAGGGCCTGGGCCAGGGGCCTCCAACCTTTGCAACTTTAAGTTTGAAGGACTTCAGCTCCCAGAGTTCTCCAGCCAGCAAAGCTGGCTGGAGAATTCTGGGAGCTGAAGTCCTTCAGACTTAAAGTTGCAAAGTTTGGAGACCTTTGGTTTAAGACATAAGCCTATTCCAATGCCCACATAAATCTTGAACCTCCCTGCCGTAGAAACCCATATTCTGAAACAGAGGCTCATTCAGAAGAGGAAAAGGGAGCTATGCTGATTTAAAATAATAATATTTTTTTACAAAAAACTATCAAAAACTGCCTGTGGGTAAATTTGAGCTGCCCACAGCTCCCCAGGGGCAGCTCAGATTTGCTGTCGAGTCATTTATGTGGATTTCAGTCAAATTCTAATTTTAGTGTTCATTAAACATGGGTAATTCCCTAGCCTATCCACACATCACCTAGTATACATAATACCTCTGCAATATAGGTCAGCCAGGCTTAGAAAACACAGAGAGATATCAAAGGGCAGACATTTCATTATGAGTATTAAGTTTATAAATAATTATGAACTTTGCAGGGTACAGTGTTAATTGCACATGTTTTGGTGAGGGTGAGAACATGCTACAGAGGAATACGGTGCCCAATAGCCATTTGCTTTCTCCATATCTTAAGAATCAAGTGTTGGTGGTGAGCAGATGGTCCTACCAACATTAAGACATGGATTATGGATTCTTCCAACTTCACAGCCTCTGAGGCAGCATCGGTCTCCTTCAACCTCATCAACGAATTAGGACTATTAGAACCTGGGAAAGCCTTGAGAAAGGAAGGCAATAGTACCTGCTACTTTTATTACCAAGGCCACTCCTTGGAAAATGCACTCCTACAGCTATTTTTCTTTTTTGTGGGGGGGGAAGCAGTGGTGGGTTTCTGCAGGCTCGCACCTACTCGCGAGAGCCGCTTGGTGAAATTTAGAGAACCGGTGAGAGGGGGTTCCACCAGCGTACCTGGAAGTAAATTTGGCGCGCCGCTGCCAGTGACCCAACGGAAAGGAAAGGAAAGAAAAGGAAAGAAAGAAAGAAAGAAAGAAAGAAAGAAAGAAAGAAAGAAAGAAAGAAAGAAAGAAAGAAAGAAAGAAAGAAAGAAAGAAAGAAAGAAAGAAAGAAAGAAAGAAAGAAAGAAAGAAAGAAAGAATTTATCATCACAATTGAGTCCAAAATTTTGGTTGCTAAGCAAGAGCGATGTTAAATGAGTTTCACCACATTTTAAAAGGTGGCCACTCCCACCCTGTCACATGACTGTCAAGCCACGCCCACAAAATAGGCCACACCTACAGAGTAGGTTCTAAAAAATTTGAAACCCACCACTGGGGGGGAGGTGTCTTGAAATACTGCCCTGAGTTTGAGAAATAGATGAGATGGACTCCCATGACTGTTAACTATGAAGATTTATGAAGATTTATTCCCATCGCTCTGGATTTTGGAAGGAACAAAACACATCACATTCTTCAAAAGAAACAGGTAGCATTTTTTCCCCTTGAATCTCCCTAAGGAAAAGAAGCCGATAATTGATTAATACGGATGTTTAAAGGTTTTGTTTAGTCTGCAATTTGGAAGCAAATTTTTCTCCTCCTCATTCCCTTCCCTTCAACTATACAGATAGTAATGGAAGTGCTTTCCCTATTTTGCCCTCCCCACCCAAAAATAATTTCACTCTAGTTTCCAGCACAAAATCCTCACCGTATAAATTTAGGAAGGTGTAGCTTGTCAACAACCATTTTTGAAATGTCAAATGGAATGACTTTGTAAACACCCTTATACAGTGGTGAGATTCAAATTTTTTTACTGCTGGTTCTGCGGGTGTGGCGTGGCTTGGTGGGCGTGGCTTGGAGGGCGTGGCAGGGGAATGGATACTGCAAAACCCCCATTCCCTCCCCACCCCACTAACCTGCTTCCCAGCTCTGTTCTCCTGTGCAAGGCAACTGAAGAAGACCCAGCCAATCAGCTGGGACTTGGGAGGCAGAAAATAGATGGGGTGGAGCAGTGGTGGGTTTCAATTTTTTTTAGAACCTACTCTGTAGGTGTGGCCTATTTTGTGGGCGTGGATTGGCAGTCATGTGACAGAGTGAGAGTGGCCAACTTGTAAAATGTGGTGAAACTCATTTAACAAGGCTCTTGCTTAGCAACCAAAATTTTGGGCTCAATTGTGATGATAAATTCTCTCTCTCTCTCTCTCTCTCTCTCTCTCTCTCTCTTTCTTTCTTTCCTTTCTTACTTTCTGCCTTCCTTTCCTTTCCTTTCCTTCCCATTGGGTTACCGGCAGCGGCAGACCAGACTTACTTATGGGTCCGCTGGTGGAACCCCCTCTCACCGGCTCTCTAAATTTCACCATCCGGTTCTTGCGAGTAGGTGCGAGCCTGCAGAAACCCACCACTGGGGTGGAGCCAGCCAGAGGCGGTATTTGCCCGGTTCTCCAAACTACTCAAAACTTCCGCTACCGGTTTGTTAGAACTCATAAAAACGGGCTGAATCCCACCTCTGCCTTAGACAATACAAAACAGAAAATTTTCTGGGTATTCAAAGAGAGAGAGAGAGAGAGAGAGAACCCTGATTAACTCAATATAAATGAGGCAGGGGGAAATCCGATTGCATTCCCCCCCCCTCCCAAATATTTTGTATCGATCCCAGACTAGCCTTAAAGATACCATTCTGAAATCTGCCCGATTCTTGCTTCCTTGGACGAAATGAACGGGGTGTGTGATACAGAGTTAACGCTATCCCTTTCCAATCCTTCCTTGCCTGTGTGACCCTATGAAACACATAGCACAATTGAGTAGTGGCCTTTTGACATCTTTGATAACCATATCTGCTCTCCTGGAGATCTCATGGTTGAGACGCATACAACTCTGGGACCTACGTATTTTCACTTTAAAAAAAAAAAAGGTCTGGGCCAAGAGGCGCATGGTGTCAGGATTTTCCCTATCTCCATAGCCTCTGGGTCTCACCCCCAGGTGATACACCAGAGGCAGCTCGCGGCCAGAGGCTCTATGGATGAAAAGAATAATGATGAGGGCTCCAGCCATGTCGCCTAATGTTTCCCTTTTATAACGCTTGGTTCCATGTTGCTCTAGCTTCTGGCATTGTTTCTCAGAAAGAAAGAAAATTATGTTCCTTCCAATGATACCTTTTGATATATATATATATATATTTTCCCCGGTGTTAACCTTGGGTGCATAATGTTAAGCAATGCAACCTATATTTAAACATCTTAATCCTTTTCATTAAATCCCAGCTTTCAGGAAAAGAAAAAAGGAAAAGAGGGGTCCTTGATCCATGCAGAGAGCTAGAGGCTATTGCTCAGTGGGTGGCCTTCTTTGAGGAGCAGTTGATTTCTCCTGCAAATGGGATTCCGGGAGATAATACTGAGAGACCCAGTCACATAAAACATACATCCTGTGAGCAGCCCATGTGTAAACTGGTGGCTGTTTCAAAACTTCTGTGTGCTATAATATGCAACTGATTTATGGACTCCACACCTCTACTCACACTAGAATCCCTTATGACACCAGGCTTGAAATTTTGGGCTTAGAGCAGGAGTCTCCAACCTTTGCAACTTTAAGTCTGAAGGACTTCAGCTCCCAGACTTCTCCAGCCAGCCTTCAGACTTAAAGTTGCAAAGGTTGGAGACCCCTGGCTTAGAGAAACTAGAACTGCTAAGATATTTGTAAGGATGTGGATTGCTTCTTCGTGGTGAGCCAATCTTTGGGGTCAACCTCACCTGCTCACCTACTTAATTTCCACTTATTGAGCCATGCATGCTCTTTTAGACAGCAGCTGTTCCCCAAGCCATTGCTACATTTTGCAAGTGAATTAAATCCCTGCCCATGGTTTGCATTTTAACAGCTCCATCATTCATCATCCTCACCTTTTATTTATAGGAGCATCTACAATGTTGTGTATAAATAATATGAACAGGTTTCTAATCTGATAATCCAAATGAGAAGTGAGCAACTACTATTGGTTTGAGGGCCACATTAGACTTTTTATGGTACGCTGAGAGTCATACACCAATAGTGGGAAGGTCAAAAATTCAATGGGAAAATCAATGATCAAAGGTTGAAATTGATGCATTAAAGTTCTTCATTATTTCAGGATCTATGTGTGGGAAAATAACAGGCAGAGCCTGGGGTTGGAGTCAAGAAAGTAATCATTATGTTCCCACAAGCGGTCTAAGTCCAGCCTCTCTTGAATTCTGTTAACTCTTATCTAGCATCAATTTATTGCTGACCATTAGTTGACTAGATGCTTATGAATAGGCATGAGCAATAAATCAGATTAACTAGATTCTGATTCTTCATACCTGAGAAATGTAAGTTGGGAGTTCCCCAACCTTGGAGTTCCCCAACCTTGGCCACACTTGGAATACTGCATACAGTTTTGGTCGCCACGATGTAGAAAAGACGCGGAGACTCTGGAAAGAGTGCAGAGAAGAGCAACCAAGATGATTAGGGGACTGGAGGCTAAAACATATGAAGAACGGTTGCAGGAACTGGGTATGTCTAGTTTGATGAAGAGAAGGACCAGGGGAGACATGATAGCAGCCTTCCAATATCTCAGAGGGTGCCACAAAGAAGAGGGAGTCAAACTATTCTCCAAGGCACCTGGGGGCAGGACAAGAAGCAATGGGTGGAAACTAATCAAGGAGAGAAGCAACTTAGAACTAAGGAGAAATTTCCTGACAGTTAGAACAATTAACCTCTGGAACAGCTTGCCTCCAGAAGTTGTGAACGCCCCAACCCTGGATGTCTTTAAGAAGATGTTAGATAGCCATTTGTCTGAAATGGTATAAAGTTCCTGCCCACACAGGGGGTTGGACTAGAAGACCTACAAGGTCCCTTCCAACTCTGCTATTGTATTGTATTGTAACCTACCCTTTGCTTTATTTACTACACTTGAAGAATTGCATAATCTTCCGCATTTTTAAAAAAAAAACAGAAAAATGATGTACCCTAGGACCCTACATGCTATATTCCAAAAAGGTGCAAAAAACCAGAAGGTGATTGCCACTTAAAAACTAATTCTCAATTCATATTATTATTATTATTATTATTGTTATTGTGTTGTTCTAAGCAGGTTAATAATAGGCTGCTTAAAAACCAAATTGTTCATCTGGTTCTCCCAGTGCTAAAATATGTAAATGTTGGTAATGGTTGATTTCTGTATTCTCATTATTTTGGAAAGAGGCAATCTCACCAACATGCCAATCTGTGCAAAACAAAGAACTGTGTTGCAAATGTATGTAAACATTGTGTTAATGTCACTGGCCTCTTGGGATAGCAAATGCTACACACACACAATATCAAATTATTTTCTTCCCAAATCTACCTGTAGATCAAGAATAGAAAAACAGATTTTTTTTTAAAGAAAAAACAAACCTTTATCCCACACCAGCTGAATGAAATACATTCTACATTCTCCAGTTACTGGCTACTATTTATCGGTACTAGATGACTTGAGTGCAAGCATTTAATAGTTGATGGTTCGGTTAAAAATGATTCACTTGCAATTGCGTGTTAAATAATTTTGAATATTTACATGTATTTAATCTCTATAGAAAATCAACCTCATTGATTTCAAGAAAAAGGGGGAGGGAAGGAAGGAAGGAAGGAAGGAAGGAAGGAAGGAAGGAGGGAGGGAAGGAAGGAGGGAGGGAGGGGGGAGGGAAGGAAGGAAGGAAGGTCCGTGCAATCAGTGGAAAATTGCACACATTTTCCACAAAATGTCACATAAATGTGAACAAAGTTCATTTTGATGGACACTCACAAAACCCATGTCAAGCAGAGGCCACGTTATTGCGATTGTTGTTAAAAATAAAAAGCTGCCTAATTCTGTAATTAAAATTAAAATTACTGGTAAGAAGGTTGTGCTTACATTTAAGACCCAAAGAATTAAGCCGAAATCCTCCAAAGCCCTTGATAAATGAAAGAAATGCACAAGCTGGCTCCAGCAATGAAGTCTGTCACCAAACAGTGACTTGATCCGCCTTAAGCGGCTCAGTTCTTTGATCAGAACGGCGAAGGAACCGCTCCACAAGTCCCCTTCAAAAGAGGATAGTAAGTGGCTGAGTCAGGAGACTGGCTTTTATGTGCTTCTCCAGAGGGGGAATGGGGACTCCTTCCCATGTTTAGAAGCCAAGAAGCGGATTTTATTGGACAAATAACTTCTTGTCGAAAAGCTGGTATTGCGCACAGGAATATGAGAAGAGCCCAGATGGATTATTAGGCCCATCTAATTCCATTCCTGTGTTAGGGAACACAGGAAGAACAAGAAGCAATGGATGGAAACTAATCAAAGAGAGAACTGGTAGAGAAATAAAGAGGAACTTCCTGACATTGTTCTGACTGAGACTTCCCAAGAGCATGAAGCAAACTCCTTGTCCCGACAAAAAAACCCTTTTTTTAATTGACTGTGAATTCTGCTTTTTCCCATCCAGCAAAGTCTTTCGAGGGAGGATTTACGGTCACAGACCTTATCTGGTTTGGAGAGCTGCCAGGCCGATATCTGCAAAACCTGGCAAGGAGTCTCGGAGAGTCACAAATTAAGTGAACTAATTGTCTCCTGCAAACTCCACTCCCCTTTTGCTCCTCTTTTATTTCCTCTAGGAGGGGCCATTCGTCATCCACCTGTGGCCTTTCTCCCAAGTCGACCCCTTTTCTTTAGCTGTTGCCTTTGTCTGGCAACTCTGCGCATGCGCACACAGGGAACAGGCTCCAGCTGTTCGTCTGCCTCACTGATGTCTGAGTCAGAAGGCAGCTGATAACTTGGCATACGGCTCTGGCCCCCTCTCTGCCTCCGACACAGAGCCCTCCTCAGAGCCTTCCCCAGACTGCAGGACTGGCCCATGTTCCTCCCTAACTCCCTCACTGTCCGAATCTATTGCCAGCTCCACTGGCCACTGGCAGGCCACAACAGACATAGTATGAACAAACACTCATTAAGGCAGCTCACAAATATGGACAATATGGATTTGTTTCCCTGAGGCTGGTATTTAAGGCCTGTTGCCTTTGACTCAGGAAATAGTCTAGAGTCCTCAAAGCTAGCTATATTGATATCTATATGTGCCATTTGTCACTAAGATGTCCAAGCATTTGTCTCAGCCAGAAAAACACTTAACCGATTGGAAGCAGATGCAGAGTATCTACTTGGAGCATGTCTGTGTCTTGCTGCCTTAGGATTTTATCACCCTTGAGCTTCATTTTCCAGAGCAGATGGAGAGCCCATCAAACGAAACTCCTGAGTGATAGCCATCCAACATTTCTTTAAAAATTCTATGACATCCGTAGATCTGTACAGCGCTAGCAGCTTTGAATACAAGGGGATATCTGTGGCACTCTGGAGTCCTTGAAGCTCTCTGAGCTTGGTTGTTTTTCTTGTTGTTCCATTGCCCCACTAGGGTAACATCAGCAGCGCATTGATGATATTACCTAATTGGATAAGGAAACATCTGCATTCAAGCAGAGAGAGCACCAAGGATTCCACTATTAGCACTTGGCCTTTCAGTACGTCACCTTCTCATTTGCAAACAATATAAAGAAAAGTGTTGCAAGAATATGTTTAAAAAGCACTAAGGGTCAGGTAGATACCAAATAAGGTGTCTTAGATACATTCCTGTAAAACCCAGACCACACACTGTCTCCTTTTTCATTGTAGGATTGTATATTCTGAAAAGCGACTAAGATTTCAGTCACAGACAGAGGTGGTAGGTATTCAGCCAGTTCTGATGGGTTCTGGAGAACCGGTAGTGGAAATTTTAAGTAGTTCAGAGAACTGGCAAATAGGCTGGCCCTGCCCCCACTGCCCCCCAGCCTCCCAGCTGACCTTCTTTTATTGCCCTGAACAGGAGAACGGAGCTGGAAAGCAGGTTAGTGGGGTGGGGAGGGAACGGGGATTTTCAGCATCATACAACTAACTCAGTGTTGGACTGTCCATCCATAATCTAGAACTAGAGATTTTGTTTCTTTGATTGGTTGATTGAGTGTCATCAAGTCAGCGTGGAGTATTAGTGACCACATTGATAGAACTTCCAGAGGATGATCTATCCTCAACCTAGCCATTCAGCTAGGTTGAATGTCATCCACCACTGCACTTGAGCCCATCCACATTGTCCTCTCCTTCTCTTCTTTCCACCTTTCTCAGCCCTATGGACTCCTTAAGGGAGCTGGACCTCTATATAATGTATCCAAAATATGATAACTTGGACATCAACATTTGTGGAAATGAAAACTCTGAGTTGATTTGTTCTGCAGAGAGCTAAACGCTTAATGATACTTAATCATACTTATTTATTTATTTATTTATTTATTTTATTAAATTTATACCCCGCCCTTCTCCTAAAAAAGGACCCAGGGTGGCGCACAGGCATCATTAAAATCATGCAAAATACAAAAATACAAAATTATTAAAAAACTAATTAAATATTCCCTGTGCTAAAATTAGTAAAACTCTAAAATTTAAAATTATCCCTATAAAAATCAGAAACGGGGTTATGCTAGGCCGGCTTGTTGGAATAAATAGGTTTTAAGACGTTGGCGGAAAAGGCGGAGGTCCATGATGGTGCATAGATCGGGGGGAAGGCCGTTCCAGAGGGCAGGGCCCACCACAGAGAAGGCTCTTCCCCTGGGCACCGCCAACCGGCATTGCCCGGCCGACGGTACCCTGAGAAGGCCCTCTCTGTGGGAGCGGATCGGTCGAAGGGATGTATGGGGCAGGAGGCGGTCGCGGATATATACTTAATACAGCATATGCTTCATTCAACGATGAGAACTGGATTTGATGTCACCCATGCCATGTTTCAACACCTGAAGATATGAACAAGGCAACAGGATAGAGCTTACATGGATCTTCCTTGAAATTTAAGTGACAACATCAAGATTGAGTCCACAAAGAGGGATTCATTGTCAATTGCTTTGGACAGCTGAAGGATTAACTTAATTTGCTTAAAATGATGCATCAGAAAAAGCATTGTCCTGGATCAAACCAGAGGAGGATTGCTACTATTTTGTTTTTCCTACCACAGCTTGTAACTTTGATATTATTTACGACTGAACTGACCTTTGGCAGTAGAAATTTGGATGAGATTCAGATCTAAATTTGATTGGCTTAATTCATTAGGATTGGTATGGGATTTAGAAAACTAAAGCAAGAGCAGGGAATAAATGAAGCTAAATATCTCCTTGCCATGAACATTGAGAATTGGCCCTTTACAGGAGCTGGCAAGCTATTTTCCTGACCCATGAATTGGCAAGTTGTCAACGAAGGTGCATTTCTTAAAATAAAAATAGCAAAGGCTATAATAATGGATTGCATTGAGCGGCTGGATTTTTAAATTACTCGACATCTCTATATGTCAATGTTCCAGTTCGAAGGAGCAATGATTGGCTTGACAAATTCTTAATTCTTGAATTCACAGACATTTAGCCTATTTAGTGAATCAACCCATTTTCTAGATTTTCATGATATAAAGGTAAAGATTCCACTCGCATATATATATGCTAGTCGTTCCTGACTCTAGGGGGGGGGGTGCTCATCTCCATTTCAAAGCCGAAGAGCCAGCGCTGTCCGAAGATGTCTCTATGGTCACGTGGCTGGCATGATTAAATGCTGAAGGTGCATGGAACGCTGTTACCTTGCCATCAAAGGTGGTCCCTATTTTTCTACTTGCATTTTTTACATGCTTTCAAACTGCTAGGTTGGCAGAAGCTAGGACAAGTAACGGGAGCTCACTCTGTTTCGCGGCACTAGGGATTCGAACCACCGAACTGCCGACCTTTCTGATCAACAAGCTCAGCATTTTGTTTATTTTATTTTTATTTTATTTTATTTGTAAAACCGCTCCCTCTCCCCACAGGGACTCGGGGCGGTGCACAGGGAAAATAAGACAATAAATATACAGCATTACATAAAAATGAATTAAATCAATTCCTGTGCTAAAATCCCAATTATAACTAAAATTTTAGTAATCCCTCATCTCTCATTGCACCATATACTGAGTCATCAATTAAACAAAGGAAGACAGTAAACCACAGCAGAACAAGCCAAGATTAAATATATATATATATATTAACCACATTTATCTGAATATAGCTGCTAGATGACCAAATGGGAGCTATGGCCAGTATTAAAACATTTCAGGACAAATTTAATCTCATAACCCCAGATATTTTGCCATTTTTCTTCCCAAGGGGCTCGCACCAGATTTGATGAATGGGTCCCAAATGTTGTCCATTCTCCTCGCACTGCCGCAAACACTGTTGGAGGGAAAATGGATGGCTCCAGAAATGAAATTTGTGTTATTTTTAGGCGCGGTGATGACAGGAGGCATCATGTTTGAAAGCTCTGGCTTGATCAAAGCGCCCTAAAAGGATTCAGCAGCACTGAGAACTATCAAATAGGATTATGATAGAATTAAGGGACTGAGCCATTTATAACTTTGGGCACTCTCCTTCTTTGAAGCCTTCCTTGGAAATTGATCTTCCTCCTCCCTCCTCCCCCCACCCACACTTTCCCTCCCTCTCCATAAAACTAGAACCACAGGGCCGCATTAAAATGTCGGCATCCATTCCAAAACTATTAGCTTTGTACAAGATAATCCCAGGGAAAGGTAACAGTTGCACATGACAGTTGGAACATTTCAGACGGGATCGGAAAGCTTTTGTTGCAGCAACATTTTACTCCCTACCCCTTGAGCTGGGAGCATGTCTAATGGATTCTTTTCTGCAACGTGACACTGTGCCAAGGTTGCATTATGGGGCATTTATTACAGAGTAAATCACAAAACAAAGTAGGGGAGCAAGAGGGTTTCTCCTCCCCCCCCCCTCCACTCCTTCCATGTTAATCAAAAAAAAAAAAGATGAAGCAGACACCAGGAAACTGAGAGGTTTATACATTCATCGGACAACCCCCTGTTTCTTCTCAATCTTGGGCTCCGAGAGTTGCAATGAGCAATCGGTGACTCTAATCTTTGTCATGCTCAAAGCCTTTCCTGCAGCCAAACTGTTGGGTGTAACACAGAGACACACAACCCCCCCCCCCACACACACACACAAACACACGTTTCTCCAAAGGTTGCTGCTGGATTCGATTAAATACATCAGAAACGGCCCTTGCAACTGTTTTAATTTAATTTTCATTAAACGTAAATCCAATTTCATTCTCTTCCCCCCACCCTCACCCTTGTTTTCTACCCATTTGGGGATGTGGGGCACAGTCGCTGTTAGAATAAATGCAGCCCCTAAGCAGGAGGGCAAATGTTCACCTCTCTCTTGAAGACGATTTTATTATGTCATATTTCAAGGAACGCAGCTCACTTTGTCCAACGGATCCACCAGCCAGCACCACACTGATTTCTCACCATTAAAAGTCCCCTCACCAAGTAAAGAAAATTGGCAAATTCACGCCTTTCAGTGAAACTATCGGGTCACCAGATGTCCTCTTAGGCCAGGGGTCAGCAACCTGCGGCTCTGGGGCTGCATGTGGCTCTTTCATCCCTCTGCTGCAGCTCCCTGTTGGCTCCACAATTGATAGGGCTTTCGGTTAGGACAGGTGGAGGAAAAAGGATGGCGCGCTAGGAGGAGACTATAGTGGAGGAATCGGACTTCTGGTCATCAGAGGAAAAAGGACACTGCATTAGGAGAAGACTCTATGGTGGGGGAACCGAACTTCCGGTTACCTCCAGAATTGAACAGGGGACTTCCTGTTAGAACCTTTGTGGCTCTTTAAGAGTTTATGGTTGCCGATCCCTGTCTTAGGCTCTCCAGAAGATCAAGAGTAGAGATATTTTCTATGCTTAATTTTTCAGTAAAAAAAAAACCCGAGCATATAACTTTATAAAACTTCTGAAGGTGAGTGCTTTGAGCCTGAAACCTTTCCAAAATCCTTAGCACAACCCACTTCCTGCTCAAGACGATTGCGCTATGCTTGAAATGGGGAGCTTTATGCTAAAAGCGATTTCACTTCAAACGTCTTGCACACTACTTATTGGGAGGCTAAATGGAGGACTGGGTCCTTTAGAAGTTGCCCCCGTCCTTATGAGGCAGGCCTTTCCTATTCTTTCGGTCCCAGTCTCTAGGGCTTCACTGTATTTCCAAATATATCTCTGGTACCCGAGAAGCTCAGCAGGCAGTCTTAGAAAACAGATGATGATTGAAAATGTCCCCAATTGCTCAAGAAAAGAAAAAGAAAGTTAAGAAGAGTCAAAGAAGAACCAAATCTTTGCTAAACGAGTGTTAAATGACATCATTTAAAAACCAAAATAGCAGCCATTTTTTGCCAGAATGGAATGGAATAGAGTGGAGTGGAATGGAATGGAGTGGAATGGAATGGAATGGAGTGGAATGGAACGGAACGGAGTGGAGTGGAGTGGAGTGGAGTGGAATGGAATGGAATGGAATGGAAGGAAGGAATGAAATAGAGAATGGAATGTTTAGTCATGTCGGCCACATGGCCATGGAGATGTCTTCAGACAGCGCTGGCTAGTCAGCTTGGAAAAAGAGATCAGCACCACCCCCTAGAGTTGGGAACAATTAGCACATATGTGCGAGGGGAATCTTTTCCTTTATGTTGACTGAAGTGGTTTCTATTGCTTTCTCCTCTTCTTCCTCTTTCTCCTCCTCTTTTTTATACTCTAGTGGGGTCTGCAAAGTCGTCTCTTTTAAGACTGGTGGACTTCAACTCCCAGACTTTGCCAGCCAGCATAGCTGGCTGGGGAATTCTGGGAGTTGAAGTCCACCAGTCTTAAAAGAGACGACTTTGCAGACCCCTGCAAGTCTATTGCCTGAAGAATTTCTAACCTTTCCTATTCTTTGCTAGGTTTGACCTTGCTTAGCTTCAAGAGGTCAGGCAGGGTGACTCAATAGGTGTTTCTTCCTCTTTTTTGAATATGAAATACTTATATTAATTAATTACTCAACCAAACCACCACTCTACGCGTTTGAGGTATGCGTGCAAACATGCATGTCCATAAGGGCAACTTAGTGGGCTTCGAAGACATCCTCATTCATTCATTTTGCACATTTATTACAGTCATTAGATCAGAATTAAACATGACACCATGAAGCCCCATGACACTACTTCGAGAAGATATCTAACAGCAGTCTGGAACCAGATAGCCAACAATCGCCTGCTTTTCCACACTTTGCTTTTTGAAAAGCCTACAAAATTGACATTCATAAAACTGGATGTCATGAAATCCATAAAACAAAGACATGTTGTGCCATTAATGGCAAATTTGCAGATGCTCCAAACCAAAAAAGCCACAGGCACAGACAAATCTACTCAGAAAATGAAGGCAGGATATTATATCACCCTCTTTCCTGACCTTAACCTCTCGCTGGATGCTAAATGTGGATTATTAGCTTATAAAGATAGGACAATAAATAGAGATGCAACATGATGGGTGGGAGAGCAGTGTGGTAGGGAGCGAAAGTGCTTTCTGACCACAGCTAGCCTGATAGGCGGCAAACTAAATGAAGAGAAGGGTCTAAATTTAAAAATAACACTTGGTTTTGGCATTCAAGCGTCCTGAGAATTATAAGCTTATTAAAAACATTAGGGTAACAGAAGAAAAAAGAGGAAGCATTGCAATGCCCATTGGTACCACAACAGGACTCTCCGATTACATATCTTCTATGCAATGTATGGTTAGACCCTATTTATATAGCAGTGTGAATCACTACGGCTGCCTCATTTTACGCAAGCCAAACCATAATCAGGAATCCAGAAAAGAAACTTGAGATGTCTAAAAGCTCTACGCAAAATCAGATATCAAGAATTTGAACCATGACATAAGCCCACATATACTGTTAAAACTTAGCCAGCTTTGCAGCCAGGGCAATGCTTCTCATCAAATATCACAGTTTCTCTTTTCAGGCTTCATTTACTGCCACTGATTTGCTGTAAGAGCACAGATGAAGCAGCCCCTGAAAAGGAAGCAAAGGGAATCCAGCTACCTTGGCGCTGAAATTGCAAAATAAAACCACAGTTTGCAGGAATCTGAAATTGGAAAACTTGGAAGGAAAAGTGAAAATCTGGATAAAGCTACAATAAAGTGGGGAAATGGCTCCCTAGCAGAAGAGTAGAGGCCACCTCTACATTGGATTGCAATGTATGCTTCTTTTCCCTCTTATGTGTTAGTGTCATCCTGCACACCCACACGCCCACACATACACGAGCCCTTTTTCTCCACCATTTTCCTCCAGAGAATGACTAATAAGAAAGTTCTGATCTCCAAAGAACAATTTTGATTAGAGGACTGGAGACTAATGGTTTCAGGAATTGGGGGCCACGGTTCCAAGTAAAGAAAGAAGACTCCAAAGCTTGAAGTTCCTCAAATTTTACTAGTCCTATTGGCACATCTTGGAAAACCCAAATCGGAGAGTTCTGAGTTTTTCCCACCCAAAATAAAACTGAAGATACATCCCTTGCACCCACAAGTCCATCACATGGCCCAATCAATTCATCATCCCATCTGGGGACAACCCCCAGTCACTCCCATCCAGGGGCAAGCCGAATGCCCTTGAGTCCCAGAGAAAGGAATGTTGTTATGGCTACTCCTCCTCCACTCCACGTAATCCCCTCCCTTCCCATCCCAGGCACTAAATGTGGCAACCCTGAAGCTCCACCGATAAAGATGGCTTCCAGGGCTGACATTGGGTACGTCTAGTTAATGAGCTACGGTGACATGATAGCAGTGTTCCAATGTCTGAGGGGTTGCCACAAAGAAGATGGGCTCAACCTATCTTCCAAAGCACCTGGAGGTAGCAAAAGAAGCAATGGATGGAGAGAACTAACCCAGGCCTAAGAGAAATTTCCTGACAGTGAGAATAATTAATCAGTGGAATTGCTTCACTCCAGAGGTTATGAGAGCTCCATCACTAAACAGTTTTTAAGTAGAGCCACTTGTTTGGAATGATATAGGATATCCTACTTAGACTAGAAGACCTCCAAGGTCTCTTTCCAATTCTGTTATTCCTTTATTCTGAAACATCTTTGCCCTAGTTGCTCTGAAACATCTTTGCTCAAGTCACTGTATAGTGCCTTGGTAAGGCCACACTTGGAATACTGCATACGGTTTTGGTCGCCACGATGTAGAAAAGACGTGGAGACTCTGGAAAGAGTGCAGAGAAGAGCAACCAAGATGATTAGGGGACTGGAGACTAAAACATATGAAGAACGGTTGCAGGAGCTGGGTATGTCTAGTTTGATGAAGAGAAGGACCAGAGGAGACATGATAGCAGTGTTCCGATATCTCAGAGGGTGCCACAAAGAAGAGGGAGTCAAACTATTCTCCAAGGCACCTGGGGGCAGGACAAGAAGCAATGGGTGGAAACTAATCAAGGAGAGAAGTAACTTAGAACTGAGGAGAAATTTCCTGACAGTGAGAACAATTAACCTCTGGAACAGCTTGCCTCCAGAAGTTGTGAATGCCCCAACCCTGGAAGTCTTTAAGAAGAAGATAGATAGCCATTTGTCTGAAATGGTATAAGGTTCCTGCCCACGCAGGGGGTTGGACTAGAAGACCTACAAGGTCCCTTCCAACTCTGCTATTATATTGTATTATAGTTCCAAAAGAACCTTCTAAAAAGTTTAAGAAGATATAAAACTGAGGAATAATACAAACTTCATCCTATTTTTTTAAAACATGTGAATGAAAATCAAACAGTGGAGATTAATTAACCAGCCTCTTCCACCTTTGCTGTTGAGTGAGATTACAGCAGCATCTCTTACAGAAAGAGGACACTACAGTATAATTGTCTTAAAAGCTTTCTATGGCTTAGGAAGATTTAGCCAGCTAAATCTATGGGGGGAAAAAAACATGAACCAGGTATTTTTTTTACAGCAGTGATGACAGATACAGTTTCGCTGATTTTCCAGCCCCATGGGGCTGTTCTAAAAAGACAGGAGATTATCCCATTTCATATTGATTATTCTCTTTTCACCTACCTACCCCGTGCCACTTTGAAGGCAAAACTGGGTTGATGGGTTAATAAGGCAAATGTAGCGCAACAGTCTCCAAAATATTGAACACAGTCTCAAATTCTAGCTTGCCCACGCCTGCAGTTTGTTTATTTATTTTGTAGTTTATATGGGAATTGTTGTCCATGTAGACCACTGACAGCATTTCCAGAATTTGCAAAGAATCAGAAAGTTACCCCCTGCCCATGACAGGGTTCCTTAACCTACACCCGTGTTAGTCAACTTCAAGATGACCAGGGATTAAGGACAGATTCAGTCCCAACTGAATAACGAAGATTGGTGAGTGTCTTTTAGGAATTCTTTTTGTCTCTCTTAGATCGATCTCCCATAAAGAGTTGTTGCTGTGATCAAATTAGGGAAAATAACCCCAAGTCCAGCCCCTCTGACTGTCTCAAAAAGACAAGGTTCAAATGCAGCAAATAAACAATAATCAGCATTTGTATCTATTCTTTCCTCATCCAACCCTTGCTTTGCTGGCTTTTACCTGATCCTTATATCAAAGTGGAGCATCGGAACAGCTAACAAAGCTTTAATGAAGTAATACCAATTCTGTAGGGAGCAATAAGAGATAGGGACAGCTGATTAAACAATTACTTCTTTCAGGATCCCTTCAGCCTATCAGGGAGAGAGAGAAAGAGAGAGGCGGGGGATACACTGGGATTTAAGAATGAATAATTCAGAATCGTGGATTGGGAAAGGACCTTTGCGATTCTTTTATCCAACCCGCTGCTGAATACATAGAACCATAGAATAAAACATACAAGGAAATAGTTGCAACCTATTAGTTTTCATCCGATCTCCTGCTACCATGATGGTGAACCTATGGCATGAGTTTTTAAAATATAAATTATAATTTGGGAAGGTTTTGACATGGGTTTTAGCACGGGTTAACTAATTTAATATATTTTAACTGATATTTATTGTATTTTGTGGTTTTAATAATGCCTGTGCGCCGCCCTGGGTCCTAACAAGGAGAAGGGTGGGGTATAAATTTAATAAAATAAATAAAATAATAAATACCGGAAGCGGCACACAAAGCCATCTCTCCACTTTGTGGACACATTTCCATGCAAAATTGGCCATCGATGAGATGTTCCTCTTCAGATGAGACCATCAACCTCTGCTTCCCTATTTTGCCTTTCCAACACTGGTGCAGGATATGGATATTTCACATTTCTATTCCCAAATCCAATGGATTATGCCACTTTGGGTACATTAGGATTGGCAGTGAGAATGGAGATCGCCAACCCACATTGCTATCTAAACTGTGACTCTTACCCTGCAACAAAGAGGACTAGAGGCTAAAACATATAAAGAAGGGTTGCAGGAATTGTGTATGTCTAGTTCAGGGGTCAGCAATGTGTGGCTCTGGAGCCGCATGTGGCTCTTTCATCCCTCTGCTGCGGCTCCGTGTTACTCAAAATATGCATCAAAACCGGCAATGTGCAGCACCCACTGGCACATGATTTATTGAGCTTTTCAACCCGAGGTAGGCCAACCATGGTTACATCCAAGAAAAGAAAAGTTTCAGAAGAAAACAGAATGTTTAATTCAACTACATATACTAGTTTTGTGGCCGCTCAGGAAATAGTCAGGCACGGGAAACCTTTGTGGCTCCTGGTGTTTTCTTTTCTGTGGGAAATGGGTCCAAATGGCTCTTTGAGTGTTTAGGTTTGCCAACCCCTGGTCTAGTTTAATAATTAATGCCAATAAGGACCAAACCAGTCATACACGGCCTGGTTGTCAAGTTATATAGGAAATCACACTGAAACAACGCCCCCTTCTTCCATGGTGGTCCCAAGATAATGCGGATAGCAAGTAAATAGGGTTTAAAATATGTTTAATGTTATTAAGCACAAATCAATCAAAAGGCAAAACTTTCACAATCTTTCTATGCTTTGTTTTCAACCCCTGAACTCTGCTCTTTCTTTAGAGTAGATAAAATGCTAATCTCTATTGTGTCTAACAGGTTAGTATACTGAGAGACAGAGAAAATAATATATAGTGTAAGAGCTCTGACATTTTTTTCTCTACATCTGAGTTCTGAGACTTCAAGAAAGGTGTGAGGTTCTGAAGGATATTTTGCAGCGTCTGCTCCTATAACTTTGTGGGTGTGCAGGAAAGAATAGAATAGAATAGAATAGAATAGAATAGAATAGAATAGAATAGAATATGGAATGGAATAGAGAATGGAATGGAATAGAGAATGGAATGGAATGGAATAGAATAGAATCTGGAATGGAATGGAATGGAATAGACTCTGGAATAGAATAGAATAGAATAGAATAGAATAGAATAGAATAGAATAGAATAGAATAGAATAGAATAGAATAGAATAGAATAGAATAGTTGGAAGGGACCTTGGAGGTCTTCTAGTCCAGAAAACCATATAGCAATAAACAAATGATATATAAGTACAAACTCTAAAATATAAGATGTAAAATGGTGATTGCACATCTTAAAGGGCCCCAAGGAAATTGAACATATTTCAACTTCCCTTTCTCTTCTTTCATCCATTAGTCACTCCCTCTGTTTTACTCCTTCTTGCTTTTCTCTTGGATCTTTCATTCTTTCCCTTTACCACTTTTCCTGTTTTCCACTCTTCACTTCTACATAAATGAAGAAAGACTTGTGGGCTAGGCTGGAAAATGTCTTTATTATTATTTTTCTTGGAAGGGAATGCTTTTGGTCTGCAAGGTCAAGGGTATGTTGTGATGTTTCCATAAGCACTCATTTTTCAGGATGTTCACTTTTATTTTAAGCAACATTGCATGGGTCTTTCTTTTAACCTGCTGTCTTCCAAATGCTGAAGGAGACTTTCCGGGATGATATCAAGCAATTTATCGATGGGATAGGCTTTATATTTTTGAATGGGTATAAAACCGGGGTGTACAATTTTGCCAACTTTAAGACTTGTGGACTTCCCCACCCAACCAATCTGTTCTTCTGATCCATCCTAGTTCCTTTCCCATATTCAGAAGGAAAACTGAGAAATAGACATTTGAGTGTGTGTGTGTGTGTGTGTGTGTGTGTGTGTGTGTGTGTGTGTGTGTGTGTGTGAAGGATAAGGAAACAATCATAAAACTCATTTGCCTGCTTCCATCTTCCTTCCTATTTGGAGACCATCATTTGATCCTAGGTAGAGGCAGATGTAGAGTCTCTGCTTGGACAGGGGGTTGAGCTGCAAGGTCCCTTCCAACTCTGAATCTGAATCAAGGGTCAGGCAAAGTATTGTCTTTCTAACCCAAAATTTTGGTTTCTTATGGAACATGGTATTGTGAATTCCAAATGTTTAAAACTTTAGATTAAGTTTTTTCCTTTCAATCAAAGCCTCCATACACAAAAATCCACACTACACATTTCCAAAATACACACCAACCTGATTTTTATTTGCAAGGTACAAAGAGCATCAAAGCTGCAAATATACCAAAGCAAGCATTGCTCAATCATCTTATTCCATCCACCAACCTAGGCACAGTTAGCTGATTCTCACTTTCCAGACTTATTATACCTGCACTAAAATATAGTGTCCAATATTGAAAACAGTTTTGGTATTAAAATACTCCATTATTTTATCCTGCAGTTCTTTCCCTGTTGTTGGCCTTCCCTAAGCAAGGCTACTCAGCTGAGTTAAAAATGCAACATGGACGGCCTGCACCAGAATTGGGGGGGGGGGGGAGGAAAGAAGGAAACATCTTTAGTAACCATACAACATCTGTTATGTGGAGCTTGTAAATCTACCTTCCCAAGGCGGGAACAGCAAGGGAAATCAGTGGGTACGGCAAGTTATATGAAACTCCAGCAGTGGGAGAAAGTTACTTAGCTCCGTTTCATGTGGAACTGCATTTCAAACCCCAAGGAACGGCTTTTTCATTTTACGGTTGGCCCTTTCCTTTCACCCTGACCCACCTTTCTATTCCCCAGCCATTCCGCCTTTATCGTTTCGGACAGAAGGCTCTGCCTTGCTATTCTAAGCTGAAAGCGCATTTCCGGCATGGATGTAAAGAAGGAGAGAGGGAAGGAGGGAGAGAGAGAATGAGAGAGGGGGAGAGAGAGAATGTGTGTGTGAGAGAGAGAATGTGTATGTGTGTGTGTGAGAGAGAGAGAGAATGTGTGTGTGTGTGAGAGAGAGAGAGACAGAGTGTGTGTGTGTGTGAGAGAGAGAGAGAGAGAATGTGTGTGTGTGTGTGAGAGAGAGAGAATGTATATGTGTATATGTGAGAGAGAGGGGGAGAGAGAGAGAGAATGTATTTGTGTGTGAGAGTGAGAGAGAGAATGTGTTTGAGAGTGAGTGAGAGAGAGAATGTGTTTGAGAGTGAGTGAGAGAGAGAATGGGTGTGTGAGAGAGAGAATGTGTATGTGTGTGTGAGAGAGAGAGAAAGAATGTGTGTGAGAGAGAGAGAGAAAGAGAATGTATATGTGTGAGAGAGAGAGAGAGGGAGAGGGAGAGAGAGAGAGAATGTGTTTGAGAGTGAGTGTGAGAGAGAATGGGTGTGTGTATGGGTGTGTGTGAGAGAGAGAGTGTGTGTGTATGTGTGTGTTTGAGAGAGAGAGAGAGAGAGAGGGAGAGGGAGAGAGAGAGAATGTATTTGTATGTGAGAGATAGAGAGTGTGGGAGAGAGAGAATGTGTGTGTGAGAGAGAGAGAGAGGGAGAGGGAGAGAGAATGTATTTGTGATAGAGAGAAAGAATGTGTGTGTGTGTGTGAGAGAGAGAGAGAGAGAGGATGTATATGTGTGTGAGAGTGAGAGAGAGAATGTGTTTGAGAATGAGTGTGAGAGAGAATGGGTGTGTGTATGGGTGTGTGTGAGAGAGAGAGAGAGTGTGTATGTGTGTGTGAGAGAGAGAGAGTGTGTGTGAGAGAGAAAGAGAGGGAGAGAGAGAGAGAGAATGTATTTGTGTGAGAGAGTGAGAGAGAGAATGTGTTTGAGAATGAGTGAGAGAGAGAATGGTTGTGTGTATGGGTGTGTGTGAGAGAGAAAGGGGGAGAGAGAGCGAGAGAGAGATTCTGCTGCGGCTGCACTTTGACAGTCATCTTTGGGATGAAATGCATTATAGCTTGGCCTTCTCTACATGCATATTACATATGTTCCTTGCAGAAGACAATCGCTCCCAAGTCAGTCCTTAAGACCTTCCTGCTTTTGCAGAACTAAAATGATTCTCCAAAGGTGACAGAATCAGCCAGGAAGGGAAGGGAATTCCATTTGGGATTTTTCCGAGTTTCCATTTATTACAAGACGCTGACGTAACATTTCTAAAGGCCCCTTTGCAGAATTACTTAAATTTTGTCTGTGTTACTGGTAGAAGACTAAAGTTCAGTTTGGAAATATGGAGACTGGAAAAAACGTCCTTATATCCTCTTATATCCTTCTTGATTTATATGAAATCACATCTCATGCCTAGAATGAGAGAGTTAGAAAGGGATCTTTTAGGCACTTGAGCCTAACCTATTACTTGGAGTAGAAAACTAAAATAAGGCTCCAGAAACCAAGATGTATAAATTTATTTCTAAGCAGTTTCCTTTATTGTTCCTTACAATAAAGACAGAATCTTGCCAGACTAAAGCAAACTACAGTACTTGCGTCGTTAAAAATATTGCTCTGAAAACTTCTCAGAAGGAGTTGACTTGACCTTCTTCCTCCCAATCAAATTATTTAAACTTTGCTGATTTTTGGGGGGTCCTCTGGAATGCAGCCCCTCCCCCCCTCCCTCCTGGGAATCCAAGTTATATTCCACCATAGCTTCCCTTACAAATGGTTTGAACCAGAGGTGGGTATTCAGCAGGTTCTGACCAGTTCTGAAGAACCAATAGCAGAAATTTTGAGTAGTTTGGAGAACTGGTAAATACCACCTCTGGCTGGCCCCACCCCCGTCTCTTCTCTGCCTCCTGAGTCCCAGCTGATTGGGAGGGAATGGGGATTTTACAGTATCCTTCCCCTGGAATGGGGAATGGAGATTTTTACAGTACCCTTCTCTCGCCACACCCACAGAACTGAATCCCATGACTGACTTGAACACATTCAGCAGAAGAGAACCTATGTTCTAACCTGTAAAATCGTACAGATTTTCCATTTCCAGTGGGCATGTAGAAAAACGGCAGAGAAGGGCAGTCCCTGATTTCATCCTGGTCACTCAAAGGCACTTTTCCAAAAGGCAACTGGACTGGTGTTTTTTTCCCTTGAGGAAGAAGAAAATGTTTCGCTTCCCATCAAAAAGCTTCATCCCCACCACCCAATCTCAACTGGCACTACCTCTCCTTCCATTCCCCACCCACCATCGCAACTGATGAAACCTCTTGGATGGGAAGTGAAACGTCCTTCTTCCTCAAGGAAAAAACAAATCACCAATCCGTTGTCTTTGGGAAAACCACCTTTGAGACCACTATGACCTGGATGACTGAGAATCTCCATAAACATCCTAGCCACTCCAATTCTTCCCCAGATCTTCCCTTAACTCGATAAGTTCATCTGAATGTCTTTGATCTGTGCACAACTGGTTGGGTGCTCTATAAGCACAGGGGGAAAGACTTGTGTCTATATTTGCATTGAAGCGAATGCTCCATATACTGACCTTCTGTTGAAGCTAAGCTCGATGAATTCCACCACTGGTTTTTCTAACTCTGCACCATTTATTGTGTCTAGCTACTGCTTCTCCAAGTTCAAGCTGAGCTGTTTTGCAGCTTGTTTCTGCTTCAGGTCTTATTTAAAGAGGGGACGCCAGGAACTGAAGATGGGATCTCTTGTATGCAAAGTAAATGTCAGAATTCTGAATTATTACCCTGGCTAAATATATGTTGCATACCCAAGGGCAATACCATAAAATGCAATCATGCATCAGAAGCAACATGCATGCACAAATGTAAGAAAGAAAGAAGGAAGGAAGGGAGGGAGGGAGGAAGGAAGGAAGGAAGGAAGGAAGGAAGGAAGGAAGGAAGGAAGGAAGGAAGGAAGGAAGGATTGTCCAAAGCTCATCAATTCTGAGATCATTCTAAATCAAGACAGGGGAAAAATCTTTTCATTGCTGCTGCAGAAACATTGATTCCATCTCATCAAAAAAGCTACCCATTTATTACAGCATCATAACATGGGGTTGGTAGCGTTATTGACTTCTTTGATAAAGAATGATGTGCTTGAATGTGTAGTGAATACAAAAAAACCTACTTGAGACAGCTTTTGGCTGGTCAGTGAAAACTCTGTTATAAAAAGACATTCCTGTCTTTGTGACTTGATGTGATTTCTTTTTTAAAATTAATTTGCAACTAAGTTTTTGAACTGTTCGGACGTTTTAAAGTAACTGCCCCTTTGTTTTTATTTGCCTGCTGCTTTTTTAATGGAGTGTGGAGATGACCCTGGTAGACAGGAGAAAGAGCATAGACTACACAATGGTCAGATAAGAGGCAATTGAGCCCATGGAAAGAATAAGGAGGTAGCAAACATCTCAGAAGGGACCCTCCCTAGTTTCTTGAGATACAAAGGTGAGGGCATAGAGATGTACTTTCAGACTTGCAAGGATCTGCTAATGTAACCTTCAATGAAGATAGATGTAGTACTCCTAGAAGTGCTTTGTTAAGGCAATGATGATTTAATAGCTGACCAGGTGCTGTAAGGCTGTAAACCAAGATGATGAAATGAGAATGAGACAGCAGAGTTACTGCCACTTTAAGAAGCTGTCTATATAAGGGAGGTCATGTGAGGGCGCTTCTCCTCTCCTTGTGTTCTATCTCCATTGTAGTTCTCCATATATTATCTCTGTGTATCTCTCCGTGTGGGCTTCTGTGTTATAGTTAAAGAGTGGTTGCTTGCCTGGTATTTGCCTAATACGTGTATGTACACACACACACACACACACACACACACACACACACAGTATAATGCAGTTCTAATGTTTCTTTGCATCTGCAATAAGAGTTTTTGTATTATATTATAAGAGCCATGGTGGCGCAGTGGTTAGAATGCAGTATTGCAGGCTAATTCTGCCAACTACCAGTAGTTCAATCCTGACTGGCTCAAGGTTGACTCAGCCTTCCATCCTTCTGAGATGGGTAAAATGAGGATCTAGATTGTTGGGGAAATAGGCCGACTCTGTAAACCACTTAGAGCAGGCTGAAAAACACTGTGAAGGTATATAACTATTGCTATATTACACAATTATTTGCATAAAAATTGGAGAGGACTTAATTTCAATAATTCCTGGTATCTCGTTTTCCTAATTGTGACTTAGCTTTAACATATTTCTTCATTTGTGGGTGCATTAATCAAAGAAAAAAAATTCTATACAGAAATGCACATATATTTCTCTCAATATCCATTAAATACCCATTCCTTCTTCATTCATTCAAACTGCATTGCAAAATTTCCAAAAAGTATATTTGTAGAAGTGAGTGCTATGAAATAGATATATTTTTATAAATTGGATAAAAAGAAGTGGACCAAATTTCCTTCTTGCTCTAGTAAGGTTAAAAAAAAATGCACATTTTTAGGATTAAAGTCAAACAGACTTGCACATTTCACGGTAAGATGATGCTCACTTCATTATGATCAATAAAAAATTAGCACTCCAAGGCACATCATGAATAAGGCACTGTGACCCAAGAATAAGTTCAGTTCTTCTTCAGCCAAAAATTCCCTATCAACATCCTAAATACCAATAGATTGTTAAAAGGGCACTTACCAAGGTTTATTAAGTACATGAACCATAAATCCATTTGGTCTGCAATTAATTCAAAATTACACAACCACTAAATGTGTAATTAACTTGACTAAGAGTATTTAAGTCTTTATGTTGGCATTTATAAAGGCAAGCTACAAGAAGTTTATTAGCTGGCGATTTATTGCTAAAATACTGGCAATTCATGAGTATGTTGATGGAAGAAATCTAACTTACTATCTCTCTTGTCATTATAGGCTAATTAAACGTCTAGATAACTCTTTTAAGTAAATTAAGAATCAGTCGAAAACTTCCAACACCAGTGGCTACATTTGAAATACATGGAGAAAAACTGTCTTTAATTTTCATTAGAGGGGGAAAAATCTGGGTGTGTTAGTAAGTTATAGAATGTTTAATGAATCCCCGGCAGACAATTAATCAATCAATTAACATTGCACTGAATTGCATTTGTTTAAATCTGCTCCTGTAGAAAAGATTTGTTTAGATGACATATTGTACAGTTAGGTAGCATTCCAGGAGAAGCATTCCATCATAGATGAGAAAGAACAAATTATAGTTTTCCTAAGGTGTCGCTTTCCATGTGTAGTCTTAGTTCATCCATCCATCACTGAAAATTGTACAAGCTGGAATATATATAAATGCATTGCTGCTGAAAATGCTTCAGCACATTGAGGGAGCATTGGAGAAGAAGGATTCCCTCAATATATGAGAAAGATGCTTCCTAAGAGAGGTTTTGTAAACACTTGTGCAGAAATAACTATATGTTTAACCCAGGCCATCTTTTAAGTAAGTCAAAAGATGAAAAATGGATCAAAGGGACGAATCAGCTCATCATTGCTCTATAGACATCATATACCATTTTTGTGACAACAAAGATCAGGAATAATTCATGTGATTCATTAGTCTCCAAAATAACTTCAGTTCATGTTGCTGTCAGTTTGTGAAGCTTCTCTATGACTACTATCAAACTGCCATAGAGAGGGGAATTCCAAACATACCTGTGGTCAGATGGAATCTCAAGCTGGCCTATGAATGCTTATGTCTAAACTACCATCTCTCATTGGCTATGTGATTTATGACGAAGGCTGAAGGGAGGACAGTAATGCGGGCGAAGTTCAGAAGCAGAAGCAAAAAAGATGGCTGCAAACAATAAATGCCTAATGAAGCTATTAATAAATCACTGCTTTTTGTATTATAATACAGGGTCGCTTATTATGAAGCAGGCATCGGTAGGGGTACTTGACAGTTGCCACCTTCAGCCAAAGGAAAGGACTATTAGTTGTGAGAAGCACATTGCAATTGTTGAACAGTTAGGGAAAAGCTTGACTTGACAGCTTCTATAGAATTGTATCCAACATTACCGGTATGTCTCTCTACAGGTGTGGACAACTCAGATTGATGGCTACATCTGCCATATTGATCTGGGGACTCATTCAAATAGTTGTGCATCATTTTCAAAGGAAATAGAAGATATGTTCATGGTGTCAGCAGAAGTCCTCTCTTGGAACATTAAGTGAAGCCCAGCAAATCAGATGGGATCACTTTCTGAGTGCTGGACTTAATACGCATTGTTGTTGGTTCATTGCTGATGAACCAACAACATACATACAACAATGTGAAATCACAGCTGCCACTTTTTAGTTGGTATTGGCTTTCATACTCATTGAGTTTTTCTCAAGAACTAAGGATGTCACAATTTATGTACAGATCCAAGCAGTGTGGACTTTTGTAATTGACAGACAGGAATGTTGTCAATGCACAGATTTCTCTCAAATAATGCCCAATGCCCTTCCTAGTTAATACACAGATGCTATTATATTCTGCATTTCTGTATGCCTCACACAATTGTAATTATTGATATTTCATACTTCAAAGCTGCCCATCTACGTCAAAGAGGGGCTCTACCACATCATAATTATATATTTTATAATTACAATTATAAAATTCCAGGGTATTTCCACCACATCTTCTCTGCTTAAGAAAACATGGTAAGTGACTCCAGAATTATTTAAAATCTCAAATGAGAGACAGAAGGTTGTAAGAAGCTGCAGATGAAAGCATCCGAGTTTTTTGTTTGCAAAGAAACATCGTTGTGTCTCTTTAACACCTTTGATGACAAATGTGTATGCTTTTTATAAAGCCCTGGAAAGTGTCGTAGGCCTTGGGGATAATACTAAGCAGAAAGCAGTATGCCTTGGGAGGACTGGTCTAGTAGGCCTCAGGTTCAACATGCTGTTTGTAACAATTATAATAATACACCTGTACTACCATTGTCAGTCTGGAGTAGCCACATGGGCTCTCATTAGTATTGTATTAGGGCTACATGGGGGAAAAGATAATGGCCCATAATGAAAAATGCCAAATATTCTATATAATAAAAATGAACTTGATTAATGAAAATCGCTTTCAGGGAAAGGGTTACAGCGTTGTTAGAAATAAAAAATGATGTATTAATCCAACATTCTTACAGATGGTCCCAACCTCCTGACAACTGCTATTCATTTGAGATGCTATTAGCATGCATAATTATGCTAATTAAGTTGTAATTAAGCACCAATTCTTCAGAGGGCTTTTTCCTCCTTCCTTCCCTTCTTGAACTTCTCTTTTTTTTTCTCTCTCTCTTTCTCTCTCTCTCTTTCTTTCTTGGTACCTCTTTCCGTGCAACTGAGAACGTGGTGCCTGGATGGGACAGGGGAAATAAATGAAGATTCTTACCGTTGTTTGCTAGGATGGGGCAACCATAATATGTAGAAGATCATCCTTGTAGAAAGGCGAGGATGGTTTTATAAATGATTAGTGGTAGAGACAGGAAAATCCATCTCCTGTGGCTGTGTTGGAGTTGGACCATTTGTTTGAGCATAATTTCCCGTCATTACCTGGAAGTGTTTGAGGGTCAGAGTGGGGGGGAAAGTGTTAATCTCTCTCAATATGACTGTTGCGAATCTTACATACCTTAATATAATAATAATAATAATAATTTTAATTTTATATCCCGCTCTCTCTCCCCAAAGGGACTCGAGGCGGGGCACAGGCAATTAAAAATACAGATAAAACCACAGACAGAATACAAAATTAAAAATGAATTAAATTAGTCCTGCGCTAAAAACCCATAAACTAAACTAAAACTACCCCTAAAACCCCTAACCTTAGAAGAGACTACCCAAGGCCGGCCAGGCGAAAAAGATGTGTCTTTAATTTTAAACGGAAGGAGCGGAGGTCCGTAGTTGTCCTAATATCGGGGGGAAGGTCGTTCCAGAGGGCTGGGCCCGCCACAGAGAAGGCCCTTCCCCTGGGCGTCGCCCGCTGACAAAGTCTAGTGGACGGCACCCGGAGAAGTCCCTCTCTGTGGGAGCGAATCGGCCGTGAGGATGTATGGGGCAGGATCCGATCCCGCAGATAGCTAGGTCCCGAGCCATGGAGCGCTTTGAAGATGATGACTAACACCTTGAAGCGCACCCGAAAGACGACAGGTAGCCAGTGCAGCTCGCGCAAGAGCGGTGTTACGTGGGTAAACCTAGAGGTTCCCATTATTGCTCGCGCGGCTGCGTTCTGGACCAACTGAAGCCTCCGGGTGCACCTCAAGGGGAGCCCCATGTAGAGAGAGTTACAATAGTCCAGTCGGGATGTCACGAGAGCATGAGTGACTGTGCAAAGGGCGTCCCGATCCAATAGGGGGCGCAACTGGCGTACCAGGCGAACCTGGTAAAACGCCCTCCTGGCCATGGCTGTCACTTGATCTTCCATGGACAGCCGGGTATCCAGGAGGACACCCAAGTTGCGCGCCCCATCCACAGGGGCAAGATGTTCACCCCCTATGGCCAGAGATGGCATCAACTGGTTGAATCGGGCAGCCGGAAACCACAGCCACTCGGTCTTGGTCGGGTTGAGCCTGAATCCGTTACTTCCCATCCAGATCCGCACGGCTTCCAGGCACTGGCACATCACCGCTACGGCATCGTTGGGGTGGTTTGGGGTTGCATGAACTCATCCCTGCGTATGTCAACCTTGCTACTTTGCCTTTTTGCTGCATATCCCAAAGAATCGTTGCTCATTTTAGGATTAAAATATTGCCTTCTTTTTTCCCCCACCAAATAAATATATGATAACATTTGAGAGGGATGCATCGTAAATATAAAAACAAAATAATAAGCTGGCAACTGGGTAAGATGTTATATACAGTACCCTTGTTTTCTTCCCCTGCTGTATTTCAAAATTCTTATTGTTTATTGTAGAGTGGTATTCTAACCAAGTTACTCATGAGAAGTAATGGAAATCAATGAGCCAATTAGTTATAAAGACTATCCTAAGCCTCATTGATTTCAAAGATGCTGAATCAGAAGGCTACTTCCAAAATGTAGATAAGTTATAAGAAAGTATGTTCATATTACTTTTTCTTTTCTTTTTTTTGTATTACATAGTACTATTCAGGGCAGGACAAAAAATAATGGTTAGAAACTCAGCAAAGCGACTATCTTCAAAGCGCTCCATGGCTCGGGACCTAGTTATATGCGAGACCGTCTCCTGCCCCATACATCCCTTAGACCGATACGCTCCCACAGAGGGGGCCTTCTCAGGGTGCCGTCGGCCGGACAATGCCGACTGGCGACACCCAGGGGAAGGGCCTTCTCTGTGGCGGGCCCCACCCTGTGGAACGACCTACCCCCGGAACTCCGTACCATCACTGACCTCCGCCTCTTCCGCCAGTGTTTAAAAACACATCTCTCTCATCAAGCCGGCCTAACATAAGCTCCGCTGTGACTAGCATAGATAGTTTTAATTGGGGATTTTTAATTGGTTTTAGCGCAGGACTTGGTATTTAATAGGTTTTTAAATTTTTGTATTTTTGTATTATTTTGTATGTTATTTTAAATTCCTGTGCGCCGCCCTGGGTCCTTTTGGAGAAGGACGGGATACAAATCAAATAAACTCAAACTCAAACTCAAAGAGAGAAGCAACCTAGAATTAAGGAGAAACTTCCTAACAGTGAGGACAATTAACCAGTGGAACAGCTCGCCTCCAGAAGTTGTCGGTGTTTCATCACTGGAGGCTTTTAAGAAGAGACTGGACATTCACTTTATGTGAAATAGTATCGGTCTGTGATGGCGAACCTATGGTGTGTGCGCCAGAGGTGGAACGCAGAGCCCTTTCTACTGGAACATGCGCCATCTCCCCAGGGCGTTTTTCGGTGGTGTTTCTTTTGTGAGCTTCTGTTTCCCTTTAAACGATGAAAAAGAAGCTCACGAAAGTACAAGATCTCATCTCTTGCCACACTGCTGGTGTTGGGATGCCCCACCACCTGCTGGCCAGCTGGTCTTTGGGTCTCTGGTGCGCATGCACGCATATGTCTGTGCATGTGAACATTTACACACGCACACACCTTTCAATTTGGACATGTGCATGCGCAGTTTGGGCACGGTGTCTAAAAGGTTCTCCTGCTTGAGCAGGGGGCTGCACTAGAAGACCTCCAAGATCCCTTCCAGCTCTAGTCTACAGTAATCCCTCGTTTTCCGCGGCTTCGTTTTCCGCAGCTTCAGTGCTTCGCGGATTTTTTAAAAATACAAAAAAAAATGCATTGGTAGGAGGCAAGCGCCCCCTAGTGGTTGCTTTAAACATGTCCACCAATTCAAGTTTCCTAGCGAATCCTACTTCACGGTTTTCAGTTTTCGCGGAAGGTTGCGGTCCCCATTAACCGCGGAAAACGAGGGATCACTGTATTTTATATTCTGATCGAAAGTTAAACATTCTTAATATTAAACTTAATGTTTAACAGAGACTATTAAAATCTTGCTTGGGAAGATTTCGGGGAGAAAGCTTAGTGCACTACAATGCCAAAGAATCCGGTCATCACATTCAGAGTGGTTTAACCCCCAAGTTCCATTCGCAACTATTAAAGGAGGAGTTCAGTTGAAAACATTAAAGAAGAATATCTCTAAAACCTATGTATTATTGAGAAATAGTTACCACAACGTTCATCCCTCAGCTTTATTCCAGGGAAAAAAAGGCAGGGCAGCTTCATCTACAGGGAAAAACCAATATAATCTAAAGAGATGCTGCCAATGCTTAATAAAATAATTAACATTTCCACTTGAAGTTGTTCAAATTAATGCAATTACAGAAAAAGGGGAAATTGCAATAGGCAAGCAACATTGTCTTTAAGGGCTGCTTTCCATAACTTGTTCTCATGCAATCTGAGATAACTTCAAAATCTTAATTTTCTGTTTCTTCTGGTCTCAAATTCTCCAGGTTAAATTAGCTACTCTACATAGTATACGTTAAAAGAAATGCAAATATACTGCCACTGTCCCCCACTCACTCTCTCTCACACAAACACGCACAATGTTACAGCAAGGCAACGCAAAACTAGAGCAAGGCACATATTTTTCCATCTGGAAAAGCAGGTAATAGTACAACACTAATCATAGACTAGCATACAGAATGATAAGATTGGAAGGGACCTTGGAAGTCTTCTAGTCCAAACCCTTGCTCAAGCAGGAGACCCTATACCATTTCAGATAAATAGTTCGTCTAATCTGTTCTTTAAAATCTTTTATGATGCACCAATGTCTAGAGGCAAACCATTTCACTAATTAATTATTTTGTCATGAAATTTCTCCTTGTTTCTAGTTGAGTTCTCTCCATGATTAGTTTGCATCTATTGCTTCTTGTTCTGCCTGCAGGCGCTTTGGGAGAATAAGTGGCAGCCCCTCTTCTTTGTGGCAGCCCCTCAAAAGTCGGGACAGTGCCATCATGTCGCCCCTGATCTTTTCCCCCCCACTAGACTAGACATACCCAATTCTAGCAACTGTTCTTTATATGTTTTAGCCTCCATCCCTCTATTTATTTATTTTATTTTATTTATTTTAATCACATTTATATCCCGCCCTTCTCCACAAGGAACCCAGGGCGACGCACAGGAATTTAAAAAACATACAAAAACAATAAATACAGAATTTAAAAACATATTAAATTATAATCCTATGCTAAAATCCAATTTTAAAATCCCCAATTTAAAACTATCTAAAATAGTCCCAACGGGAGATTAGGCTAGGCCGGCTTGCTGAAAAAGATGTGTTTTTAGACACTGGCGGAAGAGGCGGAGGTCCAAGATGGTACGCAATTCAGGGGGTAGGTCGTTCCAAAGGGCAGGGCCTACCACAGAGAAGGCCCTTCCCCTAGGTGTTGCCAGACGGCATTGCCCGGCCGACGGCACCCTGAGAAGGCCCTCTCTGTGGGAGCGGATTGGCCGAAGGGATGTATGGGGCAGAAGGCGGTCTCACAAGTAACTAGGCCCCGAGCCATGGAGCGCTTTAAAGATGGTCGTCAGAACCTTGAAGCGCACCCAAAAGGCCACAGGAAGCCAGTGCAGCTCACGCAGGATGGGTGTTATATGGGAGCATCTAGAGGCTCCCGTTATCACCCGCGCGGCTGCATTCTGGACTAACTGTAGCTTTCGAGTGCACCTCAAGGGAACAATCATCTTTGTTACTCTTCTCTGCATACTTTCCAGATTTTTCACATCTTTTTTATATGATGGCAATCAAAACTGGATGCAGTATTCCATGTGTGGTCTTACCAAGACTTTATAAAGTGTTTTTAACACTTCACATGATCTTGATTCTTACCTGGCCAGGTAACAGCAAATACAATGGGCTAAGAACCCAAAGAGAGTTTGACTTCTCAAGAACTGGAGGGCAAGACATTATCAAGGTCAGCTAATATGCCTAAGATAACTACATTTCTATTACAGGATTGGCATTTCACTGTGATCCAAAAGTCAATAAAAACATCATGTTTATGATGGTACCAAGACTACAATCAACAATCTACTTTGTTGATTAGCCCATTTGAAGGAAACACCTCGATGTCAAGCACACTCAAAATATAAAGTGGGTTTTAGCTAATTCAAAAACCAACTGGCTGATTCATATTATGTATGGATTTATACACATATCAGCATTAAGCTGATTAGCAATACTTCTGTTCTTGAGAGGCTGAGATAAAGGAGGATTAAGATCAATATGGTTTTTTTTAATGTAATAAAGCAAAGCAAACAGTACAAATAAAAGTCTATGAGACAAGGCCATTAAGTTCATTTGGTCTCACTGCCATGTAAATTAAAGCTAAAATTCACCCAGTTGCCATATCTTCTTCTAGGCTGAGAGATAGAGTGATTGGAAGATACCTATACCATATTGACAGTTCCAAGAAAAAAAATATATAGCGGCTATCCAATATCTAGCCACAGGTAAAAGTAAGAAATAATAGTTTTGCATTGTTTGAGCCTGTATTACTATTACTATTAATCTTCTCATCATTCCTATCAACCATCTCCTCCCACTTACGACTGTATGACTATAATTTTGTTGTGTGTATCCTTACAATTTATATCGATTGTTTCTTGTATAATTTGATTGCTTGTTTGTACCCTATGACTATCATTAAGTGCTATACTTATGATTGGTGATGAATGTATATTTTGTTTTATGTACAATGAGAGCGTATGCACCAAAGACAAATTCCTTGTGTGTTCAATCACACACTTGGCCAATAAAGAATTCTATTCCATTCCATTCCTTATTCTATTCTATTCAATTCCATTCCATTCCTTATTATATTCTATTCCATTCCATTCCTTATTATATTCTATTCCATTCCATTCCTTATTATATTCTATTCAATTCCATTCCTTATTCTATCCCATTCCATTCCTTATTCTATTCTATTCCATTCCATTCCTTATTCTATCCCATTCCATTCCTTATTCTATTCTATTCCATTCCATTCCATTCCTTATTATATTATATTCCATTCTATTCCTTATTATATTCTATTCCATTCCATTCCTTATTCTATTCCATTCCATTCCATTCCTTATTATTTTCTATTCCATTCCATTCCATTCCTTATTATATTATATTCCATTCCATTCCTTATTCTATTCTATTCCATTCCATTCCATTCCATGAACAATATATCAGGCTAGAAATGGATAAATATATACCTTGGCTATATATGTGTAGACTTTTAATTAAAAAAAACCCAATAGTGTTAAAATTGAACGGAATGGACCAATAGATGAACATGTGGCAAAGTCACAGAAAATGTAGTGATTTGCCTTTCAATAAACAAGATTTAACATGACAATCAGGAACTACATTTTTCAGGGAGACGTATGAAAGTTAAATAATTAACTTTAAATAAGTTAAACTACGTAAATTCCCTTAAGCACGGTAGCCATTCCTCCTATAGCTGTTCCTCAGCTATTCCTTAAAGGAGACATCTTTTTTTAAAACATTCTTTTGGAGGGGGTTGCAATCCCAAAACTAGTTCTAAAAAGGTAGTGCATTGAAATATACAGCTTGCAGCTTCCTTCATGTCATGAAGGGGGAATTCACTGGAGAAAGCAATTATGTTAGAGTTAGCGGTAATAGGAAACCAGGCTGCCAAAGAATTCAGTGGCTGGACGCCATCAAAGCTGACACCAGCCAGAGCATAGAAAAACTCAAACAAGTACTGCAAGATCTGAAGACTTGGAGAGGCCTGGTCCATAGAATCACCAAGAATCAGAAACGACTGAAGGGATATCATCATCACCATCACCATCACCATCATCATCATCATTATCATCTTGCTTCAGTGTTCTGCTTTTCCTATTCCTCTGTATGCGTACATGGAAACAGCTTAAGCATTAGTCCCACAACCCCATTCCCTTAGCAAGAATAATTGTACCATCCATGTCACCAGTTAATCATCTCAAACTATCAGCAGCGCACAGAGATTGAGTCAACAATGAACTTCCACCAGGCAAATAGCTCACATAATAACGACACCATAATTATGCTGGGGGACAGATGTCTCCTATGTACACGTTCGGGAAGAGTTCAGTCAAATTTTTTAAGCACGGCTTGTTCAAATATCTATCTCTGCATAAGTCCAGCCTTGACAATTAGAATTCAGAACCATCTTAATTCTCACAGGATTTAATTGTGAGACTGACTTCCTTTCACACAAAGTGAATTATGAGACCAATTTATCCAGGTTTTGTTAAAAAGACAAAAAACACAAAGAGGGAACAATGCGGTTAATAGCCTGGAAGCATATCAGAAGAAGAATACACAGTAATGATATTTCAAACGGGAAAGCTATGGAGAGCTGCTTGCTTAAAACTGTTTTAATGCTAACCATGGCGTTATTCATTCCGTGGACACCATGCAGTTCTTCACCCAAGTGGTAAGTGGTGAAATCAATTGGGCAACTTCTGTGAATTTCTCCATGGGAAGGAAAATTTCTCCAATGGTTTTTCAAGGACAGAATGTCTCCTTAGCCCCTCAATTGAAAAAGTCCCATTGGGAGAAGTTGTCTCTTTCTGGGAACTGAATGCAGGTCATCTAAATCTAGGGTGGATATGTATCACACAAAAAGGGAAGAATTCCAAACCCATCATTGACTGAACCAGAAGTGGATCCTTCCTAAATCAGCACTCACCTGTCATGCCTTCTTTTTGGACTTCAGACCTGCCACACTTTCTAATGTGGGAAAACAGGAGAGGGGGTGTTATGTGGAATTGGGTGATATGTAGCTATAATAACATTCTTCTTAGAAAACCAAGGTCATCTTTGTCTCTGCACCTGGCCGGATCTGGATGGGAGGACTCTGTCTTTATGGCAGTGGGAGATTGGACCATGTGATGGACTTGTGGGTGTGGGGGCAGGATGTTGAACTTTCAACTGGGTGGGGAAACCCAGAAGCTTTCAGATTCAGGTTTTCCCAGATGTGCCGACATGGCTCTCTTCATAAATTGGAACTTTAAGGAATCTCTTGCCTGGGACTCTGATTTTATATTGGATGCTATTTGGTACCCTGACATTAGGAACATTCAGTGCAGCTTCTTATTGGTCTCTTTCATTCATAGGTTTTCACCTAATTTTGTGTAATCCAGAAAAAAACAAGCATCTGCAGTTGCATTGAGTCACTAACTCAACCCCTTCAACTCTCCTTCCCCAATCTCTTCTTTTAGGCTTCCATTGAGGGTTAGTAGCAGTGCTACTCCGGGAGAAAGAAAGATTGAGTCAGAGCAGCCTCTTTCTAGAAGACTAACAGCTGTTCCACCCACCGGGTGCTCTGGATATAAAATGCCAGCTGCCCCAGCTTCTTTTAAAGTAATTACGTGCAGAAAGTATTTATCCCATGGCTTGCATACTACATGAACTTTGTATCAATGGAGCCTACGGTATTAAAGAGCATACAGTAAGTGCTCGGCTGAAGCTGAATCAAACTTCTGGATGGCCTCCATCGATGGAGATGTATAAGAAGAGATTGTACATCCATTTGTCTGAAATGGTACGGGGTCTCCTGTTGGAGCAGGGGGTTGGACTACAAGAGCTCTAAGGTCCCTTTCAGCTCTGTTATTCTGCTATCTCCATTAAACCAAACCCTTATATAGACCAACTTACTGTTTCCCACGGGGGTGGGGGGGTGATGAGGGTGAGAGTTACTCCAACTGTTGGCAGATTTCCTAAATGGAAGACAAGGTACTACAGGTCTTGCACCAGAAACCTTGCCAGGAAATTTCCACCTTCTGAACTGCCCACCAAAACAAATGGCTCAGAACACCAAACAGAAAGAATCTACATTAAAGATCACATAAAGTGTTCATACCACTTTGTAATTCCTTGGTAAGGGCACACTTGGAATATTGCATCCAATTTTTCCAGTTGCAATGGATGGCTGTGAAAGTTGGACCATAAGGAAGGCTGAGGGTCAAAAGAATGGAGGCCTTTGAACTCTGGTGCTGGAGAAGACTCCTTTGAGTCCCTTGGACTTCAAGGCCATCCAACCGGTCAGTCCTAGAGGAGATCAACCCTGACTGCTCTTTAGAAGGCCCGATCCTGAAGAGGAAACTCTTTGGCCACCTAATGAGAAGGAAGGACTCCCTGGAGAAGAGCCTCATGCTGGGAACGATGGAGGGCAAAAGAAGAAGAGGACGGCAGACAATGAGGTGGATGGATGGAGTCCCTGAAGCAGTAGGCGTGAGCTTAAATGGACTCCAGAGGATGGTAGAGGACAGGAAGGCCTGGAGGAGTGTTGTCTATGGGGTCGCGATGGGTCAGACATGACTTTGCAACTAACAGCAAGAACAATGTTGGGGTAACATGTACTGTATCTTTTATTTGCAACAGTCTATTCTTGCACAGTGAGTAAAAATGGGGGACCCCAAAATTATCTGTTAAAAATTGTGGTTAAAATAATGGTTAAAAAACAAAAATCAGAGAAATATAGCTATGTATACAGTCATAATTATGCATAAGGCTAAGCAATAATAAAAATGTATGTATTGGTATAGTAGTGATCTATACTAACACGATTGCTGTTGAATTTTCTGCAAGTTTCCTCCGGCCAAAAGGAGAATAACCAAAATTATTCTGAATTCTCTCAACCTCTGTAAGATTCAAGCAAGCAACGTGCTGGTAGCCTTGGAACATGTTTGTATTCAGAATGCTTGAATAATTTGCAAATATGAGGCAGAGAAAGTGGGTTATCTTTTAGATTTTGCCTTATTGAATTTTATGCTGTTGCTGACAGCCCCAGAAGGACAAAAAAAAAGTGCATTAAAAATATGTATTTTAAATCATTTAGGAATAGACGCTTGAAGAAAAAATGCACTCAGAGATTAACTTCATGATGTGTTGTTGTTTTTAAATCGCAGGCTGAGATGGAAATTTCAGGAAGCAGATTCCATATCAGTGGACATATAATCTCTGGATATTTTTGATGTACCAACTTTTGGCTGTGGCCCTGAAATACCTCACGCATATGCTTAGACCCTGTGTTGAAAAAAGCGTACAGTCCTGCTTTTTCACACTCACAATAATCTCAAACATCAACCATGAAGGGGTAAAGTTTATCAGCCCCCAGTTGCTGTTGTGTAGAAGGGCCTTGAAAACCTCTGGTGAGAGGCAGTGAAGACCTTTTGCTTCGTTCTTGTTCAGTTTGTGATTCTCACAATCTTTATTTTCACTATTGTTGTTCTGAGTTGGTTAGTATTGTATCGGTGATCTTCAGTTGATGAATGAATTTTCATTGCTAAGCAAGGTGGTTGTTGAGTTACGCCTAATTTTACTATGATTTTTTTTGCCACAGTTATTAAGTGAATCATTGCAGTTGTTGAGTGAATTGCATGGTCATTATATGAAGCCAGCTTCTCTCATTGACTGGGAAGGTTACAAATTGTAATCGTGTGTCTTGGGCAGTGGTGGGTTTCTGCAGGCTCGCACCTACTCACAAGAGCCAGATGGTGAAATTTGGAGAACCGGTGAGAGGGGGTTCCACCGGCGGACCCAGAAGTAAGTCTGGCCTGCCGCTGCCGGTAACCCAATGGGAAGGGAAGGAAAGGAAGGCAGAAAGTAAGAAAGGAAAGGAAAGGAAAGGAAAGGAAAGGAAGGCAGAAAGTAAGAAAGGAAAGGAAAGGAAAGGAAAGGAAAGGAAAGGAAGGAAGGAAGGAAGGAAGGAAGGAAGGAAGGAAGGAAGGAAGGAAGGAAGGAAGAAAGAAAGAAAGAAAGAAAGAAAGAAAGAAAGAAAGAAAGAAAGAAAGAAAGAAAGAAAGAAAGAAAGAAAGAGAGAGAATTTATCATCACAATTGAGCCCAAAATTTTGGTTGCTAAGCAAGAGCGTTGTTAAATGAGTTTCACCATATTTTACAAGTTGGCCACTCCCACCCTGTCACATGACTGCCAAGCCACGCCCACAAAATAGGCCACACCTAGAGAGTAGGTTCTAAACAAATTTGAAACCCACCACTGGTCTTGGGGCACTGAAACTCTCATAAGGATAATGCAGTTGCCAAGTGACCAAATTTTGATCACGTGACCATGGGAATGCTGGGATAGTAAATACGCAGACCAGTTGTAATTCACATTCCTCAGTATCATAACCTCTTAACGGTTGCTAAGTGAATTGTTGTAAGGCAAGGATTTCCTGTACTTTCCTTGTTTTAGTTGATTGGGATTCAGGCATCATACAAACAGTGCAGAGAAGAGCAACCGAAATAATTAGGGAACTGGAGGCTAAAACATACAATATACAGGAACTGGGCCAGAGGTGGTATTCACAGGTTCTGACCAGTTCTGGAGAACCGGTAGCAGAAATTTTGAGTAGTTCAGAGAACCGGCAAATACCACCTCTGGCTGGCCCCGCCCGCATCTATTCTCTGCCTTCCAAGGCCCAGCTGATTGGGAGGGAGTGGGAATTTTGCAGTAACCTTCCCCTGGAGTGGGGAGGGAATGGAGATTTTACAGTATCCTTCTCTTGCCACGCCCATTAAGCCATGCCCACAGAACCAGTAGTAAAAAAATTTAACCCCACCACTGAACTGGGCATGGCTAGTCTAGTGAAAAGAAGGACCTGGGGAGACTTGATAACAGTGTTCCAATATTTGAAGGGCTGCCACAGAGAGGAAAGGGTCAAGCTATTTTCCAAAGCACCCGAAGGCCAGATAAAGAATCATGGATGGAAACTAACCAACCATTCAACCTGGAAATAAGGAGCAACTTTCTGACAGTGAGAACAATCAACCCATGGAACAGAAGTTGCCTTCGGAAGTTGTGGGAGCTTCATCACTGGAGGCTTTCAAGAAGAGACTGGGCTGCCATCTGCAGTTGTTAAATCAGTAACATGGTTGTTAAGTGAATCTTGCTTCCCCATTGATTTTACTCGTCAGAAGGTCACAAAAAGGGATCCCATGATCCCAGGACACTGCAACCGTCATAAATATGAGCCAGTTGCCACGCATCTGAATTTTGATCGCATGACCGTGGGGATGCTGGCAAGGAGGTCGTAACTGTGAAAGATGGTCATAAATCCCTCTTTTCAGTGCCATTGCAACTTTGAACAGTCACTAAACGAACTGTCGCATGTCAAGGACTGCCGGTATATTTTGTTATTCACTAAAGAGATTGCTCTGTGGCTGAGATCCACAATCTTTCCAAATGTGGACCATCCATGGTGAGAGCAAATTCTAAATATTAGTTTTAAAGCTTGCCATATAAATCATCCCATGGAAGAATGCAGTTGTGCCATAGGTCACAAACAAAAGTGTGTTTTGGTTACAGCCTTTGGGAAGGGAATTGGATAATTAAAAGACGATCTTCATTACGTCTTCCAAACGAGGACTTCCAGGAACTTTTCTGCCTGCAACAACCCTGCCAAAATCTAATTAGAGATTCATCGCCTCTTATAAATCAATGTTATTGTGTGTCAGGCAGATACAATGCATCAAGCCTAAGTGGGATTTTAACTGTCCAAATCCGTTTGTCTAAACATCATAAAAACTGAAACAAATCAAAGAGCAAGTTATGCTAATAAAAGAGACACATCTTTATTATGAAATACAGTGCAGCGTGTTACAGGAACGGAGCCAGCTCCATGGAGCTGCCAATTCCACCTGCTGAGCAATTATAGTCCTTCTCCCCAATTAGCTTTTTTTTTTCTTTTGAACATAACTAGTGGCTTCAGAAGGCTATCAGAAAAGTTTAGCTCATTTAATGGTCCTGGGGGAAGAGTCCATGCGCAGATCTCCTAAACGAGTATAGGACAATCGCACGGATGCTAACAGCACAGAGACCTAAACTAGATGTGACATTGATGAGAAAATTGAAGATAATTGGAATATTCACGGCGAATGCATTTTCCTGCCGCTTCCCAAAGTGGGAAGGAAGGAGTCAGTTCTTGGGCTCATCTAACTTCACCAATTTGGCTGCATGGTGGAAGGCTGTTAATTTATCCAGAATATTCTTTGACCAATTACTTCCATAATGTCATTGAAAAAACAAAAAATTATGAGCTCTCGAGGTTAGAGGGAAGGGTTGACGAAGGTTTCTGGCTTTTGATGTCTACCCTCAAGGTCACTTCCCCCCCCCCTTTCCATCAGAAAGGAAGATTTGCTCAATTTAATGACCCCCAAGATACATTTTAGGGGGGGAGGAGGAGGAGGAGGAGGAGGAGGAGGAGGAGGAGGAGGAGGAGAAGAAGAAGAAGAAGAAGAAGAAGAAGAAGAAGAAGAAGAAGAAGAAGAAGAAGAAGAAGAAGAAGAAGAAGAAGAAGAAGAAGAAGAAGAAGAAGAAGAAGAAGAAGTAGTGGAGGAACAGGAGGAGGAGGAAGAAGAGGCAGAGGAGGAGAGAAGAAGCAGAAGAAAAGGAGGATGAAGAAGAAGTGTTATGTATTGACACCCGTTTGAATTCCCCGGCAACAGCCAGTCGCGTCTGATTGGCCAAGACGCGACTGGCTGTGGCTGAAGCGGGAGACGCGCGGATTGGCCGGCTCTCTGACAGCTCCATATAAAAGGAGCTGTCAGAGAGAAGGCGCGCGCTTTTTGTTCTTGTAAACTTACCGTTACTGTTCTGCTGTTACCTTACAATAAAGAGCCGTTGGATCAACCGGGTCTGGACCCTCTTTATCTCAGTTCACAACACTGGCGACGAAGACTGGGGCCCGGCATCGATCCTCCTAATCAGACCTCTTCACCCTACGGATCGAAGAGACATTGCATTTGCGCGGGCAAGTCTGTTTTGCCTCACGAAAATGGCCACGCTTCCTCCCTTCGCGACCTACGACCCGTCGGCGGAGTCTTGGGAGGCCTTTCTAGCACGTTTTGAGTGCTTTCTCCTCACGGACGTGTCCGGAGAAATCTCCCCTGCAAGACGCCTGGGTCTTTTCCTTGGCTGCGGCGGCCGGACAGTGTTTGCGGTCGCGCGGAACATTGCCGCCCCAGCCGCGGTTCAGGACTTGGATTGGGGCGTGCTGCAAACCCGCCTCAAGGCCCATTTCGCGCCGGCACCTTCTAAGATTTCGCGCCGCTGCGCCTACAGGCAATGCCGCCAACAGCCGACGCAGTCGGTGACTGACTTCATGCAGTCCCTGCGTGCGGCTGCCCTCCTTTGCGAATTCCCGGCCCCGTTCCTCGACGAGTCCTTGTGCGAGCAGTTCGTGGCTGGGCTCCGGGACATCAAGCTCCGCCGCCGGCTCCTGGCTCGCTCGGACATTACTCTGGAGCAAGCCGTCGAGGACGCCAGGGCCGCGGAGCTGGCGGATGCCACTTCCGATCTCTTCCTGGGCCAGCCTGCCCAGCCGTTGCCCTCCCCGAGGGCCTGCCTCGTGGATGAATTGGCCCCACTCGACCCCCTGGATGACAGCTCGCCCTATGACAGCGTGGGCCGCCTACAGGCCTCCGGCCGCAGTAACGCCAGGCCGGGCGCCTCTCGCAAAGGAGCCGCCTGTGCTGGCTGCGGCGGTGCCCATGCGAGGAGCGTGTGCCCGTATAAGGACACGATCTGCCGCCGGTGCGACAGACGGGGCCACATCGCCCGCTCGTGCCACGCTCTCCTGTCCCGTCAAGCGGACCAGACACCCCGCCGGCCCGAGGACACGGCCCCGCCACACGCTCCGGCCTACGGGAGACGACCCCCTAACCGACGCCCGGCTCAGGATGCGGCCTGCTACGCCACGTCCGACTTCAGGGATACCGTCCCCATCGCAGCCGATGACCGTAGGCGAATCACCACCTCCCTATTCCTTGAGGGACGCCCCTTGTCCATGGAGGTTGACTCGGGGTCGTCCCGGTCCCTCATCTCATGGGGACAGCTGAGAGCTCTGTGCCCCAACCTGTCACCCGGGGACCTCTCCAGCCCAGACGCAATGCTCCGGGACTATCAGGGCAACCCTATCGCCGTATTGGGCCTGCACCGGGTCCGCGTGGCGTACGGACGTTTTTCCGGGGCCCTCCCCATTCTAGTCGTCGAGCGCCCCCTTCCCGCGCTCATAGGCCTTGATTGGTTCGACGCCTTGGGCCTTTCCATCCAGCGAGTCCATCGGGTGCCCGCCGCCTCGGCCGTTGGGGCGGTCCTGGCCGAGTTCAAGGACGTATTTGACGGCTCGCTGGGCTCCTACAGGGGCACCCCGGTCTCCCTCAACCTTGACCCCCAGGTGGCCCCAATTCGGCTCAAGGCCCGCAGGCTGCCGTTCGCCTTGAAGCCACGGGTTGACGCGGAGTTGGATCGTCTTGTGGCGCAGGGCGTATTGGAGCCCGTCGACCAGGCGAAATGGGAGACCCCTATTGTGGTCCCCATTAAGCCCGACGGGTCCATACGCATCTGCGCCGACTATAAGTCGACGATCAACCGCGGGCTTCAGGCGAACCCATATCCGGTTCCCGTAGTGCAGCACCTGCTCCACTCTTTGGGGCAGGGGCGCATCTTCGCGAAGCTGGATATGGCTCAGGCCTACCAGCAGTTACCGGTGGATGACGATGCGGCTGACGCCCAGACCATCGTCACTCACCGAGGAGCTTTTCGCTGCCGGCGTCTTCAATTCGGCGTTTCCGTTGCCCCGGGGATCTTCCAGAGCCTCATGGAGCGTTTGCTCCACGGGCTCCCGGGCGTCGTGCCGTACTTCGACGATGTCTTGATAGCTGCTGCCAGCCTGTCAGACCTCGCCAAAGTACTCCGGAAGGTCCTCCACATCTTTAGGGGCGCGGGTCTTAAATTAAAGCTCAGCAAATGCAGGTTTGCTGTGCCGAGGGTGGAGTTCCTGGGTTTCGTTGTTGATGCCCAGGGCATCCACCCCGCTCCTGCCAAGGTCGAGGCCATCCGCAATGCCCCAGTGCCGAGCTCCAAGACGGAGCTGCAGGCATTCCTCGGCCTGGTCAATTTCTACGCCCCCTTCATTCCGCACAAGGCGTCACTAGCCGAGCCGTTGCATCGATTGCTCGATCGCTCGGCGGTCTGGCTCTGGGGCAGCCGCGAAGCGCATGCGTTCGCGGCTGTCAAAGAGCTGCTGACGTCAAGGGCTGTGCTAGTGCAATATTCTGCAAGCCAGCCCCTGACGCTAGCGGCTGACGCCTCCCCCTTCGGACTGGGGGCTGTCCTGAGCCATGTCCTGCCCGATGGCTCGGAGGCTCCCATCGCCTTTTACTCCCGGACACTGACTCCAGCGGAGCGGAACTACAGCCAGATCGATAAGGAGGCTCTGGCTGTGGTCTCCGGGATTAAAAGGTTTCACGAGTACCTGTACGGCCGCTCGTTCACCGTGTTCACTGACCACAAGCCTCTCCTTGGGCTTCTGGCCGGTGACCGGCCCACCCCCCCCATCCTCTCGCCCAGGATGACACGGTGGACGGAATTCCTGGCCGCGTACGAGTACGCGCTGCTTTACCGTCCGGGCAAACACCTGGGGCACGCAGACGCCCTCAGTCGCTGCCCCCTCCCTCAGGCGGACCAGGAGCCGGTGCCGGCCCACTCCGTCCTGTCTGTGGCCTACGCCGGGCTTCCCCTCACGTCTTCGGACGTGGCTGCCCGGACCAGATCCGACCCCGTCCTTTCTCGGGTCTCCACTTGGGTCCTGCGGGGGTGGCCGTCGGCCGCCGTGGCCGCCGAGTTCAGGCCTTTCAAGGCCCGCCAGCTGGAGCTGTCGCTCCACAGCGGGTGCTTGCTATGGGGGGACCGTGTCATCCTCCCGCAGCCCCTGCGCCGTCAGGTACTCGAGGCCCTCCATGCCAACCACCCAGGCATAGCTCGCATGAAGGCCCTTGCCAGGAGCTACGTCTGGTGGCCACGCATGGACGAGGAGGTGGCCGCCTTCGTTGGCGCGTGCCAGGCTTGTCAATCCACCCGCTCTGCCCCTCCGGCGTCACCTTCCCGATCCTGGGATGCCCCCAAGTCTCCGTGGGCTCGCGTCCACATCGACTTCGCCGGCCCCTTCCACGGCCGGACATTCCTGGTGGTGGTGGACGCTTACTCCCGCTGGGCGGAGGTCGTTCTCATGGCCTCCACCACAGCCGAGAGTACCGTGCGCGCGCTTAGGCGCCTATTTTCAACGCACGGGTTGCCGGACACCCTCGTCTCCGACAACGGCCCACAATTCCACTCCTCCATTTTCCAGGAATTCCTGGCCTCCCTGGGGATCCGTCACGCGCCTACCGCCCCCTACCACCCTGCCGCCAATGGCCGGGCGGAACGGGCCGTTCGCTCGGCCAAGGAGGCCCTCGGCAGGATGGCCGGGGGGGATTGGCAGGCAAGGGTAGATGCTTACCTGCTTGGTCAGCACTCTACGCCTTGCCCGACGTCAGGGAAAAGCCCCGCGGAACTGCTGATGGGCCGCCGCCTGAGAACCGAGTTGGACCGACTGCACCCCCTCTATAACGAGGTGCAGCCGTGCAACCTGGGGGTTCCCCCTCCCCGCCTCTTCACCGCGGGTGAGGAAGTGTACGCCCGAAACTTTGCAGGAGATCCCCGATGGGTCCCTGCCACCATTGACACACTAACCGGGCCGTGCTCTTATAGGGTTCGGAGGCCCGACGGATCCGAGTGGCGGCGCCATGTGGACCAGCTAAGGCGTCGCCACCCAGTGCCGGATGATCCGAACCCTCAGCCGACATCCACGGACCCGGCGACCGACATTCCACTATCCGACCTGAGCCAGCCGGCCGAGCCCCGGCCCACGGCGGGCTCCAACTCCACAGCAGGACCGTCCCCGGGGCTGTCAACGATGGAACAGCCCTGCCTGGGGAGGCCCTGGAACGCATCCGACCGACAACAGACAACTCGGCCCCCTGCTCGGCCAAAACCACTAGGACTACCAGGCCCGGCCTACTCCTCCCCTCGGCGCCGGGGGCTTGACTGTGTGCTCAAACCGATCGCCACGCCCCCTCGCCCCGTCCTACCTCTTTTGGAGGCTTCCGGCTATTCGCTAGGCCGCTCTGACGTCGTCCGGGACTACACCCCCGGCAGGGAGGAGCCCGATCGGACACGTCCTCTTCCTCCGCCTCCCGAAGTCGATCTGAGGCGCTCTGGGCGGAGCCGACGCAGCCCCGCCTACCTCAGCGAGTACGTATGCTAATGGGCCCGCATGCGTACTCGCTGGGGGGGAAGGAGTGTTATGTATTGACACCCGTTTGAATTCCCCGGCAACAGCCAGTCGCGTCTGATTGGCCAAGACGCGACTGGCTGTGGCTGAAGCGGGAGACGCGCGGATTGGCCGGCTCTCTGACAGCTCCATATAAAAGGAGCTGTCAGAGAGAAGGCGCGCGCTTTTTGTTCTTGTAAACTTACCGTTACTGTTCTGCTGTTACCTTACAATAAAGAGCCGTTGGATCAACCGGGTCTGGACCCTCTTTATCTCAGTTCACAACAAGAAGAGCAGGAGGAAGAGGAGGAGGAGACAATGAAGAGAAGGGGGTTAAATTTTCTTCTCATATTTATAGATGTTTATAGGCTGTTGGTCCTAAGAGCTGTTCTTTTTTAATAAGTGACTACTCCTCACAGCTTCACTATTTATATTCTGCGAAGATCCCCACCTTCCATTGGCACCGTTTGGAGAGGGACATCCATGGCAATTTTCATCATACTCCCAACCACTATAAAAATGCCCATTTTCCCTTGCACGGATTCATGATTGCTATTTTAAATCCAGAAACTCTTGGAAAACCTCTTCATCCTGGAGAACATCCATTTTCTTTGGCCAGAAATTGGTGGAGAATTATTAAAAAAAAAACCATTTGGTTTCCAGCTCAGCACAAAACAGGTCCTAAACCCCAATGTCTGGCTGACCTCAGGCCCGGACGTGGTTCATCACTGGCATCTTCTCCTTAGACATGTCACTTTCCAGTATTTTGGGGTTTTGCATGATGGAACTTTTAGCCTTACAAGGCTCTACCCACAAAACGCACAACGAGGCCCCTGGCAGAATGACTTCAACAAAAAATTCACCTTATTCCTATTGCCCTATTCACTTTTAGCCATTGATTGAAAGAGTTTACAAAACTTCTGGCTTTTTGACTTATCTTTATTTACTGGTAACACTTATAAAAAATAAAACCAAAGGATATCATGTTTTGCATTTGTTGCCATCCTTTGCTTTCTCCCTTCCCTATAATAACCGGTTATCAAAATGGAAAGCGTGGAAAAAGTTGCATAAGAAAGTTCATGGATGGGTCACCTGACAGCCTGTTTTCTTCCTGCACTTCAGTGAAACCATTAACTGATTTATTGCTGAGACTTCTATTGCAATTTCTAAGAAAAGGCTGTTTGTGGTATATCATGAATGTAAGAAAATCCAGAATATTTCCATGCTTTTAAGAAGCCAAAATATTATATCAACATATTTATGGGATTGAATTTTGAATTCATAATGAGTGTATGGATGTAGCTTGGGACACAAAGATATAAACCTTTGACTTGCCTCCCACAATGTGCTAATCCTGGTCAGTTTAGTTATAAAAGACAATTGACTGTATTCACAGATACCACTTAGGCTAGAATCCAGTCCGTAAATATCTACCTCAATTGTGTTTTTGACTCAGACAATGTATGCAAACCAATCAGATTTTCTGTCTGCATCATTTCATCCTTATCACATTGGACAATTCAATGGTGAACAAAGTAAGGTTCTACATTTAGGCAAGAAAAACAAAATGCACAGGTACAGTATATGCTGCTCAGCCGTAGTAACTGTGAGAGGGATTTTGGAGTCCTAGTGGACAACCATTTAAATATGAGCCAGCAGTCTGCAGCAGCTGCCAAAAAAGCCAACACAATTTTAAGCATGCATAAACAGAGGGATAGAATCAAGAGCAACAAAGACGATTAGGGGACTGGAAGCTAAAGCATACGAAGAACAGTTGCAGGAACGGGGTATGTTTAGTTTAATGAAAAGAAGGATTAGGGGGGACATGATAGCGCCACTAAAGTCAACCTATTCTCCAAAGCATCTGACCACAGGACAAGAAGCAATAGATGGAAACTAATCAAGGAGCAAAGCAACTAGAACTAGGGAGAAATTTCCTGACATTGAGAACAATTAATCAGTGGAACAACTTGCCTTCCAAAGGTGTGAATGCTCCAACACTGGAAGTTTTTAAGAAGATGTTGTATAACCATTTGTTTGAAGTAGTGTTGGGTTTCCTGCCTACGCAAGGGGTTGGACTAGAAGACCTCCAAGGTCCCTTCCAACTCTGTTATTCTTGTCTATTCTATTCTTATCAAATTAAAATTAACCATTTTATTTGTTGAATTTTCCTGGCATCAATTTGAGGGACTAACAAATTACAAATAAAGTATGTATCCCAGGGCTTCCCATCCCTACACTAGTGCAAAACATCTACCACTGGTGTAAATCACAGTTCCTTCCTTGCAAAATTGTCAGATATATTTATTTATTTATTTAAAGACCAGCCATGAATCCGTGTCCAATACCCCCTTGCTCCCAAGAAAAGACAAAGGATGGATAAAGAAGAAAGAGAATAGGGGCGAGATTGTTTAAGGAGAAGGTTTAAAAAAAGGCAAAACTCATTCTCTTATTAGTTACTATTGTTGGTTGTTTTTTTAAAGACAATTCTCCTGGATGGTTGTCCTTCCAACATTTGGGGCATTAATATGACTTCCCTCTTCTTTTTTCTTAGGGAGAAAGAGATGCTCAACCACCCATAACTCATGACGTGTGTTTACCGGCTTGGATTGTCAGTAGCCTGGGGGGAAACTCATGTTAGATTTACATGAAAACATGCAACTGAATTTGATGGGAGACCTGGTTGGACAAGATGCATGGCTTTAAACTGATTTCTCCTCTTTTCTAAAGGACCATCTACACTTCTGCTGCCCTTGTCCCAACAGTCACAAAACGAGGACAGGTTCCTTTTCTTAACCGACTGGAAAAATAAGAACAAAAATAAATTCAGGGGCAGCAAAATGAGGACTTACTACAGCAGAAACTTGCTCTGAAATAAGCTTCTTCATTCTTATGCAATGCCAGGTCATGAATACTTCATGAAGCTGTGAGCACACCTTGACAGAAACTACATCTGCTTCAGCTAGAGGGACAATGATACATATGTTCCTACAAACACATAATATGTTTTATTTAAAGTATGCCATAAATATTTTTTTTTGCCCTCAAGCAGAGATTAGAATGAATTGGGTATTGTATAGTATCGTGACAAGAACGCTCAGGTAATAGAATGAGAAGATATCAACTGCAAAATGTCTAACTTTATTTGTGAAGAGGGGAAAAAAAATATGCCGATTCTCTTCCCTGAGAAAATGGACTGTCTCTGTGGAAAAAATGACATTTTTACCCATTAGGGAGAAGGATGGGAAAGATTCAGGTGGGTCACAGTAAATGCATCTGAAGACAATCATAACGGCAAACCAACATTGCAATAACAGATGCTGTTAGAATTAAAATCTTCCTTTCAAAATACCTCGTGGAAGAGGGTTGACGAGTTTCCTACAAGACCAATCTGGCAGAGGTGAGTATTCAGCAGGTTCTGACCAGTTCTGGAGAACCGGTAGCGGAAATTTTGAGTAGTTTGGAGAACTGGGAAATACCAACTTTGGCTGGCCACGCCCCATCTATTCTCTGTCTCCCAAGTCCCAGCTGATGTGGAGGAAATGGGTTTTTTTAATAATAATAATAATAATAATTTTAATATTTCTAAACCGCACCCTCTCCCCACAGGGACTCGGGGCGGTGCACAGGCACAGTAAAACAATAAATACATATAAACATTTCATTAAAAATAAATTAAATCTAAACCTGCGCTAAAATTCCCATTAAAACTAAGCTATATTATAAAACCCCAGTAAAACCCCAAGACAGAGAGACTATCCTAGGCCGGCCAGACAGAAGAAATGAGTTTTTAATTTGAGACGGAAGGAGCGGAGGTCCATGGTTGTCCTAATGTCGGGGGGAAGGTCGTTCCAGAGGGCCGGGCCCGCCACAGAGAGAGCCCTTCCCCTGGGCGTCGCCCGCTGACAAAGTCTAGTGGACGGCACCCGGAGAAGTCCCTCTCTGTGGGAGCGAATCGGCCGTGAGGATGTATGAAGCAGGATCCGATCCTGCAGTAACCTTCTCCTGAAGTAGGGAGGGAATGGAGATCTTACAGTATCCTTCCCCTGTCACGCCCACCGAGCCACACCCACAGAACCAGTAGTAAAAAAAAATTGAATCTCACCACTGCAACCTGGCCTCACAAACCAAACTTTTTCAGAGTCAAGAAAGTGCCATCCTTTACATCTAGAGGCCATTGGTCTCTCACATGGTGGGAACCTCAGACCAATGCCTCTCTGCTAAATTTTGTGGGATCGAATGTATTTTGCCCAGAGAAAATAGTCCTAATAGTGTTTTCTGCATATAACTGCTTGCAGGATTTGGATTAAAGTAAGATAGTCTACCCAACTCTGAAACAATCTACAAATCTTTGTGTAATAGGCTGCAAAGAGTCTTGGACCACTCTTTGACTTAACATTCAGATAATTTCTGTTTTCTCTTCCAAAACCTTTTCTCTTTAAAATCATTAGCCCCACAATTCAGTTACAGATTCATATCTGTTTTCTGGAACTTGATGATAAGGTTGTTCTCTCTCTCTCTCTCTCTCTCTCTCTCTCTCTCTCTCTCTCTCTCTCTCTCTCTCTCTCTCTCTCTCTCTCTCTCACACACACACACACACACACACACACACACACACACAGATCTCCTAATGTTGCTTTATTTTGGCCTAAAGCTTTTAAGTTGTGTGTTTCCTTTTGCTTAGACGATTGCATGGCCTAGTGATTACAAGAAGTAGAATTCAAGAAGAGGAATGCCATTGATTTCTTCATAAGCTATAATCAAATTACGCAGTTCACTAATGATGAATCAAGAAATATAAGACAGGTTTTCCTTTTGCATTAATTCTACTTGGACATACTTTTTTTGGCCAAAGTCACTTGGATACGTACAAAGTTATCTTTACTGTATAATTTTGTTTTATATTTTAACAAAATCAAGCCATGACAATAGAGCTAGAGTTACTGTACGACAGTAGGGAAGGGTTTGAATTAGGACTGAAGGTAGCTAAATATATATGTCTGTTCAGCCATACAAGTTTTTTTAACTTAATATCTTTCAGAAAATCTATCTGACAATTGTCGTGACATGCAAAAGGCGTGACATGCAAAAGGAATTCAACGAATCATATGCTAAATCCCATAAAGATTACTTTATTGGAGTGTTAATACCCATAAGTACCTCGTGCATAAAATGATTCTTGGGGCAGCCATCGCTTTCAGCCATCGTTTCAGCACACATATGTAGTATCTGCAGGTTGAGCATTGATACAGACTTAATCAATGCGCTGCTCATCTCGCCAGACTCTTCTGAATTAGACATCCTCCCTGTTCTTCCTGGAACTCGCTCTGCCTTATCTGAGAATTGTGAGGCTGCTATTGACTTCATCGTCTGGCAGCAATTTATTTCGGATTGCTGTTGTGGTTTACAGTTTTGTTTTTCTGTTGCTCAGTTATGACAGCCTGTCAATAAAATGAGCAATACCGAATATATTCAAAACCCGGCGTTCATTGATGTTTTATGGAAGTCCCAGGGCACCCCTAACATATGCTTCTGTCATCTCTCTCTGAAAAGCTCCATGTTCTGTTATTTAAAATATGGTTTGACTTATCCCGTGACTCTTACCTGGGTCCTGGGAGCTTTGTGGCCATTATCTTACTACGCTTCAAGAAGAATAAAAGAAACACACATCTGCCAAGCCACTGATTGCTCTTTGCATCCCTATCAACAGCTAGAAAAACGACAGACTTTATTCCGACAGAAATGAAGGGCATATTTTAAGTCAGAAGAAAGGGACAAGGGACGGAGAGAAACCTCAACTTTAGCTAGATTGTGGCTTTATCCAAAGACAGAAGAGAAAATGATGGATACGCCTTTTAATGTAGCTTTACACACTTTGCATCTTCCACAAAGGAAAAGTCATTGCTGGGCTGAAATTCATTATTTTTCAGACTTTTGCTGCCCAATTGTCAGGAAAATGAAATGTTTGAGTTAAGGGAAATCTAGTTACTGTTTTGAACAGTTTAAAGAGTATACAGGAGGGGAAAATGTATAAAGGTTTGGGAGGCTTATTTGAAGAAAGAGAAAGCAAGAGGAATTTTGGAAATGATAAAAGTAAAGGTTTCCCTCCCACATATGTGCTACTCGTTCCTGACTCTAGGGGGCGGCGCTCATCTCCGTTTCAAAGCCAAAGAGCCAGCGCTGTCCGAAGACGTCTCCGTGGTCATGTGGCCGGCATGACTAAATGCCGAAGACACACAGAATACTGTTACCTTCCCACCAAAGGTGGTTCCTATTTTTCTACTTGCATTTTTACATGCTTTTGAATTGCTAGGTTAGCAGAAGCTGTGACAAGTAACAGGAGCTCACTGCGTTATGCAGCGCTAGGGATTCGAACCGCCGAACTGCCAGCCTTCTGATTCACAAGCTCAGTGTCTTAGTGACTGAGCCACCGCATCCCATTTGGAAATGATAGCTTTCCATTTAAGTCATGGTCTATTTAAGATACACCTATCAATGTTATTGGAAGCATATCGGACTGAATGTCAACAAACAGGCAATGTGGCCTTAACATTTTCTGCTCAAGAGTTGGAAATGTCTGAATATGAGTCAGTCATAAGTCCAAAAACTTTCTGCCTACCTAAAATTAAAGACACAATTGAGCAAAGGATCCGTTACATAAGGCTCACAGTAAAAAAAAAAATGCAGCACCACATATTAAAATGCTAATTTCATGCTTTGTTCTTTGGAAAATATAATTTAGATTTTCTGAAGTAATAAAAAGATTCAATCTATTATTCAGAGAGTCAAAAACACTTTATATTATTGTGTGCTGAAAAGCAAAAGGTATTCATTTTCTTGATAGCTAAACCTTCTCTTTTTCATAAATCTAAAATGATTCTTGGACTGTGGAAGTAAAAGAGGAAGGAAAAATCAATGAACAGATTAACATTCGAGCCAACGATAGAAAATTAAGCCCTATGAAAATAAAAGAGTTGTGAATATACATGCTCCTTTCCCAATCAAGAATCTTCTTTTCTCTTTCCCAAATAGTACCCAGACAATGAAATCCAAGCTGGGATTTTACCCACTATGTAAAAACAATTCCAGCCAGAACTGGAAGCTTTCATGGTGAGAATAAATCAATAATTAACCTTGGTAAATAGAGGTCACTCCAGAACACAGAAAACTATTGTAAATGAAACAATCCATCTTGCAATGTTGTACAGCTCTCTGCACCAAATCTATGGCTTACCAGTTCTGTCCTAGATGTTCCTGGAAGCATGAGGCTCATATTGTTCTGATCCTGGCCCCGTCAAAACCCCTTTTATTAAACAAATGTGAATTCTCCTATTCACATTCAGCAAAGGCCTGGCAAACAGCCTTTCAAAGGAATATTTATAACTACAGACCTTATCTATCTTGGACAACTGCCATGTAAATATTTCCCAAATGAGGTGCTGTGCAAAGACTGGTCACAGAGTCTCTGAGATTCATGGACAGATCTTCACACTCCTGAAAGGAACGAACTGTTTCCTGCAAAAGTCCACTCCCCTTTCGCCCCTCTTTTATGTCCTTTGGAAGGGGCCAATGACCTTCCACCTGTGACGTTATTCCCAAGTCTATCCTGATTTCTTAGTTGTTCTTTTCTTTTGGCAGCTCTGTCCATATGCACACTGGGAAGAGGCTCCAGCTGTTCCTGTGCCTCACTGCTGTCTAGCTACGTAGGCACCTGATCACTGCCAGACGGCCTCGGCCCCATCTCTGCCTCTCATGCAGAGCCCTCATCTGAGCCTTCCCCAGCCTTCAGGACTGGCCCATGCTACTCCCCAACCTCCTCACTGTCCGACTCTGCTGCCAGCTCCACTGGCCACAACACATATTCCTTCCTTCATCATTCAATTTTATTACTTTAATGGAAACCTGGAGCTTTATTACTCAGCTGTCTGTGATCTGCCCTTTGCAAAAAGGTACGAACAACTCGCATCAATGGATCAAATCTCATTAAAGTTCTACCTCTGTTGCATGAAGAGGCATTTCAGCTGCACTGGAGCCAACCTATTGTCTTCTCCCAATTTTGGAGGATATAATGTCATCCACTTAATTGGCCCGTGATTGTTTCTATGGAGGGTATTAAAATCTAAATGCCATCCTGGGGTGGAGGTTAGGCCTGGATAATTGTCTGTAAAGATGATATGTATTACCTGCTTTAATTTTGTTGCACTTAAATTAATTACAGATTAAAGGGGAGAAAAGGAATCTGAAGAAAAGAACACCTGAAGTGATAATTAAGGAATTTTAGTGCTAAATCAAAGACCACTCTTTTAAGCCAATTATTTTTACTGCATTGTGGAGTTCTTATGAACCAGCAATAATTCTTCTAATTTGCCTACTTCAGCATTGGAAATGTAAGTCAAAGATAGATCAGGATCCACGCTCCAAAGCTTACTACTACCCATACGTTAGAAATTTATAATGCATTTTAAAAAAAACATCAACCAAAGCCAAGTTTGTAGATGGGTCTTGCCCGAATACTTTTTTCTATTCTCAGTTTCAGTATTACTCCCATGAAAATCATATCGATCTGCAGAGAGCCTTTGATCAGAATAGCAACATAGCATTTCTGATTTCCAGTTCTAGAGTTGAATGTTACCATCTGCCAGGTGCAAGCAATCAGGTTCACTGCTGAAAGATTCAAGTCAACTACATTATTGCTTTCTACCTAGATTACAAAACCTCCCCAGACAGCTTGCCTTCCCTTGGGAACAAAGAAATAATGTCCCATGGAATCTTGGTGATAAGTAAAATGAGTATCCAGATTGTTGGGGGCTTATTCTCTTGCGGATGCACAAAGACTCAAAGCTAACTCCCCACTTGACTCCTCCTTCCCCGATCTATAGTAGCTCGATGGGATGGGATGAGCTGTGGTGGCCCAGTAGTTAGAACACAGTATTGCAGGCTAATTTTACCGACTGCAGCAGTCCAATTCTTACTGTTTTTGATTCCCAGTGTTGACTCACTCAAGGAGTCAGCCTTGAACCTTCCATCCTTCCAAGATAAGTAAAATGAGTATCCAGATTGTTGGGGGCAAGATGCTGATTTTGTAAACCATTTACAGAGGGCTGTAAAGTACTGTGAAGTGGTATATAAGTCTGAATCTAGTTGTAGGATATGCCCAGAGGCTAATAATATGTCCAGAGGTTACCAGATAGGAATACATTGGTAGAATAAGAGAAAAATCAAATTTAAATCCTCACTAAGTAATAAAACATTATGTAGATTATCACCATTCAGTCTGTTTTAATCTGTTTCCTTAGGATTGTTGTAGCAACAAAAGAAAGAGGGAACTATTGGTAGAAGAGAATATTTGTAGCTCAGGATTGAACTGTGGGATCCTTGGTGCTCTCTGAGCTTGGTTGTTTCTTTGCAAACATTTCATTACCAAACTAGGTAATGTCATCAGTGCATAAAGAGAGAATTACACACTACATCAGTGGTGGATATCTATTATTTTTAATACCGCTTTGCTCGTGGATGCCCGCACGATTCTCCTGCGCATACGCAGAAGCATCTGGGCAGCTAAGCACAGCCTACAGATGTTTAAAATAAAAACAAAAGACTTAATATAGGGATATCACTTCTCAACCTTACTTGCTAAAGAAAAACTACCTAGATAATTGGGTTTCCCAGCCCCCCAATTACTTGTATAAGGATTATTCCCTATACTATTCATGTTGTCCTGTATTTTCTGTTATGGATTGCACCAGTAGAAGCTAAATCAATTTCGTTGTATACATGATGTACAATGACAATAAAAGGCGGCTGTTACTGTTGTTTCTTTTTGTTGTTGTCGTTGTTGTTTAGCACTGTCTAGACATGCGAGACCATCTCCTGCCCCATACATCCCTCCGACCGATCCGCTCCCATAGAGAGGGCCTTCTCCGGGTGCTGTCGGCCGGGCAATGCCGGTTGGCGACACCCAGGGGAAGGGCCTTCTCTGTGGCAGGCCCTACCCTCTGGAACGACCTGCCCCCTGAACTCTGCACTACCTCAGACCTCCGCCTTTTCCGCCAGCGTTTCAAAACGCTTTTATTTCAACAAGCTGGCCTAGCATAACCACTTTTCATTAGCTGTAAATTTTAATTAGAGGATTTTAAAATGTTTTTAGCACAGAGTAACTTAAATTTAATAAGGTTTTTAGTAAATGGTGTATTTGTATATTTGTATTAACTTTTAATTTCCTGTGCGCCGCCCTGGGTCCTTTTGTAGGAGAAGGGCGGGATATAAATTTAATAAAATAAAATAAAAAATAGATATCACCCCAATCTCTATTTCTGAAGAATGGAATACAATGTACACTGTTTATTTATTTTTTATTTATTTATTCGAATTTATACCCCGCCCTTCTCCTTGTTAGGACCCACAGGCATTATTTAAAAACCACAATAAATACAATATACAATTAAAATATATTAAATTATTTACCCGTGCTAAAACCCATATTTAAAAACCCTACCAAATTATAATTTATGTATAAAAGTCAGAACGGGGGGCTATCCTAGGCTGGCTTGTTGGAATAAATGTGTCTTGAGACGTTGGCGGAAGAGGCGGAGGTCCGAGGTAGTGCGAAGGTCAGGGGGTAGGTCGTTCCAGAGGGCCGGGCCCGCCATAGAGAAGGCCCTTCCCCTGGGTGTCGCCAGCCGGCATTGCCCAGCCGACGGCACCCGGAGAAGGCCCTCTCTGTGGGAGCAGACCGGACAAAGGGATATATGGGGCAGGAGGCGGTCTCGTATATAGCTAGGCCCCGAGCCATGGAGCGATTTAAAGATGATGGTCAACACCTTGAAGCGCACTCGAAAGGCCACAGGCAGCCAGTGCAGCTCGTGCAGGAGAGGTGTTACGTGGGCTTGCCTTGAGGCACCAATAACCACCCGCGCGGCCGCATTCTGCACTAACTGTAGCTTTCGAGTGCACCTCAAGGGGAGCCCCATGTAGAGAGATGTGCTGCAGTTAGTAAATAAAAGGGCTGAGAAAGACATGATAATTTTCCAAAACCTTTCAGCATGGAAGAATGTTTCACATGGCAAATGCATAGAAGTATTTGAGTGGGAACGCCTCGGGGACTCATTCAAGATTTTTATGCAGCTCGCTCTCCAAGTTAAGTGGTCTGGAAAGGTATCACTTCCTTGGCATCATCTCAAAATTTCAACCAGTCAAGTTCAACTTTTCCAGCTAGGCATTTGCGAGAGCAATTAGGAAACCCCCTTTCCTACCCATTGCTTGGTTTTATCCAGGCTAAAGCTATTTCTTTGGTTTTCCATTGAAGAGAACACATCCTTCTTGTGTTGGCTTTTACATATTGCATTTTGAGGTCGCCGTTAAGTATCTCAGTAGCATTCATTACTTCGCCATCACTGCACATCCAGCATTAGCTTTCTGATTAAGGTGGACAGTTGAAAATGGACAAAAATGTGGGTCTCATACATAATTGAACAGGCTTCATAGAGCAAGTCAAAAGCTGTTATTATAACGTTTTTAAAAAGTAAATGCTACACTCGTATTTTCCACTAATATTCTTGCTGGAAAATATTTAAAATCACTAGGGGTAAGCAACTATTTTTCTCAGAATTACACTTTATTGAATGTAATCTCCTTGGGGCCTCGTAGTGATTGATGATGCCACACATTCCCCCACTTTTTCTCTCTCTGTCTCTGATATCTACTTTTCTCATTCTTTTTCTTTTCTTACGCAGAAGCTTGCCAAGGAAGGGAGAGGCATCTTTGGCAATAACAAGAAGAAGAAGAAGAAAGACACAAACCAGCCCAAAAAACCAACCCTGAACATTTGCTGAAATATCTATGAATCAAACAAAGACGGCATGAGATGAAGATAATGGCCCATATCTATCCCTCAGATGCCTATTCCTACTATAAACACTGCTTTGATAAAATTTTGGAAGGAAAGAAGGAAGGAAGGAAGGAAGGGAAAGACAAGAGACACACAGATATAAGAGATAGAACAAAGAAACAGAATAAAAAGGGAAAGGGAGAGATAGAAGGAAGAAAGAAAGAAAGAGAGAAAGAAAGAAAGAAAGAAAGAAAGAAAGAAAGAAAGAAAGAAAGAAAGAAAGAAAGAAAGAAAGAAAGAAAGAGGGGGAGAGAAGGAAGGAAGGAAGGAAGGAAGGAAGGAAAGGGGAGGGGAGGGAGGGAGGAAAGAAGGAAGGGGGCAGAAGGAAGGAAGGGGTAGGGAGGGAGGAAAGAAGGAAGGGGGGCAGAAGGAAGGAAGGAAGGAAAGGGGAGGGAGGAAAGAAGGAAGGGGGGAAGAAGGAAGGAAGGAAGGAAGGAAGGAAGGAGAGCAGAAGGAAGGAAGGAAGGAAGGAAGGAAGGAAGGAAGGAAGGAAGGAAGGAAGGAAGGAAGGAAAGGGGAGGGAGGGAGGAAAGAAGGAAGGGGGGCAGAAGGAAGGGAGGAAGGAGGGAGGGAGGGAGGGAAGAAAGGAGGGAGGGAGGGAGGGAGGGAGGGAGGGAGGGAAGGAAGGAAGGAGCAGAAAGGCAGGAGGCAGACAGATATAAGAAACAGATAGAACAAAGAAACAATAAATAAGGGAAAGAGAGATAGAGAAAGAAAGAAAGAAAGAAAGAAAGAAAGAAAGAAAGAAAGAAAGAAAGAAAGAAAGAAAGAAAGAAAGAAAGAAAGAAAGAAAGAAAGAAAACCACACCTCCACAGCCATGCCATGCCACGCCCACCAAGCCATGTCACAGAACCAGTAGTAAAAAAAATTTGAATCCCACCACTGAACAACATGATTCTACCCTCTTTTGCTGTCGTCTCCAGTGCAAACTTTGCGTTATTAGAAAGAGGCCATGATATTGTGACTTTTTAATAAAAAGGATGTGCCTATTGAACAACAAAAAGAACTTATCTCTCTCTCTCCTCTTCTTTCAGTGCCATAGAGCTATCAGAGGGTGGAATGTTTTCTGATTACAATACATACTTTCTGGCTTCAGACAAACAACTCAGGCTACTGTACCGAATGAAGAATGTGGGGAGAGAAAATAGCCATCGTAGTACCCAGAAATAATGTTATCAGTTAATTGTGAATACTTACATTGTTAGAAGACGGAATAAGGAATGAAAGCCAGGGCAGAAATGTGATATATACGGTTTACAAAATGCAATGTTATTGCAACTTTTGTGGCACCAAAGAAACAAGGCCAATATCCTGTTTAATTTTGCATAAAGATAAGGCGTGAAGAACTAGAAGGAAAAAAAAACCTCTCTGGGAGATTCATTTTAGAAACAAACAAGGACTCATCGATGGCAATCTGATTGGTTGGTTTAAGGATCACCAATCCATTCATAGAATGCAAACCTAGAGAAATGACATTTTCTTTGATTTCTAAGTCGCGGTGCTCAAATCACCTGTAGTAGAAAAGATCCAGAAGGCAGGATCTTTTCTTACAGTTGGGTTTCTACCTGCCAGGTTCATTTGGATAAACCAACCCTTGATTAAAAATCATCCCAGAAAAATATTGTATGCATATATGTAGGTAGGTACGTACGTATGTATGTATATATGTACGACATTGCATTACATTAACATTATGGCAGTTTCAGCATGACTGTCACTTAAAGTCCTAATAGAAAGGTGCAAATATAATATTATTGAAATCTGGTAAGATGCAACACCTGATTTGAATTTAATACTGAAAGGGTATAATCCAAGGGTGGATTCCGGCAGAAACTACTGCCAGTTCACCAAGGGCGTGCCGCGGTCACATGCTTTGTGTTTGATGCATGCTGCATGCACATGTGCAGTGCAACTAAAATTGCTCTGCGCATGTGCAAAAGCAAAAAAACAAGATGCCAGTTAAAGAAATGATTACGTATGTTGGTTGGTCACAAGCTGACATATCCATTGTTCTATTTACCATGAGATTATAAAATGAAGCAACCAGGAAAATCCAGGGTTGCTGAGTTTTTGTTTGTTTGTTTGGTTTGCAATAAAGAATAAGTATGATATAGCGGTCACAATCCCATGGCACGGGACCTAGTTACTTGCGGGATCGCATTCTGCCTCATACATCCCTGCGGCCGATTCGCTCCCACAGAGAGGGACTTCTCCGGGTGCCGTCCACTAGGCAGTGCCAGCGGGCGACGCCCAGGGGAAGGGCCTTCTCTGGGGTGGGCCCGGGCCTTCTCTGGGGTGGGCCCGACCCTCTGGAACGACCTACCCCCCGAACCTTAGAACAACCACGGACCTCCGCTCCTTCCGCCAAAAGTTAAAAACTTACTTCTTTCATCAGGCCGGCCTGGCCTAATCTATCCTATCCTAGGCTGTAGTATAAAGTTAAATTGTTTTAATAGGGATTGTAGGGAAACAGTGTTAAGGGTTTTAAAGGTTTTAAGATTTTAAAATTTTAGCGCAGGGTAAATTTTTAAATTCAATTTTAAATGTTGTATTGTTGTATTTATAAGTATGCTTTTAAAGTCCTGTGCACCGCCCCGAGTCCCTCCGGGGAGAGGGTGCGGTCTATAAATCAAATAAATAAATAAAAAATAAAATAAATAATTAAGAACTGACAAATACAATACAATACAATACAATAGCAGAGTTGGAAGGGACCTTGTAGGTCTTCTAGTCCAACCCCCTGCGTGGGCAGGAGCCTTATACCATTTCAGACAAATGGCTCTCTAACATCTTCTTAAAGACTTCCAGGGTTGGGGCATTCACAACTTCTGGAGGCAACTTCTGTTCCAGAGGTTAATTGTTCTAACTGTCAGGAAATTTCTCCTTAGTTCTAAGTTGCTTCTCTCCTTGATTAGTTTCCGCCCATTGCTTCTTGTCCTGCCCCCAGGTGCCTTGGAGAATAATACTTCAGACAAATGGCTCTCCAACATCTTCTTGAAGACTTCCAGGGTTGGGGCATTCACAACTTCTGGAGGCAAGCTGTTCCAGAGGTTAATTGTTCTAACTGTCAGGAAATTTCTCCTTAGTTCTAAGTTGCTTCTCTCCTTGATTAGCAAGGCAAGTTATTACTGAAGTAAGTCTAACTAAGCCCTTAGACTGAGCATCCAATCGGGGGGCGGGGGTGGGAACATCACAAGCAATGATGCAAACAAGCAAAAACCATCCCGAAATTTCAGACTGCGACAACATTTTGTTCTAATTTAAGTTCCAGTCTGTTCTCTCCCACATACCTCAATTTAAGAGGTGGAGAGCAGAGAGAGATAAATAGCTATCTGCTATGACACACCTAGTAGCTTTATTTTATTTTTTCCCAGATATCTGACTGTTCATTTTGACTTGGGAAGGCTTCAGCAGCTTTCAAAAGTTTTCACCCTCCGTTTCTGAGGAACTTTATCCTTTTGGCATGCGTGTCATTTCTCACAGGGCTCAAACCGGCTTCTACCGTTTTCACAGAATGGCAGTTGTTGACAGGTTGTTAGGGCTGACAGTGAATATGTTTGAAAAACTGTCAAGCAGGTGGAAAAAATATTCTCTCTTTTTTTAAACCAAAAAAAAAAAAACCCCGAGTGGGAGAAGGAGCTTCCTCTTACATTTGTAACAAGCATGTTAAGTCTGTAAGCATAGACCGGGAGCGCACCGACTTACAATCCGATTATGCGCCTTGCAACGACAGTTGGCGTGAATATACGATCCTTCAAAATTAGTGTCAGAGTGACACGGAGGAAAGGTCGAAATTGCAAGGTTCCTGCCAAACCTCATCTACCTCGAGAAGCACGATAGAGGCCGTTGAATGATCAATTCCACACAGGTATGCTTGAAAATGAGCGTCCGTGGAAATCAGTTGGTGTTTTTAGTTTATTTTAATTGGCCTAATGGACTTCTTCTCTGAAAAATGAGCCTTGGCTTGTCGAGAAGGAACTAGGAATTACTCTGAAGGCTTCTAGTAAAAGTCCAAGGCAACCGAAGGAAGTGCAGCTATTGCTAGGAACTCTAGGGCTCAAACCAGGGGTGTATTCTACTGATTTGGACAGCTCACCTGAACTGGTAGGGTAAATCATGGGTGGGCCTGCCTCTATCCCTGTTGTAGTCTGCTGGCCGCCTGAGAAGCTGGCAGCAGAGTCGGACAGTGAGGAGGTTGGGGAGGAACATGGGCCAGTCCTGGAGTCTGGGGGAGGCTCGGACGAGGGTTCTGTGTTGGAGGCAGAGAGGGGATCAAGGCCATCTGGGAGTTATGTGCTGCCTCCGGAGTCAGCGAGGCAGAAGAACCGGCTGCTACCACAAGTAGCCATTCTGAAATTTTCAGCTGAAAACTGATAACCTGGTTAACTAGTCAACGTAGCATTTTTGTACCTGCTCTTCAGTGTAGCTGAAGCTCTTCAGCGCAGAGTCCAATGCTTACTACACTGACTTGTCATTGACTATAGAAAAATATTGGCATCCAAATGAGATGAATGGATGGATGGATGGATGGATGGATGGATGGACGGGAGGGAGGAGGGAGGGAGGGAGGGAGGGAGGGAGGGAGGGAGGGAGGGAGGGAGGGAGGGAGGGAGGGAGGGAAAGACAAGAGGAACACAGATATAAGAGATAGAACAAAGAAACAGAATAAAAAAGGGAAAGAGAGACATAGAAGAAAGAAAGAAAGAAAGAAAGAAAGAAAGAAAGAAAGAAAGAAAGAAAGAAAGAAAGAAAGGGGGAGAGAAGGAAGGAAGGAAGGAAGGAAGGAAGGAAGGAAGGAAGGAAGGAAGGAAGGAAGGAAGGAAACTAACTGAAAGAGACTTGGAAAGCAAAAAAGTCAATTCTGCGAACGTCTCTCCAATTTCACTAAATAATTACACATATAATTTTTGGGAGATAAAGTGTCTTCTTAGCTTTTTCTATGTATTATAGCAACTCCAAGCAGCTATTCCTGCATGATTTGCCATCAGTTCAACATAGAAACAAAATCAGCAGATCATGTTAATATATTTCCTGTGAGATAGGTTGGCATTGATCTCTTTTTTCCTTCTATCTCTCCCCCATCTCCATCCCCCCAGTGGGTTTTACTTGTTTCTTTGTGACTGCGGTGGTGGTAAGTCTCAACCTCTTGATTCCATCGGGATGGCTTTTTACTCCACATAATAGGCTAGAGCAGGGGTCTGCAAAGTTGGCTCTTTTAAGACTGGTGGACTTCAACTCCCAGAATTACAAAAGTCTTAAAAGAGCCAACTTTGCAGACCCCTGGGCTAGAGAAAATCAAGATGATGATATATATCAGATTCCTTAAAAGCCAAGGAATAGATAATCTGGCAAGTTGTTCTCTTTACTCTCAGATGATTAAAATAGCATTTTGCCAAATAAAGAATATTACCCATTGACTGACTCCCAGGCAGTTTTCCCCAAAGTCAGTGTTGGGGGGGGAAATGCTTTGAATTATTAAAACCCTCAAAAATCCAATGACATAGGATGAGAGAGAAATCAAATTCTTCCACCCAAAATTATATCTTGATTTGGGGTTCTTTGGAGAGGATGAATTACCTTTTTAATCTAATTTTTAAAAATTACCGGGATTTTTTTTTTCTTAAAAGACTGTCTCCAAAATGATAGCTTTCTCCAAGACTGCAATTTAATTAATATGAACACATTGCTTTTAGTTAGCTCACATCCTGATAAATCATCTGCCTTTTAAATGATTTAGATATTTAAATTTAATTGCATTTGAGGAGTTAGAACCTTCATGGGAAAGAAACAACAGGAAGGCCCCAAAATTGTCACTCTCAAAATCCAATATTCACTGTTTGAATATTTTCTCACATTCCAGGAAAATCAGACAATTGGGCTCTTAAAATATCAATCTAAAGGTTAGTAGTTATCCGAATTCTGTTACTGTTGATGTCAAAGTAATAATTTTCCTAACAATTCTCCAAAACCGTTAATTCAGATTTAATTACATAGATGTTACTGGGGGGGGGGGGGGGTCTGCTGTATGGCAGAATCTATCTTTATATATATATAAAAGGCTGTATGTATGTATGTACGTACGTATGTATGTTCCAGAGTAACTCTGGAGCGCCTTGAGCTATTTCAACCAAACTTGGTGCACAGATGACTTACCCTCTGAAAACAAATATTGGGGGGTGAGGTGGGGTACGGGGCATATATGTGTGTATACGTGTGTGTGTTCTGGCATAACTCTGGAATGCCTGGCCCGTTAAGGACGAGTGTGGCATCCTAGAGCGGCAATTGTTTGTGATGTCAGTTCCTTCGCAGCTTCCTCTGGAAAGCCAGCCATGACGTTCGCCCTTCAGTGGGCAAAAGGGAAAAGGGCCTGATGAATTTGGGGCAAAGTAGACAGGGTGGGAAAGAGGAGTGCATGGGAGAGGGGAAAGAGAGGGCATGGATGATGGGCATGGGAGTAGGGGGAAGAGAGGCCCCTCTCAATGGCTCCCTGTCAGACAAATGGTTCGACATCTATAAATACCCAGACAATGCTGGGTTATCTGTGTGTGTGTGTGTGTGTGTGTGTGTGTGTGCATACACACACATACACACACACAAAGAAGCATTGAGAAAGCTACATCTGTGGGCTAAAAGACTCTCTCCTATTCCCCTGACAACATTTACTCTTCATTAAGGATGACTGAACGTTTTGTTAGGTTCGAATTTTTATGTAAACTGATCTAATTTGCACTTCTCAGAAAAAAAGCAGTTATTTGAAGAGTGCTCATTTCTTCCCCCGCCTCCCACTTCCTCTTTTTAAAAAAAACCAGTAAATTAAAGACATCGCCTCTCTTTCCTCCAAAGCCTTATCTGAAAATGAGCGTAGAGGGAAACGTAACCCACACCAGAATTCATATATTTTCAGGAAAGTAGCATGCCAAAAGACAGAGAAAGATTTCTTGCTTGTTTTACACTGCAGAATGATGGGGAAATGATTTGATGAGCAATAATGACATTGGATCACATCTGGAACTGTAATAGATTACATGCAGATAAATCTATACATTCCTTTGGATGTGTGTGTGTGTGTGTGTGTGTGTGTTTGTGTGTGTGTGTGTGTGCCTGCCTTTGGGATGGTGTGGACTCTTGGCCACTGGACTGGACAAGTCTCTATAGTTTTCTTGGCAAGTGGTGGTTTTCCATTGTCTCCTTCATAGGGCTGAGTGAGAGTGACTGGCCCAAGGTCACCCAATTGGGTTTGTGCTTATGGTGGAATTAGAACTTCCAGTCTCCCAATGTCTCAACTACCATACCAAACTGGCTGTCGCCATTATTCCTACTCTTCACCCTAAACCAGCGATGGCATTCAAAAATTTTTACTACTGGTTCTGTGGGCGTGGCTTAGTGGGTGTGGCATGGGGAAGGATACTGCAAAATCCCCATTTCCTCCCGATCAGCTGGGGCTCAGGAGGCAGAGAATAGATGGGGGGTCGAGGCCAGCCAAAAAGAGTATTTACTGGTTCTCCAAACTACTCAAAATGTGCACTACCAATTCTCCAGAACTGGTCAGAACCTGCTGAATACCACGTCTGCCCTAAACCCTAACCCAGCCTTGCACAGAAGCTCATTTATTTGAACAGCAAGGGACGTACAAAGAAATGATGATAATATTTGGGCTCTCCCAACATGATGAATTGCAAATTCTCCAAACTCATTTTAACCAGCAGGTAGCCAGAACCTGGGTACCAAATTCATCTAATTGTATCTGAGCAAATAAGACAGCCCTGCAGACTTCCCAATTATTTTGAAGTGGTTTTGGACAGAAGGTACATAAACTAAATTTTTTTTTTTTTGCAAACAAATCTAGGCATGTTGTTCAATTGTGAACTTAGCAACCAACCGCAATGGCCAATGCCCCGACCCAATCATTCCTAAAAGCCTTTTTAAGAATTATTCTTATCAGCCGAAGTCATTTTGTTGCCATTAACAAGTAACTGGTGATCTAATAAACGTCACAATGAGTTTCATTTAATTAAAATCATAAATATTATTCAGTAATGCAGATTGACGTTTACGCCTTCATTTACGTGACATGGGATTTACGGCTACAGCTTTATTTGATGGAGGCCACAAATAATGGCTATTAAACTGCCACGGGATGGACACGGGATCACATTAATGAAATTAGGAAAGGCATGCATTGATCTATGCAGTTCTTTTGCTCTATTTTCGAAAAAAGGCAAATCCTTTTGAAAACCAGATGTTTTAATTTGGCTTGCTGGTAGAATTTGCAGCATTTTTTTTTCTCCCCATGCATTTTACCTTTTCGCTATTCTAAGGTATAACTGAAGACAGAAAAAGGAGCAATGCTTTTCCAGATACATCCCAAGTTCGTTTAGCTTTGCTTATCTCAAAAGCCTGCTTATAAATCTATTCTGCAAACTCAAACAATATGGCTGCAGTAGCGGGTGGATTTTATATATGCACTAAACCTACCTAGAGGAGTCGGGTTTTAAAAATGGCAAAGGTTGAAAATAGATCTGGTTTTCTTATCACAACACATGTTTTTTAAAAGCCTCTAGAAACAAAATGAACAGCAATTGTATGAAAACCAACCAACCAAGTCTTAATTTTCATAGGAAACAAAGATCACTTGAAACCAAGCTCAATGTCCAGAGGCAAAAGTTGTTTCTTGAGGGAGATTCAGTCTTATCTATCCCTTTCTGTCCCTCTGTTATTAGATTTTGCAGTTTGCATTTTCAATCTAAGGTTGTCCAATGTAGCTCCTGTCCTTAGAATAGCAGTTCCAGTCGCTTTGGCACTACTGCAAAGAATAAGCTACGTGTGTAGGAAGAAAGGTGAGCGAGGAAGTGAAACGTGCCTCGTGGGCGCATTACCTAACTGGATTACACATTTATTTATTTATTTATTTTATTTTATTTTTCGGATTTATATACCGCCCTATTCTCCCTGGTGGGACTCAGGGCGGTGCACAGAAAAATAAAAACCCACAGCAAGTACAACACAGTATAAAATGGAATTAAATAGTTAAAACTGTGCTAAAAATAGATTAAAACAATTAAAACTTTAAAATTATACCATTAATCTATGCCAGGCCAGCCAGATGGAAAAAAATGTGTTTTAAGCATCCGACGGAAGAGGCGTAGGTCCGTGATGGTGCGAAGGTTGGGGGGCAGGTCGTTCCAGAGGGCCGGACCCGCCACAGAGAACGCCCTTCCCCTTGGGGGGTCGCCAGCCGGCATTGACCGGCAGACGGCACCCTGAGGAGGCCCTCTCTGTGGGAGCGGACAGGTCGAAGGGAGGTGTGTGGTAGGAGGCGGTCTCGCAAATAACCAGGACCCGTGCCATTGAAGTTCAGACAAACGCACTGAAAAAATGATTAATAGAATTCTTTATTGGCCAAGTGTGATTGGACACCCAAGGGATTTGTCTTTGGCGCATACACTCTTCAGTGTACATAAAGAAAAATGGAATACGTTCATCAAGAATCATAAGATACACCACTTAGAGATAGCCATAGGTTACTAATAAGCAATCAAATCATACTAGGAAACAAATAAAACAAAATAAATTGTAAAGATACAAGCAACATGGTTATAGTCATAGGTGGAAAGAGGTACTAGGAAGGAAGAGAAGAATAATGATGTCTGTCCATCGTGTTCGAAGAGGAGTTTGATATTTAACAGGTTGTGGGCTTTCCATGATGTGTCCGCAGGTGGCTGGAAATGTTCTGTCACATATGTAGACATGCGTGGGCACCATTGTTGCACCATTTGCAGCTCTGGCTTTGCAGAGTGCTCACTTCTCTTGTGCTGTGGTTGTTCTTCTGTCCTCAGATGCCTGGTGGATCAACATGCGCCATGTTGATTGATCTTGTGCCAGGGTTTCCCAGGAGGTGGTGTCGATTTCCAGGGACTTGAAGGAGGCTTTCAACATGTCTTTGTATCACTTCCTTTGGTCCTGTAATAATACACTAATTACTATTATTGTAGTAATAGTAATACAGTCTTAATAGATAATTCGACAGTGTTGTGGGAATTAGTTGTTTAGCAGAGTGATGGCATTCGGGGGGAAACTGCCCTTGTGTCTAGTTGTTCAAGTTCGCAGTGCCCTATAGCATCGTTTTGAGGGCAGAAGTTGAAATAATTTATGTCCAGGATGCGAAAGGTGTGTAGATATTTTCACAGCCCTCTTTTTGACTCATGCAGTGTACAGGTCCTCAATGGAAGGCAGGTTGGTAGCCATTGTTTTTTCTGCAGTTCTGATTATCCATTGAAGTCCGTTGTCTGTCTTGTTGGGTTGCAGAGCCAAACCAGACAGTTATGGAGGTGCAGATGATAGACTCAATAATTCCTCTGTAGAGCTCTTTGGGCAGTTTGAGCTTTCTGAGTTGGTGCAGAAAGAACATTCTTTGTTGTGCCTTTTTAATGACCTTTCTGAGGTTAGGTGTCCATTTTAGGTCTTGAGATATGATAGAACCTAGAAACTTGAAGGTTTCAGCTACAAAGGCCATTCTACTTTTTATTTGAGTCCCTGGACCCTTCGGGAAATGGCCATGCCTTATTTAGGGGTTCAGTTACAAAGACATGAAGCATTTGCTGTCAAATGGAAACCTGCAAGAAGCCTTTGAGATTTGGGGTTCCTGCTTCATTCCAGCACATTTTTTTCTGTAAAGAAAAGATTATTTTGCTGGAATCAAGAAAAGTGTCTGGCTGTCGGTGGAAGGTGGTGAACAGGCAGATTGCAAGAGGCTGAAAATATGTAGAAAATGTGAGTTTGGGATTGCTAGGAGAAAACATAAATCAGCAGAGATATTTGGGGCACTGCTGTGCTGTGGTTCAAATCATTTTTTTAATTAATATTTGCTTTCAACTTTTCAAAGAGCTTCAGAAGGAAAGTTGGAGGGATAAATCTGCCCCATTCAGTTTTTCTGCATTTCTTAATTGTCTAGAATTCACTGTTGAACCATAAAAAAGGCTGAGCACCAGAGAATGGAGGCCTTCTGGTGCTGGAGAAGACTCCTGCGAGTCCCTTGGACTGCAAGGCGATCAAACTGGTCAGTCCTAGAGGAGATCAACCCTGACTGCTCTTTAGAAGGCCAGATCCTGAAGAGGAAACTCAAAGACTTTGGCCACCTGATGAGAAGGAAGGACCCAGATTGTTGGTGGAGATAGTGTGACTCTGTAAACCAGGGGTCTCCAACCTTTGCAACTTTAAGTCTGAAGGACTTCAGCTCCCAGAATTCTGACTAGAGAAGTCTGGGAGCTGAAGTCCTTCAGACTTAAAGTTGCAAAGGTTGGAGACCCCTGCTTTAGACAGCCTTATGGATGCAGGGTATCCAACCAGAGAGCCCTTTCCTTCCATCCTCTGCTTTTGCCTCACAAATCTGCTAGAATTGCCTTGCCCCACAACTGCATGGCCTTACACCAATTTAAATTAGCCACCCTGTTCCCCCTCCCCCCCTCCCCATGCAAGGCCTATCACAGGGCAGCTGTGGAAGGAGCTGTCACCTTCTTGTCAGGGGAAGTTTTCTGTCCAAAGAGCTTTCACCGTACTCGTTCTTCAAGGCTCCAAGTGTCAGCTGAAGAGACAGCTGCAGTCACTTGCAATGAATGGCCTCCAATCAGAGCGGGCTGCCCTTGTCACAGAAAGTCTCACCCTGCAGCTAAAACTGTCACTGATCATGTTTAGATATGTATACTGAGGTATCAGATTAGAAGCGAGTATTCACGAGATGAGAGTTTAAAAGAGGCCAAGTTACAAGATGGAGGGTGGAAGGCAGGGAGTTAGACTTAATGGAATAGAACTGAGAGCTAGTTAAGGGGGCCTCTTTCTTTCATAGATAGATAGATAGATAGATAGATAGATAGATAGATAGATAGATAGATAGATAGATAGATAGATAGATAGATAGATAGATAGATAGATAGATAGATAGATAGATAGATAGATAGATAGATAGATAGATAGATAGATAGATAGATAGATAGATTTAGAGATTAAATATTGAGATGATAGATAGATAGATAGATAGATAGATAGATAGATAGATAGATAGATAGATAGATAGATAGATAGATAGATAGATAGATAGATAGATAGATAGATAGATAGATAGATAGATAGATATAAAAGATGAATGGGTGGGTGGGTGGGTGGATGGATAGATAGATAGATAGATAGATAGATAGATAGATAGATAGATAGATAGATAGATAGATAGATAGATAGATAGATAGATAGATAGATAGATAGATAGATAGATAGATAGATAGATAGATAGATAGATAGATAGATAGATAGATTTAGAGATTAAATATTGAGATGATAGATAGATAGATAGATAGATAGATAGATAGATAGATAGATAGATAGATAGATAGATAGATAGATAGATAGATAGATAGATAGATAGATAGATAGATAGATAGATTTAGAGATTAAATATTGAGATGATAGATAGATAGATAGATAGATAGATAGATAGATAGATAGATAGATAGATAGATAGATAGATAGATAGATAGATAGATAGATAGATGATAGATATTAAATATTGAGATGATAGATAGATAGATAGATAGATAGATAGATAGATAGATAGATAGATAGATAGATAGATAGATAGATGATAGATAGATAGATAGATAGATAGATAGATAGATAGATAGATAGATAGATAGATAGATAGATAGATAGATAGATAGATAGATAGATGAGAGAGAAGAGAGAAAAGAGAGGGGGGAGAGATGCAGGTAGACAGAGACAGACAGACAGACAGACAGACTGACTCAAATACCATAGATAGCCTTCAAGATTTGAATTAAAAGCATTATCTCTGAAGTCCCATTTCAGAAGTTTGGCAATACTGTAAGAATATTAAGACGGATTACTCTGAAAATGGTCGTTCATTAAAGTTGAGAGGAATTTTAAAAAGTGCAAAACCAGATCCTGAAGCTATACCTAATGAACCTTAAAATATTAGCACGCAATATGTCAAGTAAACGTATGCTCTCGCTCTTTCTCTCTTTGAGAAGAAGGGAGGAGGAAGAGTAGAGAGATATAAAATATTTCAACATTGCTCTTTTTATTTGCAGTGAGGAACTATGATAAAATTAGCAAAGATGTTTTGAATCTTCTCTTCCCCTTAAATACTAATATCGAGCACAAATCATGGCAAATATATCGTGCTGAGAGCAATTTTTGAATTCACAGAAGATTCGTGCACAAACCAGACTGAAATTCTGCTGGCCAATTTTCAGAGTTTGGAAAGTAAGATTAAGGAAGAAAAGATGTATTCATTTGTGCAATCTGGAGGTGTTTTTTTTTTTTTTTAATTCTTCTCTAAAACAACCAGTAAGTGAGGCAGACTGATAAATTTTTATTGTTTTTATTGTAAGCCGCCTAGAGTTACTTAGATGAGATGGCTGATAGAGAAATGTGCTGAATAAATAAATCTCAAGATAATGTTAGACAACATTATAGGCAGGATATCTCTCAATGCCATTTGCAGGGAATCATAAGCAGGTGAAGACATCTGCTTGGGAAGACCCTGAAGCAAATGGGGAGCCACTGTGGGAGACAGAAGGCTGGAGTGGATGGGCTGTGGCCTGTTCCAGCAAGGCTATTCTTATGTTCTTATTACACAATAACCTTCCAGAAGCAACTCTCTTTAGAAAGCAGTGTGTGTGTTTTCAAAGAAGTGTAAGCCATTCCTATTCTGCTTTCAGATCTTCCCAATCAGTAGATATATTAGGTATTTAGCCGAGTCCCCTTGGGGAGAGTGGGGCGGTTTATAAATTTAATAAATAAATAAAATAAATAAATAGACCATTGTGCAATAAATTTTAAATCAAACCTCAAACTTATATCATTTTCCATGAATTCCTTTCGAACAATCTGGTTCCAAAGCAGGAGAGAACAGAAGGTTTTAGAACACAGCATCATAGGGCTGGAAGGGGCCTCAGAGATCTACTAGACCATCCCCTCGCTCAAGGCAGGAGACCTTGTATACCATCCTGGCCAAACAGTTGTCCATTCTATTTTTGAAGAGCTCCAGTAATGGAGCAGTCACAACTCCAGGAGGCAAGTTATTCCATTAATTAGTTGTTCTCACTGTCAGGAAGTTTCTCTGTAGTACCAGAATCAGCAAACTTCCACTTCTTGTCTTTCCCTCGGGTGCTTTGGAGAATGGGTCAATCCCTTCTTCTCTGTGACTGCCCTTCAAGTACTAGAAGACAGTTTTCATGTCACCCCTAATCTTTCTCTTTGATAGGCTAAATATACGGAGCTCCCTCAACCTTTCATCATACAATTTAGCCTCCAGATGCCTTATCATCTTTGTTGCTCTTCTCTGCAACCTCTCTAGTTCTCTCTCTCTTTTTTTTGTATTGTAAAAGTTAAAGATAAATGTTCCCTTTGCACATATGTGCTAGTCATTCTCGACTCTAGGGGGTGGTGTTCATCTCAATTTCAAAGCCAAAGAGCCACCGAAGACGTCTCTGTGGTCATATGGCTTGCATGACTCAACACCGAAGGCACACGGAACGCTGTTCCCTTCTCACCAAAGGTGGTCCCTATTTTTCTACTTGCATTTTTCCATGCTTTTGAACTGCTAGGTTGGCAGAAGCTGGGACAAGTAACGGGAGCTCACTTCGTTCCGTAGCACTAGGGATTCGAACCGCCGAACTGCCGACCTTTCTGATCGACAAGCATAGCATTTTAGCCACTGAGCCACCACATCCCTTTTTTGTATTGTATTGTATCATATTGTTTACTTGCTGGCTTATGTGTGTTCACCAAGATTAATTCTTTGCAAAGCAACGGAGATTAATTATGGTTTCCTTCAACGTTTTTCAATTGATTCTCCCAGCTTGCCGATTGATCAAAAGATGTTCGCCTTGCTTCCGATTCAAATATTCCTATGATTCCATCCGGCAAAATACAAATATCCACTTCCGTTGCCTTCTAGCAAATATCCATTGCCTCCCCCAAAAGCATTATTGAAAAATCTAATTGCTGAATTCCGAGCAGAAACATAAACATAAACCTCCATTTATTGAAGGCTCCCGAGCTCATTTCCAGTTTGTGGCAAGCCAAAGGATCCTTCTCCATCTTCTGCCCTGAACTGTTTCAATATCACATCTGCCAGTGACACCCAAACAACAGAGCTGACAAGCCCAGCAAGTGTGATAGGACAGAACAATTCCAGCAACGTCACCATGATCATAGGCAGGAGACGGCATCGCATCAATATTTCACTGCTCTAGAGGCTCAGATATTCCTTTCTTTGAAAAGAGTAGCAAACTTGGAGAAGAGGCCTGGGAGTGAAAGGAGGAGAAAGATATTTTGCTCACACTCTGAAATGCTCATACAGGGCCACACACCCGGGCTTACAACAAAATGTTGTGCCGTAACTGCAACTACGGACAGACACAAATGACTGTAACTTTGTTGCTTGTATCCTTACAATTTATATTGTTTCCTGATTGCTTATTTGTACTCTATGATTGTCATTGTGTTGTATCTTATGATCCTTGATGAATGTATCTTGTCTTTTTATGCACACTGAGAGCATCTGCACCAAGGACAAATTCCTTATGTGTCCAGTCACGCTTGGCCAATAAAGAATTCCTATTCTATTCTATTCTATTCTGTTCTGTTCTTTTCTTCTTCTTCTTCTTCTTCTACTACTACTACTACTACTACTACTACTACTACTACTACTTCTCTCTATTCTATTCTATTCTATTCTTATTCTTATTCTACTACTATTTCTCCCTATTCTATTCTATTCTTATTCTTATTCTACTACTTCTCCCTATTCTATTCTATTCTTATTCTACTACTTCTCCCTATTCTATTCTATTCTATTCTTATTCTTATTCTACTACTATGTCTCCCTATTCTGTTCTGTTCTATTCTATTCTATTCTTATTCTTATTCTACTACTTCTCCCTATTCTATTCTTATTCTTATTCTACTACTATGTCTCCCTATTCTATTCTATTCTTATTCTTATTCTACTACTTCTCCCTATTCTATTCTATTCTTATTCTTATTCTACTACTTCTCCCTATTCTATTCTATTCTATTCTATTCTTATTCTACTACTACTTCTCCCTATTCTATTCTAATTCTATTTCTCTATTCTATTCTATTCTACTACTACTACTTCTCCCTATTCTATTCTATTCTATTCTAATTCTATTTCTCTATTCTATTCTATTCTACTACTACTACTTCTCCCTATTCTATTCTATTCTATTCTAATTCTATTTCCCTATTCTATTCTATTCTTATTCTACTACTACTACTTCTCCCTATTCTATTCTATTCTATTCTAATTCTATTTCTCTATTCTATTCTATTCTATTCTATTCTACTACTACTTCTCCCTATTCTATTCTATTCTATTCTAATTCTATTTCTCTATTCTATTCTATTCTACTACTACTACTTCTCCCTATTCTATTCTATTCTAATTCTATTTCTCTATTCTATTCTATTCTACTACTACTTCTCCCTATTCTATTCTAATTCTATTTCTCTATTCTATTCTATTCTACTACTACTACTTCTCCCTATTCTATTCTATTCTAATTCTATTTCTCTATTCTATTCTATTCTATTCTACTACTACTTCTCCCTATTCTATTCTATTCTATTCTAATTCTATTTCTCTATTCTATTCTACTACTACTACTTCTCCCTATTCTATTCTATTCTAATTCTATTTCTCTATTCTATTCTATTCTATTCTACTACTACTTCTCCCTATTCTATTCTATTCTATTCTAATTCTATTTCTCTATTCTATTCTATTCTACTACTACTACTTCTCCCTATTCTATTCTATTCTAATTCTATTTCTCTATTCTATTCTATTCTATTCTACTACTACTTCTCCCTATTCTATTCTATTCTATTCTATTCTAATTCTATTTCTCTATTCTATTCTATTCTATTCTACTACTACTACTTCTCCCTATTCTATTCTAATTCTATTTCTCTATTCTATTCTATTCTATTCTACTACTACTTCTCCCTATTCTATTCTATTCTATTCTAATTCTATTTCTCTATTCTATTCTATTCTACTACTACTACTTCTCCCTATTCTATTCTATTCTATTCTAATTCTATTTCCCTATTCTATTCTATTCTTATTCTACTACTACTACTTCTCCCTATTCTATTCTATTCTATTCTAATTCTATTTCTCTATTCTATTCTACTCCTACTTCTCCCTATTCTATTCTATTCTAATTCTATTTCTCTATTCTATTCTATTCTATTCTACTACTACTACTTCTCCCTATTCTATTCTATTCTATTCTAATTCTATTTCCCTATTCTATTCTATTCTATTCTACTACTACTTCTCCCTATTCTATTCTATTCTATTCTAATTCTATTTCTCTATTCTATTCTATTCTACTACTACTACTTGTCCCTATTCTATTCTATTCTATTCTAATTCTATTTCTCTATTCTATTCTATTCTACTACTACTTCTCCCTATTCTATTCTATTCTATTCTAATTCTATTTCCCTATTCTATTCTATTCTACTACTACTACTTCTCCCTATTCTATTCTATTCCATTCTAATTCAATGTCCATCTAGGAATTCAAAACAGAGTGAACCTTTCCATTAATGGTTAATATTAATCCCTGGAACAGCTTGCTTCTAAAGGTTGTGGGTGCTCCATCAATGGAGATTTTCAAGAAGAGATTGGAGAGGCATTTGTCCAGGATGGTATAAGGTCCCCTGCTTAGGCAGGGGGTTGAACTAGAAGACCTCCAAGATCCCTTCAACTCTGTTATTCTGCATTCTGTCGCTGTATGTTAAGTTCTTTTAGAGCAAGGGTGTCAAACTCAAGGCCCATGGGCCGGATCCAGCCCATGGGGTGCTTAAATCTGGCCCGTGAAATAGCAAAGGACTGGCCCGCAATGTCTCTGGCAGCCAAAATGGGGAACAGGGTGGGGCGCATGATGTGGCCCCATTTTCAGCCTGGATGGCCTCCTGCAGGACTTTGCTGGGCCATTTTGGCCAGCAGGATGCTGCAGGAGGCATCCCTCTTCCCCTCTCCCCGACCAACCCATGGAGGAGAACTACAATGCTGATCCTTCCTGTGAAGAAATCCAGTTTGACACTCCTGTTTTAGAGGCATATTTGGAATGCTTCTTGCATATTTATCTGGTTGTTTAATTTAGATTTCCCTTTTTCTGCTCCGGTGAGGGTTCTCTCTTTTAATTTCCTGCACATTTTTTCTCACGCTCCACTGTACGTATCCATGGGTGTACGTATACATTCAATGCGTGCTCATTTTGGTTCTCTTAATATCCTCCCAAATATGTAGGAGCTCTTGTCTTGTTTTCAGACAGCCAAAATATGAAGGAAAGAAGTGAAATATTTGAATGCTTCTTCGTATCAACAAATCTCTTTCCCACCACATATCACAAATGATCGTGTCCGGTGGGAAGTATTAAAAATACTTTTATTTCCTCGTAGCTTTTCAATCCCTGAAGCAAATTATCATCCTTGTTCTAGGAAAGTTTGTTTGTTATATTTGATTGTCATGTTGGAGGTGTATTATTGCAGGCCCCTCTATTCCAATGCGTTCTGTAGCCCGCCAAAGGATATATTGCATGGCAAGTGGCTATATGCACATTATAAAGAAAAGAATTAAATGACTTTTCACTCCTAAAAGGTAAATGTTCCCCTTGCTAGTCATTCTCGACTGTAGAGGGCAGTGTTCACCTCCATTTCAAAGCCAAAGAGCTAGGGCTGTCCAAAGACCTCTTCGTGGTCATGTGGCTGGCATGAATAAATGCCGAAGGCGCATGGAATGCTGTTCCCTTCCCACCAAAGGTGGTTCCTATTTTTCTACTTGCATTTTTATGTGCTTTTGAACTGCTAGGTTGGCAGAAACTGGGACAAGTAACAGGAGCTCACTCCGTTACAGGGCGCTGGGGATTCGAACCGCTGAACTGCCGGCCTTTCTGATCGGCAAGCTCAGCGTCTCAGCCGCCGAGCCACCGCGTCCCTCTTTTTCACTCCTAGTACCTTCAAAACCTGAGTGAACATTTTAAAAATGCTAGCCCTTGTTAAAACAAATTCTTAAGGAAACAGAAATTCCTGTGCTGTGCCTAAACGCTTGATTATTCAGATATTTTGAATGCCAGCTCACATCGCAAGGTTTTCTCACATACAAATTATCCTGCTTTTGAATCCTCAGAAAATTTGATGTCAAGTCTAATTTGAACAATTATGTAGCCGGTTTCTTTCACCGTAATGACTTTAACCTGTCAAATCACTTTTTCTGCCCTTGGCAGGAATAAAAGCCCTGCCTGTCTGAGGCATGTTTACAACTAGAAAATGGAAGGACGTCACACCCTTTGTGACAATATGACATTCCTTGACAGTAAAGCATCTTTCTTTTTCCCCTCAACAGAACCATGCATTGCGCTCAAATAACTGACTCTGGAAATTTTGCAGCCCGTGGACAGATTGAAGAAAGCAACCAGTTCACTTCCTTTCCCTCTTTGCTTACTTATCAATTATAAATGAAATATGGGGGGGGGGGGGGGGAGAGAACTGTGAGCAAAGCAAAACAATCAGGCGCAAAATCCACTGCATCATTGCACCAAATCAGAGTTGGGCCCAGAAGGATTGCCTGTTAAAATCCCCAACCTAATCCACATTTAAACACTCTTCTCTTCCCTCCCCCTGCCCCAAAACCCATCCAAATCAGGCTGTGAAACTTAACTTACTTAGAATTTATTTGTTATAGTTTTATCCTACTTATTTCCAGTTAAATGTGCCTTCAATGCAGTGGTGGGTTTCTGCAGGCTCGCACCTACTCGCGAGAGCCGGTTGGTGAAATTTAGAGAACCGGTGAGAGGGGGTTCCACCGGCGTACCTGGAAGTAAATCTGGCCCGCCGCTGCCAGTGACCCAACGGGAAGGAAGGGAAAGGAAAGGAAGGAAGGAAGGAAGGAAGGAAGGAAGGAAGGAAGGAAGGAAGGAAGGAAAGAAAGAAAGAAAGAAAGAAAGAAAGAAAGAAAGAAAGAAAGAAAGAAAGAAAGAAAGAAAGAAAGAAAGAAAGAAAGAATTTATCATCACAATTGAGTCCAAAATTTTGGTTGCTAAGCAAGAGCGTTGTTAAATGAGTTTCACCACATTTTAAAAGGTGGCCACTCCCGCCCTGTTACATGACTGCTAAGCCACGCCCACAAAATAGGCCACACCTACAGAGTAGGTTCTAAAAAAATTTGAAACCCACCACTGCTGCAATGGTTAAGGAAAGCCAAACACCAATGAAATCTCACTGATCAAAAGCACGCACACCATCGCAGAGAGTGGAAAGAGCCAAAGAAGCTCACGACTTCAAGCATAAAAAGATACAAATAAAGAAACAGCAATTTTAATTATAAAGGTAAAGGTTCCCCTCACACATATGTGCTAGTTGTTCCTGACTCTAGGGGGCAGTGCTCATCTCCGTTTCAAAGCCAAAGAGCCAGCGCTGTCCGAAGATGTTTCGGTGGTCATGTGGCCGGCATGACTCAACACCGAAGGCTCATGGAACGCTGTTCCCTTCCCACCAAAGGTAGTTCCTATTTTTCTACTTGCATTTTTTACATGCTTTCGAACTGCTAGGTTGGCAGAAGCTGGGACAAGTAACGGGAGCTCACTCTGTTACGCGGCGCTAGGGATTCGAACTGCCGACCTTTCCGATGGATAAGCTCAGTGTCTTAGTCACTGAGCCACTGTGCCTCTAATCTTAATTATACATATCCTTAAATGAACAAGGCTTGTACATACAAGAGAGGGAGAGGGAGAGGAGAAAGGATAGGGGGAAGAAGAGGATGGGAGGGAGGGAGGGAGGGAGGGAGGGAGGGAGGGAGGGAGGGAGGGAGGGAGGGAGGGAGGGGAGGAAGGAATTAGAGATCCCAATCACATGCACATCTAGGCAATTAAAATAGAATCATTACATAACTAAATACAATAAACAACTTGGAATGACTATACATTTAATTTCACTCTAGTTGAATCTGAAATAAGAAATAAAAATCTTTCCAAAAATGCACACTTAGATTTTTTTTTAATGATCTATTTATATCCCTGCTTATATTGGGATGAGTGACAATATAATATTTGTGCAGTTGAAAACAGCACAGCCAACCAGAGATTCACACAAACAGAAGAAAAAGAGAGATCACAGCAGACAACTCTGCACTCACAATTCATACTCGGTTATAGTACCATGCAGCTGTGGCTTGAAATGAGCTAAAGCTTGCCCACATTGCTGTGATTTTTGGCACAAGCACGATTGGATAGCCTTTGATGATGCTCCAAATTATTTACATGAAAATAATCAGAGATCCCCCAATCTTGGTAAATACTCTGCACTCTTTCCAGAATGGAGACTCTGGAAAGAATGCAGAGAAGAGCAACCAAGATGAGTAAAAAAGTAAGGTCCTACATATAGGCAAGAAAAACCAAATGCACAAGTACAGTATAGGTGGTACCTTGCTCAATAGTAGCAACTGTGAGAGGGATCTAGGAATCCTAGTGGACAACCATTTAAATATGAGCCAGCAGTGTGCAGCAGCTGCCAAAAAAGCCAACACAGTTCTAGGCTGCATAAACAGAGGGATAGAATCTAGATCACGTGAAGCGTTAATGCCACTGTATAGTGCCTTGGTAAGGCCACACTTGGAATACTGCATACAGTTTTGGTCGCCACGATGTAGAAAAGACGTGGAGACTCTGGAAAGAGTGCAGAGAAGAGCAACCAAGATGATGAGGGGACTGGAGACTAAAACATATGAAGAACGGCTGCAGGAGCTGGGTATGTCTAGTTTGATGAAGAGAAGGACCAGGGGAGACATGATAGCAGTGTTCCGATATCTCAGAGGGTGCCACAAAGAAGAGGGAGTCAAACTATTCTCCAAGGCACCTGGGGGCAGGACAAGAAGCAATGGGTGGAAACTAATCAAGGAGAGAAGCAACTTAGAACTAAGGAGAAATTTCCTGACAGTTAGAACAATTAACCTCTGGAACAGCTTGCCTCCAGAAGTTGTGAATGCCCCAACCCTGGAAGTCTTCAAGAAGATGTTAGATAGCCATTTGTCTGAAATGGTATAAGGTTCCTGCCCACGCAGGGGGTTGGACTAGAAGACCTACAAGGTCCTTTCCAACTCTGCTATTGTATTCTATTGTATTGTATTCTAAGCAAAATCCAGGCAGAAATTAAGCGCTTAATTTAGGACTTATAAGATACCAAACTTTGGCTGGAAAAACACAAACGTTCCTAGGGGGCAGAAAACAAACTGATTACACTACAAAGGAGCATAACCAGCAACAATTATTCGTAAGATTGTGCTATTGGTAGAAGTGAGTTTTGGACAATTATAAGATGAAAAGGAACTGGTACACTCAGAACTGAGTTGACTCAGGGGAAAAGGTAAAAAAGGCATTGGAGAAAAATGTGAAGAACTAAGCATATAGATTTACAGAATTACAGAATAACAGAATTGGAAGGCACCATGGAGGTCTTCTAGTCCAACCCCTTGCTCCAGAAGGAGACTCTTATCATGGCTGGGAAGAACGATCTCTTCTTGAAAACCTCCAGTGATGGAGCACCCACAAGCTGTGGAGGCAATAGCTTAATTAAAATATAATCTAGCCATTGTGATCCGTCCTTTTGGAACTCATCAGATAAATGGTAACCCTGCCAAGGAGGTAATACTCTGAGTAATACTCGCAATGTTGCCTTCCGGCAATTGTGACATCACAAGCCGGCATCCCTAGGGAGTCGGCTTAGTTATCACCCAACCGCGTCCTAGGGCATCAGGGGGCGGTGTCCAGTTTGCAAAGAGGAGTTGCGATTTGCAAGACGAACCCTTTGGCAATCAGAAAGGGGAAGCCAAGAGAGAGGGCATTCTCACTGATGACAGTTTAATGAGGTTGGGAGGAATCGCACGCTGCAGTTTTCCAACTGTGCTCGTAGGAGGCTCTGATTCTTAAAAACTCCGAATTCCTTTAATTTAATCATCTTTAAAAAGCCTGCATCTGTTTTGCTCAGCACAGCAATCTGAAAGTTCACATGTCTGATTTTATAATTGAACATGTAGAGGGAACTTCATTTCAACACCTGTCGAGGAAGCTGCCTTTTATAAAGACACGTCTATGGAGATATGCTTGGAATTTTAAATTCTCAAAGCTTTTCGAAGCTCCGTCCTGCTACGCTTCCCTTTAATCTTTTATTAATGGCTTGTGTTCCCATTACACCAATTGAGTACCACATTACGGGCAAAAGAAGCAACACGCACACAGCACAATTACTGGGACTTATTTGAAAATAAAGGGCTAGGGTTGATTAAAATTGGCACATTGGCCCCGAGGCCGCTGACGGACATTTTATTATGGGGGAAAGCGGTGGTGTCGTTTTTGACAGCCACAGGATGGGTGGCAAACAAGAAGCTACAAGCAAAAAAATATATATACTTTGCTTCAGTTCCGGAACATCAATCACCGGCTTATTTTTAAGCCAAAACAAAGTGCCACCTTGTCCTTTGTGCTGCCAATGAGGCGTCACTGTTGATATTCAGTGGTCAAAAAAGAGAGGAGGAGGAGGAGGAGAAGAGAGCTGTCAGGCTAGGTCTCTTCTGGCCATTGTGTGAATGACCTTGGGAGACAATGGTCAGGGAAGAGGCAGCTGAGGCCCCCGAACCAACAGGTGCATGGCAAGGTGCGCTTCTGAGTGTCAGGTGCAAATCACCAGGAAGCATTTGTTGCGTTCAAATCATAGAAGAGTTAATTATTGCTCCCTATACACAAGTCAACCTAATTTGTGCTAGAATAAGGGTCAATGGAATACAAGGGAGGCTGGACTTGGGTCTCTTGTGGCAACGTAACGACTCCAAACCGATGACACATTTAACCCTGCCTTCTAGCTTAGCCTGCTCTTCTTCTACGTTGAGTTGCTTAGATTGTAAACGTGAAGGGGGAGAGATGTTCTTTCATACTTGGGTGTGCTTTTGTTGTGGACTACTCCATGAAGCTGACAGCTCCAAACCTCCTGCAAAATCAGAAGAACTTTGGAGACACAACTGGTAACTAAGCAAGAGGAGACTTAATCTCATCAGATGGTCCAAACTCAGACATGGTCCCTCTTGCAATCATACCAAGTATCTGAGATGCTTCTGGGTTTGGCTGTTATCCTCAGATGAGAATTTCTTTCAAATTTCACTTGGCTAGAGGCACGGTTGGTTATTGCCACCATACTTGCATACAGCTGCCTTCTGTTGTGTGACCACATTATCACTCTCCGAGGCTCTCTAGGTGTCCATTTATCAGAAAAAAGCACGATATATGGGCCAAATCAAATTTTCAAAGCCTTTTGAAAGGCAACTGTTGGTAGAAACTGGACAACATTTGTAATAGTTATCCAAGCTAATTCTTGCAGAAGGAAATATATATATATATGCTGGTATTGCCATCCTCGTGTGTTTTCCCATATATATAGCATGGAATAACATTTCGGCAAGATCTCACTTGCAATCCTCAGGCTTCTCACTTGCCATCCTCAGACCGAAGCCTGAGGATGGCAAGTGAGATCTTGCCGAAACATTGCAATAAAAATTCCATGCTATATACACGGGAAAACACCCGAGGATGGCAATACCAGCATATATATATATATACATACATACATAAATCAAAAATCAAATCAAGTTTAATTTGTAGACCGCTCCCTCTCCCCGAAGGGACTCGGGGACGGACATACATACATACATACATACATACATACATACATACATACAAACATACATATAAACATATAAACATACATATAAACATTTTGTTAGCCTTTTAGTGCTCCCAGCCCTCTCCTATGGCTTAGAGGGCTGGGTATCGGTAGGGAATCCATCCTGGCGTGCAGGATGAGGTTCACGCCGTTCTCGGAGGCTTCGGGAGCGGATGCGGCTCCACGGACGCTGGGACGGTGGGAGCGTCCGGAGCGAGCCGTTTGGAGCCGTTTGGAGCGGAGGCGGAGGCCGGAGGTGGAGGCGGAGGCCGGAGCCGAAGCAGAGCGGAGGCCGGCGTCCTCGGCGCCTGAATCAGGGCGGGATGCCGGTCGCGCCTAAGAGCCCCCGATGCTGTGTCAGCTGTGGCTTGCCGAGGGCAGAGACGGAGGTGAGAGCTCCGAGTGGTCAGCGGCAACGGCGTTTGCTGGAAATGTGGATGGTGGCGGTGAGAGCGCCGGGAGGTGTGGAACGGATGGTGAATGAGATGGCAACCGCGGGAGATGGAGTGTATGGCGGCTGCGGGAGATTGGCGGCGGTGAGAGAGCCGGAGAGTGGAGAGCGCTGGAGGGAAGGACGATGGCAGCGGTGAGAGCGCTGAGAAGTTGGCTTGTGAATGAGAGAATCCTGAGGCGACCGCTGGAAGCCTGGCCGACGGCGGTGGGAACGCCGAGAGGCCGGTGGACAAGGCGGAGGCACAGGAGAGACAGATGGCGACGGTGAGAGCGTCGAAAGGGAATGCAAACGGCCATGCTGGCCAGTTGTCCATCTTAACTACCTCCCTTTTGAGAACTAAGCCATGATATCCCGAAGATGGTATTTGTCCTTGATTTTGGACCGGAACAACTAACTGACTATCTTTAACTGACATTGCGAGCTTATCATCTTTTAATCCTTACTGGTTGCACTTTATTTCAGCTTAATAGCTATTAATGAAATGTATTCTAACTTGGCTAACAATTTTTTAACTTTTAAATCTTTGTATTTTAAACCCCAGCCCCACAAATGAATTCCATCATATTAATTATTTATTAACAACTTTTAGTACTTTTAGTATCTATTTATAACATATGTATTCCAGAGCTAGCCTTTTACTGCTGCGAGAGTCCCCGCTCTCGCAGGTTTGGCCCTCCACACTATCGAGGGCCCGTCTCGATGAGGGGTATGTTAATCAGGAGAAACGGGCGAAGCGTGGCCTTAGGGGATTTTTAATTACTAAATTATTGTCTATTTTAGGGGGCTCCAAGGGGGGGATGGGTATAGACAGATAGAGACCACAGAACAACAGGAAAGGGGCCGGACCGGCAGCCGACGGGAGGAGACGGTAGGTTCAGATTTGAGGGGGGGACCATTAGTCGTTTTACCGGAGGGCGCGCCAATTCAGACGGTTGTGGGGAGGGGCAGGGCCGAGGGGAGACAAATTCCATCCTCCCGGTTGGTGGCACGTAGCCGTTGGCTACAAACGGTTGGGTGCCGCAACCCCCGCAGGCTAGGTGGTCAGGAAATACAGAGCCAGGGCCTGCGGCTGATGTTCTGCAACGCCAGGTCCGTGGTCAACAAAGCCCCCCTCGTTCATGACCTTGTGTCAGAGGGGGAGCCGGACCTGGTAGGAATTGCGGAAACCTGGCTGGGCCACGAGGGTGGACTTCCCCTCGTTGAAATGTGCCCGCCAGGTTACCGCGCATTTCATCAGCCGCGGGCCCTAGGCAGGGGTGGTGGGGTAGCGGTCATTATTAAGGAAGGCCTTGAGCCGAGAGAGACCATTGTGCCTCAGACTACCGGCTGTGAGTCCCTCTGCGTGAAGTGGGGCCTAGGGAGGCAGTTGGGCTTGCTGGTTGTATACCTGGCTCCCCGCTATGTAGCAGCAGCCCTGCCCGAGCTCCTGGAGGTGATCGCTACGGTGGCAGTGGAGACCCCCAGACTTTTAGTCATGGGGGACTTTAATCTGTCATCGTTGGGCGAATCATCCGGGGCAGCTCGGGAGTTCATGGCTTCCATGACGGCCATGGACCTGACCCAAGTAATTCAGGGCCCCACCCACGAGGGTGGACATACGCCGGATCTCATCTTTGTCTCAGGCCAATGGAAGAGTGATCTGGGTATAGGGGATATAGTCATCACACCCTTGTCATGGTCAGACCACTCACTTCTCCGGCTCGACTTTCCGACCGCTGCTCCCCTCTGCGGGGAGGCGGAACCAGAGTTACCAATCTGGTACCGCCCCAGGCGCTTGATGGACCCGGATGGGTTCCAGACAGCGCTTGGGCCATTTCCTGTATCCCTGACCCGCGCCCCGATGGAGGACCTCACGGCCGCATGGAACTCTGCTGCCGTGGGAGCCTTGGATCGGGTCGCGCCCTTGCGGCCTCTCTTGCGGCAGCGAACCACCCTAGCTCCTTGGTTCACTGAGGAGCTGCGGGTGATGAAGCGCCACAAGAGATGCCTAGAGAGAAGATGGAGGGCTAGCCGTTCTGAATCTGACCGGACACAGGTAAGAGCCCATTTACGGACTTACATTGTGGCGCTGAGAATGGCCAAACGTCATCATTGTGCTACTCTCATAGCATCCGCAGAAAACCGCCCTGCCGCCCTGTTTAGGGTGAGGGAGCGGGAAGCCCCACTACAGGGTAGAGCAGAGGAATTTGTGACTTTTCTGCAGGAGAAAACCACTCAGATACAGAATGAGCTAGCCCCCATTCTTGGTCCAGTGGGATGCCACGAGAGAGATCTTGTTTGGGAGGAGTTTGACTCCGTTACTTCCGAAGATATGGACAGGTTACGTGGGCGACTGCGAGCCACCACATGTTTATTGGACCCGTGTCCCTCCTGGCTTGTACTGGCATCCTGGGAGGTGACACGAGGCTGGCTCCAAGAGGTTGTCAACGCATCCTTAAGTGAGGGTTCCTTGCCTGCTTCCCTAAAAGAAGCTATGGTGAGGCCCCTCCTTAAGAAGCCCTCTTTGGACCCAGCTCTTTTAAACAACTATCGTCCAGTCTCCAACCTTCCCTTTTTGGCGAAGGTTGTCGAGAGTGTGGTGGCACAACAGTTTCCCCGTCACCTGGAGGAAATTGAGTATCTAGATCCGCGCCAGTCCGGCTTTCGGCCCGGGCATAGCACCGAGACGGCATTGGTCGCGTTGGTAGATGATCTCTGGAGGGCCAGAGATGGGGGATGTTCCTCCATCCTGGTCCTATTAGACCTCTCAGCGGCTTTCGATACCATCGACCATGGTATCCTATTGCATCGGCTGGGGGGGTTGGGGGTGGGAGGCACCGTTTTACGGTGGTTCTCCTCCTACCTCTCTGGCCGATCGCAATTTGTGTTGGCAGGGGAGCAGAGGTCGACCCCGAGACCCCTCACATGTGGGGTGCCTCAGGGGTCGGTCCTCTCGCCTCTCCTGTTCAACACATACATGAAGCCGCTGGGTGAGATCATCCGTGGTTTTGGGGTGGAGTACCATCTTTACGCTGATGATACTCAGTTGTATATTTCTACCCCAAACCACCCCAACGATGCCGTAGCGGTGATGTGCCAGTGCCTGGAAGCCGTACGGATCTGGATGGGAAGGAACGGACTCAGACTCAACCCGACCAAGACCGAGTGGCTGTGGTTTCCGGCTGCCCGATTCAACCAGCTCACTCCATCGCTGGCCATAGGGAGCGAACATCTTGCCCCTGTGGATGGGGCGCGCAATTTGGGTGTCCTCCTGGATACCCGTCTGTCCATGGAAGATCAAGTGACAGCCGTGGCCAGGAGGGCGTTTTACCAGGTTTGCCTGGTTCGCCAATTGCGCCCCCTATTGGATCGGGACGCCCTTCGCACAGTCACTCATGCTCTCGTGACATCCCGACTGGACTATTGCAACTCTCTCTACATGGGGCTCCCCTTGAGGTGCACCCGGAGGCTTCAGCTAGTCCAGAATGCAGCCGCGCGAGCAATTATGGGGACCACTAGGTCGACCCACATAACACCGCTCTTGCGCGAGCTGCACTGGCTACCTGTCGTCTTCCGGGTGCGCTTCAAGGTGTTAGTCATCATCTTTAAAGCGCTCCATGGCTCGGGACCTAGCTATCTGCGGGATCGGATCCTGCCCCATACATCCTCACGGCCGATCCGCTCCCACAGAGAGGGACTTCTCCGGGTGCCGTCCACTAGACTCTGTCAGCGGGCGACTCCCAGGGGAAGGGCTCTCTCTGTGGCGGGCCCGGCCCTCTGGAACGACCTTCCCCCCGATATCAGGATGACCACTGACCTCCGCTCCTTCCGTCTCAAGCTAAAAACACACTTCTTCTGTCTGGCCGGCCTAGGATAGTCTCTCTGTCTTTGGGGTTTTTTAATGGGGTAGCACATTTTTTAGCGAATTTTTAGCACAGGGTTGGTTTAATTGTTTTTTATGAAATGTATGTATTTTTTGACTGTTTTTATTCTGCCTGTGCACCGCCCCGGGTCCCTGTGGGGAGAGGGTGCGGTTTAAAAATAAAATTATTATTATTATTATTATTATTATTATACAGACATACATACAGACATACATACATACGCAATTTTTATTAAAATGAGATTTTAAAAAACTGCAGAAAAAAGATTAAAAAATAAGGGAAGAATAACAAAAGAGACAAGAGAAAGAATATTATTTTAAAAAGAAATTTCTGATCTTCTTAGAGTAGCAATTATCATTTCCACCTTTCCATGTCACCTATCACAGTTCCTTTCTTCACATAAGCAAATCTTTTCAATCAATATTGAAATATTTAATATTCGTTTATATCCATTTTCAGCAAAACAAAACAAAACAAAAAACCCAATAACCCAAAACTATAAGGGTCTCTTGTCTTTTATAATTCCCCTCCGGGATCAAACAGGAGAATTAAAATTTCTTGATCAGAAAGGCAGCTAAAATTTCCAATAATTGGGTTTATGAATGCCAGGTGCCATGGGTGGCACAACAGTCAGTAGTATAACAATACCTAGATTCCCGAGTCAACTTCTGTATCTGAGTAGAAACTCCTACTCCGGTTGCAAAGATTACTAGTATATCTGCCTATAATCTCTACAATACGTAATGCTCAAATTTGAGCTGAGGTGCACGTAGGATGTTATGGAAGCAAAAGGTTATATTTGCTACTTTGCTTTTGGGAACAAAATGTCTCAGACCAGCCATCAATGGGGCGGGCGAGTGAGGAGGATAAACCAAGCGTAGAAAAACAGTAGTGCGATGTTTTGCCCCAGGCACAAAAGTAATTTAGCTGGCAGTGGGGACTTATTTCAATGTTTATTCAATATTTCAGGGCAAAAGCTTTCATACCACTTGTGTCTATAGTTCATTCCCCCCCCCCCAACTCGGTGCCCTTCAGATATGATGGACTTTAATTCCCAGAATCCAAGAGCCAATTTTGACTGTTGGGAGCTTCTGGGAGTTGAAGATCCGTCATACCTGAAGAGCAGAAGGTCAAAGAAAGCGACTATAAAGACACGGACGCTACAAGAGATTCCAATTTTAAACGACTGTGATAATTACAGAGGATGGTGCTTATTGTGTGTTAGACAGCAAAACGTGGTATTAGATTCCAAAACGAGAAAAAAGACAAGGCATAAGTTATGAGGCTCTGAACAACCTATTGAATGGATTAAAAGCATTTCAATGAGAGATTTTTCCCTCCACCTCCACTTATATTTCCTTCCATTTTTCTCTCATAGCTGATCATCCTAGTTTTTCACAAAATAGGGGAAATGATGATAAATATGATTAGATGAAGTTCGTATGACTATTGAAACAAATGTTCGGCAATTAGATTCTGTCTCCTATTTTTCTAGTCGCTGTCTTGTTCCTTGTTTCCTTTCCCTTTATTTTTATTTTATTTGGGGGGGGGGGTGTTATTTTGAGTTACAGCTCATAAGTGAAAAACCAAAGTGTCAAAGGAAACTAATGTAGCAGCAACGAAATGTTCTAATACTCACTCCAAAGACCCTGCTCCTTGTACAGCCAACAAATGATTTATTAAACACAACGAGATAGGAACTTGATAAAGTCTTAACACTGCAAGGAAAAATGACATACGCACAGCATGAGGAAATCAAAATGATTAATTGAAGAAAAAGCATGTCGCAGGAAGAAAAAAAGAGAGAGGGAGAGAGAGAGAGAGATTGATACTTCATGAGGAATAAATAAAGCACCAAGAATAAAACATGCTTTAAAAAGGCTTGTGCCTAAAGCATTTATTGAGAACACAGTCAACCTAATGCAATCCAAAGCATTTTCCCCCCTTTATTGCTGCGCAGATCAACTGGCATGCTTCAGGAGTAAAAAACTATATCACAAGGTGAGAAATACATGATACCTACGAATATTTGCTTCGAGGCACATGGGTATAAGCATTGTGAATGGAGAAGGTACATCCCTGATCATTTTAGTCCTTTGAATGCACATTTATTTATCGGGTGGTTCCAAGCCAACATGAAGCTGAACCTTAGCTATGGTTCTACGTTTTCTACTTCTCATTCTGGATTGCAGTGTAGCAATAAAAATGAACGACCGTTAGCAAAAAGGCTGTACCAAAAATGTACCCAGTATACAAAGCATTTGCATAAAGATCCCACATAAAGTAAATTATATTAACTTAAATTGTTGGCAAAAACGATGTACATTAGACAAAAGGGCAAACGAAATTGTATATCTTGTTTTTTAAGGGCATCAAAATAGATACGAAAAGATGTGATTATTTCTCTATTATCCAATGTTCCTTTTAAAGAAAATCAGGACAGAGCTGCAGTTATAGCCACAGTTATATGCAGTTATATATTATTTTGCTCGCAAGCAATTCAACAACCCCTATTAATACTCAGCCAGATTCTGCTACTGAGAAGCAAGTTTTTATATAATTTAAAAAATAAAATAAAACCCCCAAAACCCACCCCTAGAAGCCTATATAAATGAAAAGCAAAATGAGGACAAAGAAATAAAATGTGCACTTTATGAAAAATGAAGCTCATTCAAACCGAGTTGATTCTTCTCCCTGCAAAAACAAAAACAAAAAACCCAACCTGGCTTTCAAACTCATTGTTCCTATTTAGCCACCATGACATATGGCAGCAATAGTAAATTAATCCCAAAGTTATCCTCTTATTTAAACTGGATTTGGGGCCCTCTGAATCTGGAGATGAAATTGTCCTGCAATGTTGCATGAACAAACACTCAGAACTGATCCATTGGACTGGCTGGTTTTCACTCAAGGCTGTAAAGGAAATAAGCTAAAAGATCATCTCCAGGGTTATTTGAATTATTTGGGATTTCCTTACCTGTATCCTCCATTTTCTGATCCATTAGGTTCAGGGGACTAAAAGCAACAGAGGAAAAAATTGAACGGACTCAGAAACAGAGAAAAGGAAAAACAATACTCAGAGGAGTCATCTGCCCTTAAGGACTCAAAGTTTAAAATCTGAAATTTAGGGTGATGTTCTGCCACTCGTAACGTCTCTTTTCAGGGAGTAAAGATTTAGAAAATATACAGAGCTTGCACAAATATTTTGCATTGGAAAGATGGAAGGTAGTTTACTCAACTTCTCCTGGGAATTGTCAGTTCTGCCACTGCAGACCTGGTTCCCTTGGGAGAAACTCAATAATGACAGATCCGCCTAGAAAAACTGTTTAGGATCATAAAAAAATCTATCTAAGGTTTAATCTCTCTCATCTCTTGGCATCGAAGCTTGTGAACTTCCTCGAGTCCACATGTCTTAAAGTTGCCAAGGTTGAAAAATTCTGATGCAGAATGATGGATTTGAAGGCCTGAGATTGACTCTTCTCATGCTCTTCTCCATTTTTCTGGTCTCCAGCATATAACGTGGGACCAATTAATGTAAAAGGGTTTATGTCCACGTCTCTCACATCATATGTGACTACCTTTCTGAAATGTAATAACCCAACTGTAAGCTAGAAACTGCAAGATGACAAAGAAGGCTGGAATTTCAGTCAAACTGAATTTAAACTCAAGTTACAAAGGAAGTGGAATTTGCAAAGAGCTAGGATAATGTAAAGATTAAAGGAATGGACTAAGCAGTGGTCATGAATGGTGCATATTGTTCTGATGTAGGCTTCCCAAGATCATGACCCAGATTCCTCGTCCTGATAAAACCTCTTTTATTTAGGTTAAGGGGAATTCCTCTCCAGCAAACTCCCATCCGACAGCCTTTCATGGGATTTCACAACTAGAGACCTTTATCAGGCTTGGAGAGTTGCCAGGCCGATATCTTCCAAACGCCATGCTGTAGCAGCAATTCCTTGGCAAGAAGTCAGGAACAGATCTTCACTCTAATGAATTGAACTAATGGTCTCCTGCAAACTCCACTCCCCTTTCACTCCTCTTTATTCCCTATGGGAGGGGCCATTCATCACCCACCTGTGCCTTTACTCCCGAGTTGGCCTTTGTTCCTTAACAGTTCCCTTCTCCTGGCAGCTCTGCACATGAGCACATCGGGAATAGGCTCCAGCTGTTCCTCTGCCTCACTGATGTCTGACCCTGAAGGCAGCTGATAACTGTCAGGTGGCCCTGGCCCAGTAGTGGGTTTCTGCAGGCTCGCACCTACTCACGAGAGCCGGTTGGTGAAATTTAGAGAACCGGTGAGAGGGGGTTCCACCGGCGTACCTGGAAGTAAATCTGGCCCGCCGTTGCCAGTGACCCAACGGGAAGGAAAGGAAAGAAGAAAGGAAAGAAAGGAAAGAAGAAAGAAAGAAAGAGGAAGGGGTAGGGGAAAGGGAAGAAAGAAAGAAAGAAAGAAAGAAAGAAAGAAAGAAAGAAAGAAAGAAAGAAAGAAAGAAAGAAAGAAAGAAAGAAAGAAAGAAAGAAAGAAAGAAAGAAAGAGGAAGGGGAAGGGGAAGGGGAAAGGGAAGAAAGAAAGAAAGAAAGAAAGAAAGAAAGAAAGAAAGAAAGAAAGAAAGAAAGAAAGAAAGAAAGAAAGAGGAAGGGGAAGGGGAAGGGGAAAGGGAAGAAAGAAAGAAAGAAAGAAAGAAAGAAAGAAAGAAAGAAAGAAAGAAAGAAAGAAAGAAAGAAAGAAAGAAAGAAAGAAAGAAAGAAAGAAAGAAAGAAAGAAAGAAAGAATTTATCATCACAATTGAGTCCAAAATTTTGGTTGCTAAGCAAGAGCGTTGTTAAATGAGTTTCACCACATTTTAAAAGGTGGCCACTCCCACCCTGTCACATGACTGCCAAGCCACGCCCACAAAATAGGCCACACCTACAGAGTAGGTTCTAAAAAATTTGAAACCCACCACTGCCCTGGCCCCGTCTCTGCCTCTGACACAGAGCCCTCATCAGAGCCTTCCCCAGACTCCAGGACTGGCCCATCTTCCTCCCCAACCTCCTCACTGTCTGAGTCTCTGCTGGCCGCTGGTGGGCTACAACACATATGAACAGAACTGTCAGCTTTGCAAAAACCAAACAAAAAAGACCACCTCTCTCAGATTCCCTTCCTCTGAAGGATTTCCATTCCAGGGGATCAGGATAGAAAACAAAATACTTTTAAGAACCGTTTGTCTGAACTACTTCCAAAGAAACTAGCACATTCATATGCCTGCTCCAGACGCAACTATAGATACGAAGCTCCTCCAAGAGAGTTTCAACCTAGGATTAAGAAGAAATGTCCTGAATGTGAGAAAAATTAATCAGTGGAACAGCTTGCCTCTGGAAGTTGTGGGTCAGCTATTGGTCAGGAACGGACCGCTTGGATAGCTATTTGTCTGGAACAGTACAGAATCTCCTGTTCGAGCAGGGGGTTAGACTAGAAGACCTCAAAGGTCCCTTCTGACTCTGTTATTCTATATTCGGTATCCTGAAGCAAGCTGTAATATATTGTCCTTTGGCTATATTGTGCATTTTTTTAAAAGGATCTCCTTCCATATTGCACTCAAACGCACAAAAGAGGCCCCTTTTTGTCTGTTTTGTCATGTAAATATATGTTATAAGTTATCGATAAAAATAATTCCATCAGGCCTATCCCGAAGCATAATTACCCAAGTCCTAAAACAGCAGGTGCAGCTGGAAAAAAAATGTAAATCCAAGCAACTTAAAATTCTCTATTCTGTTCCATTCTTAACAACATCCATCAATGCAGACACTATTTTTCTACTTAAAAAATATATGTGCACATTTCTACGTTACCAGCTCAGCAATAGCAATAGCACTTAGACTTGTATACCACTTTACAGTGCTTTACAGCCTCTCTAAGCGGTTTTGCAGAGTCAGCCTATTGCCCCCAACAACAGAATCTTAGCTAGAGGTTCTCCCGAACCCCTGTGAATTCTCAGCAGCTCACCCCTGGGTGTGTTGTAGACAGGAGGGTGTCGTGTCCCTCCCCCCCCCTCCATTGAGAGAGGGATGTTCAATTTTAACATAGATTAAAATTGCTTCTTGGATGAGAAAAGAAAGGTTTTCAAGCTGGTGGGGGAACCAAGAAAGTCCAATCGTATTTTGAAAAGTTCTCCCAAGGTTATTCTCACACACCGTTACATTGCAAGCCAAACACTCAGCAAGGGCAGAGCCAGCATTGCACATTCCTGCATGTGTGAATCAAGCCAAACTCTAGAACAGTGATAGCGAAACTTTTTGGCAGCGCGCTCACTCGTTGGGGCTGCGCTCCAGAAAAGAGCGTAGGCATGCGCACCCAATGATCAGCTGGCCAGCACACATGCGCAAGCCGGTTTTCGGCACTGAAGAGATCATGTTCCAGAAAAGCTGAACTTTCAGGTTCTAGTGCGCATGCGTACCCAGCAATCAGCTGGCCAGCACACATGTGCAAGCCGGTTTTCGGCACTGCCATGCACATAAGCAAATCAGGCTCTGGAAAAGCCAAACTTCCAGGTTCTGATGTGCATGCACCCCTGATAATCAGCTGGTCAGCGGGCATGCGCCCCCCGGTTTTTAGCACTGCTGTGCATGTGAAGGATAGTTGATGGTGCCCGAAACGTGCCCAAAACCCAGGAGTGGGCACAGCAGTGGTGGGTTTCTGCAGGCTCGCACCTACTCGCGAGAGCCGGTTGGTGAAATTTAGAGAACCGGTGAGAGGAGGTTCCACCGGCGTACCTGAAAGTAAATCTGGGCCGCCGCTGCCAGTGACCCAACAGGAAGGAAAGGAAAGGAAAGGAAAGGAAAGGAAAGGAAAAAAGAAAGAAAGAAAGAAAGAAAGAAAGAAAGAAAGAAAGAAAGAAAGAAAGAAAGAAAGAAAGAAAGAAAGAAAGAAAGAAAGAAAGAAAGAAAGAAAGAATTTATCATCACAATTGAGTCCAAAATTTTGGTTGCTAAGCAAGAGCGTTGATAAATGAGTTTCACCACATTTTAAAAGGTGGGCACTCCCACCCTGTCACATGACTGCCAAGCCACGCCCACAAAATAGGCCACACCTACAGAGTAGGTTCTAAAAAATTTGAAACCCACCACTGGGGCACAGGCAAGGCTGTGCGTGCCAGGCGACATGGCTTCATGTGCCATTTTTGGCATGCGTGCCATAGGTTCGCCATCCTAGGTCTAGAATCTCTTCTCTTTCTATCCTTTTTGAGGTTTCTACACTACTGTTACCTCTGTCTTTTTTTCCCCCTCTTGTCTCATGTTTGTTCTTCCTTTCCTCACGTCAGTCCAGTCGTGATTATAAATGGACTTCCTGGGCTGCCTCTTAATTAACTAATATTATTCCTCAATCTCTCATTTCTAGATCATGCTAGTCATCCGAGCAGACCTTGACTGACCCAAGCTAAGAAAAAGCCGTTCGCTGCATTAATTCCAAGGGAAACAGTGCCATCTGGTGGTTGGCTTTAATGTCATCTCGGTTTTAAATAAGGTATCAAACTTTCCCAGCCATTTTTTCTCAGCTGCTGTGCAAAATAATCCAGTTTTGCTTTGCATTTTAACCCACAGAACTGTTTAATCTACCTTCCACATTTTTTTTTAATCTAAGCAGCCGGAAATTTGGAATTCCTCTGTCTTTTCTTTCAGATAATTAGCTTTTCCTAACCTAGAGACATAACTTCTTCCTTTTCTTGGTTGTTTTTAAACTAAATTTCCTAGGACATTTTCCAAGGACTTCTTGGAAGTCTGAAATTTCTTACTGAGAAAGTGACTAACAGATTGCAATTTCATTAACAAGCTGCTAGCTCAGTTACTAAGCCTCATGCTTTTCTTTTGCTCCTTTCTGAACTCCAAATCTATCTTCTTGTCATTCTCACTCTTTGCTCCATGCTTGGAGACTTAAATACCCTCTCACTGTTCCTGGCAGGTTTAACTCCATGTTTCATGTTTGAACACTGTGGTTCCTTTCTGCATAGCCTCCAAAACAGGATGCAAAGACATTAACAAACAATAAAGGAAAAGCCCTGAATACTATCTAGCTAAAATTACCTGCAGCTACTCTCGGGAAATTTATGACATCGCAATGAAGCCTCTGAACTTGCATTTATGTTAAGATTTTAAAAAAATTGTTATCCTTTGGGAGGAATTACAACTGCAAGAATTTTATTTTTTTTAAAAAGAAACTGCCATTCTAATCTTCATCAGAAGACGGCAGTCTAATGCTAAAGCTGTTTCAAAGCTTTCTATATGAAAGAAAATATGGTCTATTATTCTATCCTATTCTAGTCTCCATTCCATCGTTCTGTTCTGTTTTATTCTATGTGAATCTATTCTAAGTTTTCCATTCCATAATTCTATTCCGTTCAATTCCAATGTATCATCTCTCATTTTATCTTTTCTCATTCTATCTTATTATTTTCTGTTCTGCCTTCCATTATTCTGTGCTGTTCTGTTCTCAATTATCTTATTCCATTCCATTGTATCTTGTCTCATTCTATCTTATTATTTTCTGTTCTGCCTTCCATTATTCTGTGCTGTTCTGTTCTCAATTATCTTATTCCATTCCATTGTATCTTGTCTCATTCTATCTTTTCCTTGCCTTTCCTATCCTATCTGTTCTGTACTGTTCTGTTCTGTTCTACTCCATTCTGTTCCATTCAATTCCATTTCTTCCACCTCTTCCTTAATATGGGGAAAAAAACACCACAGCATGTGTTTGTTTGGGAAGGAAGGGGGGAAATTCCCAGTTGATGGTGTTTTAGATATTTCATGGGAAATGTCACCACCTGGATATCATTGGTGGATCTCCCAAAATGCTGCGTAGTGTCAGAGCTGGTTAATCCATGGACAGAAGACCACTAGGTTATGTACAGAGTAAAAAAAAAAAAAAGTATCTCAAACCTATTTCCGAATTATTGCTAAGAAAATTTAATGGGTGTCATCAGACCTAAGTTCAACTTGTACAGCAAGATAAAAAGAGTAAAAATCATATCTGCCTGATGCTGGAAAGTAAAATAGGACTTAGAGGTCTCTTATAGAGGTGTCCTAGACCAGTGTTTTTCAACCTTTTTTGTGCAAAGGCACACTTTTTTCATGAAAAAAATCACGAGGCACACCACCACCATTAGAAAATGTTAAAAAAATTTAACTCTGTGCCTATATTGACTATATATAAAGTAATTCTCTTGAATAGGAATCAAATAAACACAAAGAAATTATTTTATAATTACTTTATTTTGAAATAATAAAGTATTTTATAATTGTTCATATTTCTGTTTACTTAGTGTGAAACCTGGGCCTGTTTGGCTGAACACAAAGCTGATATTCTGGCAGGAATTTTTCCCACGGCACACCAGACAATATCTCACGGCACACTAGTGTGCCACGGCACAGTGGTTGAAAAACGCTGTCCTAGACTACCTAAGACTGGGAGGTCCATTATGGAGAGGATATATATATATATATATATATATATTATGGAGTTATCCACTGGATCCCAGCATTAAGAGAAGCATATTATTTAATTAGTTCGAAAGACAGAGTTGAAATTAGTTATGCTGACATTGTGTGCAATTCAATTCCTGAGAAGATGTGGTGGAATCTCCAGCTGGATGGGGGTGGTGTGAAGAGGGGACTAAGCTTAGAATCCTTGCACAGTAGAAAGTGGTGCAGGCCTTTCCTTACTCAGAGTCCCTAACGACTTGTCTGACTGTTGCCAAGAGAATTAGCACAGATCCATCAAATTTTTAGCACAGAGCCATAAAATTTAATCCTATTTTATCTTGTTGTTTTGTATATTATTGTGCTTTTTTACTTCTTCTGTGCACCGCCCTGAGTCCCACTAGGGAGATAGGGCGGTATAAAAATGTGATAAAATAAAATAAATAAGAATGCAGTCAGTCAGATGAGATTCCTGTAAATAGGCTTTGCAACAATTAACTTTGATCAACTCACGGTGTGAACCTGGTTCCCTGTGCCTGACTTCACCTAGGATGAAACAGACGTCTGTGTTTCTAATTTCAGGATGCTTGAGAATTTATATTGGATTTCTCTCAGTGGTGTACTTTGGCTCACCTTATTCTCAGAGGTGATGAAAAAATGCTCCTGTTGTCGCTTTTTGATACAAATATTTCCATCCTTTCTGATTATCTGCTCTTGATCAAGGACTGGAAGATACAGATATGAGAGCGCCTTCCTTCAGATTCTCTTTGATCCAATTTATAAATTTTTTAAAATATATTTTGTAGGAAAAGAAGGGCATAGCTGGGTGGTGGAGTTAAGCATGTCATCAGCCTAGAGTTGTTACGTTCCCACAAACGGTCCAAGTCCAACCCTTCCTGAATTCCATTGACCCTTATCTGATGCCAATTTAGTGCTGAACATTACTTGACTAGATTCTTGTGTATCTTATTCTTGAATAAATCTTCTATACTGCTATCTAACCGACGGTTTTGATTCTTTGTGCCCGACAGTTTTGCTTTATATTATTTTTGCTTTTATCTTATTTTGCTTTTTTAAATCTTATTTCACTCTTTCTACCCTGAGCAAAACCATGGGGGAAAACACATTTGCACGCAAGGGAAATTTCTCAAAAATTTCTTCCTCTCCTGAATTAATTTTTTAGGCAAATTTTCTTTCATCAGCGTAAAGCAGAATTGGTAGAGAGAGAATGCAGGAAATTTTATCTGCCCAACACCGAAAACGCGTTGAGTAATAACTGACTGGAAATAGAGCAATGAAAAACATATTACTGTAGTAAAAGCAATAGAAAAGGAAAACCTTAGCTAAAAAAGAAATATTTGTAGAAAAGGCAAGACTGTATGTGGTGTAATATGCATACAAAATGTATGAGTATTTTCATTACAGGGTATTTTGTTCTAAGAAGAAAAACATACGCTAATGCAAGAATATTATAGAGTAAACTGAAGTTGAGAAAATAAGAGTTTGAAATTGACACTTCTTTGAAAGTGACTATGAAATTGCCTCTGCTTTGAATAGCACTGTCTCATGTCATGTTGTAAATTTCTTTGGCAACTTTAGGGCCTTTGAGTGGAGTAAAAGATATCAGTGAAAGGTGCTTGTCAAATCACTATCAATATTGCCTCCCAAGAACTTCTACTGAAAGTAGCTTAAGTATGTTTTGTGTCAAGCAGTTGGAGAGAGATTCGCCTTTCTGTCAATCCAAGAAGACTCTGTTCTGACAGTTAATATCTCAAATTTTATAAATGCCATCTATGTGTTTTGTTTTTGTTTATAATTGTAGGGGATGGAAAGGCCTAAAAATATTCAAGGCAGTTTTGCCCTCACTCTGGGTGATGTGTGTGTGTGTGTGTTTATTCTGAAACATTGATATTGACCTTTGGATACAGTGCTTATATTAACAAGTTTTGCCTTTTAGTGCATTTCTTTCCACAAATTTTTTTTTCCTTTCCATCCTGTTAGGACTTCTCAGAAATGTATGGTGACAGTTGGCTTGACTGGCTTTGAAGGGATCTTTATATTTTTTCTTTTTTTTTTCCCTGTCGGGTTTTTGTACATACAGTACTTGTGATCTTGCATGTCACATCAGCAGAATGGACAGAACTAGGCTGCCATCACAAAAACGGCCCTAGCTTTATCTGAAAATAACTAGCTGCTTAGTTTTTAACTCCTGTTGGCTATTAAACTCAAGAGGCCTCCATGTCTCCAAGACTCTGGAGACATGTGGATATGATTACAAGAGCAGTGATGTTTTTGAACTTTGGTGTTTGAGAAGATTGTTGAGGATGCCAAGAAAACAAACCAACAGATGATTAAATTAATCAACCAAGAGTTCACACTGCAGGCACCACTGTCCAGGATCAAAGTATCCTACTTTGGACCCATTATGCAAGGACCCAACTTCCTCTAGAAGGCTCTGATGATGGGAGAGGTAGAAGGAAAGAGAATAAGCCAGGTAATAGGATAAAAGAGTTGGAAGGAAACTTGGAAATCTTCTAGTTTAATCTTCCTACACCACTTCAGACAAATGGTTGTCCAATCTCTTCTTGCAAACTTTCAGTGATGGAGCACCAGGGGTGGGTTCCTGCCAGTCCTAACCTCTTCTGTAGAAGAAGTTCCACAAATCTACAGTGCCATTTAGAACCGGTTCCAGCTCCCTCCCACCCGCCCATCCACACATCATCAAGAGGAAGAGCGGGAGGAGGAATTCTGGGAGTTGAAGTCCACAAGTCTTAAAGCTGTCAAGTGTGAACACCTCTGGGGGGGGGGGGGTTCTAAAGGGTTAGGGGTGCAAGGGTCTTGTAACTTGACAGCTTTAAGACTTGGGTGCTTCAAATGCCAGATTTTCTGAGCCAACACTTTGCTTGCTAAGCAAGAGCGTTGTTAAGCGAGTTTCACCACATTTAAAAGTTGGCCATACCCACTCCATCACATGGCCGGCAAGCCACTCCCACCCAGTCACATGGCCAACAAGCCACTCCCACAAAGCAGGCCACACCCACAGAAGAGGTCCTAAAAAATTTTGAAACCCACTACCGTGGAGCACCCAAAACTTCTGGAGGCAAGCTGTTCTAATTGTTCTAACCATCAGGAAATTTCTTTTTAGCGCTAGGTTGGATCTAAGTTGGATAAATTTAGTTTCAGTGGTGATGGTTGCATTGTTGGAAGAGCTGAAGAATCAAGTTGGGGGCCAGATCCTCATGGAGAAAAATCTATGTAGGTAGTTGCTAAGTGTTGACAATGACTTGATGACACATCATCATCAAAACATGAAGATAAATGTCAGACTGGGAGTCATAACCTCAGAAAAGAACACAAGGTCCAGTTCTTATTTTTTGGGAGATACATGCCTGCAAGTTACTGCCTTGGCTACTGGCAGGATGGTGTGAAGATGCGTAGATCTGCGTTGGGAATGAAAAAGGAACGCGCAAAGTGAAAAGGAGAGACTTTCCAAACATATTTTCAATCTTCAAAGCATCCATTGAAATGTTTTAGACTTCCAGCCTGAGGAGAACCATCGATGTTTATTGTTCAGATGGAGCTGAATATTTAGTGAGTCCTCTTTACAGGATGCATTCAGCTTTTCAACTAGCTAATGCTTTGGAGAAAGGAATCTTTAAACCAAATTGAATCGAGTTACAGTGTAACTATAGCACTGTCCCCTCATCCTGAATCTCTTTTAACACCCATTGATCTTTGCCAGACTCTCATTGGTGGGATTAATTAATTTATGAACTTGTCATTACAAGCCATTGATTAAAATGTCTTCTCTTAAAGATTTAATTATGCCCAAAGATAAAAGATTTGCTAATTATTGTCTTTTATCTAATTGAAGCTTTGTATTTACAAATAAAGTTCAAAGGTTTAAGACAGTTGACCTTTCAGCCATTTGGGCAAAAGATTGGAATTTAATCCGAGGAAGAAGTCAGGTTCTCCCTTTCCAAGTCTCTTCACACAGAATTTGGGAGTCATTCTAGTAATAAAATTAATGACAGCTCAATAAGAGGAAATCTGGACCTTCTTTTAACCTTTGTTGACTTTCTGATGTTTTCTGATCCAGATTCGTCAACCATGGTTTTCCTCAATATCTCCTAATTCTTGAATATTACGTAGGTAGGTAGGTAGGTAGGTAGGTAGGTAGGTAGGTAGGTAGGTAGGTAGGTAGGTAGGGTAGATGGATGGATGGGTGGGTGGGTGGGTGGGTGGATGGTAGGTAGGTAGGTAGATAGGCAGGCAGGCAGACAGATAGATAGATACTATACTAGCTCTGTGTTATTTTTTAAAAAATGTTTCATTTGCCCATTAAATTTGAACTGCTTGTTCTGAAATTACAAAACATTCTGAATAGGTATTTGGCTATAATAAATGCTCATTCTACTAGTTAATAAAACTGCTTGACATTTATGAGTATAATTAAAACAAGTTTAATCAATCAATCAATCCATATAAATCCATTCAAACTGTACTTTTGAAATCCTTTCTGATTTATGTCAGAATTTATGAAGCTAGCTGTAACCCTTTCAGTGCTCATTCTCATTTTTTCAGAGCACAGAGAAAAATTTGGCTAACCAAGGAGAATTACCCAAAGGGCTCCTTCATTGGGATTTTCCCATCAGACTCCTTAATTTAGTAGCAATTCCAAGTAGTTTTCCTACTTGGTGAAGTTTACATTTGGGTTGCATATGTCCAGCTACAATTTAAGTTTTACCATTTGCAAAGTTGCTAGATGCTCAGCATTTTAAAATTAGAAGCCATCTCTACCATGTTTCACCTCTTCTTTAACCTTTCTTTATTTCTTGTGGCTTTCATTAACCAGCCTTAGAAAGCTCTAGAATTGAGTTATTTATACAATAATAAAGGCAGGGTGTAAATTAAATAATCACTTAAATAGGATCTATGGGATATTCATACTAAGAAACAAAATGACCTTAGAACCAACATAAGTACACAGTTGGGCTGAAACACATCATGGTCTAATATTGATTGTTCATGAGTCGGTGTCAGAATATTCATGAACTGGAATGGAGACATGGTAACAAGGTCAGCCAATGAATAGACATAACAACTAAGTCAGCCAATGAGGGCTGTTTGGAAACAGAAACTGAAGCAAGGAGTCTGGATATGGCTTAGCTCTAAACTGAAACTGAGAGAAATTCATTCTCTGAAAAGCCTGCCTGTGTTTGAAGCTGCTTACAACCTCTCCTCTTTACCACGTTGGAAGAATCTGCTGTTGGTGTTGTTCATTTATTCAAATATAAATATAAATATAAATATAAATATAAATAATATAAATATAAATATAAATATAAATATAAATATAAATATAAATATAAATATAAATATAAATATAAATATAAATATAAATATAAATATAAATATAAATATAAATATAAATATAAATATAAATATAAATATAAATATAAATATAAATATAAATAATATAAATATAAATATAAATATAAATAATATAAATATAAATAAATATAAATATAAATATAAATATAAATATAAATATAAATATAAATATAAATATAAATATAAATATAAATATAAATATAAATATAAATATAAATATAAATATAAATAATATAAATATAAATATAAATATAAATATAAATATAAATATAAATATAAATATAAATATAAATATAAATATAAATATAAATATAAATATAAATATAAATATAAATATATAAAGAAGTTAATGAATCCTGCTGAATCTATCTGTGTGTGCTTTGTGGATTTGATTTTTGAAACAAATTCTGAGAGTAGATTCTCAAGGATACCTGATGTTGATGTGCACTGCATTTTTTTAAAAAAAATTATCTACACCAGATATATTACAACTTGGTGTTAAAGATGGTGGCCTGGAATGAGTAGGGAGGAGAATGAGATGGGTGAACAACTGTGGCCCTTCCAACAGGAGGCATCTCCCTGTGGTATCTAGAGAAGGTTGTATTTGATGTACATATTTGATCTGAAGCCAATTTGATTGAATCTCCAGTTGGCAAGCTGGTTTGAATCAAAAGGTTGGGATGTCTTTGATTCAAACAATTCAGACATCTATGTGCACAAACATCTCATTAGAATTATGAAGTCTAAACCAGAACAAAGTAATCCAATGATTCTGCTCAGCTACCTAAATCAACTTTCCAAGCTGAAATAAAAGTCTAAATTCAATCAGACTGCAAATGCAAATTATTGATTTGAAACTGATTGTGCCTGGTTCATGGGCCCCCTTACTCTTAAGATTCTTTTAACTCCTCTTAACCCATGCGCAATAGACTAGCACTGATCAGGAAAGAAAAATATATCAGAGAAAGAAGAGTTGAGTCTATTGTGCATGGGTTAAGAGGAGTTAAAAGAATCTTAAGAGTAAGGGGGCCCATGAACCAGGCACAATCAGTTTCAAATCAATAATTTGCATTTGCAGTCTGATTGAATTTAGACTTTTATTTCAGCTTGGAAAGTTGATTTAGGTAGCTGAGCAGAATCATTGGATTACTTTGTTCTGGTTTAGACTTCATAATTCTAATGAGATGTTTGTGCACATAGATGTCTGAATTGTTTGAATCAAAGACATCCCAACCTTTTGATTCAAACCAGCTTGCCAACTGGAGATTCAATCAAATTGGCTTCAGATCAAATATGTACATCAAATGCACATGAGAAAAAACATTTTTGCCTTCTCTTCAGTGAGATTTACCTGTTCTTCTTTTGCTGTAGTTCAATTGGCATTGGGCTTACACATTTAGTGGACAAAAAAAAATCACATCTATTTTTGATGCTCTGTGCATGCACGGAAGGTCCTGAGCTCACATTTGCGAACCAGTAGCAAAGGTAAGTAGGTTTCGCCCCTGGTTTGACCCCTAAGAATATTTTTAGAAATGAAACTGCTTATAGACAGATAGCTATTTATTTATTTATTTTCCAGACCTTATTTATTTATTTATTGCCTAAGACCTTACACTTATACATTGGGTATTAGTGGATATTATATTGACCACAAAAGTAATAGTACCTTTAAATTTAAATTCCATTCCTGGATTATTGTCACACAATTTGATGAACAGGACTGATGATATTAAAGAAAACATTTATTCTGCCTCTGAAATCAGAGTTTTCATTGGGTCATACTAATGAGTTATGAGATGTCACACATGGCACAAGCTTGAAAACCCATGACATAAGGTCATTGAGCCTTTTCAATGCATTAAATATCATCAGTCAATAGCCAATGAACATTGTGCAATACCAATGACACTCAGAAGGTCAACAATCAATAACTAAGACAGATTCAAAGTCCTTCCCATGAAGAGGGAGGGGGTAAGATGCAAAAGATAGCAGAACAACATTATAGAATTAAATCACTGAGACTACTTCAGCTTGGAACAAAAACTTATATTCATAAAATAATGGCTATTATGAAATATTGTTCTGTTTGTTCGTTTTTTAAAAATAGTAGATTTCATATTGCAGTCCTTACCACAACTACTAACTATATTTTTCTATCTCATATTTCAGGTTTGAGATAGAGAGAAGAGAAGAGAAGAGAAGAGAAGAGAAGAGAAGAGAAGAGAAGAGAAGAGAAGAGAAGAGAAGGAGAGGGAGGGAGGGAGAGTGGGAGGGAGGGAGAGAGACAGAGAGAGACAGAGAGACAGAGACAGAGAGATACCTGTTTCCCACAGAAAAGAAAACACCGGGAGTCACAAAACCTGGGTAGGCATGGCTGGGTGGTCATGTGACCGGGTGGGAGTGAGTGACGTCGAATTGGCCACACCCATCCAGGTTTTGTGGCTGTTGGGGTTTTCTTTTTTGTGGGAAACGAATCCCAATGGCTCTTTGAGTGTTTAAAGTTACAGACCCCTGATCCAGTTGAAGAGAAATCTAGATGCAGCTTTTTCAAAGTCTTCAGAGAAACCCCGCTTCATCCATTCACTAACAAAGAGGCTGTTGAATTCCTAATAAGGTTTCATATTTATCTAACTGAACTAGAATTAAAATGATCTTACTGAAATCCGTATGGTTTTGCTTCCTATCCTGACTTGCCCCATGGTGATCTTAAAACAGTCCCAATTTCTGTCTTGACTCAATACTGTGGCATTCACTGGTTTGCTTTAATCCACTGAGTGAATTCCTAGGTAAAAAGGGATATTTTCATGTCAGAGTTCATATGTGCTACTGCCTTGGCTCTAATAATATAAGGGGAAAGATTCAGGTTTTTTTTTTCTATGCACTAATTCCTCTCTTGTGCCTACAGCTTAGTTCTGATGTATTAGTTTTCTTTCTCCATGATAGTTTTATCAATATTGTCTGCAATATCTATCCATTTTATTGCCTCATTCTGCTTGTGCCATCATGTCTACATCAAGAGGAAGATGCCCATATAACCATTGCGATAACCCAGAGGAATTTACCTCTCTGATCTTCCACAATTAACTACTTCAAAGAGTAGCTGCCACTGAACATCACACATGTGGATAAGTGCAAGGAGACAGATTTTGTGGCATAGATCGAATTGTTTTTCATTGTAGTTAGCCTAATTTTGATGGGTTATGAACTGGGTGGGATTCAGAGCCTCGGAGACAACTAGGGTCCTTAACTCCTCAAAATGTGTGCGCCAGTTAGAATGAGAAGGACTAATAATCCAATTCATTTAAAAAGGAATAAAGAAGGTTTAAGTGCACAGAGAAGAGCAAGAAAGATGATAATGCAGGAGCGTCAAACTGGTGGTCCACGAGCCGATGGGTCATATGGAAGCCACTCCCACCCTCGCTCCACAAAGGGGGGAAACGTCGCAAAATGTCACATGGCAGCAATGTGACGCAGCGAATTTGACACCTATGTGATTAGGGGTCTGGAGGCCAAACCTTATGAGTAAGAAAATTAAGTAAGTTTAGCCTAATGAAGAGAAGGATTAAGGAGTAGCACAATTGCTGTCTTCCACTACTTAAGGTGCTATCAGAGAGAAGAAGGGGTCCATTTATTCTCTAAAGCACTTGAGAAGCACTGGACAAGAAGCACTGGATGGAAGCTTGTTAAAAGAGAGATGCAACCTAGAATCAAGGAGTAATTTCTTGACTGTGAGAACAATTCATCAGAAGAATAGTTTGTCCCCTAGTGTTGTAGTTGCTCCATCGCTGAAGGTTTTCCAGCATAGACTGGACAGCCATTTGTCAAGTTGATATAAGGTCTCATGGCTTAAACAGGGGGCTGGACTTTTTAAATTCATATTATTGTACTTTCCTTGGTTATTTTTATTGTTTCCTTGCTTTGCTAGTCTTATGTTAATTTGATTGCTTATCAGTAACCTATGACTATCACTAAGTGTTGTATCTTATGATGCTTGATGAATGTATTCTATTTTATTTTTCTTTATGTACAATGAGAGTTTATGCACCAAAGACAAATTCCTTGTGTGTCCAATCATACTTGGCCAATAAAGAATTCTATTCTATTCTATTCTATCCCATCCTGTCCTGTCCATATTCTTTCTACATTCTGTTCTATTCTGTTCTATTCTATTCTATTCTATGACACACACCCCCAAGATTCCTTCCAGTCCTATGGTTCTATGATTTTATAATCTTAAGTGGAACTGGAAGTAAGAGAGCATTCATTAAACATGTTAATGCACACCTGATTATTTGCATTTCCTAAATTCACAAGTGAAACCAAACTGCAAATTCACATATAGTACCTATGCGTTTTGTCAAATCCGTCTTCCTTCAAAACAATATGCTTCTTTGGAGGCAAGATAGGTAAAAATATAACATAGAAAACTCAATACATACTTTTAAATAGTAGGTCTCAACCTTTCTTTGCTCCTTATGTCCAATCAATCCCTTGGTGAAAAGATTTAGTCCAAGTTAAAAACAAACATTTGCAAAAGGTATTTTATATGCTTGCACGCCTTCTGTTATTATATTTATGGGTTAGCCTACACTTTAAGTACTTAAACATCGTAATGATATGGTTGACAATATTTTTACTGCTATAACTGTAAAATGAAAACAAATAATGTTGTCAGCAAGAAAGATGTGATCAGAATTCAATTTACTGGTAAGAAATCCATGGCTGCATTTCCCTGATTTGCATTTCAGTCAAAAGAAAAATCAAATCTCAAAGCTTTATGTTGGAGTTACACAGTGCAAGGAAAGAATGGCCCATCTCAGCCAAAAAAATTAACAAACCACATCACTATACAACTCTGTCCTAACTCAACATGTTTCTTGAGAAATATGATGATATAAAAACAATGTTAAAAGATAAATATAACCTAAATAGCATTATAACTGCTGTCCAACTCTGGAGGCAGCACATAATTCCCAGGTGGCTGTGGCCCCCTCTCTGCGTCCGACACAGAGCCCTCATCAGAGCCTTCCCCAGACTCCAGGACTGGCCCATGTTCCTCCCCAACCCTCCTCACTGTCTGAATCGGCTGCCAGCTCCACAGCCCACTGGCAGACCACAACACTATGATTCTAAGAGCATGAGTCTATGGGAATTGGGGGGAGTATCCAATGCTTATTGTCATCATCTCTCTCTTCCATCCACAGTGAGTTACACAAACATCCACTGAAAGAACAGTTTATTATGGGGCTATCATGGCTACAGATAATCAGGATGTGTTGTGTATAAAGCAGAAGTACAAACAAAATGCAGATAAAACATTTTTAAAAACCGTTCATGAAAGTACGCAAGCAAATATTCTTAAACATGCAAATTGATGCAAAGTAAAAATGATTTTGTTTTCTTGGGGTGGAAATGAAGAATGCAAAGAGGAAACCAACGTTGACATGTTTCCCTGGTCATGATTTTATTTTCGCTAGGATCAGGTCCTTGAAAAAGGATCCCTTAATACATTAGAATTATTATTCTGCCCCAACCCACCTCCAACAAGTTTCTTAAAATGTTGAAGATGCAAAGATCCAGTTCTAATGTACACATCAGGTTAATTTCCAAGCTACCTTAGAAGAGCTAAATCAGCCCTTAGTGACAGCTTTATAACAGAAGGCCCTCTTTAATAAAAGGAAGGGAACCTCGTTTAATGCAAACGATGAAGCCTCTAGAGTTCAAAGATAGAAGGAAAAACTGGTAGGAGAGAAGAGGCAAATGGGATGGAAGGTATGAAGATGTGTTTGATTTCTCTTAGACCGGCGGCACAAAAACAAGCTATAGGGTTGGATGCAAATGAGTTCTTCACAGTTCCTTCTTCAAAACCAAGGGGCAATCATGCGAGCCCCTGTGAGATCCAGGATGCGCAGACAATCCCAATTTACATTTCAGAAAACCTGAGCAAAGAAAGCCACATTGCATAAATCCCTCCATAGAAAACAAACTGACAGCTTGGACTAGTTCCTCTTCACGGTCAAGCCAGCATAAATCAAAGGCAACAGGCAATGAAATTATTAGAAGCTGTAAGGCAACAAAAGGAGAGAGAGAGAGAGAGAGAGAGAGAGAGAGAGAGAGAGAGAGAGAGAGAGAGAGAGAGAGAGAGAGAGAGAGAGAGAGAGAGAGAGAGAGAGAGAGAGAGAGAGAGAGATATGGAAGAGTAAAGATAGACATTTCTGTGAAGTAAATAACATATAAGAATGGGGGATTCTTAGCGTTTTCATCCAGCAAGCAAACTTCATGAGTGAGCAGCTGGAAGAGGAAATAGATGCTTTTGGTTTAGAAATAGCAATAGCACCAGTGGTGGGTTTCTGCAGGCTCGCACCTACTCGTGAGAGCCGGTTGGTGAAATTTAGAGAACCGGTGAGAGGGGGTTCCACTGGCATACCTGGAAGTAAATCTGGCCCGCCGCTCCCAGTGACCCAACAGGAAGGAAAGGAAAGGAAGAGAGAGAGAGAGAGAGAGAGAGAGAGAGAGAGAGAGAGAGAGAGAGAGAGAGAAAGAAAGAAAGAAAGAAAGAAAGAAAGAAAGAAAGAAAGAAAGAAAGAAAGAAAGAAAGAAAGAAAGAAAGAATTTATCATCACAATTGAGTCCAAAAATTTGGTTGCTAAGCAAGAATGTTGTTAAATGAGTTTCACCACATTTTAAAAGGTGGCCACTCCCACCCTGTCACATGACTGCCAAGCCATGCCCACAAAATAGGCCACACCTACAGAGTAGGTTCTAAAAAAAATTGAAACCCACCACTGAATAGCATTCAGACTTTTTAGTGCTTTACAGGACTCTCAAAGCGGTTAACAGAGTCAGTATCTCACCCCCAACAATCTGGGTCCTCATTTGACCCACCTCGGAAGGATGGAAGGCTGAGTCAACCTTCAGCCTGGTGAGATTCGAACTGCCAAATTGCAGGCAGTCAGCAGTCAGCAGAAGTAGCCTGCAGTACTGCACTCTAACCACTGCGCCACCACAGCCCATAAGAGCAGTTATAAGTGATTTTCATAAGAAGCATATGCTTTCCTGAATGGTGGAATCATGCATCTAATTACATGGAGGCCACCTCTACATTAAAGTACTATCCACCTCAAAATTGGTTGAATGTGATTCATTCTGAATGGGAGTCAACAATATTTTTCATCATGCAGGACAATGTTGGTATTCTCCTAATCAGTAGTCACAGCTAGATGGAAGCATCTAACCAACCTTGGCTCATCTCAAAACCCAAACAACTATTCAGACTGCTTAATGTTTGGAGGTTCAAACAAAAATACTAATCAATAATAATAATAACCAGAAAAGGCAGCAAAAAGCATGTTTGTGTTGTTGTCAAAGAGCTACATTTACGTGTTCATTTTACCCTTCCTCAGCACAAATTTATCAATACATTGTTAGGCCATTTGAATAGATTTTTTTTTAAAAAAATCTATTTTCTAACTTGTATATAAATATGAAATATTTTGAACCCTCAAAAAAACTCACTCAGTTTCACCTAAGAAAGTTAATTGGATGATTTTAAGTGCGTCATTTAGCCTGTCACTATACCATTCCCTGGTTCAACACTTTTGAACTCTTCCCCCTAAGCCTGATTTCAAAGCTATTTTTTGTAGTGCTAATACAGTGACCTCTCTTATGTGTTTGCAATACCATTTTAATTTAGAGACTGTATAGTGAAACTCAAGGGTGGCTCAGTGGCTAAGACCCTGAGCTTGTCGATCAGAAAGATCGGCACTTCAGTGGTTCAAATCCCTAGCACCGTGTAACGGAGTGAGCTCCTGTTACTTGTCCCAGCTTCTGCCCACTAGCAGTTCGAAAGGATGTGAAAATGCAAGTAGGAAAATAGGAACCACCTTTGGTGGGAAGGGAACAGCGCTCCATGCACATTCGGCGTTGAGTCATGCCGGCCACATGACCAAGGAGACGTCTTCAGACAGCGCTGGCTCTTTGGCTTTGAAACGGAGATGAGCACTGCCCCCCTAGAGTCAGGAACTACTAGCATATATGTGCAAGGGGAACCTTTACCTTTATCTATACTGAAACTAGAATTATGCTTATCATCCTACAACTGCCTTATTTGGGGGGCGGGGGGATACAATATCCAGACATTAAAATTGCCAAAAGTCTTTTGAAGCCTTGGCATGTCCAGAAGACCTTAAGCAACCACCTAGGAGGAGGACTTTCAATGTACTTGCAATGTTGTTTCTATTCGCCATCAGAGTCCAGTTGGAGAATAATATAAGATATACTGAATAAATAGTAACTTTTCTTTACGAAGTTGTCAGTAGAGACAACATTGGCACTCATGCATGTTCTGAAACACCTTTATCCCTTTCACTCAGATATCAGTGTCTGTCTCCTCCTCCTCTTCTTCCTCCTTTTCTTCCTCTTCCTCCTCCTCTGCTTCCTCCTCCACAAGGATGAGCACACACAAAGGAAAATTCCACTGCCTTGAATATAAAATGAATTAATAAGTCCTCCCTCCCTGCTCCTTTTCTAATTATCCAGTCCCAATTTAAGTAACCAAAAATTCAAAGATATACAGAATTAAGAGAAGGAATAAATATACTGCTGAAGTTAACAGCCTTCTGTAATCAGAACTGTTTAGAGCAGCTTTGTTTAGTACTAAATAAATTCATTAAAGTGCAGTTACTAGTATAATAAATGTAGAACTCACTAATTACAACACTCCATTTTAAATGCAACTTCAAGGGTCTCAAGCGGCCTTTAAAATGGTATAAAACCCCAGCCAATTCAAATTTAATTAAAACTATCCATGTAATTTAGTTTAAGTTTACCACCAAAGCAGGGGGACCAAGGCACACAGTAACACTCCACTAATTCTGGTTCAAATCATTTATTATGATGACAGCGTTAAAACGTTTTGTTCTTGGCAAACGGGTTGTGTTACATGTCAACCTAAAGAGGTGCCTGCTGGAGCAGACAAAAACTCCTCTTAAAGTTGTGCCCTTCCTCCCACAGGGCCAGCTGGGTGTGAAGCTTTCTAGGAGAACCTGGGGGCATTGAAGGTTCTTCTGCTGTTGCTCTCAAACAGAACGAAGATGCGATTCCTGAAGTCTCAAACTGTGATGGAATGTTGGCTGGATTCCCAGGAAGGTGGGGCTTCCCTCCCCCCCCCCCCCCCAGGATCTAGAGACATCAGAGCTTGTGTGGGAGAAAGGAGGCGAGGGCAGGTCCTCCCTCATCATTCCCCATGTATATGTTTTATGCAGCAGTGGGATTCACATGTGGCCAGCATGACTAAATGCCAAAGGTGCAAGGAACGCTGTTCCCTTCCCACCAAAGGTGGTTCCTATTTTTCTACGTGCATTTTTTACGTGCTTTTGAACTGCTAGGTTGGCAGAAGCTGGGACAAGTCACGGGAGCTCACTCCGTTACGCGGCGCTCGGGATTCTGTTCTATCTGCCCTCTAATACTGCAGGGCAGACAAAACTAAATAAATAGTTTGCAGATATAAGGAGGTCTCCAAGTTGACTAGGATGGTTTACAAGGAACCAACAATCATATCTCAGTTTCTTCACTTGAGTCATTTCAGGGGGAGGAAACCCAGAATACTGTCAAGTAAAACTTGTAGCAAAGCTATTTTTGCACGTGCGAATGGATATATTCTCATGCAAAATGATAGCCACAAATAGAAGCACTCCCCATAGTTAGTTACCCAAATGGGATAACAGTTTTGATGTCAACTTGTCTTCGGTTTTTATGTTGCTATGTTTCCTCTTCCAGCAGCTGCTGGTAGGAAGATGACTGAGGTGAGAGAACAGACGATTCGTAAATGAAGGGCTTAAAATTATAAGAAGAGAGCCTGTTGGCAATAATCAAAATAATTCATCTTGGCACAATAACGGTAACAGTGCAGCTGGCTGGAAACAGAAGGAAACAAAAATGAACAGAATCAGAAGCGTTTGGAACAAAATAAAAATAAAGCTAGCGCTTTCCTGATGTTACCTTGGGGGGGGGGGGCAAGGAATTGAAGCCTCTTCGTTCAATTTTCAAGTTTTATACAAGATCGGGATTTATGGACTAATCAACAGAGGACAACTGAGGATGGGAGAACTTGGAGAAATGAAGGGTCCTTGGTGCTCTATGTAATTGGTTGTTTTCTTGTAGATGTTTCATTATCCAAACTGGGTAACATCATCAGTGCTAGATTTATTTTCCATCAAATGTTTCTCATTCTGTTCATCTGTTCAACTAGCACTGGTGACGTTATCTAATTTGGGTGATGAAATATAACAGTAACAGAGTGGGAAGGGATCTTGGAGGTCATCTAGTCCAACTAGTGCAGGAGACCTGTACTAGGGATTCGAACCGCCGAACTGCCGACCTTCCTAATCGACAAGCTCAGTGTCTTAGCCACTGAACAACCAAGTTCAGAGAGCGCCAAGGATCCTTCATTTCAGCCCTCAGCTAACAAATTTTCTTCTTTATTGAAACTTGGAGAACATTCTTGGATTTGAACTTAGTTCAATCCTCATTCTTATATTGTGCCTATTAAGAGCTACAGCTTCAAATAGGAACGTGAAAATTCTAGGTTTTAGAAGATTCCTGGGCAGATTGGACTGAAATGGGTCCTCCAATTTCCAGCAGGGACCAATCAATTCCAGTTTGTTCAATGAGTTACAGATAAGGGGACTGCGGATTTACATACTGTGTGAACCAACAACACCAAACTTGCTCTTTTATAGATATTACAGAGCTGGAATCTTCAGGCCATTCATGGTGTGCAGAGGGTTTGAGATTCATATTTGGGTTTTCATGGTAAAGGAAATAACCTCATTGTGCAAGTAGCTAAATTATGGTACAGGGTATTCTTTCTATGTCAGTTCTTGGATTTCCCTCCTCCACAATGTATCTAGTGGTAGTCAGAAAGTCTGGAACTTACTCAGAAGGATCTCATAGGGAAATTCTTCATGATCTAGATTCTAGAATATTACACCAGTAGGAATTACTAGGAATAATGGATGGAAGCTGAACAAGGAGAGATTCAACCTGGAAATAAGGATAAATTTTCTGACAGTGAGGACAATCAACCCATGGAACAGAAGTTGCCTTCAGAAGTTGTGGGAGCTTCATCACTGGAGGCTTTCAAGAAGAGACTGGGCTGCCATTTGTCAGAAATGGTGTAGGGTCCCCTGTTTTGGCAAGGGGATGGGGTTGGACTAGAGGACCTACAAGGTCCTATCCAACTCTGTTAATCTGTAAAATCTATCTTCCTAACTATCCCACAAGACTATAGAAAGGATGAATGATGGACAGTCTTCAAAAACAGGATGAATTCCTTCCCTAACTTGGGGATTCTGTGATATTTTGGGAGTAACACTCCCAGAATTCCCCTGTGCTTTCTAGTTTCCAAACTTCTAAAAGGTCAACAGTTGGAGGAAACGTGCGAGAAATAGAAAGATCAGAACGAAAGCTCCTTACAGAGTTATACCAAAGTAATATCCACACCTGTAAAGCATAAAGAAGCAAGTTTCCACTTACACTTCTGGGTGTTAAAGGGTTAAATTGCCAAGAAGCATGAAAAGCTGTTGCTGGGTAATACCTACACCCAATCTTCTAGGAACTCCGTCACCCTTAACATTCAGGACTCGGGAAGAGCAACTGCTGTCCGTGCATTATGGATCACCAAGTTATTGACAATTGCACCCAGGAATCCATTTGAAATTCCACAAGGAAACTCATGAATCATGCTCAGAAGAGAGTTTGGGAAGACAGACACCCTTATTTACATCTCCGATACTTAGGCTCCTACAAGCAATGAACATTTCCTTGGCTTTTATTTACACCCGGGCCTAATGAAAGCATCTCAGCAGCTCTGAAGCTAGCAGGAACAAGGTGGTGTGTTTTTTTTCCCCCTCTCCTGTTCCTCCCACCAGAAAGCAACAGAACAGTAGGGTTCCCCGTTCTTCTCCGATGTCAAAGCTAGTGTGTTATTTATTAACTTGCTTTTCCTGCGCAGCACTCTTGGAGTGGCAGATCCATCAAAGGAATGTTATTCTGACATTGTGTCCAGAGATTTCTGCGTAGATTTAGCACCGTCTGTCCTTTGCAGCCTCTGGGCTGCTGAGAGATTGAACTGAATAATGCATTTGGTTAGCAAGCTGTCAGAGAGGCAGAGAAGGTAACTAAAGCATTTAGAGGTTCACTAAGTTACAATGCCACATGAAGGAGAAATTCAACGGGTGAGGCTAGGCTGGGTCGCTTAATGCATTGCTTCGTTCAATGCAATCATATAATTTTTTTATATATTTATTTTGCAGAGGAGCAAAACTTCTGAGGACCTGCAAGACAGATGTCAGCCCAGAACTATTTTGCACTGGCAAGTAGCTTTATGGAACGAAGATCCTACATAGAAGAGACTAGCTCGGGGTAGAATTGTGGGGTCTCTGGTGTTTTGTTGTTTTCTTGCAGACATTTCTTTATCCAAATAGGTAACACCATCAGTGCACTGTGCCTAGTTGGGTAATGAAACATCTGAATTACTCCTTAATTATGTGAAAATGCAATGTCACTTTTGAAATAACATTATAATCCAGAATTAGACAATTACTCCATTTGACTCTGTAATATTTATTTAGCCCACTTTGATAAACTGTGGGATGGTGGGCATATAGTTTGGGCAAGCCATAGATTATGGATTAATGTGAGTGATTCAATAAACCATGTTTTAAATAATAAACTTTGCAATAAACTTTGGTTCTAGCACGCATAACATACTAAAAATGTTAGTTTAAAATGACGGAGAAAACTGTATTATTGCTTATATCTCTATAGTATCTCTTGACAAACCTCTTACAATTATATCATATCAGTAAATAACAACAAAACTTGCTCTCAGATTCCAAAAAACTAAGAAATACACATTGGGTTGCTTCAAGGCATGTCTCTTTATTGTTTCTCACCTAGAGACAGAAATCTTGCCAAAGTAAAATAAACTGAAGGTGCCCTGGTGGCACAGTTGTTAGAATGCAGTATTGCAGGCAAACTCTGCCCATAGTGTGGAGTTTGATCCTGACCAGCTCAAGGTTGACTGAGCCTTCCATTCTTCCAAAGACAATCCAAAACGAGAACCCAAGTTGTTGGCGGCAAGAGGCTGACTCTGTCAACTTCTTAGAGAGGGCTGTAAAGCATTGTGGGGCAGTATGTAAGTCTATACGCTATTGCAATTGCTAAGGCTAAACTACTTGGATTACTACTCTGAGAACTTCTATGCCTTAACTCCTTTACCTAAAGTCTCTGACTTATCCTAGCTGTGCACCAGATGCCACTGATTCAAGAACTTGTATAAGCGCGAACTGCACTGGCTGCCTGTGGCCTTTCGGGTGCGCTTCAAGGTGCTGGTCACCATCTTTAAAGCACTCCATGGCATGGGTCCTAGTTATCTGCGGGATCGCATCCTGCCCCATACATCCCTCCGGCCGATTCGTTCCCACAGAGAGGGACTTCTCCGGGTGCCGTCCACTAGGCAATGCCAGCGGGCGACGCCCAGGGGAAGGGCCTTCTCTGTGGTGGGCCCTACCCTCTGGAACGACCTTCCCCCCGAAATCAGAACAACGACGGACCTCCGCTCCTTCCGCCAGAAGTTAACGACTTACTTCTTCCATCAGGCCGGCCTGGCCTAACTTATTATACCTAGCCTGTAGAAATAAATTGTTTAATTGGAATTTTAAGGGGTACAGCTGTTAAGGATTTAAGGGTTTTAATGTTGATATTTTAGCACAGGGGTAATTTAATTCGGTTTTAATATTTTGTATATTGTTGTATTTATTGATTTTTAATTTCCTGTGCACCGCCCCGAGTCCCCATGGGGGAGAGGGGGCGGTCTATAAATTTAATAAAATAAATAAATAAATAAATAAATAAAATAAATAAGCCAAGTGTATTAGAACAGCTTAGCTCAGGGCTGTCAAACTGGTGGCCCATGAGCCAGATGCATCATAGGCAGTCCACACCAACCCCAGCTCCATAAATGGCAAAAAAAAACAACTTACGAAACCTCATGTGATGGCTACGAGTTTGGCCCCAGTGGCTTAGTTCATATAGAATAGAATAGAGCTGGAAGGGACCTTGGAGATCTTCTAGTCCAGCCCCCTGATCAAGCAGGAGAACCTATACAAACTCAGCCAAGTGAATGTCCAGTCTCTTCTTAAAATCCTCCAGGGATGGAACGCCCACGATTTCTGGAGGCAAGCTGTTCTAAGCTATTAATTATCCTCACTGTTAGTTTAGTTTAGTTTAGTTTAGTTTAGTTTAGTTTAGTTTAGTTTAGTTTAGTTTAGTTTAGTTTAGTTTAGTTTAGTTTAGTTTAGTTTAGTTTAGTTTATTCAGATTTGTATACCGCCCTTTCTCCCTTGCGGGACTCAGGGCAGTGAACAGGCAATAATAAAACAACAATAAAAACATCAAATACAATAAATACGCTAAAACTGAATTAAACCACTCAGCCTGTTCTAAAATCCCCACTAGAAACCTCTAATAAAAACAGATTAAAAGACTACGCCAGGAAGTTTAGGAATTTTCTCTTTAATTCCAGGTTGCTTCTCTCCTTGATTAGTTTCCAGCCACTGTTTCCTGTCCTGCCTTCTGGAGAATAATTTGCTTTGGAGAATAATTTGACTCCCTCTTCTTTGTGGCAGCCTCTCAAATACTGAACGACTGCTATCATGTCACCCCTATTTTCTTCTTTTTTTTTTAGACTAGCCAGACCCAAAACCTGCAGCCGTTCTTCATATGGTTTAGTCCTCAGGCCTTTGATCATCTCAGTTGCTCTTCTCTGAACTTTTTTTCAAAGAAAAGAGACCACCATCTTCTTTTAATCACGCCATAGAAGAGAAACTGTCGTATTGAAAGTTTCCTTAAACTGGGACTGAAAAGTTAGCAGAATATGAAATATTTATTTCCTACAAACTGCTCCGTAAGCTTATTGCTCTGATGGAATAAAAAGTAAGGCTGTGCCATTTCCAAGCAAGCTGAAGTTATTATCAATTTGTGCCCGATATAAAGGAGCGATTTCCAGAGACTTACATCTGCTCTCTATAGAAAAAGAAAATGATAAAATGCCATTAGCATTCGAAAGCATATGCAATTGCTGGCACTCTGGAGGTACTCTCACAGCCTGCATTTAATCAAAAGCACCAGCTATGGCTTGAATCATCTTAGCTGGACTGAGTGGCCTGCAGAAGTTGTGCTTGAGGAAAACATCCAGCAGCAAGCAAAGAAATGGACCGGACTAACATTTATTGTTGAAGTAATTCCATCCTTGGGCAAGCATAATTATTTTTTAAACGTCTTATTGCTAATTAACTCTACTAGCTCTACTTCATGCCGGTCAACTGCAATTCTGAACCCAAGCTACAGTTGAAAGCAGGTTGGTTTCCTTGCACCAAGGGGAACATAGAATCAAGTCACTTTTTCCAGCAGAAATGTGTTTTATATCTATGTAGCATAATGGTGGCACCATCTAGAGGATGATTGCAATTCAGCAACTCAAAGCAATCTCTTTAACGGGGCTTTTCAATAAGGAAACAAGCCTTGAAATGTTGTTTCCAACATTTGGTTTGTTTGGCGTTATCTTCTGCAGCCATTTGGAAATGAGCAACATAATGACATAGCAAATGGATAAATATTATTGCTATTGACAACAACGTAGTATTCTTGCTAAAGAAACTACAAGGTCAGAAAAATCTTGTCATTTGTTTGAGGGTAAAGGTTCCGCTCGCACAAATGTGCTAGTCGTTCCTGACTCTAGGGGGCGGTGCTCATCTCTGTTTCAATGCCGAAGAGCCAGCACTGTCTGAAGACGTCTCCGTGGTCATGTGACTGGCAGGACTAAAACGCCAAAGGTGCACGGAACGCTGTTCCCTTCCTACCAAAGGTGGTCCCTATTTTTCTTCTTGCATTTTTACATCCTTTCGAACTGCCAGTTCAGGAGGATGGGAAACTGCTTTTCCCATCCTCCTAAACTGCTGAAAATCGTTACTATTCCAGGTTGAACCTAACATGATCCACAAGTTTCCTGCCATGGGATCCCCACCCCCACCCCAAAACAGTCACAGTATAAGATGCAACCAGGTAACATTATCCTGACTTAATAATTCATGCAAATGCTGGCTTGCCAAGGCATTGCCATTCTCATTTGCTTGCTGTTTGGGAATAAACTGATCAGCAGTTCAAATCCCTAGTACAGGTCTCCTGCGTGAGCAGGGGGATTGGACTAGATGACCTCCAAGGTCCCTTCCAATTCTGTTACTGTTTGCTGTTATCCTGACTTAATAATTCATGCAAATGCTGGCTTGCCAAAGGATCGCCATTCTCGTTTGCTTGCTTGCTTGGGAATAACAGTTCTCCTTTTCATTTCCTGCACTTTCTACTGCTGACGGCATTTTAAATAATTTCAGTTGGGATATTTTTTTTAGCCTCTTTCAGAAGGCAGAAGGGGTATCTATTCCATGGTTTTGCCTTGGGGGAATTCTGGGAGTTGAAGTCCACAGGACTTAAAGTCGCCAAGGTTGAGAAACACTGGTTTAAAACCAATTCCCTATCCTGGTTCTAGCTAGAAATCTCCCCCATTCCCTCACTGCAGCCTTCAAGCAACTTGCAAGCTTTGCAAAGCCAGCCAGCCAGCAGCCGGACCACGTGACCGAGCACACACACAAAAAAACACCCTCCACCACTTTCCACTCCATCTAAGTCCCGCCCCTCCTCGCAAACACACTTCCGGCCTCTCCGCCGCTCTCCCGCCCCTCGGCTTCCGGGCGGATCCCCATAGCAACCGAGGCCTAGCCGGTGGGACGCCGCTCGATTAGAATTTGGTCGGCGGAGTCATGGTAAAACGGAGGGACGGGCGGGCCGTGGGGCAGGGGCGGCTGTGAGCGACTCCGGCTGGGAGGGCTGGGAAAGGAAGAGGAGGAGGAGAGCAATGGCGGGCCGGGCGGAGGGGGGGGGGGGGAATCGTACCCTGCCCCGCTTGGACTGGCTGGGAATTCTGGGTGGGGTAGTCCGCGATGTCTCCCCCTTGATGGCGGCTTTCAGGGTTAATTGAAGTGGCTTAGAATCGCTCCGAAGGTGCTGTTTTCAAAAGGCGGCCGGATTTTCTTTGTTGTTTTTTTCCCCTTGAAGACGTTTCGCTTCTCACCCAAGAAGCTTCTTTCGGTTCTGATTGAACGAATGGTGGGGAATGGGAAGGATTTAAATTCCTTTGTTGCAATCACCCGGTGGTTAGCGTTGATGGGCAAGAAGCGAAAACGTTTCTCCATTCGATCAGCATAGAGCTAGAAGGGACCTTAGAGGTCTTCTAGTCCAACCCCCCTGCCCAGGCAGGAGACCCTGTACCAGATAGTCTAGTTGCCTTCTAGAAAGCATTTTTAGGACAACTAGGACCCACATGGCTGACAATCTCCATAGACAGTAGCTTAGAAGCTTATTGGAATGGAATGGGAATAGCAAGAATAGGAATTGGAATGGAATTGGAATAGAAAAAAATAGGAATAGGAAGAATAGAAATGAAATAGAATAGGAAGAATAGGAATAGGAAGAATAGAAATGAAATAGGAATAGGAAGAATAGGAATGGAATGACAGGAATAGGAAGAATAGGAATAGAAATAGGAAGAATAGAAATGGAATAGGAAGAATAGGAATAGGAATGGAATAGGAATAGGAATGAAATAGGAATAGGAATGGAATAGGAAGAATGGGAAAATTTTTAATAATTTGCTGATTTCAGTGTTTTTGTTCTTTGATTTTTTTAATGATTTGCTGATTTCAATGTTTTTGTTCTTTGATTTTGGATGTTACTTGGAGAGTGAAATGAATATAAAGTAACATTTTTAAAGGAAGGAGAGGGGACACCTTTCAGCTTTAGCCATATAATATGTAAAGTTTTTACAATCAGCAGGGGGTGTTTGTGTGTGTGTGTGTGAGAGAGAGAGAGAGAGCGCTTTGAAATAAGTTGAATTGTTTTGTTTGCAGTCTCTTATAATCTGTGTCCATGTGCAGTGTAGATTTTTACAGCTAGGTGTACATGAAACAGTCTGCGTAGGAAGGAAGCTGTTTCTTGCTCAGATAAAACAGAGTGGTAGTTTGCACATTAAGTTAAATTGGATTTTTCACTAGTGTCTTAACTGTGACCACTGCTTCCTTTGAAGGGGAAGCGTCAAAACGGACAGTGGGTTGCCAGCAGGAAAACCACAGAGGATAAATGCTGCAGGCAGTTCATCTCTGTTTTTACGGCATGGAGAGAAGTCACTGACAGACTCCAGCCAGCCCTGACTGCTCAGCCTGTGGCCTTTAACATGGCACAAGTCTCCCTGGTGCTTCCAAGTTGGTTCATTTATGTTTGAGCACCTCTTCTTCAAAATGCTGTGATTGGGCAGGTGCTCGTCCATAATGGAACCAAAATAAAAACCACTGGATAAGCTAAGGAAGGAATAGATTTGCTTACCAGGATTTCTTTGGCTGCCTATATTGTAGAAATAGTACCCAAAGTCGGACACGAGGTTGTATGTTAAAAATTAGCTGAAGCCTTACAGCCTAGTTTTCTGCTTTCATACTTCAGTAATTTTTGTTTCTTTTACAGGCAGAGGTAGAGGAAACGCTGAAAAGGATTCAGGCCCACAAGGGAGTTATTGGAACTATCGTCGTAAACGCAGAAGGTAAATAGCAACCATACATGCACGCACACACTATTTTCCTTAAGAACATAATGGAAAACTTTTTGGAGTCCCGCAACATGCTAAACTAAAATATCATGTGCTGATTGTGGCTCAAGTGGATGCAGTTAACCATGGGTTACTGCTTTTGATAAATAGCCTGCATTTATACCGCATAGATCAAGAATTGACAACTAATTTTAGGCTGAAGCCCTTGTTTAGCCTTGCAAAACCCACCAGAAGCTGCCTTCTGAAAAGTGGGTAAGAATTAAACAAAGCATCCTCAATTGAAATTAATCAGTAAACAATTGATTTGGTTCCCCACAATGATTTTCTTTTCATCACCAATAGCAGTTATTGAACTAATTAACTTTAAGACCCTACCTAATGAATGCAGATTTCTCCATAGGTAAAGTGACAACCAGTAACGCACAAGAAAAGCATCTGTTATTGTAAGCTAAAAGAACACGCAATATCACGAGAACATTCGCATTTATACTATAGCTAGGAGATGGTGGGCGGCCTTGAATTTCATTGTGTTGCTTTTAATAATTGCAGAACATTGTACTATTTACAATGCTTAGGTGAAATGCACAAAAAGCTTATCTCCTTACAATAAAAAAAAATCACAAAGCAGGGTTTTTATAATATAATCCATAACTGTTGTCTGCCTTCGAATAAAGTTACTCTATTATTTCTTCCAATATGTCTTCCAAAATATTTTGCTAGAGAATCCCTCCTTAGCCTAGACCAGGGATGTCCAAACTTAGGAACTTTAAGACTTGTGGACTTCAACTCCCAGAATTCCCCAGCCAGCTATGCTGGCTGGGGAATTCTGGGAGTTGAAGTCCACAAGTCTTAAAGTTCCTAAGTTTGGACATCCCTGGCCTAGACTGTCTCAAAAGCTTTGAGAATAGTCAAGGACAGGAAATAGAGAATATATAGACCCCATAGCAGCCAGTGGCTTCACTCCTCAACCAGGTCTTCTTGGTTTGCAGTTACTGTATTCACTCATTCACCTTTCCGCAAACATTTAATGCTAATCCCTTAAAAAAATATCTTGAAAAGTAAAACAAATCCCCCAGGAAATAAATTAACAAGTAGGCTCTTAGACTGAAGGTATATTAGGCTAATTGTAGCAAGGATGTGGTCTGTTGTATCTGGCATACATACATGTTTAAATTGACACCTTGCCCAGACTGATGCTGCCTTTCACACTGCCACAAAACTAAGGTTTTCCTTCCTTGCATCTGATATTAAACAGACCTTGGGGCTGGTTTCTTCCAAGGCCACGGAAGTTCATGAACTTTTTCCTTTTAACCTTAACAGGCTGGTGGTAATTTGCTGCCAAGATTGTGAAGCTTCTTGCATCAAATTCATAGTTACATTATAAAGGAGACTCTCTTTTTTTGCACTAGTGTTCTGACCGAGGCTTCCCAAGAGCATGAAGCCAACTCCTTGTCCCGACAAAAAACCCTTTTATTAATTTACTGTGTATTCATTCACATCCAGCAAAGTCTTTCAAGGGAGGATTTACAGTCACAGACTTTACCTGGCTTGGAGAGCTGCCAGGCCGAGATCTGCAAAACTTGTCAAGGAGTCTCGGAGAGTCACAATTAAGTGAACTAATTGTCTCCTGCAAACTCCACTCCCCTTTTGCTCCTCTTTTATTTCCTCTGGGAGGGGCTATTCATCGTCCACCTGTGGCCTTATTCCCAAGTCGACCCCTGTTCTTTAGCCGTTCCCTTCATCTGGCAACTCTGCGCATGCGCACACTGGGAACAGGCTCCAGCTGTTCATCTGCCTCACTGATGTCTGACTCATCGGCATACGGCTCTGGCCCCCTCACTGCCTCCGACACAGAGCCCTCATCCGAGCCTTCCCCAGACTCCAGGACTGGCCCATGTTCCTCCCCAACCTCCTCACTGTCCGAATCTGCAGCCAGCTCCACTGGCCACTGGCAGGCCACAACAACTAGATATAATTCCCTCTTTCCAACCAAGGTATCAGGGCATTAAAGTACCCAAAGCCTTTGTCCTTTGCAGGACTGCCTCTGGCATAAAACAGAGATTGTAAAGGAAGATTCCTCCCCTACCACAGCAATTAGTTTCATCTGTTGTTGGCAAAGCATCAGAAAGATAAGCTCCAAGCCATGACCTGCTTGACAGGCCAATTCTATAAAAGTAACTCATGGATGTCAGTGTTGCTCAACCTTTTAAATATGTAGAGATTGAATTGCACCTTCATTTCATTAATATCACACGGAATTTAAATAAGTGACTTGCGCCTGATTATTTTTTTTTAAATTTCTTGGTGTGCACTGACTGCCAACCTCTCTTATGGAACCTTGTCTATTGAAAAGCCATCTCAGTATCTGTTGTATATTGCCTGGGTGAGACCGCACTTGAAATACTCTGTCCAGATTTAGCCCCCATTTTGCAAAAAAGATATTGAGATTCTAGAAAGAGTGCCAAGAAGAGCCGAGAAAATTAGAGGAACTGGAGCTAAAGCATAGGATGATTGGTTGGCGGAATTGGGAATGTCTAGTCTAACAGAGTGAGGGACTAGAGTGACGGTGGTAGCTGTCTTCCAATATTTGAAGGCTGCCACAGAGAGGAGAGGATCCACCTCTTCTCCAAAGCACCCGAGAGCAGGGGAACAAGCAATAGGTGGAATCTCATTAAAGAGAGATCCAGCGTAGATCAGTGAGAACCATTAATTTCACTGGAGATTTTTAAAAAGAGATCAAACAGGCATTTGTCCGCAATTCAAAAGGGTCTTCTGATTCAGCAGGGGTTTGGACTAGAAGATCTTCAAGGTCCCTTCCAACTATAGTATTCTGTATGATTCCAGAGGCTGTCAAATGTTTCAGACCAAGAAATTTGTGCTGTCAACCTCTAATTTAGTATTTATTGGAATCCTCTCTGAATACCAGAGGATGGGCTGCTCTCGGTTTAAGCACAGCTGGTGTCCCCGTTCTCTCTCCCCCCACCCCCCACCCCAAATCATTTGAAAGCCATTTCTAACATTCCTTTTCTCAGGGATCCCAATCCGAACGACGCTCGACAATTCCACCACCGTTCAGTATGCTGGCCTTCTTCATCAGCTCACCATGAAAGCCAAGAGCACAGTCAGAGACATTGATCCCCAGAACGATCTCACCTTTCTCAGGATTAGATCAAAGAAACATGAAATTATGGTTGCCCCAGGTAAAAAACTTTTGTCTTTTTCCCTGCCGTTGCTTTGATGGCTTGTGATGTTCTTTAAACTTCTGCAGGCCTGCCACAAAATGTCTGTTTAATGATCATACATTATTTAAGGGGGGATCACTTTAAGGATAAGCTACCTGATGCCAGAGCTTTCAAGTGTTGACATATCAAGACAGCAAAGTCTTATTTTATCTGTCAGGATTGTGGCAGCATCTGTATCCAGCTGGTGGCTATACTGAACGAGATGAAGAACCGATCTAAGGCAGCTTGTTACGGCATGGGAATAATTGTTCCACGATGGATTTGCCCAATTAATAGACAGTTGCAATAATTAAAACATTATTGCAACGGTTTACATTTGGAAGATAGTTTAACACATTAGACAGATTTTCTCTTGGGCTTTTTAGGTTTATACATCATAATGGTATTGAACTACAACAGCTGTGTTGAAAATTGAAGTTTTACTTCCCATTGTGGGGAAACTGGAATAAGCAGTGGCTTTGTTTGTATCGACCATAATAAATTATGAAAAGGAATATTTTTTGAAATCAAATGTGGAATAAAAATTGCTGTGTTTCATCCTGTATTTCCTCTTCCCACAGATAAGGAGTATCTTCTTATTGTTATCCAGAATCCATGTGAATAGAATTACTACTCCAGTCTGTCAGCTGTGCTACAATTTTGGAACTGTCCAGTCTAACCTATATTAATTAATGTCATAACATTCCACTAAGAAATTTGTCTTAAATTTAAAACTGTGGAATCAGGAAAGGTCTTTGTCTCATTGTACAATCTCACTGTATTTGCCTTTTGATTATGAAAATGTATTCCTAACTCCTTAAAAAAATAATAAACCCAAATGTTTAAAGCATGCATTAATTTGAATGTGTCTAGGTGTAAAATTCAAAACACACATCTAAAATTAGAATTGTCACTCAAAAACAATAACTAAGGAAGTTAGAATTAAGGTTGCAATTCATCTGAAGATAAAATACATTAAAATATCTTTCATTTCAGTTTAACAAACATTCAAGTTCAAAAAGAATGTATTTAGAATTAGTGACTTCAGTAGCTATTAGGCTCCATTGAGGGAAAAAACATTTTATTTTTTTCTGATTGAACTCATTAAAAGCTACATTTTGGCAACTGCTAAAACTAATGTTGCCATTTTTCTTATTCAATTTGCTTAAAGCATATTTATGTGACTGTAAACATAGTAACTCAAAGTAACTTCCAAATAATGTAATACACCAATTCCTAAACACATGGAAAAGGAATTGTGAAAGAATGGGAGAAAATGTAGCTTAAAGCTTAAGATCAGTTATTTTTTATTCGCTGAACTGTTTCTGTGTCAGTGTTAAATACTGTACTTAATGGATGATATTGAAATATAAACCATAATGAAATCTCATTGGAACTACCAAGCCTGAGCATAATCCCATTACACTGATTTAGGTTGGTGGTCTTCCAGTTGTATTCCCACAAACATTCAGGTTGTATACTCTCTAAGGTTGATGAGAATGCAGAATATTGATTTTTGAGATACTGAAATGAGAAGCACTAAAACTGGGCATAATAGAAGTTTCTTGAGTGACAGAATGTGATATCATACTCAGTAGCAGTGATATAATGAGGAAATAGCTGCTTAGCTTGTGCTGTCAAGAATTATTTGTACAGAATAATTCTAAAATTGAAAGTTAAACTTAAGTATTCATATAGAGGCTTTCTGTTTAATTGAATGAATAAAAGACTGTTGCAGGCAAAAATGGAGCTCAGGAGCCTGTTGGGCCACTACAGGTGCCTCTGACACAAGTGACGTTGAGCTGGCCATGCCCCCCCCCCCCCAGGCCACACCATGTCCCCCAGGCCAAACACAATCTTGATGCAGCCCTGAATGAAATTGAGTTTGACACCCCTGTTCTAATCCATGCCCTGAAGCATCTTCCCTTAAACAAATTTGAAGTGCAGCATTGGACTCATTAACACTCAAACAAGAAGTTGTATATTGAAAGGTAAGATTAAATATGGAATCTACTCAATGGAACTGGGACTGATCAAATTTACCCATTAGCCATTAATCAGGAAGGAGCTAGATCCATTTTCTAGCTGCTTTTCTAGAACAGTGGATTATGGATCCAATTTTGTAGAGATAAAAGCGGTATGATATAGTCCCAGGGAGACGCGCATAACATTGGGCTGCAAAACTCTTATTATTGACATATTTAAGACAAGCACATCTAATTACATAAAGCCTTAAATACACCACCAGTGACAGAAAATAGTGGCTGGAAGGATTGAATTAAAATAGGCAGGGGTCTGCAAAGTCGGCTCTTTTAAGACTGGTGGACTTCAACTCCCAGAATAGCTGGCTGGGGAACTCTGGGAGTTGAAGTCCACCAGTCTTAAAAGAGCCGACTTTGCAGACCCCTGAAATAGCGTAATTGAATATAAAGTTGATAGATTATAAACTTGAAGTTTCTATTCTAGTTTGAAGATTCTCAGCAGCACATTGACCATAAACAATTTATACACCAATAGAAATAGAATATGCATAAACATAGACCTTTTGGGAGATAGTCCCAGAGATACCATTTTCTTGGGTTCCAGATGTCCCTTAAAACATGGCTCTATTATTTTGAACATAATAGATAAGTGGGATTCAACCAAAAATACTCCTAATCCAAAAAATGTTTTTGACAATGGTCAAGGAAATGAGAAGCTGATGAATCATGCAATACTATTATAGAACATATCATCCATGTTCCTTAAGTCAGGGGTCTCCAACCTTTGCAACTTTAAGTCTGAAGGACTTCAGCTCTCAGACTTCTGGGAGCTGAAGTCCTTCAAACTTAAAGTTGCAAAGGTTGGAGACCCCTGACTTAAGTGACTGGTAATAACCTATTATTTCTTCCAATGACACTAGGTAGTGATAAGCTTATTTTAAGGACACTACGTCATCTTGTGTTAATTAATAAGTGAAAGATTCATAGCAAAGCTCAGAGAAATACAAGCGGAAAACAAATGAGGGAGACTGGTGGAATCAGATAAATCACTGAACTATCTTTGGAAGAGGAACAGCTATGGATTGATGTTGGAGCTAGGTTAAAATGACAAGGATTTGCACGCCTGGATCCGAGCCCAACAGAGTGGCACTTTCCAAATCATTCATTAAGCCCCAATGCACTTGTGAAGATGCAGGAAGACAAAAAACATTATCTCTGTTTACATCACACGACAATAAGAATCACTCAATGAAGTTCACTTCCCCATGTAAGGTGTAAGGTAAGTATCAGTATGTATTATGTACTTTACAACCAGTTGCCCCCAAACCTTTTGGCACCATTGACCGGTTTTATGGAAGACAATTTTTCCATGGACCAGGGGGTAGGAGGTGGGCACAACCTAGATCCCACACATCTGCAGTTTGCAGTAGAGTTAGCTATCCCACTGCCCAACTCCAGCTGTTTAGCCATGTTCGTAACAGGCCATGATGCATCCCAGGGGTTGGAGCCCCCTGCTTTATAGGAAGGAAAACAACGAAACTGGTTGCCAATTAATACTGTTAAACTTGAGTAGTTGACTTCCTATACGATAAACCTAAAATCTTGATTTACGTAATATACTATTTCCCAACAACCACAAAATGTTATGGCTTAATCCTCCAACATCTTAAAACAATGTTTGTGCTACAAAGACCACAGTGAAACACAAGCTACCCTGTCCCATGCTGGCTACATTTATCAAGTTGTGCAAATCCAACAATATATCCAAAAACATTTGCCTTTATCTGTTGGACAAAAAATATTCCCAATTGCTCTATTTTCCAGATCCCACATCCTAATCTCACAATTTAATTAGTCTCCCTGCCACTTAATCAGAGAAACTGATAAAACTCTTTAGGAGTAGAGGCAGAAAACACTTCTCAATGAATACAAAAACACATCCCTGATTAAGTCCAGATACTTTGCAGAAACATTTCTAAAACAATGCAGATGATCTACAAGTCCATGAAATAATCAGAAAATTGACCAGTCTCTCTTTTGGCACTTGCATACTGATACTGAAAAAAATCACACATTTCTTGCAGCTTCCCTGGGATTTGTTTAACATTTAAAATGGATCAGCAAACATTACAGTAGGAATTTCATCACACTTATACACTGGAATGGGATGGTGAGATGTCCAGGTTTCATAAAGACCTTGTTGTTATTAGGTACTTTATTGTTAGATTGTGACTCTACAGTTGAGGTATTTTCTCCAACTCTGCCACTAAAATGCAATTACTGTCTGCAGGCTATGAATCATAGAGTGGATTTAAGCAGATTTTACCCAATATTGCAAAAGCAATAGCACTTAGACTTATATACTGCTTCACAGTGCTTTCCAGCCCTCTCTGCGCTGTTTACAGAGTCAGCCTCTTGCCCCCAACTATCTGGGTTCTCATTGTACCAACCTTGGAAGGATGGAAGGCTGAATCAATTTTGAGCCAATCAGGATTGAACTGCTGGCAGTCGGCAGAATTAGCCTACAATACTGCATTCTAACAGGAAGGAAGGAAGGAAGGAAGGAAGGAAGGAAGGAAGGAAGGAAGGAAGGAAGGAAGGAAGGAAGGAAGGAAGGAAGGAAGGAAGGAAGGAAGGACAACAGCAATAGCACTTAGATTTATATATTGCTCCACAGTGCTTTACAGCCCTCTCTGAGCAATTTACAGAGTCAGCCTATTGCCCCCAACAATCTGGGTCCTCATTTTACCGACCTCAGAAGGATGGAAAGCTGAGTCAACCTTGAGCCTGGTGAGATTCGATCTTCCAAACTGCTGGCAGCCGGTGATCAGCAGAAGTAACCTGCAGTACTGCACTCTAACCACTGTGCCACTAAATGTGTACTAAACTGATGCTGATGGCAAAAGTTTAGCATACTGAAAGGCAAGGTCTGCCTGAAAGTTGGATAACCCACCATCCCTTTCCATTTATTTAGAAAGCTGGAGACTTCCGTCTTGCTCAATCGCCTACCACCCCCAATGCAGATGGAAAGAAACAAAGCAATTACCTGCACCAGTTACACCAGTTACACCAGGCAATAGAAGCTCAATATGGCTTAACGTGATGTGCTTGAATGATTCTTGGAAGCCACCATGTTGCTTTCTCCAGAATCTGTTGCGCTACCCAGTCATGTAAAGTCTGGTGAAGCTGAAAGTCTGGTGAAGCTGGAAAGATTAAAAAGAAAAATAGCCTAGTAACTCATTCAAACCTAAGAACTTTTAGCCACAAACATGCTTTGGAATGCATCATCCTGAAATTTGGCAGATAATCTGAAGAAATTAGTGGTTTAATTCTGTCGATTCCAGCACTAGACGCAACAAGTTTGAACAGGGTTTACACAAATGTGTTCAAGATCTAGCAAATGCATTTCTGCAACTTACTACAGACTGTATTAAAACTTGGAGTTTTTTTTGTGGCTCAACTTTTTGTGTGATCCCAACTTGTTTGGTTAATTCAATGTATTCTTTAAACACAGGTAATGAATTAATAAATAATAATAAGGTTAATATGTTGACAGATTGTAGGCAAGATAGGTTTTGCCTTCAGTTTAATAAACTTAATACACCTTAAAGAAAAGAATTAAGTTCCCAACTCTGTATTTTTTTTGTTAAATCCTTTTGCTCTAATCACCCCAAAAAAATGTTTAAAAAAAACCCTTGTAGTACTAATAAAAATCACTAGAGCTAGCATCACCACTAACACTGATGATGTTATCTAGTTTGGGTAATGAAACATCTGCAAGAAAACATCCTAGCTCAGAGAGCATCAAGGACCTCCCTTAAATCATGGTTTCCCTGTTTTAATTTAGAAACCCAGATCATAGCCTAATCTCTCAACTACAATACACAGGTTGTCCGACTTAGAATCTAGCTAGTGCTATAGCTGGGACACAGTGGCTCAGTGGCTAAGACACTGAGCTTGTCGATCAGAAAGGTCGGCAGTTCTGCAGTTTGAATCCCTAGCGCCGTGTAACAGAGTGAGCTCCCATTACTTGTCCCAGCTTCTGCCAACCTAGCAGTTCGAAAGCAAGTAAAAAATGCAAGTAGAAAAATAGGAACCACCTTTGGTGGGAAGGTAACAGCATTCCGTGCACCTTCAGCGTTTAGTCATACCAGCCACATGACCACGGAGACGTCTTTGGACAGTGCTGGCTCTTTGGCTTTGAAACGGAGATGAGCACTGCCCCCTAGCGTCGGGAACAACTAGCACATATGTGCAAGGGGAACCTTTACCTTTTTATTGCTATAGCCAAAGCAGTGATTCCCCAATGTTGCGATCAAAATAAATACAAAGTCCAATTTTGAATAGCACATTCTCATATGCAATGCGTCTACAACAACTCCCATACCCATTCCTGAATAGAGATGTTTAAATATTGCCTTTCTAAACAATTATTTGGGCTGCTTTTAGGAATTTCTCCCTTTTCCCAACGCTCTTTCAAGAAATGCATATTAATGTGTTCCACTTCATTAATAACATTAATAGAGGGGGAGACATTTTTTTTGGTAAGATATCTCAGAGGCAAGCTTGGGATATGTAAAATGACCCAAAGAGGCTGAATCAGCAAGTGCACAAAGCGAACACCATCTAATAAATAAAAGACTTGTGTTGTTGTTAAATGTAGGGGAAAAGGACAAATATGAATCCCAAGTGAAAGAAATTGTTAATATTCAAGCATGTAGGAAATATTCCAAGCGAATAGCTGGGGATGCATTATGCATGAGATAAAATCCTTGAGCGGTGATTCAGAGTTCCCATGACTACAATATAATGCTAAGTAATGCCTGGAGTCTGAGAACATCTCCAAGAGCTCCCTCTGAGGTCTTTGAAGCCCTCTCCTAACAGAAGAACAGCACAAAGATGTCACTACAGGGTGTAAAACAAGTACCACTGGGGCACATAATTCAACTTTAGGGAATACTTGGCTACCCAAGGTATGTTATCTCTCCAAGTCTTGCTCAAGAATAGTGCAAAGTACCAAAGTTCAAGCAGGCGAGTAATTATTCACCAGCAATCTTCCTTGATATTGTTCTGACTAGTGGTGGGATTCAATTTCTTTTTACTACTGGTTCTGTGGGCGTGGCTTGCTGGGCATGGCAGGGGAAAGATACTGAAAAATCCTCTTTTCCTTCTGATCTGGGACTCGGGAGGCAGAGAATAGACAGGGCCAGTCAAAGGTGGTATTTATTGGTTCTCAAAATTTCCACTACCGGTTCTTCAGAACTGGTCGGAACCTGCTGAATAACACCTCTGCTTCTGACCCTGGCTTCCTTAAAAAGCAAGAAGCAGAGTCTTGGTCCTCTTTTATATACATGACTGTGAATTCCTTTTATTCACAGTCAGCAAGGCTTAGCAAACAATCTTTCAGAGGAATATTTATCAACACAGACCTTATCTCGTTTGCCAGATAACTAGTTTCCAAAGGCAACACTTGGCACACAGTCTCTTATAGTCACAAACAGAACTTCCTACTCTTGAAACGACCGAAGGAACGAATTGTTTCCTGCAAAAGCCCTCTCCCCATTCACTCCTCCTTTGTTTCCTATGGGAGGGGCGAATCACCTCCAAGGTGTGTCTTTATTCCTAAGTCGACCCGGCTTTCTTAGTTGTTCTTGTCTTCTGGCAGCTCTGCACATGCGCACACTGGGAACAGGCTCCCTAACCCTAACCCTCACTGCTGTCTAGCTCCCTCTCTGCCTCCAATGCAGAGCCCTCGTCTGAGCTTTCCTCAGCCCCCAGGACTGGCCTATGTTCCTCCCCAACCTCCTCACTGTCTGGCTGGTGGGCCGCAACAGATATGTTGCAAAGAATGGTTGGGATCCCACAGTGCAATAGAGGTGCACATATTTTTTCTGGTTTGAAGATCATGCTTAGCTTTAAAGCTATGGCTAGCTTTCCCCAAAATGCCACGTGGAGTAAATCACTTTCACTTGATTTGGTACTAACTCTACTTGAGTATCAAATTGAAAGAACTTTCCATTTTTATCAGGAGGTGGGGAGACTGTGAGCCCACATCCCATAGTTTTATGAAAGCCAACTGGTTGACTTTGGACCTCTCACAGCACAGCCCACCAGGCAGGGCTGCTGTATGATGGATATGTTCACTGCCTTGAGATATTTGTAAGAATAATAAAAAAGGATTAGAAATAAATGAAGTCACAATGTTAATAAATGGTGGCAATATAACTTCTCTTAAGGGTATTCTAAGAATTTTGAGGGCATGAGAAACAGTAGGTCTTCAGATCACACATCTCTATGACCCAGTAACAGGAAACTGAAGATTTAAGCCATGCACCACACTCTTCATAAAAAGGAGGGCCATACCTACTCCAGTAAATAATCCTACCTTGAAGGATTAGAATGAAATGGTCCTCATTTCTAAAATGTTCTTACTTAAGGAGTAAAATGCTACTCCTGAAAGAGGCCACCTTATTAGCCACGATTTTACCATATTTCAAAAATTTCAGAAGACGATTTATATCAGGGAAATTGCTCCATTTTTTTCCGATGGTTTGGAATATCAGTATTTGATAACTTTATCGTTCTTATTCTAACTAAGTTATCAGTCAGGCAAGGCCATCAAAAATGACCTTTGAGTCATAGTAGGGAGAAAGGAAATGATCTTCTTGATAATGTCATCCCATAGCTATTTCATGTTTACAGCCTGATTCAAGAATAGGGGACTTGGGGGGGAAAAGGAGAAAAGAAAATGAATTGAAAGCCCCATGCCTCCAAATTTTATTATATGTGGGAATTAATTTTATTTTAAGCAATAAAAAAACCAAAAATCAGATGTGGCAGCGAGCTGACAGACCAAGTGTTCTACTGAATAAAAATCATACCTCTAAATTTTAAACATGCAGATTTCTCAATGGAATATTTGAACTGTTCTCCCTTTACTCCCTTTAGAGTTTTAGGGAGGGAAGGAGAGACCAATTTACAAATCACATTGAGGCATATTTTGGTTAACCATTATTGACTAAACTTCCAACTAGGTGAGTTCACACAAAATGCCAAGCCCCAAACATGGATAGCAAGCCACAAAGTATTAATTCACACAAATAATCTACATGAAGACTTAGCATGCTGTGTGAACCCATTCTGTTTGATCTTCAGGAGAAGTTCTAAAGAAACACCAATTCTCGAATGTCCTTCCCGGTTATTTAACAAAGGGATAAAAGCTGGTTTTGATTCATCATTGTTCAAAAAGAGACAACTATGTTGTCAGGATGTTTTAATTATTTTATCTGCTTTTCCCCAATTTGCTTTTCCCAACTCCTTCTATAAATCATGGGTTACAGCAGCCATAATAACACTCAACCAACATAGACTTGTGCTAAGTTTGTACTAAGTTCTACTGTATCTGGAGTTTATGAGAAGACTGTGTTCTGTTTAAGCTGAATCCATTGTTATAACTCTTTCAAACTCTTAATACCTGATCCTATTGATGCCCAGATGTTAATCCTGATCTTGCTTTGAAAAACAACTGTTTAAGCAATTACATCTTCAGCATTCTGCTCCTTCTTCTTATTTTTCTATTCTATTCAGCAAAATTTCCCCTTGGAAAGCAGCACAGTTGCCTACCTCTGACTCACATAAGTGTTTGAAAACAGACAGTGTAAATTGACCCTAATCCGACATTATGTACTTGCGGCATATTGTTAGGCCAAAAATAGGCAGCCTTAAGCAAAGTCAGCACAATTTTGGTTTGAGGAAAAATAGCAAAGCTTGGCCTGTCCAACATTTCTTTGGAAATGGACATTGTTCCACCTGGATGAGGAAATTGCTGTACAATTCATCATTTACCAACCTAATCCCTTTACTCTTCGCAACTACATAAAATAAACAGATGTAATACAGTAAATCATTTTTCTCTCTATGCGTATAAAAACTCACAATATGTTTACAGAGTAGGTGCAAGTATATGCATTACGACAGACACAACTAGAGATGTTTAGACATGTCTGCACCCATAGATGTGGGTGTATATACACACATCTCCGTATATATTAATTTTCACCATGAAGATCTTTATATCAGCAAATAACAGTATCTATCTTTGAGAGGAAAATACCCAACCTGCACCTGTACTCAGGGTCATTTCAAGTTGGGCAGCCCTGTTAAATAAATACATAAATCACTTTCCCCATTTTATCAGCCTACATGTTGTATAGAGGTTCCCATTTATAAATGTACAGGAGTCCAGATGTCTCCATGTGGCACATACAATCAATCCATCCAGCGGTGGGTTGCTGCCAGCATTACTGCCGATTCAGTGTGCATGCTATTTCCAGCCACCAAACCACTACCAGTTCGACTGAACCAGTCCAAACTGGTAGAAACCCACCATGATCAATTAATGAGAATAGAGCTGGAAGTCTTCTTATTTTATTTATTTTATTTTATTTTATTCAATTTATATCCCGCCCTTCTCCAAAAGGACCCAGGGCGGAGCACAGGAATTTAAAAACAACATACAAAAATAGTACAAAACATATAAATTTAAAAAATCTATTAATAGCAAAAACCTCTATTCAACCCTCTGCTCAATCAGGAGATTTGAACCACACAGGTTCTACACTAGTTCTTGAACTAGGTTCCTGGATGTTTTACACCAGCGGTCACCAACTGATCCGGGAGAAAATTTTGGTGGTCCGCAGAAAAATTACCTGCATTTTTTATATTGCACTAAATACTATTTGTCTCATATAAAAAAATATTCATATTAGTGGTCCGCGGGATTTTAAATTATGAATTTTATTAAATTAAATTAAATTATGAATTTCAGGTACAATTCAATGTGCTGGTTGTCACCTTTAAAGCCCTTCATGGCTTGGGATCAGGTTATCTGAGGGGACCGTCTCTTGCCGGTCACATCTAACCGACCCATCAGAGCAGGTAGGAAGGGAAAGTTGCAGGTGGTGAGGGAGATACACCTGGTGGGACCCAGAAGAAGGGCCTTCTCCGTGGTATCTCCCTTTATCTGGAACATCATTCCCCCAGAGATTAGAATGGTCCCTTTCCAGAAGGCACTGAAGACCTGGTTCTACAAGTGGGCCTGGGGAATTCAGAGCAGAATGGAGTCCATTAAATGGCACGTGTGATTGGCTGTCACTGGGGCAGGAGGTAGGAGGTGATTTTATTACATTAATTTACTTGGTTTTTTTTAATAGTTTTACTGTTTTTAGATGTGGTTTTTACATTCTGTAAGCTGCTTGAGTCGCCATGGGCGAATAGGCGGCAATATAAATTTAATAATAAATATATTAAATAAATAAAATTTTACACTGCATGTCAAACTCTGGTGAAGCTGGAGCTGCATTTAGGAAAATCTTTGTACTGCACTGTCCCGAGCTCAGCAGGGTTGGGTCATTCTTTTGGATTTGGAAGTAATGACCCCACCAATAGAAGAATTTAAGGCTTTAGGCCAAGCAGTAGAACAACATAACAACATGAGACAGAAATGAAAGACTATTCAAGGACACTGAATACATCATAGCCTCAACGAGCGAATAATTCATTGTCAATTATTTCATTTTCAAATGATGCACTGATCACAAATATCAATCTTTTATAAATCATGCCTTTGTTCTTTTGGAAAGAAGGCAGTTGATAAAGAAAGAAAAAACTGTGCCAAAGTTTTCATTTATTCTAATGGCAAAATAAAAGAAGTTGGAACGGGTTCTTATCAACCCCAAAGTCTTTCTGCAAGATAATCTATCTTAACCCAATCCTTCAGATCTTCCAACTATGGACTCATTGCTGTAACTGAATTTGTCTGCCGTGCTGATAATATTCTCCTTCTTGACTTTCTTTCCACCTAAACTTCTTTGGTGTTTGTCTGTGGAGATTCTCAACCATCCAGGTCATTGTTGCAACAAAAGTGTTTTTTTTTTCAAGAGACAACTGGACTTTCTTTGTTTTATTTGAAGAAGTTTCCTTTGGTGTTTGTTCAGCAATTTTTTGCACAGTTGTGCTGGCAAAGTTTCTTCCATCCAAGTTGGCTGCTTCAAGGTCTGTAATAGAGTGTGCTGGAAACTTAAAATTCTCTGATATTATCTTGTCAAAATTGCATCCAATAACTCTTCGGTGCAAACTTTGGACTCTATGTCCCATAGAGTCCAGTGGAGCATTGTGGGCAGATGGTAGCATGTATCGACATTAGAGAAAATATCTGTGAAGGTGCCTTCAATTCACTAATTCACAGTTTTTGGAATCTGTGATGGTTCTGTTAATTAAGGTTTATTAATCTTAGCAACATAAGGGGGAGGTAACGGTTGGGCATCAAATGTTCAGAAAGCATTGTTCTAGGTCAGTCATAAAAATGTTGACATAATGTGGAGCCATACACGTAGCCACACCTTGGTAGCAAAGTATACTGTATGGACATAAGTGATGATTTCTTGTTGGCTTGAAATCCACATTTGAGAGTATTAATGTAGCCCCAGTAAGTACAATTGTATAGTTAAAAAGATTGACTATGGATTTTAGTCTTCCTATGGAGTGGGTTGTGTTTTTTTATGAGAGTGCTGGTGGCACATAGTTTGAGTACAGCATCCATAAAATCTGGTAATCCAACTCTGATGGTTCCAATGCTTGAGACAATTTGCCTTGTTTGTGTATTTAAGGAGGTAAAAGGTAAAAGTTCCCCTCGCACATATGTTCTAGGCATTCCTGACTCTAGGGTGCAGTGTTCATCTCTGTTAAAAAGCCAAAGAGCCAGTTCTGTCCGAAGACGTCTCCATGGTCATGTGGACGGCATGACTAAATGCCGAAGGTGCATGGAGCGCTGTTACCTTCCCACCAAAGGTGGTTCCTATTTTTCTACTTGCATTTTTTACATGCTTTTGAACTGCTAGGTTGGCAGAAGCTGGGACAAGTAATGGGAGCTCGCTCCATTACGTGGCACTAGGGTTTCGAACCGCTGAATCGCCAGCCTTTCTGATCGACAAGCTCAGTGTCTTAGCCACTGAGCCACCCTTCTATTTAAGGACATAGAAATGGCCTATTTGATGTCCATATTGTTTCCATTTTCTTCTGGAAATTGTTTCATTAGTCCATGTAGTCTTTTCTGGCACCTTTTGTGGGATTGGCAGATAGAAGTTGGAATGAAGGGTTGGAAAGAAGACTTCTTAGCTTTCTTTGACATAAGCATCATTGGTAATGACAATAGGTCTTCTTTTGATTGTGATGCCATTGCTCCTCTTGAGGTCTTGGATCACATTTCACTCTGTTGTAAGATCAAGGTAACAGAATACAAACACCAGGACTTTGTACTAACGAATCACTTCAAGAACCATCTCCAAAGAAATTCTAAAGACATCGAGAGCTCTCTAAAAGCAGGACAAACAAGAGCTTTTTTTTCTTGAAAGAGAAATTTCAGCATTGTATTTAACAAATTTTATAAAGCTGGTGACAACTTAACCCACTTTGTTTCTTGTTAAGTCTGAGCAACTCCCTGAATAGCAATAGCCTATAGCTGATAGCACATTTGGACACAATTTAAATTCAGACACCACAACGCAGCACTTAATATGTTTCCACAAGGTCACTCTGATCCTTGTTCTTTGACCAAAAGGGCAAATTTCACAATTGCTCTTTGTACTCAAAGACAAAAACAATTACCTCAGCCATATTAATGAAACCACCAGAGGCAAGGAAAACCAACCAGAGTATATTTAGCTAATCAGTTAAAGAGTTTCTAATTTCAGGGGAGGGTTTTCAGCTTTTGTTCTAATTATTATATTTACATGAAGAAAAGTTTTATCCCAAGGGTGGTGCGCCAGTTCCTGATGCTTTGGATAATCCAACATTATTTTTTGTATTTTGTTCTTCAGATAATTTATGTCACTTCAAGTGATGGAGAAATTTCCCTCATGGAAAAATCCACTTTTTTTCCACCTATTCTAGCACATATTTGAAAAGGATTCCTTCTATCGTGAAATAATCTATTGAGAAGGGCAGTATAGGATGCAGAGATTACCATCTTTGGAACAATAGCGAGCTGTGGAGTAAAATGCAAAAAGTAAGAGTAAGTAAGTAAGAACTTTTCCTTCTTCGTTTGACTACTGAAGAGAGATATGTTTTGTATATGGGGAGGAGCAAAGGTTTTTGCTTCAAAACAGTTTCTAGGTTAAATGCCATGGAATTTCCCCAGTCAGGACTCAGAAAATCGGTGGAACAGAATACGTTTTTTTTTTTTTTAAGTTTCATGTATAGGTTGAGTTTAATCAGCATTCTAGATTACAATATGATTGACTTATTTTTGGCTTAAGCATACTGCGTACAATTGTGGTTAGCTTATGGGTTCTTGGTGTCACATGTATCCTGTGACATTTCAGCCAGTCCCATGGATTGGCAGGTTGTAAAACCAGTTTGTGAAGACTAAGAGAAGCAGGTAAATTTCTGCACTTCTTCTGCTTGCAGTCCTCAATGCTTCAGAAAGTAGACGGCTCTGGAATCAAGGAGTGAAAGTCACTGTCCCATCTCAAGCTGCACCAGTTCCTATGGCAACAAAAATCCACAGACCCTTCACTCCATATAAAAGAAAGAAGACAGCCAAGAAACCCCATTGTTGGTATATGCTGTTTCTCTTGCCAAAGAGAAGAAATGTCAATTTCAATCCTATTAGCTTTGCCTCTGGGAAAGATGGAGGGCAAAAGAAGAAGGGGACGGCAGAGAATGAGGTGGTTGGATGGAGTCACTGAAGCAGTCTGCGTGAGCTTGAATGAACTCCAGAGGATGGTAGAGGACAGGAAGGCCTGGAGGAATGTTGTCCATGGGATCGCGATGGGTCAGATACAACTTCGCAACTAACAACAACAAAAGCTTTGCCTATGCTTATATTGAAGAATTGCAAAAGCAAGTCAACCTTCTTTTTTCAACATTCATAGAGCTGAAGCTCAAGATCCAGGAGGAAGGATAAGGCAATCATTCCATCCAATAGTTGACCTTCAAATTATATAGAGCTCAAATTTTAAGGTTGAAACCAGGTCCTCTTGCAGTGTTAAAGGGGAGACCAGAGTAAAGTATCTCTCAACTGCCCACATGAATTGATTCAGAACCAGCAACATGGAAATGTCCAGAGACATAGCTTTGAGTCTACTTGAACAGGTAACAACCTAAAAACCTATAAAGTCTCATCAGTGCTTTGGAAAGAGTGCCTCTGCAAAATGCTACGGATGTCTAGTGGTTCCAGCTTGCCAGATTGGGCACAAAATAATACCCTCTTCAGGTTAATATCTACTTTAACAAGGAAGAACAGTGTTCTGTAAAATAAAACCCCTGCAACTTGGACATTTCAAATACATTGAGCAGGGAGTTCGACTAGAAGACCTCCAGCGTCCCTTCCAACTCTGTTCTTCTGTTATTTTGGGACAGAATTTCTCATAATTCCTAACTACTATCTGAACCTATTTGAAGGACTTCGTGTCAGAAGACACTACTGTGAAGCTTTAAATTGGACTGAAAAAGTTGGATGGAGATTTTTACCAAAGGACAAATGCATGGGGAAAAGCATACTTGGAGTAGATCAGGGGTCTCCAATCTTTGCAACTTTAAGTCTGAAGGACTTCAGCTCCCAGCAAAGCTGGCTGGAGAAGTCTGGGAGCTGAAGTCCTTCAGACTTAAAGTTGCAAAGGTTGAAGACCCCTAGAGTAGATCATGAGTGCAGTAAACTAATCTTGCATTCTGAATTCTCCTTCTGTCCTTTCCCAGGACAGGTTTCATGATTTATTTACAAATTTACAAACTAAATTTGACGGTACTTAATACTTTTATTACCTATAAATTATAACTTTGAAGTGACACCTTAAACTTTCAAAGAAAACACACGACCCAACACTGCAAAATCACAGCACTGATTTTGTACTAGCGTGTTACACTTCGACGTGTTATCGGGGTTTAAATCCCATTCTTGCATTGCGGCCAAAGGGGATAATCAACAACAGCCTTTGAGTTTATTATTGGTTGGTCAAGAAAAAGTAATTAAGAGATATATCTAAGGAAGTCCTCTGGAATTTCAATTGAGGTATCTCAATGAGAGATACTCAACTTTAAGTTTAGCATACTATTCCACACAGTGCACAAAGAAAACAGCATTTCCACAAGCTATGTAATTCAGAATACGAAAAACTGTTTTTTTTTTCCAGAATCAAACTGTATTTTCAAAATAAAATCCAAGAAAGCCATCGAAGAACACACATGGCAGTTGTTTATTATTGTATCCCGGGAATGGCGAGCCTGCCAATGTCTCAGGTGAATGGTGAGCACAGCTGCAAAGTAGTAATTGATCGTTAATCACCTTCTACGTACACAATAATGATGTACCACCAACTTGCACCCCTATCCACAAACACTCTGGGGGACTCCGCTACCTCAGAATAACAGAATAATAGAGTTGGAAAGGACCTTGAAGGTCTTCTACTCCAATTCCTGCTCAAACAGGAAACTTTATGTCATTTTAGATAGATTATAATCCAATATCTTCTTAGAAACCTCCAGTGATGGAGCTCCACAGCTTCTGAAGGCAAGCCATTCCACTGATTAATTGTTCTGTCAGGAAATTTGTCCTTAGTCCTAGGTGGCTTCTTCTTCTCTCCTTGATTAATTTCCATCCATTGCTTCTTGTCCTGCCTCCAGGTACTTCGGAGGATAGGTTGACCCTCTCTTCTTTGTGGCAGCCCCTCAACTATTGGAAGACTGCTAGCTATCATGTCACTTCAATGGAGCCTTCTTAAAATGAAGAGGTGCCACTTCTGATTGGGTTGATGGCCGCATAGGATTTTGCAAAGCACACTGAACTCTGCACTACAAAAATGTGCTGGATTGCAGCTTATTTTTTAATTGTAAAAAAGTTATTGTTTGCTCATGATTGTGCATTTCTAAATTTTTGTATTCTGTTTTAAACATTATTAGCTGCCTTCAGGGCTCCATAAAGCAGAAGCCAAGACATAAATCCTATAAATTAAGAAACTGAGATCTGAAGCTTCATCTAGGAGTGACTGCACAACTAAAAGACTATAGAGAATTTCCTCATCCTGCAACATGAGTAGAGTAGAGTAGAATAGAATAGAATAGAATAGAATAGAATAGTTGGAAGGGACCTTGGAGATCTTCTAGTCCACCACCACCTCTGCTCAGGCAGGAAACCCTTCAGACAAATGGTTATCCAATCTCTTCTTTAAAACCTCCAGTGTTGGAGAAACCACAACTTCTGGAGGCAAGTTGTTCCACTGATTAACTGTTCTAACTTTCCAGATTGAATCTCTCCTTGTTCATTTTCCACCCATTGCTTCTTGTCTTGCCCTCTGATGCTTTGGAGAATAGCTTGACTCCCTCTTCTTTGTGGCAGCCCCGGAGATATCGGAACACTGCTATCATGTCTCCCGTAGTCCTTCGTTCCATTAAACTAGGCGTACCCAGTTCCTGCAACCTTTCTTCATATGTTTGATCTAATGAATATTAGATCAAAATCCTCAGAACCAGGTTAAAGTTTCTAGCCATGAAACTCTGTAGTTGGATTCACACATGATAATTCATGTTTCAATAAACCGCAAAGCCCTAGGCCATATTGCAAGAAATAAAGATCCCTTTGCTGCCACAAGGGTGATAGGGTCAATTTATTCTCCAAAGCACTAGAGGGCAGGACAAGAAGCAACGGGTGGAAACTAATCAAGGAGAGAAGCAACCTAGAACTAAGGAGAAATTTCCTGACTGTTCAAACAATTAACCAGTTGCCTTCAGAAATTGTGACTGCTCCATCACTGGAGGTTTTTAAGAAGACATCGGACAACCGTTTATCGGAAAGGGGCAAATGCTTGAGTTCAGGGGGTTGGACTGGAGGACCTCCAGGGTCCCTTTCCAACTCTACTATTCTGTCTTCTTATTCTGTTATTCTTTCTATGATGATTTGTATCCATGCCATCAAGCCCAAAGAAAGTCGAAAGAATGGTATAGGATCTCCTGCCATGGGCAGACTAGAAGACCTCCAAGGCCTCTTCCAATCCTATTATCCTATGTTCTATAATGTTAAGTTACAATCAAATTGTCCAGCCATAATACCCTGCTTTTGGAGTGAAGATTGGGGGAAACTCTTTAGATTAAGCTAGTCCCTCATACTAAACCATGATTTAACTTTAATTAGAATAGTTGGCATTCTCAGCCGCATTTTATAAACTTCATTATTTAAGTTCATACGATGCTAAACTGGAAAAAATAATTAGTTGAACACACTGACTCAGCAGATAATCAACTATTAACATAATGAGTTGTGTAGCTCTTCTTCACATGCTTGTTTGATGGTTCAGTGTGACATCCACACCCAAAACCCTGACTACATTGAACAATTTATAGGTAAACATGTCAGGCAAGCAATGATATGGCATAATGTATGAACTGAAAGATCATCTAATATAGTAAGCCAAGAGACAGTCCATAGTCAAGCATAATACAGATAGTATCTTAAAATTACAACCACAATTGAGCCTAAAATTTCTGTTGCTAAGTGAGACATATGTTCAGTGAGTTTTGCCTCATTTTACAATGTTTCTTGGCACCGTTGTTAAGTGAATCACCACAGTTGTTAAGTTAGTAAGACAGGTGTTTAGTGAATCTGGCTCCCCCATTGACTTTGATTGCCAGAAGTTTAAAAAAGGAGGTCACATTGCAACCGTCATAAATATGAATCAGTTGCAAAAGGGGATCACGTAAGCCCAGGACATTGCAACCGTCATAAATATGAATCAGTTGCAAAAGGGGATCACGTAAGCCCAGGACATTGCAACCGTCATAAATATGAGTCAGTGGCCATGCCTCTGAATTTTTATCAAATGCCCATGGGGATACTGCAATGGTCGTAAGTGTCAAAACAACGGTCCTAATCCACTTAGTGCCATTGCAACTTTGGACGGTCACTAAATGAACCGTTATAAAGCGAGGACTCCCTGTAACACCCACCAAACAGCCCAGATATACCTACCAGACCATCCATAAAGGCAGAAGACGGCTGTGAGTTCGACTCCTGCCTCAGGCAGGAAAGCCAGCTAGGCCAGTCACTCTCTCTCTCTCTCTTTCTCTCAGCCCAACCCACCTCACAGGGTTGTTGTTGTGAGGTAAATTAGAGGAGGAAGGCGCGTTGGATATGTTTGCCGCTTGAGTTATGTGTGGAACTAATAAAAGGCAGGATACAAAGAAAGAAAGTGAAAAGAAAGTGGTCAGAAACCTGGTTAAAATGAGTAGCCAGCTTTGTGGCATTTGGAAGCTGCTTTGTGGTAAACTGAGGCCTGCTCTGGCTGAGGTTCTATAGCTCCACCCAAATCCAGTTGCCGCTCGTTAGCAATTAAGAGGCCAGAAGGCCTATTCGCTCCCACAGGCTTCCTCCCAAGTAGACCATTTGCTCTCAAGGACTTCTTCATCCTTGCTTCTGGGGACTAGAAGCCCTCCAAGGCCCCTTCCAAGGCTTACAGCACCTCATTTAGTGGCCATTCAAAGTTCCATGCCATGGGGAAAAGTGACTTATGACGGTTTTTCACACTTATCACCGTTTCTCACACTTATGACCGTTGCGGCCTCCCCGTGGCCACCTGAGCAAAATTCAGGTGCTTGGCAATGGATTCATATTTATGACGCTTGCAGTGTCCTGGGGGGGGGGGTCACCTGATCCCCTTTTGCGACCTTGGGGAAGTCAATGGGGAAGCCAGATTCACTTAATGACCATTGGGGGGGAGGGTGTCACCTGATCCCCTTTTGCAACCTTCTGACAAGCAAAGTCAACGGGGAAGCCAGATTTACTTAATGGCCATATTACCAACTTAACAACTGCAGTGATTCACCTCGCACCTGCGGTGATTCACTTAACAACTGCAGCAAAAAAAATGGGGGTGAAACTCACTTAACAAATATCTCACTTTGTAAGAGCAATGTTGGCCTCAACCAGGTCGTAAGTCAAGCACTGTGTTCTATGTTCCGTTCTATGTTCTACTTCTCATGTTAGCACTTCTCTAGCTTGCTAATTTTGCCCCTCGGTACAATTACTTGACTTTGCTGGATCTGGACCTTCTATCTTCAGGATCATAGTTGGGTGTCCTGTTCTTTGGCTCCTTCAAAAGTGACCCAAAGATGAATCTAGAGACTATCGCGCAAGATTTGGATTAACCATGGATCGGCTGAAGAAATCCAAAAGGACATTAGCAAAGAAATAGAGAAAACAGTTTTGCAGTCCAGATCTATTTTATGGTCAAAGGAAGATTTCTTTCTTTCTTTCTTTGTTTATATTCCATCTTGCAGTTTAACAGAGTTGTAAAACAGTAGATGTATATTCAAGCAGTTTTCTAAAGTGCAACGGTATTCAGGGCGCACTCCTTCCTCTGTAGCATGGCCACCCTCTACATCCCAAACTGAAATATAATTAAAAAATAGTAAAAAGGAATTATAGATGGCACCATACCAGCACTCTACCCAAAGATATCCATATCATATTGCATAGTTTGGCATCGTTTCACTTTGCTCACTATGAACCTTTTTTCCAATATATCCATTATCAGTGCAACCACTGACGAGTAATGATTTATACACAATATATTGGAAGTGGATGGGTCTGGGGACATTCCACAAGGCCAATTTAATATCTTTCTGTCTTGCTTTTGAGGAGGGAGGGTTTCCATTGAGAGATCAAGAGTGGCTCTTGCAGCAACTGGCAAGAAGGAAGGGCCACTAGCAAATAACATTGATGCTCATCAATCTCACTTCTTCTTTAAAAAAAAAAAAAAAAGACCCAAAAAGATGCCTAGGCCTGGCAAGCCAAATATAAACAAATTTATGTCCTTTGGGACTTGTTGCTGGCAATGACATCACCCAGTGAAACACAAGCTAACCTATCACATTTTTAGTGTTCAGATAAAAACTTGTTTCCGGGTGGTTAGTTTTAAGTTTCAGCATGTCGCAGCAACTTAGAAAATTCAATTCAAAACCATGGAAAGATTAAGTATAATTCTATCACTCTATCATGTATCTACCTACCTACCTATTTCTTTCTATCTATCTATCTATCTATCTATCTATCTATCTATCTATCTATCTATCTATCTATCTATCTATCTATCTATCATCTATCTTATCTTATCTTATATCTACCTACCTATCATCTATCTTACATCCATTTATCTATCTATCTATCTACCTACCTACCTACCTACCTATTATTTACCTACCTACTTATTATCTACCTACCTACCTACCTACCTACCTACCTACCTACCTACCTACCTATCTATCTATCTATCTATCTATCTATCTTACTTATCTTATATCTACCGGCCTACCTACCTACCTATCATCTATCTTGCATCCATCTATCTACCTACCTACCTACCTATTATCTACCTACCTACCTATTATCTACCTACCTACCTATCATCTATCTATCTATCTATCTATCTATCTATCTATCTATTTCTATCATCTCTATCTCTATCATCTCTATCTGTAAGAAGTAATGTGTGGAAGCTTGAAGGAGATGTTTCCTGACAGTGAGAACAATTGATCAACAGAATACCTTGCCTCCCAGATATGTTGGTGCCCAATCATGAGTTTACAAAATTACACTGAACAATCATTTCATCAAAATGGTGTAAAGTGTCCTGCCTTCAGCAGGAGGTTGGACTAGAAGACCTCTGAACTCCCTTTCAGCCCAATGGCTCTAGTATCAAACTGATTGCAAACATTTCCCAAAGACAAAGGAGAGAGATTAAGTTGGGTTTGTATAAACTGTGAAAGTATGTTTGAGAATGATCGTTTTCTGCCTCTAGAAATGTAATACCATAGAGAGGTATGATTGGGGATTGATTTTGTTAAACTGTGCATCCATGTTCAATCCTATTATTTGTAAATAAAATCACATAATATAAAATCTCATAGGATTAGCATGGCCTACTTTTAACAGATACCAACATTCTTAGATGTCCATTTAAATCCACAAGAGAGGCAAATGCATCATCAATATTATTTATTCCATGTAGATTCTGAATCCCTGACATTTCATAAGATACATTCTCCAGTCTTTGAAATATCAAGAGCTCAATTCAGCTGTTCCTTCTAGACAGATACATCTCATGTATTATAAATATAATTGTTCTGAATAGTAGTTTATAAGTATTTAATTTTTAAAATATTTTAAATGTTGGATGGAGTAAAATAAATGCCATACATTATGAAGGAAAAGGTTATATAAATTTCAAGGACTATTAGTCCTGGGAATGGAATAGGGGTGTGTGTGCATTTTTGGAATGCAATAAAGCTCCCAATTATAAGCTTTAACTTTCAGCTACGATAAAAGAGGAAATAATATAGACAGACATGACTTTTTTGTTTTAATGAGCCAAGTACTACTCCATATTATAGATTATTACAGTAGTTACAATTCAAATTTGTCAAAGGCAATGTGAATTTCATAAGCGCAATCTATCGTGGTCGTGGTGGTGTTAGTTGCGAAGTCGGCTAAACAATGTCGACTGGCGACACCCAGGGGGAGAGCCTTCTCCGTGGGAGCACCTGTCCTCTGGAATGAATTGCCCCCCCCCCCCCCCGAGTTACAAACTATCCCTGACCCACGCACCTTCCTCCGTGCTCTCAAAGCCTTTCTTTTCCAACAAGCCAGGCTGGCATAAATACGAATTTTTAAATATGAATTTTTATTAATTTTAATTGGGGTTTGTTGGTTTTTTTAATCTTATGAGAGGCCAAATTATTTAATATGTTTTTTAAACTGTTTTTAACTTTTATATATCTGTTTTACTTTGGCTGTACATCACCCTGAATCCTTCGGGAGTAGGGCAGTATAAAAAAACTAATAAATAAATAAATAAAGTAAGTCATGTCTGACTCATTGCAACCCCATGGACAACGTTCCTCCAGGCCTTCCTGTCCTCTACCATCCTCTGGAGTCCATTTAAGCTCACACCTACTGCTTCAGGGACTCCAACCAGTCACCTCATTCTCTGTTGTCCCTTTCTTCTTTTGGCCTCCATCTTTCCCAGCATTAGGTTCTTCTCCAATGAGTCCTCATTAGGTGGCCAAAGTGATTATTTATTTATTTATTATTTATTTTATTAAATTTATAGACCGCCCCCTCTCCCCAAGGGGACTCGGGGCGGTGCACAGGAAATTAAAAATCATATAAATACAACAATATACAAAATATTAAAACCGAATTAAATTACCCCTGTGCTAAAATATCAACATTAAAACCCTAAAAACTGTATCCCTTAAAATCCCAATTAAATAATTTATTTCTGCAGGCTAGGTATGATAGGTTAGGCTAGGCCGGCCTGATGGAAGAAGTAAGTCTTTAACTTCTGGCGGAAGGAGCGGAGGTCCGTCGTTGTTCTGATTTCGGGGGGTAGGTCGTTCCAGAGGGTTGGGCCCACCACAGAGAAGGCCCTTCCCCTGGGCGTCGCCCGCTGGCATTGCCTAGTGGACGGCACCCGGAGAAGTCCCTCTCTGTGGGAGCAAATCGGCCGGAGGGATGTATGAGGTAGGAGGCGGTCTCGCAAGTAGCTAGGACCCGTGCCATGGAGCGCTTTAAAGATGGTAATCAACACATTGAAGCACACCCGAAAGACCACAGGCAGCCAGTGCAGCTCGCGCAGGAGAGGTGTTAGATGGCCATTGGTCCAGAATGGTATAGGGCAGTGATGGTGGACCTTTTCAGCACCGAGTGCCAAAAAGGTCACAAGGAAATGTGTGCGCTTGTCAGTGCTGCGCTCCGGAAAAGCCAAACCTCCAGGTTCTAGCGCACATGCGCGCCAAAATAGTTTTCGACACTGCAGCATATGCAAAAGACGGCTGATCATCATGCATGCATGCATGCCAGAAACACGGAAGACAAAAAAGCAAGGCTGCACATGCTGGGTGACATGGCTTTGCATGCCACTTTGCGCATCTGTGCCATAGGTTTGCCATCATGGGTATAGGGGCTCCGGCTTGAGCAGGATATTGGAGCAGAAGACCTCCAAGAATCCGTCCAACACAGTATTTTGCATTCTAAACTTTTTATAACCTTAGCATTTTGCGCAAACCCAGCCCATTTGCTTCAATGTACAGAATACAACTAGAAAATGGGTCAGTTCAGGAACAGTGCCATGCCTATTGGGTGAACAGAATCATCCTACTGAGCTTATATTTGTTTCCTTAGAATATTTCCCATTCATTGTAGCCTTATCCTCTGCTGCTATAGGAAACATGTCTTTTCTAGCATTTGCTTGATAGCCCATTGGCTGTTTAAAATTACTGCATTTTTATCTTCTTCAGGCTAAAAATGGCAACAAAGACAAGGATATCCATGAAACCAGGATAACGTTAAATAAACAAACATATTGGTCATCAACGTCTCAAACCTGTTGCATTTTCAGGATAATAGTTACCATAAAGATGACATTCAAAACATAGTTATAGCATGTTTCCAGAAATGTGTCAAAAAGATTGCGGCAGGATGCAATCTTCTAGACCAGGGGTCTCCAACCTTTGCAACTTTAAGTCTGAAGGACTTCAGCTCCCAGACTTCTCCAGCCAGCTTTGCTGGGAGCTGAAGTCCTTCAGCTCCCAGCAAGTCCTTCATTCTGGGAGCTGAAGTCCTTCAGACTTAAAGTTGCAAAGGTTGGAGACCCCTGTTCTAGACAACAATGAGTGGTGATCAAAAGATGATCCATTCCCTTCTTACAGGTAGCAAAATGGTATTTGAGACAGACTGAGTTATCAAATCACATCGCCCTCATAATAACAAATCTCACGCTATTCAAGGAAGATTTATATGATGTACGCAGATCACCACAGATGGGGACTGCAGCCAAGAAATTAAAAGACACTTGCTCCTGGGGCGGAAGGTATGGCAAATCTAGACAGCGTACTAAAAAAGACGATTTCTGTTCCATTGCTTTTGTTGTTGTTAAGAGGTGCAAACAGAATGGATTTGCAGGAAAGCTGTAGAGCAGGGGTGTCAAACTCAAGTCCCTGGGACCAGATCTGGCCCATGGGGTGCTTAGATCTGGAACATGGGGCCACCCTGGAAACAGCAACGGAGTGGTCCACAGTCAGTGCCTCTGCCATCAAAAATGGAGCTCATGAGAGCTCTGTTTTCACCTGTTGCAGGAGGCCACAGCAGCTGAAAACGGAGCTCAGGAGCCTGTTTTCGCTGGCAGAGAGCTGGGGCCACCGCAGGCGCCCTGAACACAAGTGATGTTGAGCTGGCCATGCCCCCCTTGCCCGCCCCCAAGGAGGTCAAACACAACCCTGATGCGTCCTTCAATGAAATCGAGTTTGACACCCCTGTCTAACTTCCCTTGAGGTGCACCTGGAGGCTCCAGTTGGTTCAGAATGCAGCCGCGTGGGGGATTCTGGGAGCATCTAGATGCTCCCACATGACACCTCTCCTGCGCGATCTGCACTGGCTGCCTGTGGCTTTCCGGGTGCGCTTCAAGGTATTAGTAACCACCTTCAAAGCGCTCCATGGCAAGGGACCTGGTTATCTGCAAGACCGCCTCCTGCTGCCAAATACCTCCCACCGTCCAGTTCGCTCCCACAGAGAGGGCCTCCTCAGGGTGCCGTCGGCCAGGCAATGTCGGCTGGCAACCCCTAGGGGGAGAGCCTTCTCTGTGGCAGCCCCTGCCCTCTGGAATGACCTACCCCCTGACCTACGGACAATCACGGACCTGCGCCTTTTCCGTCGGGCCTTGAAGACTTATTTATTTCGTGCGGCCGACCTGGCATAGTTTTTAACTGGCATAGTTTTAAATGGTATAGTTTTGAATGGTTTTTTAGCAGGGATTTTAACAAGATTTTAAGACAGGCTATTTATCATTTTATGTATTTGTAAAGGTTTCTATGTTTTTTACTTGTGATTTTATTGTTGCCTGTACACTGCCTTGAGTCCGGGAAGAGAGAAGGGTGGTATAGAAATTTTAATAATAATAATAATAATAATAATAATAATAATAATAATAATAATAATAATAATAATAATAATAATAATAATAATAACAACAACAACAACAATAACAACAACAACAATAACAATAACAATAATAATAGTCTAAAGGAAGACTCCTACAATTGTTTTGTTTTCACCTGAACTTCCTTGCTCCCTTTAGTTATAGCTTCTTCTCCTAATGGACTTTCTAATTGCATCCTTTCCATCAACCAACGTCCTAGAACAAAGACCTCAAGGTCTTCCATTCTTCTGCCTTCCCTCAACCCCACCACCCCTATGTACAATAGCCCACCCAGCACTGAATAGAAGAAAAGGAGCAAATAGATAAAAGAAAAATCGATAGGAGGAGGACAGGAAAAGAACGTGTTGTAAACTTAGGCAATATTAGAGAATTTATATAATGGAATTCCTGGATGAATGCATTTGAGGAGACCAGTTTTTATAAAAGCCTGGACACTTATGTGAATAATGGGAGTATCAGGGAGGACTTAATAAGCATCCTATACTGCCTTGGCACTTGCACAGGCAACTTATTTATTGCTTGCCAGTCCTACCACATTCTGAAACCGACCCAAACTCATTCTTCATTCTAATTTCTCATGCTGGAATGCAGTATTGTGGCTGCTAAACCCTGGGCCCAGTTTTAAAAGAGCAAAAAAATAATAATAATAATTTTGAAATCCATAAACTTATTTCTGTCCTAGTTACTATAGATTTAAAAATGGAGTTTGTCCCACTACTAATTACTTTACTCTGTCTCTGCCAAGTTCTGTGCATACTGGCGTTGCTAATCACCCCACGTTTTCCTAGTCTAAGCAGATATTTTATTTAAAAAGCCATGCATTTTCTCAGATACGTAGCATTTGCATTTAGAACTCTTGAATTTGCCAGGTTCGAAATACACTTTGCTCCATCTGTCTTGTCTGAGTCATCAGCCAGGTTGGCATGTATTTTTACTAATATAATCCCAGCCATGAAAGCAGAAAGAGGCGAGGCTGTTCACACACTGAAGAATACAAGTTCTAAGGCTTCCATAGTGGTTCTTAGGATTTGGTGACTGGCCCCAGTAGGATAGGATGGGATGGATGGGATGGGATAGGAGCTGGAAGGGACCTTTGAGGTCTTCTCACACACTGAAGAATACAAGTTCTAAGGCTTCCATAGTGGTTCTTAGGATTTGGTGACTGACCCCAGTAGGAAAGGATAGGATGGGATGGGATGGGATAGGAGCTGGAAGGGACCTTTGAGGTCTTCTAGTCCAGCCCCCTGCTCAAGCAGGATACCCTATACCATTTCAGACAAGTGCCTGTCCAGTCTTCTTAAAAAACCTGCAGTGATGAAGCACCCATAACTTCCAAAGGCAAAGCTGTTCCACTGGTTAATTGTCCTCACTGTTAAGAAGTGTCTCCTTAATTCCATGTTGCTTCTCTCTTTGGTTAGTTTCCAACTATTGTTTGTTGTCCTGCCCTCTGTTGCCTGGTAGAATAATTTGACCCTCTCTTCTTTGTGGCTGCCCTTAAAATACTAGAATACTCCTATCGTGTCACTCCTAATTCTTCTTTTGACTAGCCAAACCCAAATTCTGCAGCCATTGTCCATTTTCAAACTACTTTGATTCTGATTCTATTTCTCTCCTAGGAAAAATATATGATAAGTTTTCTTTAAAAGGGGGGAACCTATTTCAACTGTTTCCCTCCTTCCAGAAATAGAAAGATGCTTTCAGGATCATTTGGCTGGGAATTATGGATTCCACAGAGGTGGAGGCAATCCATGTATCAATTATCTCTGGCCATTAAAGCCTGGTTGAGACATTGCTAGGAAACCAATCATCAAATCAAGAATTCTAGCACTCCTAGGTATGTGACTTCTAGTATGTGACTCCCTGACAAATGCTATAGCCTTGAGAACAAAGCTTTCATTCTTCACTTCACTACATGCGAAGGTTTCACTTTTACTACCTGTGAAGTGTTCGTACCACTTTATACGGCACTGGTAAGACCACACTTGGAATACTAGTTCTAGTTGTGGTCCTCACCATACAAAAATAAAGCTGAGATTCTAGAAAGAAGGCAGAGAAAAGCAAAGGCAATTAGGAGGCTCAAACATATGATGAACATTTGCAGGAACTGATCTAACAAAGAGGAAGATTAGGGGTGATGAGATAGGAGTCTTCTAATATTTGAGGTGCTGTCAACCTGTTTCCCAAAGCCTCTGAGGACAAGGCAAGAATGGGTGGAAATCAGTCAAAGAGAGAAGCAACCTAGAACCAAGAAGAAGAAAATTCCTGACAGTGGGAACAATTGACCAATGCAATGGTTTGCTTTTAGATGTTGTGTGTGCTCCATTACTGCAGGTTTTTAAGAAGAGATTAGACAATCATTTATCCAGAATGGTATGGAGATTCCTGCTTGGGCAGGGGGTTGGATCAGAAGACTTCCAAGGTCCCTTCCAACTCTGTTGTTTTGTATTCTGTGCAGCCCTCCCAGTTTGCTTTCCTGCCAGCCAGGTTTCTGAATTCAGGAGTGCCAAAATTCCACTCATCTATGATTGCCTCATCCATCCTGGTGCCAGATCAAGTTACAGCGTCAACACCAGCATGCCTTTCCTGCCATGAGATTGTACAAAAGTAGGTCAGGGAATGACAAGCTGCATTCTACGTAGGGAGCAAACTGTTTCTTCCCTGCTCTTTTAAATCCCTTCCCCTGCTGTAAAAATGAATCGTTTGGGAGACTTACCTATACACAAATCTCATTGTGGGGGATCAAATGAGATTTGGGAGTGCTTTAAAGATCTATTGCAAGGAAGGGCATTTTCTTACAAGAGAGATCAGTCCTTCAAACCTAATTGCATTGCAAGTTTTATTGGTAGAATAGAGTAGAGTAGGGTAGAGTAGGATAGGGTAGGGTAGGGTAGGGTAGGGTAGGAAAGGATAGACTAGACTAGACTAGACTAGACTAGACTAGACTAGAATAGAATAGAATAGAATAGAATAGAATAGAATAGAATAGAATAGAATAGAATAGAATAGAATAGAATAGAATTCTTTATTGGCCAAGTGTGATTGGACACACAAGAAATGTGTTTGTGGTGCACAAGCCCTCAGTGTACATAAAGAAAAATAGAATACATTTATCAAGAATCATAAGGTACAACACTTAGTGATAGCCATAGGTTACTAATAAGCAATCAAATTATACTAGGAAACAAATAAAACAATATAAATTTTAAAGATATAATCAACATGGTTATAGTCATAAGTGGGAAGAGATAGGTACTAGGAAGGAAGAGAAGAAGAATAGTAATAGTCTTAGTAGGTAATATGACAGTGTTGTGGGAATTAGTTGTTTAGCAGAGTGATGGCATTTGGGGGGAAATTAACCCTGTGTCTTGTTGTTCTGGTGTGCGGTGCCCTATAACGTCACTTTGAAAGTAGAAGTTGAAACAATTTAAGGATGTGTTGTCATTTTGCACTTGACCCTTTGAATGATGTGCCAGGGATGCCCCCCAAAAGTAGATAGGTCAATTCTAAGTAGTAGATGGAGATTGAACAAATGTGACTATCGATGGAATGTCATTTGAATAACTTTTCTTCTGATTAAACCAATGAAATAAATTAATCTTAATGGCTCAAGGAATATTGAAGGACAACGAAGGACATTTGCCGCCCTGGATCCTTTGGCTTCCCCTCTCTGGTCTAAAGGCAGGACCTTTCCTAGTTAAACTTCTTTCATTTCAAGAAACCATTTGGGGAAATTCATTAACGGAATCCTTCAATCTCTCTGCCAACAAATGGAGTAGCAATTTAGAGAGATCATTGGTACATGGTCTCTTTCCCCCCCCCTCCTTGGTATCAAAGAGCCATCTGCTAATTTGTAAAATGCAAACAAAGTTATTGACTTTGCATGAACCCCTGTGGGGAGGGCAAGAAAAAAACCAGGGATTGTTTTACATCAAGGATTTTGTCTGTGCTTCTCTGGAATGTGTATTTTTTTATGGTAGTACTAATCTTTGAACTCTTTCCTTTCATTCTTCCACACTATTGATTTGTGTTAAAGCTAAATTTGGAGAACTCTAACAGCAAGAACCGTAACACGAGAGACAAAATCTGGCTTGCGTATTTAGCTTTCATTATTAAATCATCGGCACTTCAAGGTAGATCAGTCTAGGAAATCAATCTCATGTATGTCATGGCAACTTTATGGTATAACATAACAGAATAAAAGAGTTGGAGGTCTTCTAATCCAAACCCCTGCTCAAGCAGGAAACCCTCTACCATTTCAGACAAATTGTTGTCCAATCTCTTCTTAAAAACCTCCAGTTTTGAAGCAGCCACAACTTCTGGAAGTAAGTTGTTCCGCCGATTAATTGTTCTGTCTAGGTTGGTTCTCCACCCATTGCGGCTGCTTCTGTCATCCACCCATTGATGCTGCTTCTGTCATCAGGTCAGTGGTGGGATTCTAATGTTTTTACTACTGGTTCTGTGGCCGTGGCTGGGTGGGTGCAGTGTGGCTTGGTGGGAGTAGCAGGGGAAGGATACTGTAAAATCTCCATTCCTTCCCCACTCGGAAAATTTCACCAGAATTAACTTCTCTTTTGGAAGAAATGTTGAAAGCCAATTGATAAGAAGACAGAATTTCCACTTGAAGTCCACTTGTGTCTGCCTCCAGCTACCTAATGTGTAGGCCATTGAGCAACCAAATGGAGGTGCATAGTCTATGCTCCTTCTTGCTGGGAATTCAGGAAGTCTTAGCCCAATTTATTTTAGGTGGCAGTAGATTAGCAACGCTTGACTAAAACTATCTTATGGCTAAGCATAGTAGCTCTTGTTTCAAATACAGCTTGATAAAACACCGGTAGGTCTTTTAGGATGAAGATTTTTATCTATTTAAAATATGAAAGCTGTTCTTTTTCAGTGCTTTTCACTGAGTATCCATTCTCCATCCTCCCCTTTGCTATTCCCTTCACTGTCATGATTGGCTTCTTTGTTAGTAAATGGGCCAGCATTATTTCAGGCAAGCTTTGAGTTATATGTTTAGCACTGGGAGCACCTGCCAAGAGTTATGTTTATGGCCTAGTTGGTCCTGATTGTAGAGTTTTCAAAAGCTATAAAATGCTGAACAAGGCTTATTTAACCTCACAAATTACAGCCAGTCGTATTAATGGGATCATATAATTTTTGTCATGCCTCCCATTCGCTTCCTACTTCATATTCGATGGGTAGAGAAGTAAAACATTGGTTCAAAGGGGTTGACTTTAAAAAAATGATAATGAAAATCTAATAAAAGGATAAATCTTTCCAAGGGGGAGGAAATAGCTTCCTAAAAAATAAGCCACAATGTAGAGTATCTGTCCCTTGGATATGCCTAGTATGAAAAAATATAATTGCTGTATTTTCTCTGTAATTTGTTCCACCACGATCATCTACACCATCTATCTAGTCAAAGGAATGGGATTTATTTATTAGATTTATATCCATACTAGCTGGATACCCAATGATTCGCTATAAAACCATGTGATTGGGCCAGCCTGTGGGCCGGATAATTCACATTCACAGTCATATAAGATAACTGGCAGTTGAAACAGAGTTCCTTTCAAGTGGGGAGGGGGAGTAGAATGTCTAATTCCTTAGCATCGACGCGTGTTAATATAATACTGTATAAGGAATACTAATGATCTGATGGTCATTTCAAAAAATCCTTTCTTAGCGAGCACCTAGAAGCCAAGAGGAACGATTTTTGAAAAATCATCTTTGGAACAGTTGGATGGAGAAGCTGTTAAAAGGTCTTTCTCTTCAAATCTGAATCCCACTTTTTAAAAATACTGAATTTTTCAATTTCATGCTTCAATTAAGCATTCAATTCAGAGGTGGGTTCCTACCAGTTTAGACTGGTTCGGCCAAACTGGTAGTAATGGCTTGGGTTGCTAGAACCGGCAGCAAGGTGCTAATTATCATCTTTAAAGCGCTCCATGGCTCGGGACCTAGCTATCTGCGGGATCGGATCCTGCCTCATACATCCTCACGGCCGATTCGCTCCCACAGAGAGGGACTTCTCCGGGTGCCGTCCACTAGACTGTGTCAGCGGGCGACACCCAGGAGAAGGGCTCTCTCTGTGGCGGGCCCGGCCCTCTGGAACGACCTTCCCCCCGATATTAGGACGACCACGGACCTCCGCTCCTTCCGTCTTAAATTAAAAACTTATTTTTTCCGTCTGGCCGGCTTGGGATAGTCCCCCTGTCTTGGGGTTTTACTGGGTAGATTTTAGTTCAGTTAGTTTAATGGAATTTTAGCACAGGTTGAGTTTAATTTGGCTTTTAAAATTGTTTGTATATTTTATTGTTGTTTGTATGTTTTTTACTGTTTTTATTCTACCTGTGCACCGCCCCGAGTCCCCATGGGGAGAGGGAGCGGTTTATAAGTATTAAATGAAATGAAATGAAATGAAACCCAGGCCTGCCACGTCCCCGAACCAGTTCTACAGTGCCGCCAATGTGATTTTTGGTTTTGCGCATGCGCAGAACAATTTTAATTGCACAAATTCATTTATTTTTTCATTTGTTCACATTTTGCACATGCACAGACCTAATTATATGCAAATGAGCACACACACGGAGTGCAAGTCTGGCGTGCGCGCGTGCAAAGCGCACCAAAGTGACAGTAATGCTGGCATCAAACCACCCCTGATTCAATTAAGCCCTGAATTTCAGAAAGCTCTGAAAATGTAAATTTCTAGCAACCTTGAGGGCCTCATGAAGCGGCTATCTAGTGGCTATGCTGTGTTTAGATGTACATATGTTCTCGCCCAATCTTGATGGTTTTTTTTTTATCAATCTTTTTGTTCATTTTTAAAGTGTTTTAATAGTTGTAATATTGTTTAGCCGTATGCTGCCCAAGGTCACATTTAGTGAGATGGGTGGCTGTTTAAATGCATTAAATAAGTAATAAACAAACAAACCCACAATGCAATCCTGTGCACCGCCCTGGGTCCCATGAGATAGGGCGGTATAGAAATGCAATAAATAATAATAACAATAATAAAACTGTAGCGCTCGCTAGTATTTTTAAACAAGGATTTATGGATATGCATATTGTCTGAGCCTGCGCGGTTATAATTTATTCAAAACAACAAGGTTCAGGAAAATATATGTTACATAGAACAATGTTTGAAATTCATCAGTTGATACCAGTTGAATGGTGCTAGTATCGTTTCCCATTGTTTCCGGGCTGCTGTTGTTATAGCTCATTACTGAAGCTAATTTATACTAGGATTTCTTCGTTTAATGGTTAAATTCGTGCTGTTAAATTGTGTTTAATTTTAGATCTTCTAAAAAAATGTTTAAAAAAAGACATGTGCAGTCCTGAACATTTATATCTAGTTTAAGGGAAACTAAGCCATGCAGGAATTTATTTATTTATTTACTGAAGTCTCCATTTTGAAAATCTAGAAGTTGTCACTGTATAAATATGCAATGTAATCATTACAGGGAATGTTAATGTCCCAATCTTACTATTGATATTGCATTAATATTAATCTTATGGTAACAATTTAAAAATCAAACATTCAAGCAAAACCAAGCGCGTCACTTGCAATCCAACCCCTATTTTTAGAATTAGACTTGTAAATGTTACTTGCTACTCGCTTATCATTATTTCTCTGGGTTTTGTGCTAGCAAAACTAAGTGAAAATAAATTCAACTACTGGCATTTTGTGTACAGTAATTTGTTAGTCAGATTTCATCAGATCTCTTAAGTTTGCTTTTATAAAGACATACTTTTTTCATCAAGCCGGCCTAGCCTAACCTCCCATGGGGACTTTTAGAAAAGTTTTAAATTGGGTTTTTAATAATTGGTTTTAGCATGGGATCGGGATTATTTAATATATATTTTAAATTATTTATCTATTTTCTATTTTGTATATCTTTTAAATCTCCTGTGCGCCGCCCTGGGTCCTCTGCGGAGAAGGGCGGGATATAAATGTAATAAAATAAAATAAATAAATAAGTTCCATTTGACCTCTCCTCCCAGGGAATTAAAAAAAAATGATAAAGATGTAATTTCCCGTAATCGGCAGATTTTTTTAAAATAATCATGATAACCTCTAATTGCTGTAATAGGCAACATTAATGATGAAAACCTAGCAACATGCAAGCAGGTAACAGTATAATTTTTTTAAGTCAATGTCTAAACGAGGGGATGTTTAATATTGCTTACACAGTGAAAGAAAAATGTGACATTCCAAAATCCCATTTATATCTCTGTTTTCCCACAGGAAGTGTTTTCATTTTAAGTTTCTCTGTGCAGCTGAGGTCACTTTTGACAGATCTGTAATTACAAGATCCATAATTCCAAGTAAAAGAGCATTGGATCATACATTTATCCCCAGAGCTTTGACTACCTAGTTGATTAAAGGACTATTTATTTAATTAAAGAAAGACTTCAGAGTGTGTAAGGGCATATAGTATGTGTGTATTGAGTAAATATAGAATAGAGGGAGAAAACTGAATACAAGTTGTGCTTCTTCTTCTTCTTCTTCTTCTTCTTCGTCTTCTCCTTCTCCTTCTCCTCCTCCTTCCTCCTCCGTTCTTCCTCTCCTCTTCCTCCTCCTCCTCCTTCTTCCTCTTTCCTTCTTCTCCTCCTCTTTCCTCTCCTCCTCTTTTAAATTGGATTTGAGATGGATGTGGGTTGTCACTTAGTGATAGCCAAGGTCGCTAATAAGCTATCAAACCATACTAGTAAACAAATCCTTTTGCTTCAAAATAGTTCTGTTTTTAAAAGATGTAGACTACACAATCCACTTTGTCATTTTAGAGAGTCCTATTGACCATCATTGCCTCATATCAAAGCACCTGTCTAATTTTCTCGTTAATGGATAGAGTGTCGCCTTCCCATCATTCAATGGTTGAGTGGCAAATTTAAAGGTTGAGTCCATCTTTGTGCCAGTGTGTGTTTTTCTGAGATAATCTATTATATAATTATATGATTCTTCTTTTATTTTCCTCTTCCTCCTAAAAGGTCAAGGGCAACAGCTGATGGTTTCCCAGACATTGGAGAAATAATTAAGTAAATAAATAAATAACCCAGTCCTAATCCAAATGAGGGGAAAAAAGAGCAACCTAGGTTTGGTTCCTAAGTATCCATTTCTGTTTTGGTCTTCTTGGTCCTTGATGCTTTCTGAGCTTTCTTGCAAACATTTCATTATCCAACTCAGCAGTACTAGTAAGGAGCAGGGTTTCTTCTGATTCAAGTGTTCAGAACAACAATCCTGCTGGAGTGCCAAAGGCTAAAGTCTAGATTTAGCTGCTCTGTATCAAGCAAGATATCAATATCACTGTCATTGACTTATATAATGAATTCAAGAGGTTAATTTGCTTTGTCAATGCTTTTCCTACGAATGTTTCATGCTCTCTGCTTCACAGACTAATAGGTAATGACAAGAAGAAACAAAGCATGCTGTCATAAACACTGTCAGCATTGCCCCAGTCAATCCAGATGTTGGCTTTTCTGTTGCTGTTGCTATGATGTTAAACTTCCTAGATGGTTATTTGACCCTTTGCGAGTTATGAGACCTGAAGTCTTGACATGTTATATATGTTGGCATTTGACTTTTGGCTAAGGTTCATGACTCATTTTATATCTTTATCTGCTAGACAAATTAACTGGTTGGTTCGTTGGTTGGTTGGTTGGTTGGTTGACTGGCTGGCTGGCTGGCTGGCTGGTTGGTTACGTGCCATCAAATTGATGTCAACTCTTAGTGATCACCTAGATACATCTTTTCCATGACTATGTCCTTAACCTAATCCTTCCGGTCTTCCAATGATTTTTCCATTGCCACTGGAACTGAATGGTTTGCTCTTGGTCATCCTTTCCTTCTCTTTCCTTTTCCAGCATTAGAACCTTTTGCAGAGAGAAGGTCTTCACATTATTTATTTGTTTGTGTATTTATGTATTTACAAAATGTACATTGCCACCTACTCGCACACGGCGATTTAAGGAGGCTTACAGGAGAATGTGTGAAGCCTGACCATTTGTGCTCCATTTGCTCTTCAAGTCAGATTTGTTTTGATGAGTCTTGTCTGCTCATAGTATTCTCAGAGGTCTTCTTATTCAAAGTCATCAGTGCTTCTTCTATCCTGGCTAGGCAAATTAGCTCTCCAGAAATCCTATCGGTGTGAGTAGCTTTATTAATAATCAAGAACTCAGCTTATTTCTGCAGGGATTACACAGAGTGTCCAAATGCATACTGGTCCAGTGCTGTCTCTATTGATGCCGATTAGTATAGTGTACAATTAGTGTTCAACACCTTATATCCTTTTCCATCCATACATCTTTCTTTTGTAATGTATCAGAAAGAAAAATCATTCCGTCTTCTGTGGGTCTCCCAAAGGACAATATGGGGGCGTCAGAGCATTAAAGCACTAGTTCAGACAGGAAGTGGGAATTCGAAGTGATAATGCAATGAGACAAGTTCAGCAGGAGGCTGGAAGAAAAAGTGAAAAACGGACGTCTCTTTTTCGCTACCTCCTCATAGTATAAATGGCCTCATAGGCCTGAAGCCAACAGGTTTCTAGGGAACACATTTTCAGAGAAAATTGCTACACAAAAGGTTGTGATTATGCTGAAGACCTACAAAGTTCAAATCAATGTAACAATAGCATTGGAAGAGGGTTTCTAAGGAACGGTAAATTTTCCATTGTGCTAATCGAGAATGTTTTGATTGAGCTTTTCATTTCTGCTCAGCGATACAGGATGGGCCAAGATGCATTGTTGAAAGGTTGGCGGCAAGACAAATACAAAAATGTTAGGTCTTCCTTGTCATTCAGACATCGACATCCTGAGTTTTTCTTCGTTTGGTCTCAGAAATGAGAAGTGCGGTGGGGTGGGGGAGGAGATTTGCTTTTCTCCTTAGTTATTTCCATAGTAATAAAAATAGAGCCTGAATTCTTCCATTCCTGCCCATATCTTCGTTGATTTACCTCAGAAAAGACCAACTTGTGTGACCTGAACACCACATATGGGGCTAACACTCTAGAGTCACATGTAGGAAAACAAGAGGAATATTCATATGGTACAGAAAGTAGGCTAGTCCAGAGTTAAATCTTAACGCAGTCCACAATGGATTCAGAATCAGCGTCTCCACTAGATATTTGTCAGTCAAGCTGAAACTAAAGTAATCAAGTAAAAATAGCAAGGGGGGGGGTTGTCAAACTTCCTTAAGCCCCCAAATAAGTTACCCAGATCTAATCCACACATCAAAGGAGAAGGTCTGTAAACACTAATAGAGTTAATTAAAAGTGCCTCCCAGTAGAGCTGCATGTTCACAAGAACAAATAAACATCATAGAAGACAGGTACACACACACACACACACACACACACACACTTTGTGTCACCCTGAAGCACACCCACGACAAGCTCCCTATAAAACAACCTCTCTGTATCCCATTTTCTCTGCAGTGTCCGTCTTTGTTTTTGGGAATAAACAATTATCTTTCTTCACAGCAGTCTGGATTTCAATTTTTATTTATTCCTGCACAACCTCTGCTCAAGTTGGGACCCCAAATTACTCTTCTATTCAGCTCCTCTTTGGTATTAAATGCTATTTTTGTTCTTAATCTTTCCGAACAAAGCCTTTGGGAGCAAGCGGCAAACTGAGAAAAATGTGTTATTAGGAATGCGTCATAAGCTGCCCAGAGTTGCTCTGGATATTGAGATGGGAGGCACATAAATTTAATAAATAATAAATAAATAAAATTTAATGGTGTTGGGACGCAAAAACACCCCCCCCCCCCAAGCTAAACACCTGCCTCAGGATGCAAGGATGTAATGGCAGAGTTTGCATCAGGATGCATCACATCAATCTCATTTCGAGACCATTTCTGTTTGCCGCAATTGTCTTTTTCCATCATCTTTCTTCTCCTTCCTTCCACTCTCTCTCTCTCTCTCTCTCACCTCATACAGTCTTCAAACAAATAACTATAATTTAACTGGTTTGGAAGTCACCAGTAATGGTGGCTTTTTCTGCAGAGTCCATCAGTGAAGGCTGACTGACCATGAAGTGCTCTCGGATAGAAGCTGAAGAAGGCATAACACAGCCAAGGGAGACGTAAATTGTGCTTCTATGGATTTATATAGCTATAACTAGCATAATCTACTCCGAGGTCCTTGAATTGTCAGAAACCTTATCTTTCTCTAAGCAGAGTTGCATCGTCACCAGCATAAGAATAGGGCTTTAACTCATTACACACTTACGGCTTTAGAGGATCACATACATCCTTAGAGGGAGCCTCCTGAATTCCATTTAGCCACGGGTGTTTATTTTGCACATTATTCTAGATGGTGGGTGTCTGTGCCTTAAGCCCCATGCAGCAAGGGAAGTTCAAGGAAATACAAATTGCAGGGATTTCCGCGAAGTCTCTTCAACTCTAGTCTAAGGTAAATACAGCATCTTGGAAAATGTAAGAAGAATGAGGCCAATTATACTCCTTCACTATCCTGGGCTGTGGAAGAAATGATGTTGATGCTCTATTCCAGCCTCTAGAGACTGGGGGAGACTGGATGAGAGACAAATTGGGACTCTACTAGGATGCCATTGTTATCCTTGGATGGACAGGAGGAAGACCATGCTCTGGGGATTCTTCTCTACATAGAGCTCCTATTTGGACAGCAGGTGAAATCCATGGTTTAGGAGGTCTCAGCCCATCTTTGGCTGGTGCATCTATTTCATCCTTATCTGGTGCTAGAGGACCCAGTGAAACAACTTATGTTCTTAACACCATGGCCATAGTCTACTACGTTTTCTGCTTGAGGCCAGTGTTTTAATGTGACATTCTAACCACTGAGTCACACTATTGTTCCAGAATAAAATTGAAACAAACAAACAAACAAATAAACTAAACATGTTTTTTCTACAAATATATCATTACTTCTTTCAAAGGCAGATAAGTGCATTAACCGGTTTACGAATTTGAATGCATCTTGGACAGCATAAAGTTGACATGCGTTTACAAGGGGCTACCTTTAAAGACTACTTGGAAATATCCATTATTCCAGAATACAGGGGTTCCATGCTCCCCTGAAATAGTACAAACATTATATCAATTGTCAGCCTTGCAAATAGAGCAAACAGGAAGCTTGTCCAGATGAGCTAATTCTGGTTTATTTTACATTAAAATTGCAAGTGCATTTCTCCCACAACTCCCTTTACAGCCCAAGAAACTAGGGAGGGTTCCTTCTGAGATGTTTACCCCCTCCGCAGTCCTGCTCTAGGCTCCACTGCCTTTTACATCACTACATCATTTCCTGCATTCACCAAGGCACCTGAGGGTAGAACAAGAAGCAGTGGGTGGAAACTAATCAAGGAGAGAAGCAACTTAGGAGAAATTTCCTGACAGTTAGAACAATTAATCAGTGGAACAGAAGTTGCCTCCAGAGACTTCCGGTTCCACCTTCCAGCGGCGACGGGCGAGTCTCTGACTCGGTCGCCGCTTTGTCCTTTTTTCTGCCCCCCCATGGGGGCGAGGCACCCCCTTTTGGGGGCCTCCCGTAGGGCTGGCTCGCCTGGGTTTGTTTTTCCCTGCGGTGGCGGGAAAACGGCCCTTGTCTTCGGCCTAGATGAGAGAAGGCATGCCGCGGGGGGGTTTCCCTTCGCCAATGGAGGACGGTAACGCACAGCGGATTTAAAAAGAGCTGAGTGTCGGGTCGGAAGGCTCCCTGGGGCTTTGGCGGCGAGGTGAAGAGTGAGTGATTTGTAACATTATTTGTGCTGGCAGCCTGGACTGAAAGACGTAGAGGGGGGTGTTTGTTTGTTAAACCCCCCCTCGGATTTAAAGCGGCGTTTAGAAATGGCTCCCAGTTGCGAGGGAGCGGAAGTTTTGTATCCGGACGGCTTTAACTAAGTGAAAGTGATTTGCGGCTTGTTTTTTTTTACAATGTATCTAAGTCCGGCTGGCTTGATACAATTTTTCTTTTGTTGTTTTCTCCGGCTGGCTCTCAGACTGGGCGGTGGAGGATGGTTCCCTTTGTTCCTGAATGATTATTTTTATTTTTGAAAAATTACCAACATCTCTTGTGAACTGGACTCTCTCTCTATACTAATGAAGACGTTTTTGGATTAATTGATTCCTTCTCTGGAGTGCCTTCTTTGCTATAATTATTGACTGTGAACAGTGTTTCTTTGCTGGGTCCTGAACTTTTTACATTCATTTGAACTGTTTTTCTCCTGATTTGCTTCAACGGCCCCACCCAAAAAACGCCATTTTAGTGGCACTGACTTTAACAGCTTACCATGGCATCTAAATCAGAACTGGCAGGATTGGAACAAAGAATGTCATCTTTGGAATCAGTGTTACAAGCTCTGGTGCATGAAATTAAAGCTTTGCGAGAAGATAATAATAGTTTCAAGAAGGATCTTCTGGAAACACGGAAGCAAGTGCTGGAGAACACACAGAAGACGGAGGAGCTGGAAGGGGGGCTGGCTGTGGCAAAGGGAGAACTTAAAAATGTCAACACTGAAATTGCAGATTTGTCTGGTCATATGTCTAGGATGGATTTTGAAAGGATGTCATATTTTTTAAGATTTCAGAATATTTCTGAAGAACCTGATGAATGCCTTCCTGATCTCATGAGTACAATTTTAGCAGACTATTTACATAAACCTAAAGATGAGATCAGGGGGGACATTGACCTAGTCTACAGAATAAATTCGACATATGCCAGGATAAATGAAGTACCCAGAGAGATACATATTAAATTTGTTAGAAGATCAACCAGAGAGGGAATTTTGAGGGCGCAAAGAGGGGGGGCGTTAATTTACCAACAAAAGGAAGTCGTCATCTTGAAGCAGGTCCCAAAAAAGATTAGAGAAATGAGAAGGAAGTATTCCTTCTTATCTAAAAAATTGTTTGATCACGGGACCTGGTTTAAGTGGGTGATGCCGGAAGGGATGCTGGTGTTCTGGGATGAAGGAAGAGTAAGGATTAAAACAGTTGCTGAGGTGGAAGCCTTTCTTAAAAAACATTCCTCTATCCTGGGGGAAGATCCAGGGGGGACGGAGGGGGCCACGACCCCGCCCTCTGGGGGCCAGGGAGGAGAAAAAGAAGATACAATTGCCAAGAGACTTAGATCGAAAAAATAACTTTGCTTTTTTTTAATTATTATTAATATTCTATAACCTTTATATCTGGATGTTTATACACGACTGCTAGCATAGAATTGAGAATTTAGGAAACATGTACTTATTTTCACCTTGTAGTATTTTTGGAAAAACGTGTTTTTTTAAAATATTTTATTATGAAGCCCTGGAAGGGGCAATGATTCCGACACGAAAGTTCTTAAAATGTTTCTGTATTCCCTACCCCTTTGGAAAATTGTAAAAACCAATAAAACTTTTTCAATATAAAAAAAAGAAGTTGCCTCCAGAAGTTGTGAATGTCCAAACACTGGAAGTCTTTAAGAAGATGCTGGATAGCCATTTGTCTGAAATGGCATAGGGCTTCCTGCCTAGGCAGGGGGTTGGACTAGAAGACCTCCAAGGTCCCTTCCAACTCTGCTATTGTATTATTGTATTATACTTCATCCTGCACCCCAAGGTCATTCCCACATACCATTAGACTTATTTTGCAAGCGTTACCTTTGTTACTGGTTCATGCCTGAATAAAACTGCAAGTGCCGGTATTAATCTATACAGTCCTTTATCCTCAGCCCTTCCACCAATTATATTCCCCCAGCCTGTTAAGTAAGGTAGGGATAGATTCTACTGTCAGGCCGGAAGCCATTTTGGGAGCATCTTCAGGGCTGCCACAGCGAGGCTGGGTGGAGCTGTGGGAACGCAAGGGCGGAGGTAGGGATATCTAAGGAAAAGTGTAGCCAAAATAACATTCTTCCTTATGGGAGAAAGGTGTTGGCAGGGCGTGGATCAAAGCCAGCCGAGTTGGGATTACGACCTGATTGGATCATGTGATGGACATTTATTTTTATTTATTTTAATTTGTCAACAAGTACAAGGAAACCAGTAGGAAAAACACATGAAAAAAATGGCACAAATAAATGGATATAAATAAGCAAAACGTAGCCATAAACACATAGAAAGAGTACATAGAAATGGGGACAGTAGGACAGGGATAGTAGGCACGCTGGTGCGCTTATGTACGGCCCCTTAGGGACCTCTTAAGAAATGCGTAAGATCCACAGTAGACAGCTTAAGGTAAAAGGTATGGGGGTTAGAGGTACTAACAACAGGATCAGGTAGAGTGTTCCACACATTTGCTACTCTAGGGCTGAAATCATTCTTCCTGCAATCCAGATTAGAACGGATTACATTGAGTTTGTATCTATTGATAGTCCTTGTGTTATGGCAGTTGAAGTAAAAGTAGTCATTAACAGGTAAGATGTTATGGCAAATTATCTTGTGCACTAAGCTCAGGTGGGAATGTAGACGGCGTAGTTCTACTACTTTACTTTATTGTCATTGTGCATATATACACAGTTTACACATACAAAGGAAATTCACAAGGTTATCCAGGCCTAAAATTGCAAGCCGGGTGCTATACGGAATTTTATTATGAGCAGAAGAGTTGAGTCCTCTTCTTGTAAAATACCTCTGGACCCTCTCTAAGGTTTTAGTGTCTGAAATGCAGTGATCTGTAATCTGGATGACAAGAACTTTGGGCTTTGATTTGGGTGGGGAAAACCCTGGGTCCCTCAGAGTTGGGTTTTCACTAGCTGTGCCAATATGATATCCCAAATAAAGTTATACTTTGAAGAAACTCAGAGTTTGGGGGTGCTTAGAACCCGGACATCTACATTGTCCCACATTAGTGTCTAAAAAGACACTGCTTCCTCATACACCACCAAAGCTATGAAACAGGCTCCCCATTGGCTCCAGTTTTGCTTAATGATTATATACACTCATTGGTCCTTCATTTAAGTCATTCTACCTTTCATCCTCCCAAATTAGCCCACGGACATATCAATTTACCGCTGTATGCTGATTTTGCAGTAATTCTGTCCTTGACTTCCATTGACCTTAAAAGAAGCTGGAGCGCACATCCCCGTTATTCTACAAAGTAGGAATTCATCATGACTTTTTCTAAAACTACGATTCTCATTTTCTCCAAATGCCCAAAACAGAGAAGCTGGAACCTTAGGTGGGGCAGTCCATCGGGCAGGTTAAAATCTTGATATAGTTTTTCGAGCTTCAGGAAGCAGAAATGCCCCCTTGGATTATATATCTGATAATGCACAGAGATTCGGCTCTTCAAGCTGATTATTTTGCCAGTTGAACACAGTTTAATCCCTGTTGCAACCTGAGTTGTTTGCAGCCGAAGCTCCAGCGCTGTTATCTGTGGAGTTCAGTTAGGAGGACCGTATAACAGCATGAACACCTTAGAAAGAATTCAAAGGACAATTTCTGAGAAGCATCTTTCAGGTAACCCGCTGTGTTGTCAATTCAGTTCTTCAACAGGAAGCAGGAGACAGTAAATTGGAATCCCATCTCTGGATAAACATCTTTACTTACTCGCTAA